>CAMZMU010000110.1:9974905-10620858 GCA_947311845.1 Poa pratensis
ACATTAGCCCCAAGCGTGGCTGAACTTCATAGTATTTCTTGATCTTGAATGCTTAGGCGCGCTTTTCCTTGTTTCGCGGCTTATAATTGTGCAGTTTGGCATTGACTCGCACCTGGAAGATCATCTGACTTCTGAGCTTCTTTGTTTAGTATCCTGATAGCTTCAGACATTGATGACGACCATCTTCAAATTTTGATGATATATGATGTAGCCCCCAAGGATTGAGAGGATGTTATGTAGTAATCACATCATATTCTTTCTAGAGAACTCTGAGGTCATCACCTGTAACTTGATATTCATGATAAAACATTGTTATGTCACAATAATTGTAATTGGTGTTGCCGTCTATAAGCAGTACATCGACCTCTAGTTGGCCATCTGAATCCTTAAGTGGGCTCTCGCGCGACTCAGTATTTCCAGGAATAGGTGTGTTCAGGGTCGAGAGCGGCCATGATAGGCAATCAAGCTCGATTGACGCCACACCCAGTACTTTGGCACATAATGCGAGTAGCAATCCAACTTAAGGTAAATTTGATAATTGCCAATAAATCGGCTGTTTCAGGGTAACAAAGACCCAAGAAACATAATGATATTGCCATGATAGGCTAAGCTATGATAAGCTTTGATTATGATGACACATAAGGTCGCGCCTAGGTGGCAACCGAGTGTTTACATAGGGTTGGATCGCGCGTAGGTGGCGATCCATGGTGATACATGGGGTCGGTCGCGCCTAGGTGGCGACCAGAGATGATAAAGTTTACGGCCGCGCCTAGGTGGCAGCCGGTTTCTGATACAAGGGTCGATCGCGCCTGGGTGGCGATCAGATGTTGCATAGGTCGCGCCTAGGTGGCGACCAAAGTTGAAGTTCTAGCCCTGAGTGGCTGTGATGATACTCAGCTATAAAGCTGGAAAGGATGATGCTTGGCTCTGATTAGCCTTTTCTTATGTATAGTACGGTCGCAGGTGTGCGACGTTCCAAGGGCGAGGTGCCTCGAGACGATCCTCGAAATCATGGCGTTCGCTGCTTTCTTCCCTTACATCCAGCAGGTAGTACGACCCATTGTTTAGCTTCTTGCTGATGATGTAGGGTCCTTCCCATGGAGAGGACAGCTTATGCATTCCCTTGTGATCTTGTTTAAGTCGCAGTACTAGGTCGCCTTCTTGAAAGGTGCGGGTTTTGATGCGTCTGGCATGATAGCGTCGCAAGTCTTGTTGATATACTGCTGACCTTGATGCTGCCAAGTCTCTAACCTCTTCTAATGTGTCCACCGAGTCTTGCCGAGCTATCTCATTATCTGTCTCGATGTAAGCCGCAACTCTTGGTGAATCATGTATGATATCGCTGGGCATGACTGCTTCTGCTCCATAGACCATGAAATATGGTGTAAATCCTGTGGATCTGTTAGGGGTTGTTTCAAGCTCCACAGTACTGCTGGCAGTTCTTCCACCCAACATCCTGGAGATGCTTCGACCTTTTCAATAAGGCGCGGCTTAATTCCATGGAGAATTTCCTGGTTAGCTCGCTCAGCTTGTCCATTGCTCTGCGGGTGTGCTACTGACGTGAGGTCCAATCTTATCCATTGTCTGCGCAAAATATCTGTGTAGCCCCTTCAGAGGTGTTGCTCCCATTGTCTGTAATGATACTATGGGGGTAACCGAAGCGGAATATGACCTTCTTCAAGAACTTGACTGCTGTTTCAGCCTCGCAATCTCCCACAGGTTCTGCTTCTATCCACTTTGTGAATTTGTCCACCATGACTAAGAGGTGAGTTTTTCCGTTTGAAGACCGTCTGAAAGGCCCTACCATGTCAAAACCCCATACGGCAAAAGGCCATGTGATGGGTATTGTGCGAAGTGCTTGGGCTGGCATATGATCTTGCCTAGCGTATCTTTGACATCCATCGCACACTCTGACAATTTGCTCTGCGTCTGCTAATGCTGTTAACCAGAAGAATCCATGTCGGAACGCCTTTGCCACCAAAGATCTTGACGAAGCATGATGGCCACAATCGCCTGAATGAATTTCGTGCAAGATTTTTCGTCCCTCTTCTGGTGAGACACATCTTTGGAATGCTCCTGATACGCTGCGCTTGTATAATTCATTGTTGATGATTGTATAGGCCTTTGATCGTCGTATGATTTTGCGCGCCTCAATTTCATCGGCAGCACTCCGCGACTTAAATATGCCATGTATGGCTCTGTCCATCCTGGCTGTTCATGCAGGGCTGCGACTAAAGTTGAATCATCCTCTGGCTCTGCAATGTCAATCTCTGCTGGAGGTTTGACTGATGGATTGTGCAGTTCATCCAGGAAAACATTGGGTGGGACTGACTGTCTGTTGGATCCAAGCCGAGACAGGGCATCGCAGCTTCATTTTGTCTCCGATCAATATGTTCAACTTGGTATCCAGTGAAATGTCCAGCAATTCTGTCCACCTCTCTCTATATGCAGCCATGTTCGCATCCTTGCTGTCCCACGTTCCGGAGACCTGCTGTGCCACCAAGTCTGAATCGCCAAAACAGCGTATGCGACTGATGTTCATCTCCTTTGCTATACGTAGACCATGAAGCAGTGCCTCGTACTCCGCCACGTTATTTGTGCAGTTGAAGTGTATCTGTAACACATACCGCAGCTTGTCTCCCTTGGGAGATGTCAGAACAACTCCAGCCCCCGAGCCTTGCAACTGTCTTGACCCATCAAAATGCATGGTCCAGTATTTGGTTTCTGCCATGCTAGGAGCAACTTGGATTTCTGTCCAATCGTTAATAAAATCTGCAAGGGCTTGCGACTTAATTGATGTGCGCGGCTCGTAACTGATGTGATGTGGTCCCAACTCGATCGCCCACTTAGCGACTCTTCCAGTAGCTTCTCGATTACGAATGATATCTGCCAATGGTGCTGAACTACCACAGTTATTGGATGCTCTTGGAAGTAGTGCTTCAGCTTGCGACTCGCCATGAACACTCCAAACACCAACTTCTGCCACTGTGGGTAACGCTGTTTGGAAGCTGTGAGGACTTCGCTCACGTAGTATACTGGTCTCTGGACAGGGTATTCCTTTCCTGTTTCTTGTCTCTCCACAACCATGACAGCACTCACAGCGCGGGAATTTGCCGCTATATAGTAGCATTGGCTCTTTATCTTTTGGAGCCGCCAGAACTGGAGCATTTGTCAATTGATGTTTCAAGGCTGTCAGAGCTTCGTCGGCCTCTGCGTCCCAAACGAAGGTGTCTGATTTTTTCAACAGTCTGTACAAAGGTAGTGCTTTCTCTCCCAATCTTGATATAAAGCGACTCAAAGCTGCTACGCAACCAGTAAGTCGCTGTACATCTTTTATCTTTTCTGGCTTTTGGAGATCCATCACGGCCTTTATCTTGTCAGGATTGGCCTCAATGCCTCTTTCTGATACTATGAATCCCAATAGCTTTCCTGCTGGTACCCGAAGACGCACTTTGTGGGGTTGAGCTTCATGTTGTATTTTCTGAGATTTGTGAATGTCTCTGCCAGATCACAATAAGATCCTGGCTAACTTGCGACTTAACCACAATATCATCCACGTAGGCATGAACGTTGCGACCTATTTGCTCATGTAGCAATTCTGAATGCATCTTTGGTAAGTCGCCTGCGTTCTTCAACCCAAAGGGCATGCTGACATAACAAAAAGCTCCGAAGGGTGTGATGAAGGACGTCTTTTCTTGGTCCTCCTCTTCATCTTGATTTGATGGTAGCCTGAATAGGCGTCCAAAAGCATAACAGCTCGCACCCAGCAGTTGAATCAATTACTTGGTCGATTCGTGGCAAAGCAAATGGATCCTTTGGACAAGCTTTGTTAAGACTGGTGTAATCAACGCACATTCGCCATGTACCGTTCTTTTTCATAACCAATACTGGTTTGCCACCCACTCCGGATGGTATACCTCTGTGATGAATCCTGCAGCCAGCAAGCGAGCTATTTCCTCTCCTATTGCCTTTCTCCTGTCATCATGAAAACGCCGTAGTGGCTGCTTCACTGGTTTAGCCGCAGGGTTCACTTTGAGGCTATGTTCTGCTAATTCTCTTGGTACCCCTGGCATATCTGACGGCTTCCATGCGAAGATGTCTTTATTTTCCTGGAGAAAAGCGACGAGGGCCTTCTCCTGCTCTTCTTCCATGTGTGCTCCAATGCTAGTTTGCTTGGATGAGTCGCCAGGAACAAGATTTATCTGCTTAGTGTCCTGGGCCGCTTTGAATTTCATTGGTGGCTCGGCAGATGGCGTGGTAACCACACTCATATCGTTTGGGTCCACCTGCGACTTATAACCTTTTAGTTCTTCCGCGGCACAGGCGGATTCTGCGAAAGCCGCATCTCCTTTCTCACATTCTATTGCTTTTTCTCTATCTCCGTACACTGTGATGACCCCTTTTGGTCCTGGTATCTTCAACTGTAGGTACACGTAGCATGGCCTGGCCATAAACTTAGCAAAGGCCGTTCTTCCAAACAAGGCGTGATATGGGCTTTGGAATTTTACCACTTCGAAGCTTAGGAATTCACTTCTAAAGTTCTCTTCTGTTCCAAAAGTTACCCCTAGGGTTATTTTCCCCACTGGCCGTGCGGACCTTCCTGGGACAATGCCGTGAAATACTGTTGACGTGGGCTGCAGGCTGGAATCCTTGAGTCCTAGACGCTGGAAAGTATCGTAGTACAAGATATTAATGCTGCTTCCTCCATCCATAAGCACTTTGGTCAGCTTGTATCCTGCAACGTATGGTGCCACAACCAGTGCCAACTTGCCAGGTTCCCGTACCTGTGGCGGGTGTCGTCGCGACTCCAGGTTACCGCGTATTCTGACCACCTTAACCAAGGGTGTTGCTGGTATCACGGCGTTCACCTGCTGACTTCTCCGGCTCAATTTCTCTTCTCTTTTGGAGGTATCGATAACTATTGTGTGATACTGCCCCGTCTGCCTGGGGTTACTCGCGCCGTGCTGCCCAATGTTTGTGTTATGAGCCGCACTAGGGTTTCCTTCATGGGAATTCCCCCCGTTGTGTTGGCTCTCTTCTTTCCACTTTTTGTAATAATGGCATTGCGCCTTGGTATGGTCCGCTGGCCGTCCATCACCTGTCGCATGAAGGTCGCATGGCCGGTTGAAAACTTCTTGCATATTGATTGGACGGGAGCCGTATCCTCGACCCCTTCCACGCTGGCCTCTGAATCCTCCACGCGTATTGGCGACGAGCCCTGAGTGACCATCTTCGCTTTTGCGTTTGTTTTGACTCGTGTTGTTGTGGCTCGTTTGCTGCTGCTGGGGCTTGTTGGAGTTTTTCTTTCCTTTTGCAGCAACCTCCTCTTCTTCTCCGTCTGACGCGTCTCTGGTTTTATCTGAGCTGGCATATTTGTTAGCCGCAGCCATCACCTCGCTGAGGCTCTTGACTTTATCCTTCATGCGACCCAGCTTATGAATCAGCGGCTCAAACTTGCAGTTTTTCTCCATCACCAGGACGGCTGAGCTTGGTGGTATATTATCTGAGGAGTGTATTATTTCTGCCACCCTTTTCATCCAATGGCGACTTGACTCGCCTTCCTTCTGGACACAACGCTCTAAATCTTCTATATTGCAGAGTCGCTTGCAAGTTCCTTGGAAGTTCTTAATGAAGGCATCCTTCAGTTCCTCCCAAGTATTTATAGAGTTGGGAGGCAAATTTTGCAGCCATATGTGCGCTGCTCCTTCTAGCATCATGTTTAGGTAGCGTGCGCAGATCTCTTCAGATGCGTTTAGGATGCTCATGCCCATCTCGTAATTGTTGAGCCAAGTGGTTGGATCCATGCTGGCGTTATAGTTTGCCACCTTGCGTGGCCCTTTGAAATCTTCAGGAAAAGGTTCCGATCTGATCTTCTCAGTGAAACACGGTCCCTTGAGTCGCGAGGACAGGGCTGTGGCGCGCCTGCGGGGTTATCTGCGGGCCGCTTTTGCATCAATGGTGCATTCGCCTGCGCTTCTGCGACTTGCTCCTGCTGCCTCTGTGCGACTCCTGACACGTCCTCTGGTGGCCTGCTCTGGACGCTTCTTTCTGCTGTAATCCTGTGATTGGCTGGTACGAGGGGCAGCTGTGCTTCGGCTTCCGCCCTATTGGCTTGTTGCAGGACTGCCGTACTTACATCTGAATCGCGCGCCGCGCCTCAGCATTGACCGGGTCATCGCCTGTTGGTACCATCTGAGTCAAGATATTAGCCGCAGCATACATATTATCGACAGGGTTCTGGTAATGGCCCTGTGGGGTGTGAAACCTCCTTGGTTGTTGCTGGGTCACTTGATTTGTTGGTACCCTTCCTTCCGCAGTCGTCTGGATTCCCGTCCCGCGGCTGGAGTGAGCGGGATTTCCACTGTTGGTTGAGTCGCGCGCAGCTGTGTTTGCGGGTCAACCTGTTGTTGAGTCGCAGCCAGCGCGGCTACTCTCTGCCGTCCTGTTGGATTCCTTGGTTTATCTGATCGAGCCTGCGGCGCTCTTCTTCCATCCTTCGAACCTCATACAGGAGCTCGGCCCTGGCGGCCTCAATTTCTGTTGCACGGAGGGCGGCGTTCGTGGCTGACACAGGACAAGAAGTGGGTTGCTTGGGGGTGCCGATGCCTCGGTTTCTCCAGCAGTTCCTGATGCACCTGCTCCTCCGGCCATGTAAACCGCGACTTGTGCCATCTCTTGATCTGGTGATGATGTGATTTCTGGTGGGTAACCCCAGCAACTTTCTTCAAAGGCAGGTATGATGGACCCAAACTCTTGCGAGTCCATGCTTTCCACGGATTCTTCCCCGTCATCGGCGACTTCTTCTACTGAATCGCCTTCCTGGACCGATCTAACGGACCTGCCACCGATGAAGCCGACGAAGACGTTGATGGATCCGAACGGGATGACGTGGCCGGTCTCCAAATAATCTGCTTCCGGCCCCAGCTTGAATCGTCGATGAGGGGTGTGCCATTGACCGTGATGATACGGCCAACAACAAGATCTTCAGCTCCCTTCATGGATCCTGCGCGGAACGTGACGCTCTTGACCGCAGGCCCCACGGTGGGCGCCAACTGTCGTGGGTTTGTCACGTCAGGTGTCATAGATGACTTCGTAGGTGTGGGATTATGCGAGTCAAGCATCTCCGAGCTTGGGATCGCAGGAACAAAGATCAACACAGATTTACCCAGGTTCGGCCCCCTCAATGTGAGGTAAAAGACCTACTTCCTGCCTACCCTAGATTGGTATTGATATGATAATCGAGGTGTTACAATGGAGGCGATCCGATCTGGTACTCGCCGTATGAGCTAGGGTTTAGGGCTTGATAGCTTGACCCGTTCTAAGTCCTGCGAGTCCTCTTTATATACACAGAGGCTCGCTAGGTTACAAAGGAAACTTCCCCATAAGGAATATCCACAGAGGCCTACTCGGAGACTACTTGGTCTTCACGTCCTCCGGGATATGTCTTCTAGATCTTTCCCTTATGGCGGTTCAATATTGGGCTTGCTCCCAAGTGGGCCTTTGTCCGTGCGAGTAAGTAAGTCGCACTGGGCCGCGGGTTAATCCAGAAAGTATTCCCCTGACACCTAGTACTGCCAAAGTGGGTCCACCCCATGTGGGCCCAAGATGAAGATGGACAAGACCAAGACTCAAGTCAAGCTGGCGGGTTCACCGTCAAGACACGCATGGCCTATGATGACTAAGGGCTCGGTCCTGGGGACCTTCCGGGTCCCCGAATCAAGCAAGAAGGCCAGGAAGGACCCGAGAGTACAAGTTCCCGGTAGGAGGCCAGGCTCCCTCTCGGGTACCTCCTACGTTCCTGTGGATAAGCACTCCACCTCACGCGGAAGACTTGGGAAGCAAGGCGAAGGCAGCGCGGGCGGGAAGCACGTCCCGTGGGGGTGTCAGCTCCTGTCCACCCCAAGGCGGACGCTCCCACCTAACCCAGGGGGACGCTAGGCTGAGGAGAGGCCACGTTTCCCCCTAAACTAGATGAGGAGGGTCCTTCACCCCGAAGGTCCTCATGCCCCTCACGTGACCCTGTGGCAACCCTTAGCCTATAAAAGGAGGACCAAGGCACGGGAGGGGAGGAGGACAAGATAGAGCAAGGACGAGCACAAGCTAGAACCAGAGCAAGATAGACTAGGGCTGCGAAGGTAGAGAGGAAGGTGATCTCCTCCGGGTCAGGATCTGTCCTTCTTCTACCTCGGGCCAAAACTCTTCCGGGTACCCTGTCCGGGAGGTTCCATTGTAAGCCACACTATGAAGAACTCATCAATCTAGACATGCAGGAGTAGGGCTTTTAGCCTCCGGGCGGCCTGAACCTGGGTAGCTCCTTGTGTCCCTTTGGTTGCATGCTTTGATCGTGGAGAGGAGAGCTTGATCTAGACTCCACCCAAGAAGACGATTCTCAGCCTCCTTCGCGCCCCGTGCCGAACCTAAAAGGGGGTATCCTATACTCCGGTGTCTGTGCAACGAGACACGACAGTACCGCGACCACCTTGACCGCCGCGTCCTCCTCCGCGGCCCCCGTGTCCACCACTCAGCACCATCCACGGCCGCCTCCACCTTGGTGACCCGTGGGACAGTCACGAGCGATGTGCCCGGCAGTGCCGCAGTTGTAGCAACCGTCTTGACTGACCCCATCAGCTCGGCGTTGCTCCGGACGGCGAGGTTTTTGAGCATGCAGCAATCCTTGAGCAAGTGGTTGCCTTCTGGATGAATGTGGCACCAGGGATCACCTTCACCTTCTTCCTCGGAAGTCGGCGCGGGCTTGGTCCTCTTCGAAAGAGGCTCGGTGACGAAGATCCGCTTGTCGGGTCCAGGGTCCCGCTTCTTGTTCTTAGCTGGAGCGGCCTTGTCCTCGGGTTCATCCTCCCCGGGGAACTTGGCTCCTTCTTCAGCTCGAGCGCACCGGTCTGCAAGCTCCCAGAGCTTACGAGCAGACTCGAAGCGATGGATGCTCAGTTCTCGCGCATCTTGGGGTTTGCGAACGTTGGTGTGGAAGGACTGGATCACCAACTCCTCCTTGATGCACGGGATGGTGTTCATCTTCTGGGTGAAGCGCTGGATGAACTTGCGGAGAGTTTCACCCGGCAACTGCTTGAAGTCGTGGAGATCACTGGGAGCCCCGGGCGCTCGTACCCGCCATGAAAAACCCCCAGAAACTGCTCCTTCAGTGCTGCCAGGAATGGATGGAGCACTTGGGAAGGTTGAGAAGCCAAGTCTGGGCGTCCCCCTTCAGGGCCAATGGGAACCAGTTGGCCATCATGACCTCGTCGGCCCGGCAACCATTGTAGCAAGAGAGTTGATTGCAGAAAGTCCCGGGGGTTCGTGGTGCCGTCGTAGCGGAGAACGTCGATCTTGAATTTCTTGGGCCAGTTGAAGTGGCGGAACTCGGGAGCGAGGGCGAGGCAGCCTTCGGCGAGGTCGATGCCCCGATCTTCCCGGCGGGTGACGTTTTCGGCGACGTCGATGCGGGTGCGCATATCCTCGTTCTGACGGCTGTTGAGCTCGTCACGAAGATCTGGGTTGCGCGAGGTAGACGACCGATGGAAAGGGCCTCGCCGTGATCGCGGTGTAGCTGATCAGCCATTGGTGGTGCGGTGCGAGGAGGCGCAGTCTTGGCTTGACGTTTACACGAGGCTGGCCTCGGGATCACGTGTTTTGTCTTGTGCTGCTCCGGGGTTGTCGACGGTGGGAGCTTGAGTGGGCTCGACCCACGGACCACCATCGGCGAAGTCGAGGAGCCTCTCGACGTGAGTCCTCCATTCTTGGTAGACCTTGGGGTCGCCGCTGCTTGGAGGGAACTGCATCAGTGACTTGCCAGCGACTAGAGCATCATGGCGAGCTTGCACGTCCGAAGGCGAGTGCGCGGAGGTCTTGCTCTTGGATGCTCGTGGATCCCCGCTGGGCCGAACACCGTGGTTCCCTCCTCCAGCGGTGGGCTCCTTGCGGTGCCGTTGTAGATGCTCTTCTCCCCTGAGCGAGGAGGAGGCATGGTGGCGCCCTTTGGAGCCGCCGCTCCGCCAGGGCCGTTGTCCTTGTCGCGACCGTCCACTTCGTCCGGCGCCACCCTCTCCATGGGAGGCGGGGACAGAGAGGCGCTCCGCCGTGCGCCAGTAGCACGACGTTCAGCTGAAGCTTGGGTGCGCGAGGGAGAGACCGGCTTGGACGCCGCAGGATCTCCCTTCCTCCTTGGAGGCATGCTTGACGAAGAACTTGCCGATGAACTTGATGAAGATGAATCCAGCACTTGCGCCCCCTACCTGGCACGCCAGATGTCGTGTCTCATTGCACGGACACCGGGAGTATAGGATACCCCTTTTTAGGTTCGGCACGGGGCACGAAGGAGGCTGAGAATCGTCTTCTTGGGCGGAGTCTAGATCGAGCTCTCCTCTCCACGATCAAAGCATGCAACCAAAGGGACACAAGGAGCTACCCAGGTTCAGGCCACCCAGAGGCTAAAGCCCTACTCCTGCATGTCTGGATTGATGAGTTCTTCATAGTGTGGCTTACAATGGAACCTCCCAGACAGGGTACCGGAAGGGTTTTGGCCCGAGGTAGAAGAAGGACAGATCCTGACCCGGAGGAGATCACCTTCCTCTCTACCTTCACAGCCCTAGTCTAGTCTTGCTCTGGTTCTAGCTTGTGCTCGTCCTTGCTCTATCTTGTCCTCCTCTCCTCCCGTGCCTTGGTCCTCCTTTTATAGGCTAAGGGGTTGCCACAGGGTCACGTGAGGGGCATGAGGGACCTTTGGGGTGAAGGACCCTCCTCATCTAGTTTAGGGGGAGACGTGGCCTCTCCTCAGCCTAGCGTCTCCCTGGGTTAGGTGGGAACGTCCGCCTTGGGGTGGACAGGAGCTGACACCCCCACGGGACGTGCTTCCCGCCCGCGCTGCCTTCGCCTTGCTTCCCAAGTCTTCCGCGGTGAGGTGGAGTGCTTATCCACAGGAACGTAGGAGGTACCCGAGAGGGAGCCTGGCCTCCTACCGGGAACTCGTGCTCTCGGGTCCTTCCTGGCCTTCTTGCTTGATTCGGGGACCCGGAAGGTCCCCAAGACCGGAGCCCTTAGTCGTCGTAGGCCATGCGTATCTTGACGGTGAACCCGCCAGCTTGACTTGAGTCTTGGTCTTGTCCATATTCATCTTGGGCCCACTGGGGTGGACCCACTTTGGCAGTACTAGGGGAACCCCATGTTCCACTGTTGCGACAGGATACATACTTGGGAATTGCAAGATGCAAAAATAAAATCCAATTCCAAGTGTTTCTCCCAAAAGAGAGCTAGAGGTCTAGAAAACCCAAATAAATCCAATAAATCCAAATAAATCCAACTCTTCATAAAGAAGAGGGCGGTGGCCTAGGCCACCATGTATGAGTTTTATGGCGTGACACCGCGAAGATATATCTTGGGTTCACAACCACTACTCGTCATTTAAGCTCACAATTCATAGAAACAAATATAGAGAAGCAATTCGAAGAGAGATGATGATGCTGATGAAGTAATGACAATAGCGGCCACTTCACTTTTGGTTACTTCTTCATCGCTCTCACCCCGGACATGTACTCCTCTCTTGTCACCAATACCATTCTTAAAGGAGGCTTCTTGTTGGGAAGGTTCTTCTTGAAGAAAGGTTTCTTGCTAGGTGACTTTGATGCATTCTTGAGAACAAGCCTTCCTCCATGTTCTTCACGGTTCTCATAGGGACACTCGGCAACATAGTGATATCTATCTTGGCAATTGAAGGAAGTCTTCATCTTTGGGTTGCCCTCCTTGAAGCCACTAGATTTGAACTTTTGCTCCACTTGAGCTTTAGCTTTGGATGGATTCTTCCAAAAGGTCCTTGCCGCAAGAGCCACATAGTCCTATGAGCAATCTTGAGTTCTTCGGGGTCCATGGAGGACACATCTTCACAATCTTGATTTTCATTGTGTTCAACCACTTTGGCTTCAAAGCAAGTGAAGCTCCTTGTTGCATTCCAATAGCACGGGCATGAGAGTCTTGTGCAATTTTGGCTTGGACTTTGAAAGATTGCATCTCTTACATGACTTCGTTGGAGGTCAATTGTGGATAGTTGTGCCTTCCTTGGAGGACTCTTCAAGTCGGCCGGTTCAAAGGGCAAGAGAGAATTCACATACTTCCTCTTGATCCAATCATCATTCACATGGGTCCCACCAAAAGCTTTATAGGTGTCGTGGTGGAATCACGGCAGATGCCATGGGTATGGCTTAGTTGGGGCCGAATGGTCGTTGGGGGAATCCGGGGAGGGTTTATACACTCAAGATGTGCACAAGCAAGAACATGCAAGAAACCACAAGAACATGAACAAGAAACCAAGGAATCCAAGAACACAAGATACACCACGATGTACCCAGGTTCGGGGCCTTCGTGCGGAAGTAAAACCCCTACTCCTGCCTTTCCTCTCTCAATATATCAGTGTCGTTCTCAAGTACAAGGTGCTCTCGAGCTGTATGATGCTGCTCAAGCGAGAGCTCTAGGTAGAAGATGAAACTATGAAGGGGGAAATGAGCTAGGGTTTTTGCCGTCCCCCTCCCTGGAGGTAGAGATGCTGCATATATACATAGGCCGAAGTACTGTTTTACCCCTGCCTCCAGCTAACAATGGCATGGACAGAAGGTAGAAGACAAGCCTCTGCCTCCTGCCAGCTCAACGGCCGGACTGTCAGGCCGGACAGGCCTAGCTTTCCTCTTCCGGTCATACTTCAGTAGCCTGCGAGGTCTAGCCTGTAGACCTTTCCCGAAATAGCCAAGTCAGCTCCTAGGCCCCCGAGCTTCCGGGAAACCCGTGGACGGACCTCGCCGTCCTCTGAAGCCTCGGGCTACGAGCTCTGCGGCACCCGTGACCTCTCTGACATGCCTCGATCCTTGCTGCCAACTTCGGATAACACTCCTGATCCTATACCTCGGTAGAGAATACCTTATTCCTGTGGTAGATAGCTGACTGCCCGAGGTTGATATCTCGGAGGATATACCTCGGAGAATATACCTCAGACGTACGCCTTACGTCGGATGACGCCTCCTGCGTCCTTGCTCAATCGTTACCTCGGACAGCTTACTGCCGTAACCTTACATGTCTTTACCTCATCTTTACCCTACCCGGGGGTAACCCCCCGACAGTAGTCCCCGAAGCTGATGTGGTCTTGCAGCCTCGGATGAAAGGCCGCATCAGGTTCAACCCGAAACCACATGCGCTGCAATGTTTTGCAGGTTACCGAACCAATACCGAGAAATCCATCGGTCTGTTCCTCGGGCCATACTACTTTTTCAAAGTATCCGCCGAGATGTCGGACATCAACCCTCGATTCCTGCATCCTTACTGACTTCGGTCAGAGAACACTGTTCACGTGTCCCATCCGTCACTTCCTGGTCTACGACAATCAAAGCACTCGAGTGCTTTCCACCACACGGCCCACGTCAGCGGAGATTCCCGCTCGCGCCGCTTCGTGCTCCAGTAACCGCACCGCCCGACAGTTTGCCTCCTGCAACCGATCATGTGGCCTGCTCGCCCGCCGCTATCTTCGTGCCACGTGTGCCATTGTGCACAAACGATCCCACTCGCCGCTCCGATAACCGCGCGGTAGTGCGCAGTTACCGCCCGCGGTTATAAATGTAGGCCCAGGGCAGTGCATCCCTCTTCTTCCTCATCCACTTGCCGTTCCGCCTCCATCGCAACCAGCGTCGCCGCTTCCAGTCGGGAAGAGACGCGTTCCCACCGCCGCCGACGAGCAGCTCCTCCGTCGCTGCTGCGACCGCGTCACCGGCGCCGCCCTTCAGCACCTCATTTTCACGGTATGTACTCCCTTTCTTGATACCCTAGGCATTGCTCTAGGTTTCTTCCTCTTCGCGCTTTGGTTCTTCATATGTTCTTGAATAAAACTCTATTTACCTTCTCCGGTAGATCTTACTCGCATACTCTTTTGGGTAGAAATTGGTTTCATGCCTCGGATAGATGTTCGCCTAGCATAGATATGCCTCTATGTACACCAGATAGCCGCCCAACTCCTCCTGAGTTAGCCAGATATAGCCTTAGATTCCAGATTTACTTTTTCCTTTGCTAAACTTCTATGCTTTCTCTGCAGATTGATTCTGCCGAGATGTCTCCTCCTGAGACTTCGGAACAAACCGAGGTTCCAGACCTCGAACTGGAGGTCGGAGAACGAGCCGGCTGGGAAGGTTCGGATGTAACTCCGTACGAAATCCAGTGGCTCAGGACGACTCGGCGTATTCCCACTGGGGTAGAGTGTCGCCTGCCAGAGGGCGAACTCGAGCCTCAAGTCAAGCAAGGGGAACGGGTGGTCTTCGTCGCGCACTTCCAGCGCGGCTTCGGACTGCCCGTTAGTGATTTCTTCCGGAGCTTCCTCGACAAGTTCGGGCTCCAGGTTCATCATCTCCCCGCCAATGCCATCACTACTCTCTCCTGCATCGTCTCCTTCTCTGAGGGATACCTCGGCCTCAAAGCCACGGTAGACCTCTTTTCTCGCTACTTCCAACTTAAGCGGCAAGTGATCCCGGCTCCAAAAAACAAGGATCTGCCCAAGCTTCTAACCGCCTGCGGAGCTGCCACCATAGCTCCTCGCCGAAACTCCATCTTCCCACGTATCACTACTCCGGACACCGTTCGCAAGTGGCTCCGGACATGGTTTTACGTGAAGAACTCCGGTGAAGAGGACTTCCTCAACCTGCCGGCGTTCAACCTCAGCCCTCCTACAGAACAGCTCAACTGGGATTACGCTCCCCCTCAGACCGGCGAACTCAAGTCCATCCATGGGTATATTGCGAAATGGCAGGACCCAGAGGACCCCGAGAACGACGGGAAAGTCCTAACGGCTGACGACCTGGCCTGCACATTCGTGAAGCGCAGGGTCTCCCCTCTCCAGGCGAGGTCTCACAAGATCTGCCACATGAGCGGTCTTTATGACCCCACCCGACATACGCACATTGCACTGGACAATGCCGCGGTAGCTCGGCGAGTCCGAGCTATCACCAAGTCCAAGATCTCTGATGCTTGGACATGGGGAAGGGAGCCCCACTATAGGACCAAGCCAGCGAAACAGGTACGCTATTCCGACGTTTTCTTCGATACTCCTTTACCACGAGGTCTTGCTACCGACGTTCATCTTGATAATTTCCTTCCTAACTCCTTTTCATATATCTGCCATACAACTGTTCGCCCGCCAGACCGCCGAGGATGGAGTCCATCCTGCGGACCACTTCGGTGAGGATCTCCCTGCCGAGGACCCACCATCCAACGTGGACCCTGACGACGAGGATTTTATGCCCATTGCCTCGGCCCGCATCACCACCGCGGGTAAGCCTCAAGCACAAGCTTCAGTTCAAGAGATTTCGGATGACGAGGAGGGTTCCTTGTCGTGGAACCAATAAATGCGGTACCTCTCTCCTGCCTTCCTCACCTTCCGAACTTTACTCCAGCAACCAGCCGGAAACGCGCTGGTGCCGCAACTCCGGCCGCCGAACCATCCGCCACTGGAGCCTCCGGACCCACTGAGGCTCCGGTCAAGAGACGCCAGCTGAAGAAGTCCGGACATCCTCCTCATACCTGGGGGGGGCAGGAGGCTTCCTACCTCGGATGGGTAATGCTTTGCTTCTATAGCCAACAATGTCTGTTGCTTAAACATATCATCTCGGTATTAACACTTGACCATCTTCTTTTCGTTGTAGTGCCCCCATAGATGTGGATCAGGAGGTATCCTCCATGACTGCACCCGTTGGTGCCTCTGAAGCCACGACCTCCCGACGAACTCTCGCCCGGATCTCCTCCACCGAGGTCTGGCCCGGCTTTGGGGAAATCTGCCCCCACCCGAGCTCAGACTTCTCCGCGTCCTCAAACGGATGCGGAGACCAATCGCGCCAGGACTTCGGCTACCACCTTGCCGGAGCCTCGACTCTCCCCCCGAAGCCAGACTATCCGCAACCAACAGCAGCAACAGCAGAAGCATCAGCAGAAGCAACAGCCCCAAAACCACTCCGCCAAACCACCTTGCCATTGGGGAAGGGCAAGGAGAAGAGAAAGAGACGGTGAAGTCCAAGGTCACCCCCAAACCAACATCTGGGTCTGGCACCCTGACTATCTCTTCTCCTTCAAGGATCCAACCGAGGTCTCCTCCCCGGTGACACGCCGAATTCCTCCATTCGCCGCACCCATTGATGAGACTGCCCCTCCGGCCGAAGAATATGCTCGGAGGGCATCTCTCATATTGGATAATCGGCCTGCTTCAAGTTCCGAGGCTGCTTTGGCCGTGGAGGCCTCGATTAGGGGCATCGAGCAGGGCGGACCATGGGGATTTCCTCCTCTGCGCACTGATAGTGGCCAGAGCCTCGGCTCCTTGGAACATTATAATGCAGACTGGAATTCTGCAGACGAGGTCTCCTCGGCCTCCTTAGCTGCTCCGGTGGCTGAGCATCCCGCGGGAAACAGTGCCTGCGGCCGAAGCGTATATGATCTACAAACTGCTGTCCTTCGTGCTGGTCAAACCATCGACGTAAGTCCTATTCTCTTTACTTTCATGCAGTATCTCATCTAATATCCACCATCCCCAGTCCCCGAGATTCGAGGTAAACTATTGACGCTCCGTCGGAGTTAAAATTGTTTGGCTTGAATCTCAACTTTCCATTTTCATCCGACGTATCCAATCCATTTTATCTCACTTTAGTATGCACCTCGGGTACGAGTCCCCGAGACTCATGTCGAGGCATACCCCGACAACATTTTCCCAATGATTTGACTCCGAGTCCCCGAGACTTTTGTCGAGGTATAACCTTTCTAACCGAGCTATATGTTTCTTCCTTGCAGAATACTATGAACATCCGTACGGACGTCTTCCACTCTCTCTTGTTCGCACACAAGAACCTCCATCATGCGCACAAGGCCGCACTTGCAGCGAAGAAAACGTCGGATGACCAGCTAGCGCAAGAGAAAGCCGAGGTATCTCGGCTGGTAAAGGAACTGAAGCGCATTGATGGGCTTCGGAAATCAGAAACGGAGAAGCTGAAGGATGAGAAGGATAAGGCCGTGGAGGCAGAGAAGAAACTTCGGGAGGACTCTGCCAAGGACCACCAAGAAGCTCTCCAAGTAGCCGAGGTCCGCGCCAACTCGGCCACAGAAGCTTTGGAAGCTCTGCAGGCGCAGGTCAACCAGTTTCTCCCGACGCTGCAAACTATCAACCGCGAGATGGACAGTGAGTTTCTTGCCTCCCTTAGCTTTTCTTTGTCCTCCACACCATTGGTTTTCTGCCAAACCATTTCTCACACTGATAACAGGCTACCCTACTATAGAGCATTTCACCTACACCCAAGTTGCGGCCCGCAGCATCACTGGTCGACACAGGGAGAGGCGGAATGAATAGAACCCCGATTGGACCGTTGAGGACCATATCGTTGGCACGAAAAGATGGCTGCCTTCTTCGCTGGATATGCCAACACGAAGAACTTGAGCGAAGGAGACACCTACTCCGACGCCGAGGATTACGCGCCAGAAGACGAGGAATACGAAACAGAATCCGACGTCGAGGCCGAGCAAGGTGACGACGGTGAAACCCGCGAAGCAGAAACCGAGGCTCTCCACAACCTGATGCCGAGGTTACTGCCGACGTTGCCAGCACTTCCCAGGCTACCTCGGCTCCGGACGAAATCCCTGCTGCATCGGCTGCTGCCGACGTAATTCCTGATGCCTCGACCTGAACTTATGCTTGGCCAAAAAACTTCATTAAATCCCCGGTATGCCGGGACGCAGATGTAATCAAACTTAAGTAGTTCCTTTGCTACCTCTATTACTATTATGCTCATTCGAACCATGCTTTTCTAAGCTTTATGTCGAATCCTTTTGAATGTGCTCGAGTTTACTTTCGTGTTTACTATATTTGGCATTCTTTGCTCTTGTCTGCCATTCTGGCGTTCGACAGTCGAGTCACAAGATTGTTGTTCATAGCATACAGTACTTGGTAAATTCCGAGGTATGTTTCAAAGTCATCCGACATAAAAAGAAGTAAAAACAGGGGTTAGTAAACGACATATGCCGAACTGTCTTTTTGGACCGAGTCCCCGAGTTCATTTTCATGTTTCCCATGTTCTTTCGTCTTTGCTCTTGACTGCCATGCTGGCGTTCGTCAGTCGAGTCACAAGATTAGTTACATAGCATACAGTACTTGAAGTTTGAGACGAGGTTCAAAATAGTCGGCATACGAACGAAAAAGAGTACAAACAAAAACAGCATGCATAAGAGCGAGGCAGTCCCCGAGCTCACTCTCGAGGTGCCGAAGTTTTTATTAAAGATCAGCCGAGGTACATACATTACTTCCTTCAACAGTAGAAGGGTCGGAGTAGAGCTACATTCCATGGACGCTGAAGCTCCGCATCGGGTCTATCCAGCCCATCTCCCCTTGGCTCCTGTGCATCTATAAGATAGTACGAATCATTGTGCAAAGCTCGGCTCACAATGTATGGTCCCTCCCATGGAGGTGACAACTTGTGCCGACCTTTGCTGCGCTGAACAAGCCTCAGCACTAGTCTCCTTCATTAAACTTTCGGGGTTTTACATGCCGGCTTTGATAGCGTCGGAGACCCTGCTGATATATTGCTGACCGAGATAAGGCCAATTCTCTTGCTTCCTCAAGCAGATCTACAGCATCTTCCCGAGCTTCTTTAGCCTCGGCTTCTGTGTACATTGCCACTCTGGGCGCATCATATTCAATGTCGGTTGGCAGCATTGCCTCGGCCCCATAGACCATGAAAATGGCGTATAGCCAGTTGATCTGTTCGGTGTGGTCCTTAACCCCACAGAACTGCTGGTATCTCATCGATCCAACACCCCGGTGTTTTCAACAGTGGTTCTACTAGCCGAGCTTTGATTCCGGCCAATACCAATGCATTTGACCTTTCTACTTGCCCATTAGCCTGTGGGTGAGCCACCGAGGCTACATCAAGTCGAATTCCCTTACTCATGCAGAACCGAGCAAACTCTCCGACAGCAAAGTTCGTGCCGTTGTCTGTAATGATACTATGAGGATATCCATATCTCAGGATTATTTCCTTCAAAAAGGTCACTGCCGTATGACCATCCACTTTTCGGATTGGCTTCACCTCGATCCACTTAGTGAATTTGTCCACCATCACCAGTATGTGAGTCATATTGCCTCGGGCTGGCTTGAATTCTCCCACCATGTCCAGACACCAAACTGCAAAGGGCCACGTGATAGGAATGGTCTTGAGCGCCGAAGCTGGCATGTGCTGCTGCTTGGCGAACCTTTGGCACCCTTCACATTTCCGAACTATATCTTCTGCATCGGCATTGGCGGTGGGCCAATAGAACCCGTGCCGGAACACCTTGGCCACCAGAGCTCTTGTGCTGCAATGATGTCCACATTCTCCTTGGTGGATTTCTAAAAGCATCTCCTTGCCTTCAGCTGGTTCGACACACCTCTGCAACACCTCGGTCACACTTCTCTTGTATAGCTCCTTGTTGATGATGGTGTATCCCTTAGCTCTCCTCTGGATTCTCCTTGCCTCGGTTGTATCACTTGGCAAACTTCCATTATGAAGTTCATGATCTGCTCCGCCCATTCCGGCACTGGATGTAGAGGAAAAAGCTCTCATCTATCTCCATTGGTTCGGTCGCCATGATCTCCTTCATGATTTCCTACCATTGCTCGGCCAGTCCCCGAGTGTTGGTGCGAAGTCCCCGGGTCAGACCCGAAGTTCCCACCATCCACTCCATAGGAAAAGCTCCATCAGTCCTCGGATACTGCGAAGCAGTCCCCGAGTCCGGCCAAACGCATCCGACGTCTACCTCCATAGGCTCAGGCTCCGATTTGGTGGTAAGAAAATTGACTCGGAGTCAGGAGAAGGCTTGATTGAAGGAGTTCTCAAATGGTTCAGTGCTATCCCCGGTGGCACCGGTTCTTTGGATGAACCGAGCTTGGACAATACGTCGGCGGCTTCATTCTCCCCCGAGGTATGTGCTTGTACTCACATCCTTCGAAAACCCAGACACCTTTTGCACATGAAACCGATACAACTCCATGTTCGCATCCAATGCATCCCAAGTGCCGGTGGATTGATGCACCACCAAAGCTGAATCGCCGAAGCATTCTATACGCCGGACACCTATCTCCTTTGCCACCTTGAGCCCATGGATCAGGGCCTCATACTCCGCCACGTTGTTCGACGCCGAGAAATGGATTTGCAGCACATACTTCAACTGGTCTTGCTTCGGCGAGGTTAGGACTATGCCGGCACCTAATCCGACCTTGGTCTTGGACCCATCAAAGTGCATCTTCCAATAATTATAGTCCGGCAAGGGCGGCTCATATTGCATCTCGGCCCAATCGCATAAAAAGTCCGGCAGCGCCTGCGACTTGATTGCATCTCGCCTTTCATAATGCGGAGTGTATGGAGATACCTCGATCGCCCATTTGGCAACTCGCCCAGTTGCGTCCTTGCATCCGATGATCTCCGAGATTGGAGCATCACATACCACCGTCATGGGATGCTCTTGGAAGTAATGCTTCAGTTTCTTAACCGCCAGGTATACTCCGTACGTCATCTTCTGGTAGTGGGGGTAGTTTTGCTTCGACGTGGATATCACCTCGCTCAGGTAGTAGATTGGTCTCTGCACCGATTTGCCTCCTTCGTCTCGCTCCACCACCACTGCAACACTTACGACCCGGTTTGTAGCCGCAATGTATATCAACATCGGTTCATTCTGCAAAGGGGATGCCAACACCGGAGCAGTGGACAACATCTTCTTCAGCTCATTGAACGCCGCGTCCGCCTGCGGGGTCCAAGTGAAACTGGTACTTTTCTTCATAAGTTGATACAATGGTAAGGCTTTTTCTCCTAGCCGACTTACAAACCGACTTAAAGATGCAAGGCATCCCGTGAACTTCTGCACATCTTTTAAACAGTTCGGCAACTTCATTCTTTCGATAGCTCGGATCTTAGCCGGGTTAACTTCTATACCTCGGCTCGATACGAGGAAACCGAGCAATTTTCCAGCCGGGACACCAAAGGTGCACTTGTCCGGGTTAAGTTTCAACCGATACTTTCTTAAATTTGCAAATGTCTCTTCGAGGTCTTCGATGAGAGTATGCTTCTTTTTAGTTTTGATAACAATGTCATCGACATACACTTGCACATTCTTGCCCATTTGAGAATGTAAGCACTTCTGCATACACCTTTGATAAGTTGCCCCGGCATTTCTCAAACCGAAACACATGACACGATAGCAATACGCCCCGTACGGGGTAATAAAGGCAGTCTTTATTTGATCATCAGTGTTCAGTGGGATCTGGTGAAAACCAGAATATGCATCAATAAAAGACAACAGCTCACATCCAGCCGTAGAATCGATCACTTGATCAATCCGAGGTAAAGGAAAGGGATCCTTCGGGCACGCCTTGTTCAATGCACATGCGCCACACCTTGACTACCGCCGGTTCGTCCTTCTTTTTCTCCACGAGGACTGGATTAGATATCCAGTCCGGATGCAGCACTTCCATGATGAAGCCTGCAGCCAGTAACTTCGCCAGTTCTTCGAGTACCACCTTTCTTCGGTCATCTGAGAGCCGCCGCGTCGGTTGACGCACTGGTTTCACCTCTGGCCGAACAAACAAAGAGTGCTCTGCCAACTCCCTCGGAACACCTGGCAGGTCTTTAGCCGACCATGCAAAAATGTCCCGATTCTCACGGAGGAAGTGACAGAGCGCGCTTTCCTATTTCTCGTCCATGCCAGTACCAATGATGGCGAAACGCTCCGGGTTCTCCGAGTCCAGCGGGATTTTCTTGGTCTCCTTGGGCACCTCGAATGAAGCGCTCATGTCCGGAGTAATTAGTCCGGACATGCCGAGCTGAGTAGACTGCGCCATTGCCACCACCTTCTGAAGTTGCTTCTTCTCCGCCGCGATCACCAAGGACTCGGCTAAACTAGATCCCGCCGAGGCACATTGCATAGCCTTCTTGTAGTCACCAGAAATGGTTATTATTCCCTTGGGCCCCGGCATTTTCATCTTTAGGTAGCCACATGAGTGGAGATCATGAACTTGGCCAAGGCTGGCCTTCCCAGCAAGGCATGGTAAGGGCTCTGCAAGTCCACAACCTCGAACTCAAGACTTTCAACTCGGCTGTTATCTCGGGTACCAAAACCCACGTCGACCCAAATCTTTCCCATAGGTGCACAAGAGACCCCGGGCACAATACCGTGAAATGTACAGCTGCTAGGCTGCAACTGGTTCGGTGAGTATCCCAGCTTGACCATTGTGTCTCGGTACATGATATTTATGGCACTCCCATTGTCCACCAAGACTCGGGTGAATCTCACATTGTTGGTCGGCCCACAAAACGTCGGATCCACCACCAGTGCATAGTTTCCAGGGCTCGGCATGATCCGAGGTGTATCTTGCCTGCTCCAAGTGATCTCTTGCTCGGACCAGTTCATGTATTTCACCACCGCCGGAGTTACTGCATTCACCTCCTTGGCACGCCTCAGCATACTCTTCTTATCAGTTGACTCAGTCACAAACACCACGTAGCTCTGATGTACTTCCCTATAATCATTACCGGGGTTCTCATACCTCTGATTCTCAAAGGACCACGTTTGGCTTTGGCCGGCACCACCGTTGTTGTTGTTGCCCTGGGCACTCACTGCATTCACCGGTTTCGCCTGCACCGTCTTCTGGTTTTGGGCCGCATGCACCGGGGTTGAATTTGCTCCGGTTAAGCTCTGATTCTGCGCCGCTATGGTCGGCTTATGCTGCTGCTGCGCGTTCGGATATTGAGGTCTACGCCATTGGTTCGGTGGCCCACTCCGGTTTGCCCCAGCTTTCGCCCCTTCTGCAGCGGTTCGGTGATGAAAACTACACTGCAGAGTGGTATGGTTGGGTGTTCTGCCATTCCTGCCATGATAGATACATGGTCCATTCACCAATGACTCGTAAGTCACAGGTGGTCCGGCCTCCTGCCACTGCTTCGCACCACCTCCCTGATTCTGGTTCTGGTTCGGAGTCCACGCCTGACCCTCAGTCTTCGGTTTCTGGGCGCCTCCAGGTCCGGACTGACTTGGGTTTACAGCATTGACTTGGAAATCTGGTTCTCTCCTCTTCTGCCCGAACTCTTGACGGTTATCAAACCTCGGTCCGTTGTTGCGGTTGTTCATCGGATTCCTCCTGTTCCGGGCATTCCCATCCAGCAGAGGCTGCATCGGATCGCCAAGGGCATAGGAATCAGCTATCCGAATCGTCTCGGCCAGAGTCTTTGGCATATCTCTCTGGAGCCTCTGCCACAACATGCTACCATACCGACATCCATCAGCAAACCACGCTATAGCCTGTGCTTCGATAACTCCCTCACAGGAGTTCCGAACATTGCTCCACCGAGTCAAGAATTCTCGGTCAGTCTCATTGTCCTCCTGCTTGCACGCCTGCAAAAGCTGAGGTCGGTTTGGCCTCTGTAAGTGCTGGCGAAGTTGCTATTGAATGCCTCCTCTAAATCCAGCCAGCAATCGATGCTATTCTCCGGCAATTGTTCAGCCAGATCCGAGCAGGACCTTCCAACATGTGCGGGAGATACCGGACCGCCCATCGGCGATTGCCCCCCGCAATGTATACTGCTGAAACATAATCAGCTAGCCAATCTTGCGGCTTGGTGCTCCCATTGTACGGCCTGGTACTCCGACCCAACTGAAACTGAGACACTGGTGGAGGTGGTTCCTTCATGATCCGAGGTCCAAAACACGCCGGACCAGGAGGGCCTTCCTCCTCCAACTTCTCGGACATGTAAATCCGATCTAGCTTGTAGCGCGCATCACCTGTAGGCAACGTCCGAGCTCCGATACGCTCTCCCAATGCACCATCCACTCTATAGAATCCAGCCCGCTCCATGGCTGAATTTCCATCATCATATCGGTCGCCACCTCGACCGACGTTCTTCGGCTGCGGAACATACTCCGGCTCTTGCTGATACTGCTCCTGCGGCCGGGGTTGCTGCTGATGCCTCGGGGGCTGAGGTGGTTTACCTCGGCCAGCCGACGCTGCTTGCCCACCGTTCTGATTTCCCTGAGCTGAACGGCCTTTAGCTCGGCTTGCATCACCTGGGCCGGGGTCTCCATTGGCTCGGCTAGCGTTGCCGACCTTTTGCTTCCCAGCTAACACCGGATCGTACACTTGCAGCTGCATCTCCTTGTTCCGACCTGAAGTGACACTCCGGGCACGATCGGCTCCTCCGACGTGTGGAGACGAGGCTTGCCCCTTGGACCCCTGGCTAACTGGCCTAATCGAATGGACCGCCTGCGAACCGCCAAGCCCGGCCTTGCGGAGGGCTTCATTTTGCTTGCTGGCCACATGCACTAACTCA
Source organism: Poa pratensis (assembly GCA_947311845.1). Taxonomy (NCBI): domain Eukaryota; kingdom Viridiplantae; phylum Streptophyta; class Magnoliopsida; order Poales; family Poaceae; genus Poa; species Poa pratensis. The sequence goes on from CAMZMU010000110.1 coordinate 9,999,265, forward strand.
TTGAGCCGCTTCTGCTGCTCACGCCATGCATCTCCGGTCAACTCCGATAGCCCGGCCCTTACTGCTTCGGCTGCTCTAAGGTTCTTAGCTGGTGAACTATACACCGGCCTACCAGTAGCCGACCTGCTACTTGTTGCCTTACTCGAGCCCGAGACTGCAGCCCTACCATCTCCTCATAGAGGTCCTTGCCTCGGTTGAGCAGAGCAGCTTTCTTACGCCGCACAACCGGAGTAAAACCATCCTCTATACCATGTGCAGCATTGTACTCCTTCTGCTCCATATCGAACTGCTGCTTAGCCTCGGCCAGCAACCGAGCTTCTCTCAGCACTCTGGCGCTCTGCCTCTAACCCGGCCACCGTATGCTCCACACTTGCCTCTACTGCGAGTGGCCGAGCTAACCTATCAACGATAGCTTCTAAGGGAACTTCTTCCCTTGGCATGCCCAACTGCTCATTCTGACTAGGTTTCTCGTACGGAAACTTCGCCGTCCGACCTGATTTCTCAGGCAGCGCGGTTGGCGTCGCCTCCACCTCGGCTAGCGCGACCTTGCCAGCATCTGCCTTGCTAGCTGCAGGCTGGTACCAGCCACCATCACCTCCACACACCTCGGAGGGCGAGTGACACGCCGGCCCAAAGCCGCCAGGAGAGGAGTTTCGTCGTCCACGAGCACCTGCTCCGGGTACTCGCGAACCACCTCGACAGCAACGTATGTGGGGAAGCTGCCGAGCATCATGAGGAACCATCGGTGGGGAAAGGCTTGCCGGCGAAGCACCCCGCATTGTCGCTCACAAAGGCGAACTCGCCGATCTTGGTAACAAGGCCAGAAAGAACACACTCAGAGGAGCCCGTCCGGATGGAAACTCCACCCAACGCCTCAATCTGCCCCACGGTGGGCGCCAACTGTCGTGGTGGGATCACGGCAGATGCCATGGGTATGGCTTAGTTGGGGCCGAATGGTCGTTGGGGGAATCCGGGGAGGGTTTATGCACTCAAGATGTGCACAAGCAAGAACATGCAAGAAACCACAAGAACATGAACAAGAAACCAAGAAAGCCAAGAACACAAAAGACACCACGATGTACCCAGGTTCGGGGCCTTCGTGAGGAAGTAAAACCCCTACTCCTGCCTTTCCTCTCTCAATATATCAGTGTGTTCTCAGTACAAGGTGCTCCTCGAGCTGTATGATGCTGCTCAAGTGAGAGCTCTAGGTAGAAGATGAAACTATGAAGGGGGAAATGAGCTAGGGTTTTTGCCGTCCCCTCCCTGGAGGTAGAGATGCCGCATATATACATAGGCCGAAGTACATTTTTACCCCTGCCTCCAACTAACAATGGCATGGCCAAAAGGTAGAAGACAAGCCTCTGCCTCCTGCCAGCTCAACGGCCGGACTGTCAGGCCAGACAGGCCTAGCTTTCCTCTTCCGGTCATACTTCAGTAGCCTGCCGAGGTCTAGCCTGTAGACCTTTCCCGAAATAGCCAAGTCAGCTCCTAGGCCCCCGAGCTTCCGGGAAACCCGTGGACGGACCTCGCCGTCCTCTGAAGCCTCGGGCTACGAGCTCTGCGGCACCCGTGACCTCTCTGACATGCCTCGATCCTTGCTGCCAACCTCGGATAACACTCCTGATCCTATACCTCGGTAGAGAATACCTTATTCCTGTGGTAGCTAGCTGACTGCCCCGAGGTTGATACCTCGGAGGATATACCTCGGAGAATATACCTCAGACGTACACCTTACGTCGGATGACGCCTCCTGCGTCCTTGCTCAATCGTTACCTCGGACAGCTTACTGCCTTAACCTTACATGTCTTTACCTCATCTTTACCCTACCCGGGGGTAACCCCCCGACAATAGGCATTGGCAAGGGACTTGAGTCTTCGATACATTTGCTCGTGGTCTTCTCCATCTTCCATGAAGAACCCTTCGGCCTTGTTTCTCATTTCCTCAAACCGGTTTCTTTTCATGCTTTCATTTCCAACGAACACCTCAACAAGACAAGCCCAAACTTCTTTGGCGGTGGTGCAATGCTCGATATGAGACATATCATCCTCTCCCACGGCATCTCGGATCAAGTCAAGAGAAGTGGCATTTAGTTGACAATCAACTATTTCTCTTCTTGTCTTGTTGGATTCATCCACGGCTTGATATCCTTCCTCAATGATCCTCCAAAGCTCGATAGATGCACTATTCGCACAAGATCTCATAGAAGATTGCCATTTAGTAAACAAAGATGCATTTAGCTTAGGTGGGTTTCCCCTTAGGTGTATAGGAGGACGAGGGATAGATAGGTCGGGAGTGTATGGAAAAGGAACCGCACCATATACTCCCGAACCATTAGGTGGTTTAATTGGGGTGTCAATTTTATCTTTATCAACCCCCTTCTTCCCACCAACCTCTTCATTCTCGGGTTTGTCAACCTCCGAAGAAAGAGCGGTGGGTGGGAGGTGAGATATCCTTAGCTTCCATGAGTTTCAAGATCATCTCTTGCAACTTGTCCATTTTAGTTTCCATAGTGGAATTCAAGGTATTGAAGTCCTCCACGGAAACCGAAGTGGACTCGGTGGGAAGCTCGGGAATCTCAACTCCATGCTCATCGATGGTCATACTTCTCTTAGGCGGTTAAGCCCGAATAAAGAGCCGAGGCTCTGATACCAATTGAAAGGATCGGTATGGCCACCTAGAGGGGGGTGAATAGGTGCTACTCAATTTTTAGCTCTTTTTTGAATTTAGGCTTGACATAAAGGTAAATTCTCTAGATATGCAATTACAGTGAATTTACCTATATGACAAGTTAACACTAGACTAAGCACGATACAAGGAGAGCTAGCGAGTAAGGAGTAACCGAACGGAAAGCATGCGGAGACAAGGATGTATTCCCGAGTTCCTCCTTTTTTAGGGGAGTACGTCTCGTTGGAGGGGTGTGAGTTGCAAACTCAAATGCCACAAATGGCCTCACCCTATTCTCCGATGAACCTTGCCCAAAAGCTCGGTTCACCTTCCACTATCGGAATCCTTCAAGGCAGAATCTGGAGCCCTTACAACAAACTTGAGGCTCAACCCACAAAAGGATTGGGGGCTCCCAAGCATCATAACACCTGCTAGACAAAAGTAACAAGCAAGTAAGTAAAACAAGATCCCTAGGTTTTCCTAGTGGAAACCCTAGGCTCGAATCCCTCAAGTGAATGAGTGGGAAATGAAAAACGGCTTGGTGAACTTGTAGATCGGGGCCTTCTCCTTTAGATCTCCAAGTATGAGCTTGGTTGGTTGGTGGAGTAAAGAGATCTAGGAGCTTGAAGCTTTGCTTTAATGGAGGAGAGAGAATCTGAAGCTTAGCTTGACCGGAGGTAGGCGGAGGGGTATTTATACCCCTCCTCGAATCTGGCCGTTATGCAGGAAAACCGTGCTGCCCGGTAGTATCGGGCTCCGTCCGATAGTACCGGCCAGCCAAAAAACAGCAGACGGTCAACTCTGGTCTTCAACACCCTGGAGCCCACAGAATGGCCTGGCGGTAGTACCGACCCAGGCAGCTCGGTAGTTCTGAGAAGCCGGTAGTACCGGGCCAGCCCGGTAGTACCGAGGAAAACCGGAGGGATACCAGTAGGCCGCCGAGCTAACGTAGCACTACCGCACCCTGTTGTGCGGTACCTCTGACTGGGCCAAATGCGGTACTACCGGACCACGTCCGGTACTACCGGCCGAAGCAAAACTGGCAGGTTGAAACTGTGGCTTCGCGCTTAAACCTTTTTCAAACCCATGATGCTTTATATAAATTTATCTAATCAGTCCTGCACCACTTGACACCACATTAGATTGTTCCTAGTGTTGTTGCCTAACACACAAAACATTAAGGGATATAAAATATGCTCTTTCAATAGGCGGCCACGCCGGCGGGGATCTGGCATCAAGTGGAGCTGCCTGCTCCTTCGGCCGCCGCCGCGGCCACCTTTGCCTCCTGGTGCCATTTGCGCCTCGCCGCGCGCTTTGCGGTCTCCTCGGCGCGGCACACTCGCTTCATCTCGTCCTCCTGTCCAGCGTCGGCACAGGCATGCACGGCGGACATGAACGCGGCCGCCCTCTAAGCATTTAGCTGCATGTGGGCTGCCTCCGCCTCCTCCTCCTCGGAGCTGTGGACATTGCCCCTACACCAAAGGGAGGCTCGGGCGGCGCGCTGCCCGCCGCGATACCGGCGGCATACTCTTCTTCGTCGTTCTCGATGGAGTCGGAGTACGTGGCCTCCATCGCCATTCTCTCGTCGTTCGACAGCCGCAGCCGCGGCCGCGGCGGCTACGGAATCATGCCGGGCCATGCCGGGCTGCTCACCATCCGGCGAGAGAAGCTGCCGCCCCGTTGGAGTCATCCTTATCACTCGCCGGCCTAAGATGAGATCGATCCGTGGATGTACTGCGATGAGAGTGATATTGACACTACGTCTGGGCAGGGAGGCTGGAACTCCGTCCATTGTTGTTGTTGGCACGAGCGGTTCCATGACCTTGGATCTGGCGGCGCGATCAAGCAGGGCCGGTCCTGGGGGGGGGGGGGGGGCGAGAGGGGCGGCCCCCCGGGCCCAGAATATTTTGGGGCTCCTCCCAGGTACATGTACAGTAGTCAGTAGGCCTAGTCTGTATTCTGTATATATACTATATAATACGGCTTAACGACCGTACGTACGTCCGTCCGTCGTGGTCGTTTTGCAGTTTAGCCCCTCAAGAATTCAGAAAATAACCCGTAGTCCCACCCTTATCCACCCACCTCCGCCCGATCCCCTATTCTCTCCTCTCAGCGGCGGCAGCAACGGACAGGAGTTTTGCAGCGGCCGCCGGCGACTCGAGGACGTAGCCGAGGTACGATTCCCTTGTGCCACGGATGACCTCTGAGACTCGGATGCGACACCAAGGCCCGAGACCTCTTCTCCGGGTGCAGCGCCGTGGAAGGACCATGGAGGAGCGCGAGGCAGCGAGCCGATAGCCCAGGACAGCGCCGCGGGAAGCCCGACGACCACCAGGTCACTCCGCCTCCCAAAACGAAGCTCCTCCCGTCGCCGCCTTTAGTTAGCCGCGTCCCTGAGTTTACAAGCCGCGCCGAGGAGCCGAACTGCCGCCGGAACGGCTTCCATGGATGCACGCCGACGAGGCGCCGTACCTCCAGGCGCAGCTGGCCGCGGCCGTGCACGCGCTCAACCACGGCGCGCATGCCTCCGCGCGCCCTCGCCGCCAGCCAGTGGCCCCCTCGGCCAGCGGCGCTTGCCGCAGAAACCGAGCACCAAGGCACGACCACCCTACTGCATCCACCGGCGCCCAGTGGTGCCTCTCTGTTCGACCTTGGGAGATCTTCCACGACATGGCAGTGCACACCCTGTAATGTTCATCAGAAGCTTCATGGACTTCTTTTGTTTTCTTGGTTCTATCCTCTGAATCCTATTCTTCCTGAAATTGTGCATGTCCTGATGGCATCTTCTATGCAAGCATCGAAGACATGTATTTATGGATTACAGTGACTACTATGCAGTTGATACGAGAATTTGATGTCTACAATAGTTTCGTGCTTCAGACTTCAGTTCTCAATTTAACTCATGTTTGATTAAACTGAGGGAAGTTTTCCTATTGTTAAATGTTGGAAGTTCGATTGAAATATTTCAATCCGAGTGTGATGATCACAAATTGTGTAGTTTTGATGTTTCGCTTGTTCAAGAGGAGTGAAGATATGGAGAAAGACAGGGAGTAGCTAGCAAGCTAAAGCTCTTCTGTCGCTTGGTATGTGCCTGTTCGTACAGTTGACTGTTTTTTTTTTTGAATTTAGTACAGTTGACAGTTAGATTCATGCATGTATTGCTTGGAGCTTCAGATGTCACTTAACTGTTAGACCTACAATTTTCTCATGGACAAATATTTAATAGAACAGTTTTGAATATATGTTTCAGTTTCACTAACTTATGAATTAAAATAAACATGCATGGTTCATAACCTAATTGAGAATATGTCTTTGATCATCTATTTTCGGAGAAACTGAAGGCGTATTCCAGTAGCGCAACTAACGACTTCCGTTTGGTTGTCATATTTTTTTTCTGGACAAGTAAGGCTAGGTGATATACATTGTTCGTTTTGTATAATTGTGTAATTAGAAGGTGAGAGAGTAATCAGAGTATGTTTAGTTCTTCAGCAACTTGGACATGCAGTCTATGCATGAGTTGAAATATAGAGTCCTAGCGATATTGTTGCCTGTATATATACTTGTATATCAAACATCAATACCAAACTGTCACATCTCTGCGTGTCGAGTTGGTTTTTGATGCTTGCACAATCTGTATAATCAATTCGATGTCATCATTGTTTAGCTATACCATTTCCATAACAGTCAACCAAAATACTTCAGTCGTGTTCTGTTTAGTTTGTGCTAAAGCTGGTACCCTTTGTAAGACTTATGAACTTAACAAAACTGGGAGTATGAATCCAGATAACTGGCTATGTCGCCTGGGACCTGAAAAGTGTGGAGACAACTGTCGGGAGCCAACTCTGGCTCAATTGGGTAATCCGATGAATGGACAATGGTAACATGATCAAAGTCGTAATGGGCCTGACTCCTAGACCTAACAGCGACGGCGGTGGCGGAGCTAGCAATCTGACGAGCTCTGGTTTCTGCCACATCTAAATTCCATTATTGTGCATAGTATGTATGTGTAATTATGCATCAATTAGTTAATTTTGTGTAGTACCTGCTCATTCTGCCACACCTAAAATTAGATTCTACCTCCGCTAAGATTGTACATAACACGAGGGTTGTATATGATAGCTATTACTTGAAGTTGTCTCCAAGAACGATCTTAGTCAATACTCAATAGTAAGAGATAAGGGTTGATATCTCTTTCTATATATATGATGTTCAACTATACATTTTTATTGAATTACATTGTAAGCAAAGAATATAGGCTACCTCTTTCCATCATGTGAATTTTCATGTCTAATTTGTTTACAAGCGAGAAAAAAATTGAGTACCCCGTTGCAATGCACAGGCATTTTGCTATATAGCTAAGGTTTCTTCCTACCGTTTTTTCGTCCGTCGTTTCGTACGTACGTCGTGATGGTTTTTACGCTTTGGTTCGTCCGTGAATACGTTTTCGTCCGTTGTCTCGTGCGATGTTGAATCGCTAAAGAAATCGGACGTCGTTCTGCCTCTGTGCGTTCCTTTATCCCCACGATTCGATACGATTTCCAATTAATAACCTGACGAGCAACCGAACGCGACATAAAAAGGAAGCGAGCGAACGGATCTCGCGCACGCACCTGCCCGTGGTTGACCTCGCCGACGCTTATGACCTAGCTCACGCACCTGGATTGACTCCTCCAGCCGACTTGCATACAGGTTGCTGGAGACGGCAGGGAGACCTGAAGCCGGAACATGCTAAACAAGATGGGCCGTCCTGACTGCCTCGCCGGAGCCGGCCATCGCTGCCTAATACAGTGTTGTTGATCTGTTTCTCACGATCTCGTGTGATATTTTATTTTTCACAGCTGCTGGTCGTGACTTACAGCCTAGCGCCTGCATCATGTTTCTATACACGTGCTCGGCGGTTCCTAATCGGCTCGTTGCATAGCATCCAGAAAGAGAATCAGGCGGTTAGGCCGCGCATCAGGCGGTTACCCCCGATGGCCAAGCCACAGCCACAGCGGACTGCCGACCACCGGCATCGGAGAAGCCCACACATATGGGCGGCGACGTCCAGGTCCGTACGGTCTCTGAGAGCAGCTGCCAGCCTTCCAGCCGAGCTTCAGATCGTTGCTCCGTCTACTACTGCAATGCCGTCAAACATGAAGTTGCAGTGCTTTATGAACTGAATCTTTTGAAGGCGTACACTTTGTGGAAGAAAAGCAGCAGATACATACAGGTTTTTCTTGTGGTCAACAGACGCTCAAAACTAGCAGCAGGGGAGGGCCAGCGACTAGCAGCAAATTTAACAGAGCGTTTCAGGCCATGGGGCTAGCTTCGACCAACGACGGATTTAGTCCCTCACCATGGCCAAGACAAGATTAAATGGTTCGAATTATTAGCTTCTGTGTTTATACCTCATTAGGAGATGAGTTTATACCTCAATTGTTCAAATGTCTGTGTTGAGTAACAATATCTATTATTAGGAGTAATTTGATTGTTTATTGCAAGCTTTCATTTTTCCGTAGGACTGCCACTACACGTGGAGCTGTTCGCCGGACTTCGGCCGCCGCAAAGCGGAGCTGGACTGCCGCCACCGTCACGAGGATCTGGGGCCTTGGACTGCAGCCTACGGCCGGCGAGAAAGATAGCGAGCGGGAGACGTTGCTAAGCTGCAGACAGGGAAGTTAGAAGCAGGCAATCAGCGTCTGAAGGAGTACTACTTGGAAGAGACGATGGGGGAATTAGTGTTCACGAGCGGTTGTCAGAGAAAAGACCTGCATATGTGCTATGCATAGTATAAAAAAAGAGTGGGTATGCTATGTGATCTACGATTACAAACGAATTTGAAGCATGATACAAGCCTGAGATATTTGCTCCTTCAATCTAACCATTGGTTTTAGTCAGTAATTTAAGACATGGATGTATAATTCATTTATGCACCAATTTGTGCCATAAAAAAATTAATGTGACAATACAAAGAATAATAATGACTCAGACACATGGGAGAGTATGAACCTTACTGAAGTCATTCTCCCTATATTTTTGGATGTTCGAATATTTTTTATGATTCATTTTCGCATTATTCCACTATAAAAAAGAATGTTGGCAAGGACATAGGACATATTTTCAAGAATTTGATTTGATTTTCGAGGATTTGATAGTGTCGCAAGGTTTTGGCTGCGGTGGAGACTCTGCCATAACCCACTGACATAGGCCATAAGGTGAAGGTGATGTTGTCCGTGAATGAAAAGTCTTGTGCAACATTTTAGAACATTTTCATTCATTAAGTTTGCACCTGCAACTCAACCTTAAAAAACCGTGGCAACGCATGGGCTAAGAAATATTTAATAAAATTTAACCCGTAGCAACGCACGGGCATTCAGCTAGTACGTATAATACATGCCATGCGAAAAAAAATGCAAACAGCCTCGTGGTGCAGGCGTTGAACGATTGGCAATTGGGCTCTTTTGCTTCTGTTCGTGGGCCTTTTGCTTCTGTACCTTTCTAGCTTTCCGCCCGGAGACACAGGCCTGAGGACAGAGAACGCGATCGAGTCGAGCACTAGTGTTCCGTAACTTCAGTTGTTCCGATTGAAACGTCGCCTCTACTCTCGTCTCTCGCCCGCCGCAGAACAGCTCCACCTCCGTAGGTTACCATAAATCCGGGGCCTTGCGTTCAATCGCCCAAGGTGCGGCGCGGCGGCGCCGGTGGTATTTTCCTATACATCAGGGGCCTATGATCCGATCGCCCAAGGCGCCGCGCCGCCGGACGGCCAACCTAGGTATATTTGTTGATTATTTTTTATCTTCTCTAATTCTCTGGTTTAGCCGTGTGTATATGGTTTATCCCCTAATTTAATTTTATTTCCAGCGTTATTATATGTCCGGTGTCGCGAAATAGAAAAGTAGAAAAGAATAAGCAAAACTTATAGAACGCCATCCCATAGAGCACCTCTTCACGGATCTTTGAATAGTAATATGAGCACTTCGACAAACCTAAACGAGTTGGCGCTAAAATTTGTGTCGCGCTGCTCTCGTTTGGTCTCCGATTCATCTATGTATATTTCTACTTCTTTATAGTAAGGGGCCCTAAATTCTAATTTCGTCCCGGGCCCTCGAAATGTCAGGACCGGCCCTGCGATCAAGTTACAATAGACGGGATCCGGTGGTCATGGTAGATTAGAAAACGATAATACGGAGTAGCAGATAACTTAATTGTGATAAGAAATATATATAGCAGTAGGACGAATGTGAAATCCCTAAACAAATGTACGTAGACCGTTGATATTTGTGTTACTACTAGTTGTACAACAGCTTGAATCGCCAAAGGAGTGTACGGAACGCCGGGGACGGACGGCTGCTGCGACTACCCCGTCGGCCGGGTCGGGTGCGACGTGGTGAGCCGTACCGTACCGTAGCGTGGGAGACGAACAATGCCTTGTTTTGTCGTACGCGCGGGCGCCCGTACCGTGTGGGACGTGTGTGCTTCTGGAATGGAATTCCCTTTCTGGAACTTTTCTCGCCAATCGGACGCAAATGGGTGGCCACCAAGGATATACCTTTCCAAAATCGGCGTGTACCCGATTGGACAGAATCATTTCCGTGGCGATGGACGAGATCTTCCTCGACGTTTGAAGCCGTGTGCTCCAACTATTCTTCTGCCATTTATCCTTTCCCTTCAGATTTATTTATTTATTTATTTAGCTCGTGTTTTAATTTCCACCTGGCGCTAGCCACAGGAAGAAGGGCTTTGTAGTTTTTCGTGGCGACCCATCCTGCTCGACCGCGTGGATCCCTTGTGAAAACGATCTCTCTCTCTCTCTCTCTCTCTCTCTCTCTCTCTCTCTTCTTCCTGGCGGATCGTACTGTGGCGATCTTGTTTGCGTTCGATGCAGATTTGTTTGTCTCAGCAACGCCCAACTTGCCCGCTCTGGCCAAAGTGCATGCCAAACCCTCTGTGTGGAGTGTGCAAGCACCCACAATGTTTGCTTCCAAAGATCGACAGGGACGGTAAAGGGAAGCTACTACGAGTTCCGGTTGTGTTTCGCATGTTCATCCATTGGCTCTGCTCTCTAGACGTCAAACTCCGGCTGGGTTCTTGCTTTTTTTTTTTTTTACGGTGGTTTCGACCGTCGCCTTCGATGAACCGATTGAGGTGATACTGGTACGCACAACTCGGACGTATAACTCGCGACGTTTTATATACTTTAATATATAGGGAACAATGCTACTTTTCAAGTATATGGAAAAGAGGGCAGGACCTCTTTTTCCTAAACTTGAAGTATTGACTCGCTAGGCATAGGAATACTATGGTTTTCGAATACTTTGCTTTTTAAAAGCACTTTGCTGCCAAACTAAGCCTTAGAGTATATGTTACCACTCCGCTCCTTGGGGCACGCGGTAATTTTCTGTCAATAAAGTTTACAGCACTAAACTGAGCATTGACAAACTAATTAAACGTTATTGATCAAAGTTCACTGTGTAAAGTTTATTTTAACCAATGAGAATTATGCTCAATCTGTAATTTCCATCCAAACTTTACAACATTCGTATTAGTTGTACTCTAATTTAAAAAAAAACTACTTGCAGTTCATTGGAAGCTACAATATCATATCGCATCCACGCTCATGTGATTTGTGGTGGATTCTTACAAAAAACATACTCCACATATAAAAAGAGTCATATAAATATATATATTCATGGAGAGTTAGGTACCCTACAGAAAACTAAACTTTGTTTATTTGCGGACAACGCAGAAAAAAAATATTTGTTTCAATTATAATTACGTGCATACAAACAAATATACATGTGTCATATTGTTCACAATTTGTTTACAAGAGAAAAACATATTATGTTTTCTTTCTTGGATGCACCTCCAAAAAAAACTGCTGATTTAGCAATCATTTGTATTGCAAAACTATAGTTTTAATATTTACAAGCCATGTGGCCTTGGGTTTATAAAATAAATAAAAAGTATGTAGTTTTGTATTATATTTGGTCGCTAAATTTATAGTTTGTACATGAGGCTTCAAATTGTATGAACTTTATTAAATTACTTAGATTTATTCTGCACCTTCAAATCAATTAATACCATGCATCAACCAAACAAACAACTGAAAAGTCTAAAGCCTGTTCCATCCCATCTTATGATTACACATGATTGTCGCATTCCATCTCACTCCATACCCCAAACCAAACCCCTCATCTAGTGGGGTGTTTAAGCACTAATGGTCCTTCTCAACAAGACTTAAACTTGGCAATTAGAAATCAATGGTTTCTTCTACATCTTTTGCATTATACAATCCAGATGTGTCGTATGCTAACATAGGAGCTAGCGCATATAAATATGTAACCTCCAATACTTGTTCGACATGATGCAATGTCATTTTGATTTGGCTCGTTGGTTTAATTAATTAATCAATTACTATTTGTACTACTTTGGCCAGGTTGTCTCCACCTTGATCTTTTCGGGTTTGAGTTGCTGAGGGAGGCGAAGATGTATTCTAAACTCTGATGACGACGGAATGGCTATTTATATATATGTATATTGGTTGTCACACGGCTATTTTGACAATCTCGGATGATTCCAAGCGACATAAATATATCGATCCATATGCTCCACAAATATCAGGGAGAACAAAACCGTGTGAAGCTGCTGATTGGCCACAACCACTATTTTTTCCACGAAAGATACTGGTTTTTATTGGGAAGATAGAAAAGTAGTGCCGCTGCTCGTCTAATTGGTCAATGATTCTCTTTCACCGTAGTTTATACAAAATCGATATAATTTATTCTGTACTCAACTAAGGCGGGATCATACTACATGATAATATCTCTTGAGTTCATTGGATATAAAAGAAGTCGTCTTCAATCTCCAGGGATTCAGTCTGCGCTTCACCCGGCGAGAAGGAAATAAAACAGCTAATTTTGCGCCTATGAAGCTCTTAGTTTAAAGTCTACAGTATGAACTTTTGGGTTACCTCCGATTTTCTGGCTGAGCTTGTTCAATCATAACGTTTGTCGTCTATGGAATGGAATAAAACAAAATGCCAATGGAGATGTTTTTTTTTGTTGAGAAAAGCCACTGGAGAGGTTACCTCCGATTTTCTGGCTGAGCTAGGCCCAACATAATGTGGTTCAAACTTGATGGCCTACTAAGGCCTGTGGAGCCGGGTGTCAGTGGTCACCATGGTCCATGGGACACATGACGCCAAGTGACTAGTACCACCTTTTAGTAAACAGAGCCCACCGGGCCCTGGATCACTATTCTCATCAAACCGGATCAAAGCAAAAGGCTTGCATCTAACAAAAAAACAAAAATCAAACCAATCATGTCCTATCTTAGATCGAGTCGGCTAATCGGCTTCATGTTGAGCTAAGATTGTTGCTCTGCTTCTAACCGGATACACGAGTTCCCAAGTGTACAAAAGATGAAAGGCAAAGTTTTTCGGTGTGTGCAGAAAACCATAAGGATAGTTTTGTATTTTTCTATTTCTTAGGATTCTATCTACAAAGTTTTCAGAACAAATAGTTTTTCCGCTGTGTTTAGTTTCCACGTGTCTTTGTTCATGCAACTTTATTTTCTATTAGTGAAATATGTGGTTACTCTCTCAAAAATAAAAAAAGCGAAGTGGTCAAGGGTTTGGACTGAACATGCTTATGGGGAAAGTTCCCTGACGCGCAAACAACATGGTTCCTTAAAATAAGACATGGCATCGTGTAGAGCCTGACGGTGCTCACACGAGAGGAAAAGAGAAGGGACTAGTGGATGTGCACAGCAACCTAGCAAGTTTCCATGTTCTATTAGGACAGCCACAGCGTGTGCCTCGTTAAATCTGACAGCTACAGTTATATGGCTTCAATGCCAAATTGCTAATTTTTCCACAACGTGCTTTGTTGCCAAATTTTAGAGATGGGACCCGCTGCATGTCATTCTCTCTCTCCTCTAGAGCAGTGGCAGAGCCAGCACACCAACTCTGTGTAGTCAATGTGAAATTGTGTAGTCAAACACACGCATTTTTTTTTTCTGCATGATTTCTGTTTGTATTGTCAAAAACTGTGTAGTCATATGACTACACAGCTCAAACATGGCTCCACCACTGCTCTAGAGCGCGTCATCCTATCATTTCTCTCCACGTCTTTGACAACTAATTCTTTATTCATCATCTCTATTTAGCATTAGAGCACCCTCTTGCTCTGGTTCCCTCTTTTTATAGATTTAGAACTACTCTCACAATGTAGGAAACTAGTTCCAAAAGTCAAAAAGTAAATTTGGAACCACTTTTGGCTACACACTTGGTGCCCTTACTGTACTACTACTCCAAGTTTAGCTCCAATGTCTCATCCAATGATATAGTACTAGATATCTGAGCGCGGCAAATGCCGCGCGTGTTTTTTTGAATTTGAATTTGAAAATGGTGGTGTTGTAAAGTTGTTTAAGTTTGGAAATAATTGAAATTTAAAATGACTTTGTTGTGAAAATGGTTGGATTTTTTGAGATTACTTAAATTTGGAAATTATTGTAATTCAATTTTAACTGTGTCTTGTTTTTTTACGTGGAAATATTCTGAAATAGTTGAAATGGTTATATATGTTTGTATTTTGTTGTAATATTTGTTTGAATTTTATAATTGGAGGGTGTAAAGCACGTGATCGTTTGTTGAAGTCAATTTATAATTAGAGGAAATTCATTTGGTTTTTTTTTTGCAAATATTCTTTAATTTAGAGAGGCTAAATGGCATAAATATTTATTTTTACTTCATAATTAGAGAGAATATAATATGTGAGACAATATGTGAGTGAAATGTGTTGCATGTAATTTATTCCTGAGAGAATTATGATATATTTAATTGTAGAGGAAGCAACTTGTCATATTGTTTATTTTCAGATATTTAGAAAATTGGGATGTTTGGATATATTTTAAGCATACCGTAAGCATTTGTTTCGATTACGTACTTAACATTAATGAAATGTGAATGTGTTAGTTTTTTTAAGAGAAATATTTTGAAATAGTTATTATTTTTTTTGAGTGCTTTTACATATTGTAGAATATTGTTAAGTGTTTAACAAATTAAAATTGTTAAATATTTTGCTGAAATATATTATTCTGAATTGTAGATTTGAAAGTGTTTTTTATTGTTATTTTGAGTTGTAGTTTGGAACGTATAATTTTTTAAAGTTTTAACATTTTTTTCAACTGTTATTTTGAATTGTAGATTGAAAGGTATGGTATTTTTTTTGAATTTTAGAATGTTTCTTCCGTGCAAAATTTGATAATTTGCGGTTAATTACAAAATTTAGAAAAAGTTAGTATGTTGTTGATATTATTTACACTGTAGGTTTACAGATATGAATTTTTTAAATTGTAGTACTGTTTGTAATTGTTTTTTTTGAATTATAGATTTAAATTTGAATAAATTGGTAGGTTCTACTCGTTATAGATTTTTTTAACATATTGTAGAGTAGTGTCAAATGTTTAGCATATTATTTTACACTATAGTGCAAAAGGTGATTAAGTATTTCAAATTGCTCTTTTGAGTTCTACTTTTTTTTTGAATTTGGTGTCAGTTGATTTGGATTTCTATTTAAATTTGGTCTAGAATGCGTAGGTATGGTTGTAATTCAATTTTTAAAATGTGGGCATTCAAAAATTGTTGAAGTTTGGAAATGATTGAAATTCAGGAAAAAAATGTTTTACAAAAGGTCAGTTAGGGGAAAATATCAAAATTGGAAAGTTATGAAAATTTAAAATTTAAATTTGGATCGTACGTCAGAATTAGTCATCATTTATTTTTAGTGACCACTTTGACATATTTGTCTTTTTTTTGCTGGATATATTTAAAATTATTAGTTGACAGCATTTAGCATTTTTTCTGAAATTATTTAAATAAGTTGAGTGATTTTTCAAAAAAAAACTGGCAGGGTGGGCCCACTGTGACGTCGTGATGACGTCACAGTGGACACATCTGGCCGGAGCTGCCCGCGGCGGTGACAGCGACGCCGGCGGCGCGCCCGTGCGCTCCGGGACGCGCGTGTGTGCTCTGCGGGTGCGCCTCGACACGGCGCACCTGCACGTGGCGGCGCCACCCCGTTTGGGTCGCCGGAGCGGCCGCCGGCGACGCGCGGAAACGGCGGCGCACCTCCCCGTGCCCTTAGATTAGAAGGAGGAGGGTCGTAGCGGCGACGGTGGCCGTCGGCGGCACTGTCGACGGCGCGGATGCGCGCGAGAGAGGAGAGAAGGAGTGAGATGTGCGGTCGTTTTTGCTCGTAGGCCCCTGCCTTTTCCGTAAATTGCAAAGAAGTCCTTTGCGGGCGGTTTTTCGCAAAAGTGTCACTCCAGTGCGACGTGGCGGCATGCTACTGGCAGAAATTCGCTGCTACAGTAAATACTGTAGCAGGAGTGATCCGAACCTTCGATCGCCGCGATCCGACGGCCGACGTTTTGCGGGCGACGTGGAGGCTCGAACGGGGTGTGGATCACACGAACTTTTATATATAGTAGGATTGTATTAGGGCCTAATGATGGCTTTGCACATTACCTTACGATGAGCCTCGGTGGGCGTAACAGGAGAATGCAACTAAGTCCTCTAATTTTACAAGCAGTTTACTGTGGATCTATTAATTAGCCTAGGGCCCTCAGGCCTACCTGTTGCTGTCACCGAGACCACAAACAAGTCATCAGTCTGCCCACAAGATGTCAAAAACACCATGTATATTTGCTATGAATATGTGAATCAATGAAACGGCAAAAAAATGTGGGCGATGGTACTGTAGTTGCTCATGGATGTGCTTGCACATTGCCATGACCAACATTGTGAAGTTTCTGTCTACATTGCTGTATAAACACATGGAAAATTGACACCCAAGCAAGCAACAGGACTTGACCAGAGATCTCAAACATCATATAATATGAGATTTGGTTAACATGGAAACTTTTGCTTGAAACATTCTTTTAGCAATCAATACTCGTCCAAGTAATTGTACAACGACTCGTCGTTCCTCCACCGACGTCTTGTGAGCAACGACTTGAGGAAACCCCGGCCTTTACTCGAGCTTTTCTCCCGCTCTTTGTGGTTGTCCAAGTCCGAGTTCAGATGCATTGAAGTTTGTCTCTGCAAGGGATTATCACAACATCAGAAACTAGGAAAGAAAGTGGCTTCGGAACATATAGGACTAAACGGAAAGAAAACATACAAATTGCTTCGGATCCAGAGGCGGTCTTCTTGCGACTGTAGCAGACCGCGCGAGGGGACTGGGAGTTGGTATTGGCGAACTAGCTCTGGTTTCTGCTCTAGTTTCTGCTCTTGTTTCGGCTCTAGTTTCTGTAGGCGAAATTGCAATTACTGAACGCTTAAATTCTTTTCTGCAAGATGTGCATCCAAAGAATGCAATGCTTGCTCATTCAAACGTACAAATATTATACCTTTTGGATTTGTGTTCACGACTTGGGGCGATGGTGACGGAGCTCGTGCTTTTCGAGAAGGTGACATGGACCGTGATCGATGATGTGTCGCACGAATTGTAGGAGACTGTGAACGGACGTTCCTGCAATAGAACATTGTTTAAATAAGCCTGTACTATGTATTTCTTGACAAAGAACAGTCAGAAGGGTGTCTTATGAACACTTCGACCCAAAAGAACACACAAACCAAGATACTGGGAGTTATCTGTTTACCTCATTGTAGTCTGCCTACTAACGGGAGTAGAAATTGCTGCAAGATAAACCATTAAAAAATCAATGAAACAGCTAACTCTCTAAATTTCAGAAATCAGAAATGCAGTAAGCTTACAAGATTGAGACTTGCGCATTTTGCGACCCGTATGCTGCCTATTATACCGTGGGGGCTCTGAGACCGGGTGGATAGCAGATTCCACTATACCTGCGCCTGTACAGGATAACAATTATTATCTAAACAGCACAATAAGGTAAAGCACTAGCAACATAGTAGTCCATGAACTTGCCTGGTAATATGTAGCGTGTGTGGTACTTCGGTGCTTTGATAAGAAGAGACTGCTGAGCTCTTCCTTCCTGGTCAATCGTCTGTTGGCAAATCCTTACCCTCTACAACCATGTAAAACAATATTGCGACAATTAGGACTTGCCAATATATTAACCAAGTAATTTGTGCGAATTGCCTTACAATCAAGTGGGAGACAAATGACAGTTTCATACTCGTTCAATAATATGAAGTTAAACATGGACAGAATGATTCTCGAAAAAAACATGGACGGAATAAGATTTACAAAAAGAGTTATCCCTTCCTTCGGCATTCAATTACAATACCTGTTCAACCGATGATACTCGAAATTCTGTTTCGTTAACCTCATCAGCTTTTTCATTGACAAGATTATCCACCTTGTATGACACAAAACCAAGATGGTCAACAGTGCTAACAAGGGCCTCAACTGCATAGTCTTTTAAACTCGTCACCACCCTACCAAAGATCAGTGTGAATGAGATACAACATACAAGATAGCCTTATATTTAACCAGCAAAGTAAAGAAAGAACAAAGAAAAAAAAAACATCTTACGTAGATCTGTGCGAATTATTTGTGTAGAATACTTCAAAATATTCTGCCGCTGAGTATAACTGTGACCGCAGATTCCTCAAGTCCTGCAAACAAGCATAATTTAAGCCCAGCATAGGGGATACTATAAGAAATTCCATAAGGGAGAACATCCATAATTAACTAAGTTGCGGTCACGTGGGGTTTCGTCGTTAACAAGGGTCCTAATTTCTTTACCTCGAATAGCGACAAATCTGACAAGGGATGACAACAGCGTGCTAACGGTTGACAAAAATGGACCAATAAGCTTGCTGGCACCCAACTAAATCCACAGTTCAAACTTCAAATGATAAAAAGGCTATCCTATATGCAAGACTTCTACTACAAACTATGTGTGACAACCTACTTGGGTGCGGCTCAGCCTCAGTAACCATTCCACTTCACAGACTGCACATTTTTTAAATCCTACTAATGGGGTAGCGCTTTTGCTCAATTTGGGGGGAAAGTAGAAAAAGGTTCAGCCATTACAGAGGTTCACACCCAATTATGTAACCAACACGAGATCTTTTTAAAAGAAGCAATACATGATTAGATATACAACTAAATGGTACACAAATAGAAGGGACTTAGTAAAATATTTTCAGAATTATAACTACAGTACACTCAGTATGGAAAGGTCACTTCAGAGTCTACTCTGTTTGTACCAAAATAGGAACGAAATCTTGTGATTGACAGCGACATAGCGGGCCACAATCAAGTGCGCCCCCCCGAATTAGACCCACCACCAGACTTTCCGGTGACGCAGCCGCAAAATCAAGAAATGCAGCCCGATTTCCGCAGGAACATTTGCCTAGATCCATGAGAGCGAAAACGAGCGGGGGAAGGCAGAGATTGCGACTTGCGGGCGGAGGTGAGGTACCTTGAGGCTGTCCGAGAAGAGGAGGCCTTCTTGCAAGGACGGCACGTCGTCGCTGGTGGAGGCAGCGTCGAGGTTGTGGGACGAGGCGGAGGATGGCGACATTGCGGCTGCCTCCATGACGGAAGCCGCGGCACCCCCTACCAACCAACCGAGCGCAAACTACGCACTTCTCGCCAAGATTCCCCGCTACCAAGCACACCAAAACCCTACTCGCGGCGGGCCAAAACCTCCAGGAACGCCAAGAACAGCAAAGAGATGGCTTTTGAAGAAGAGGGCGCCTGCTCTGCTTCTCTTTTGTGGTGGGGTGGGGTGAGGTGCCGGCTCACCTACACAGGGAGTTGAGCACTTGAGCTACTCACGGCAAGATCTGGCTCGGGTCCTCGTGGGGTAGTGATTGGTAGCGACGTGGGAGAGGGGAGCAGGGCCCAGGGTAGGGGACGATAGATGGGGGCGACGGGAAGAAGATGAGGGGGAAAAGAGGCCCTTTGGCTGCTAACTTTTGTGGGGGAGCGGAGCAATGGGGGCAAACTGCAGAGGTTCTTTCGGCTAGGTGCATCCTGGCCGTGTCACTGCCGTGTGGGACATAGGTTTATTGTTCAGGGTTACTTTCCCAGAGGTTGTTCAGGGTTACTTTCCCACGAAGATCATGTGCATCAGCTACTGGTCTGACCCATTTTCGTCCCCAAAGTCTAAATCATCAAACTGAGCTAAGTTTTTTTTTTACCAAATGGCCAACCAATCTATTAATTATCAACAATGGTGTCTAGATTCAGATCTATGTAGATATGTTTTAGTGTACACATACATTCAAATTTAGATATATGTAAGACATCATTTTCTAAACGGAGGGAGTACAAAGAATTCAAAAATAATAAAAATTACAAATAGGTCTTCGGACCAGTGGCGGACCTACAGGGTATGTCGGGTGGGCCATGGCATACCCTGCGGCCCAGCCCACATATGTACTACTACTAATCAGCCTGGCACATGAATTAGTCCTACGACCAAACTACGATCGGAGAAAAGGAAACCCGCAAGAAGAGCAGTTAACGCAGATCTCGCGATATCGATCGATTGATCTGCAGGCGCCCCTAGGCCGCCAGCCTGAACGCCACGGCCGCCGGCCGGAACGCCACGCCACCACAGTTGAAGGCGCCTTTGCCAGGTACAACTCTGTCCGCCAAAGTACAGTACAGATTGACGCCCATCCAAGCTAGCTAGCTGATTTAGGGTTTGGGAATCGTTGATTGATTTGTTATATGTACTACTTCGCTTGATATCCAGGGCGCACATCTAGTAGCTGACTTCGGCAAGTTCTGGATTCGCCTCGTCGCCGCCGGCCGCCGGTCACAAACTAACAAGTTCATATTTTGCCGATCATCAGGTTGCGCTGTAGTCTTTGAGTTTTCCTTCATCGTACGTGATCATGTTGTACTCACCGTGTTTCTTTTTGCTTCAAACATTTCAGTTATGAAGAGAAACAGCGACATTGCATCTCTTTTTTAGAAACACGCGGCAAAAAAGGCTGCCGCCGCTTCAAATCCTTCGCCAGATGAAACTTCAACGGAAGAGCACAGTCAAGAGCCAGAGAGAGTAATTGAGAAAAATGTGAACCATATGCCGCTGCCGCCTCCACCACCACCGCCGCCACCGCCGCCGGTTTATGACATCAATAACCTTCCGCATGATCCAGGTGAAAGACATCCCATTCAAAGTTATGCTGTTAATGATCAAGATGCAGTTCGAAGAGCATATATTCTTAAAGGTCCATCCAAACCCTATACACATGCTTTCCCAAAAAAGAAGATTGGAAAAAGAGATCGTCAGTTTAATTGTGCATGGCTTTATAAACATGAGTGGCTTGAATATAGTATCAAGAAGGATTCTGCATTTTGCTTTGTATGCTACTTGTTCAAGAAGGGTGCTGGCTCAGATACATTTATTGTTGATGGTTGGAATAATTGGAATATAGGAGAGAATTCACTTTTGAAACATATGGGTTCTAAGGCACATAATGCAGCTCAAGAGAGATACATTGGTTTCATAAATCCCAAGGTAGCAATTGATTATCACATTGAAAGGTGGACTGATGAGGATCTTCGTCTTTACAAGATAAGGTTGACTTATTCACTTAGATGCATCAAGTTTCTTTTACATCAAGGATTGGCATTCCGTGGACATGATGAAAGTGAAGATTCTAGCAATAGAGGGAACTTTCTTGAACTTCTGGAGTTTCTTGCAGGAAATAGTGAAGAGGTGCGTAAGTATGTTTTGAGCAATGCTCCAGGTAATTGCAGCTTAATTAGCCCAAAGATACAGAAGCAAATTATTCAATGTTGTGCCATAGAAACTAGAAAGAAAATAATTGCAGAACTTGGTGATGAGCCCTATGCAATTTTAGCGGATGAGTCTAGCGATATTTCACATAAAGAACAACTAGCACTTTGTTTGCGCTATGTTGATAAATCGGGAAGGCCATGTGAGCGCTTTATTGGAGTTGTTCATGTAGATGATACTACCTCTTTATCACTTAAGGATGCAATTGAAGCTTTACTTAAAAGTCAGGGCTTGACTATTAGTCAAATCCGTGGGCAAGGTTATGATGGGGCTAGCAACATGAAAGGAGATATTAAAGGGCTGAAAACATTGATCATGAAAGAGTCACCTTCTGCTTATTATATTCATTGTTTTGCACATCAACTCCAGCTAGTGCTTATTGCGGTTGCTAAGGGAAATACTGATTGTGTGAGTTTTTTCGATCAAGTTTCACTTTTACTGAATATTGTTGGAGTTTCTTGTAAGCGTCATGACATGATTCGAAATGCTAGGCTTGAGAGTATCAGAAAAGCACTTGATTGTGGTGAACTTGATGAACGAGTGTAGGCGTATTTGCATGGATCAGCTGCATGTGTAGGCGTCCATATGCATGATCAGATGAACGAGTGTAGGCGTCGATGAACTCGCTAGTATTTGAAGTTGGTTGTCCTGTTGGCACGACACTTAGCGCAGGATGGTGTTGTAGCTTCCCGTTGTAGTCCATGTCACGAATATATGTATCTATACTGGTCATGTCCTCATCATCCTCCCGTCATTGAAAACAAAGTCGTCCTCGACGTTCATTTGCCTGAAAGCCATCACAGAGTAGTGCAAAAATATATGCAATATTCCCTTGCAAAGGTGTTAGCTCACGTGGGTTAGACAAACGGTTTGGATACCAGCATTTAATATCAATATACGGACTAGGAGGATGTAAAGGAATATTATAAGTCACGTCCAAATCCGATGGAGAAACACTCCATGTACAAATTTCAGAATTGATAGCAAGCATACTATGCTTTGTCTCTAAGTGATCTGTAGGAGTATCTGGCTGAATTTTAGTGCTACTTTCTCCTTTATTATTGTGTACTATTTCATCAGGGTCATAGGCAACAAAGTTATGTTTTTTCCTTCAAACATGAGAGTGTATGAATTTTTTCTACCATGATGGATAACACTATTATCATATTGCCAAGGTCTACCCAACAGTAAAGAACATGCTTGCATAGGTACGACATCGCAATCAACATAATCATGATAAGAACCAAGTGTAAAGTGCACTCTCACACGACGTGTTACCTTCAACTTACCACACTCATTGAGCCATTGGATGTAATATGGACGGGGGTGTCGTGTAGTGGTGAGACATAGCTTCTCCACCATCTGTATACTTGCCAAATTATTGCAGCTTCCCCATCAATTATTACACGAACGGAATGATCTTTGACAACAAATTTGGTTTGGAAAAGGTTATGGCGTTGATGTAATTTTGTATGCTCCTCACGTGCATTAAGTACTCGCATGGTGACAAGACTTTGGTATTTATCCGCCATAGAAGCATCACATATTTCCTCCGGATCATTAGCGTCACCTGCATGATTAGTGGAAAGCATACCATATGTCTCTTCATCCAAATCACTAGCGGAAGAGTACTCACCATTTTCTCGCACAATGAGTACTCGCTTATTTGGGCAATCCCTCTTCATGTGACCGCGTCCTTTGCAGCCATGGCATTCGAAATGCTAGGGTAATATTGTAAGTTTCTTTTATGTATATTTCCGAATATTAATATGAGTTTTGAACTATTTGTATGGTAATTTTAAACTTTCGTACTTAATATTTCAGTTACATATTAGTTATTATTGCTTTTATACCGTATTACAGTGTAATTTTTTTATCACTTACTTAATTGGTAAATAGATTTATAAAAATGATCAATAATTTTTATGGGCGGCATACCCAATGGTAAAATCCTAGGTCCGCCACTGCTTCGGACCACCTAGTGATGACTCCAAACACCGAGCCGATGGAGTTTATTCGGTATCTATTAGAGATGCTCTTAGCACATATATGTGCAAAACAGGCCACATCTTCGAGAAGGAGATGTCTATGGATAAATTACTTTTTTTTTGTGAAACACAGTACAACGCAAACGCTCACATACACGTGCACACACTCACCCTATGAACGCACACACGCACACACACCCTACCCTTATGAGCACCTCCGAAAGACTGAGCCGGCGGTTGGGTCTTGAGATTGACGAATTCACC
The DNA here is from genome assembly GCA_947311845.1 of Poa pratensis. Lineage (NCBI taxonomy): Eukaryota > Viridiplantae > Streptophyta > Magnoliopsida > Poales > Poaceae > Poa > Poa pratensis. The sequence goes on from CAMZMU010000110.1 coordinate 10,022,919, forward strand.
ACAGGCGCCTCGCTATCGACGGGAACGTCGCCTCCCACTGAAGAATATTCCGCCTAAATGAGAAACATCAGTGTCAAACCTGGGATTTGAACTCTGGTGGGCTGGGGTACAACCACCCTCCTAATCATGTTGCCACAGGCAAGTTCTCATCTATGGATAAATTACATTCCTGCCTTTTTAGTATATTGTATTAGGAGGGAACGTAATCCTGAGAGTTGATCAACGAAAGTTATTGATTTGTAGAAGAAAAATTCACCAAAGATTGGTTATGGTTTTTGCCCTCACCCCACAAATGGTAATAAACGTGGTACGAAGGACTTTGATTTGTTAACAAAAGAGGAATTTGGTCTTGTCAAAAAAGAAGAAGAGGAATTTGGAGTTTTCACTTGTGCGGTATGTGCTCAAGCATCCCCTCATGAGTTGGCATGCTAGCATGTGCTATGTGTGCCACGATGCCAAGACTACCGCTCGGGAAAGAGGGCGAATCAGAGGGGAAATCCATAATGGCTTGTAGGTTTAGATGCACCCACTACTCAAAAAACATTTTTCAAAATGTTAAAAAATTCCATATAAAATTTTCAGATATACTAGATGACATTTTATGGTAGCACAAAAAGTTTCACGAAGAAAAAACATTGTTTGTGGGCTGTGCAAAATAGACAAATCCGGAGTTTTTAAAATGACTTTGTAATCATATGTTTTTTGACTTTTTTGCACAGGTCACAAAGAATATTTTTTTCTTTACGAAACTTTTTGTGCTAACATAAAATGTCATGATGTATATCCAAAATTTTATTTGATTTTTTTTTGACATTTTAGAAAAAAATTAAAAATGTTTTACATAACGGGTGCATCCGCACCCATGACTCAAATCGCCATGTCCGAATCAGAGTCACTATTTTGATTGCAATAACATGTCATATTATAAGATAGAGGGAGTACTTCTTTGGTCAGTTTCATACTCCCACCGTTTCAAATTACAAGACGCGCTATTTTTATGCTGGTCTTTGATTCTCAACTTTGACCACTAATAAATATTAAATTACCAAGATTGAGAATGTGTAAATGGTACCGTTAGATTCGTCTTGCAAAATTGTTTCATTTTATATATCATTATATTAATTTTGTTTACATATTATATGTAAAAATCCTGATCAAAGTTGTACGTCGTTGACCAGTGAAATTAAAGGGCGCCTTATATTTTGGGATGGAGGGAGTAGTTTAGAGACGAGAATGAGCCATATATATAGTCAACACACAAAATGGCGCATTAACCGCTTTTTGGGAGTACCAAATTGCTCACGTGTGGTGTAAATGTAAACGTGAAAAATTCAAAATCTTGATGCCCTTGTAAGTTTGCTGCTCTCGGAGAGATGATTGGTCCCCAATCGATATTCCGCACAACATAAAATCCCCATGAACAACTAAAACAGCAAGTGCTCGTATTTTTACTCCGTATACTAATTTTGTCTTAAGTCAAATTTTCTAAATTGTGACCAAGTTTATAGAAAAATACCAACATTCGCAATATCAAACAAATATCCTTTGATCCATCATGGAGCATGTTTTCATATTGTATCAATTTGGCATTACAATTGTTAGTTTTTTCCTATACACTTCGTCGAACTTTAAAACGTTTGACTTAAAACAAACCTAATACACATATAGTAAAAATATACATACTAGATCTGAGAGAAGGGATTCCGTCACTCTACCTACATTTGTGTCTTTCTACACCGATCTACATTTGGTTATTATCGTACTCTTAACACTGGTCCCGTTCACGTTGTAGTTATCATCCTGACGACAAAATACAAATGCGTAGTGTAAAAGCTATCAACAATCATGGGGCCTAGCCAACGAGACCGGATGCAAACAGCTTGCATTGCAGGTGCGTAGAGCAGGACCGGCAACCAAAACCGATGGTGGTGCAGGTTCCACAGCCGATCGAACTTGAGCGAGCACGAGCAGCATGCTAATGTCAGGTAGCCAAAGCCAGTTGTTGAGTAGTGGAGCAGGAGCACGGGCAGCATGCGAATGCAGCAAACTAGCAAACGGCTCGATCGGTGGTTCTCCCTGTTTTCTGGACAGGCAGTGATCAGCCCGTGCAGACGAGAGTCGATGGCTTTGATGAGTCGGTAGTGTTAGTTGCGACTTGGGATGGAGGAACGGTTGGCCTAGTTGCTTGTTGCCTGTCTTTGCGGCTTTCTTCCTTTCCTTCAGTCTCCTCTGTTGACTGCCGCTTTCACATTGTCTGAATAGCATGGTCGTCCTCGTCACCAGAATTCCAGAAATGAAGTCGGGATGAGGGTGCTGCCACATTCATTATTGTGCGAAGCGAAAATTAAAGACAGAAACCTAGAAACAAATACAGAAGAAATATATGTTGTCTGCAATAGATACAAACCGGACAGAAATGGTATGCTTTTCTTGAGCGGCAGGTGGTCTGTTTTCAGATCACCATCGAACCCGAGGCTTAAAAACATAGGAGTGGATAGGAAACCAATAAGTTCCTTTCATTTCAGATTAAACCAGCTATTACAGTTTTCATATCACAACAAAAGTAGAACTGGGCGTCGACTGCGGATGCGCGCTCAATCCACGAGAGTTCGAGTCCCCGGACACCCAGTGCTCATGGTTGCTTCTTCTGTAAACAAAAATCAACAGGGGATAGTCCCTGTTGGTAGAAAAAAAAAGTAGCTGTTTAGAGAATTCCACGTTGTGGCCGTGGAAGCCTAATTGGAGAAATTCGGAAGAAAAAAGAACAATGACATACGCGCAAACATACAAGACACAATCTGTTTCAGAAATGTAAACTGCCCAAGATCACTACCGCAAAGGAATAATCAAACCCAGAAGGCGTTAGAACATTTGTTTCTACGTTTATAAGTACCACTAAATCATCTCGGGCCATTAACAAATACTCCCTTTCTTTAGTATAAGATGTTTTAGGTGTTACATATGTTATCTAGATACATACTAAAGCGAGTGAACATGCACACTAACACATGTCTACATACATTTGTGTATATGTGCACGTAGACAAATGTTAAAACGTCTTATATTAAAAAACGGAGGGAGTAGCAATTTATCCTAAAAAATCTGTTTCGTGCAACCAAGAAGAATATGCAACGCACTCCCTTCTTCATATCCAAACATAAACATAAATGATCAGTAGATTCAAAACGGCGGTCGACCAACGTCTTCCGTCAGTTTTGTGTCGCGCTACCTATGGACATCTGAGCACATGCAATCATTCGAATTTATCAATTGAAGACATAATGTACCATTTACATGTAATGAAATACTACACTTCAGTCAAGGGCATTCCAACCATATCATCTATACTAGAGGGAAATTCGTTATCCTTTGGAAGCATCTTATTAAATATTTTCAGCAAAATTTCAAATCCCTTGTCAGAAGTACCATTCTCTGTCTTCCATTGTAGCAATTTCAGTGTGCTACCCAACTTTTTTTTGGCCATTTTCGCAATTTGGATATAGCAATTTGGTGTGATCAGCTAACATGCGCTCCAACTTCAACCTCTCATTTTCACTTCCACAGTCTATTTATGCATCACGAATGGCCCGACGAAAATCATCGTCGGGCTCATCAACAATGGGATCTTTTTCAACTTCGTCTTCCCTATCACCGTGTTCATCGAACATATATCGTCGGGCTCATCAACAATGGGATCTTCTTCAACTTCGTCTTCCCTATCACCGTGTTCATCGAACATAGGATAGTTGTCATTATCCTCTTCTTCTTCATTGTCTTTCATTATAACCCCTCTTTCTCCGTGCTTGGTCCAACAATAATAATCAGGCATGAAACCATTCTGCAACAGGTGGACGTGAATGACTTTTGAGTTAGAGTGATCACTTATATTCTTACAGACACTGCATGGACAACATATAAAACCATTTGTCCGCTTGTTTGTCTCAGCCACACGGAGAAAATCATGCATGCCATTAATGAACTCGGGACAGCGTCGGTCACCGTACATCCATTGCCGTCTCATCTGCATTATATTAGTATATCGAAAACCATTATATATATACTACATCGATCATGAATAGATAAGTGATCAAATTAATTAATACAAGTTCATCAAGCAAAGTAGAGTAGTGACCAAATCTAATACATAGTTCTCATAAACATACATTAATTGAAACTAACATACAACTATCTAAAGAATTTAAATCCAACAACAAATGCGATCAGAATCGCAACTAAGGTAATTATTGAACCAACAGCATAATGATTCCAAGACTCTTGACTAATGGCATATTTTCTAATCTTTTTAATCTTCAAGCGCATTGTATTCATCTTGATCTCGTAATCCAAGCGCATTGCCTCCATCTTGATCTCTTGATCATCGATGACGTCGGCAAACTTGAACTCCAATTTCATCTTCTCTTCTAACCATTGGAGACGAAGATCTTCACTTCTTTTCAATTTTTCTTTCAAATCATTGTTTTCTTTTTCAAAAAACTCGATAATAGGGTCGGTTGGAATTTCCGGTTCAACTACCTCCTAGATAAAAATATATCTATGTCAAGTTGGTCGGCATGATTGCGATAAACACGAAACGAAACATATATATATATATATATATATATAGTTATAACAAACAATCATACCACATCCGAATAATAGAGCGGACGAGAGCCGGTGTGGACAGATGTCAAAACCATGACACTATATATATAACAAACAATTATACAACTAATAAAATTATACAAATAATAATTATGCTTCTAAATCATACACCTAAGATTTTTTAGAATAAAAAATAGAAAAAGAGGCTCACCGAGGTGGTGCCGGTGACGGGACGGCGCGGGCGATCGACGGACGGAGACGGGACGACACTAAAACACACAAATCATAATTTAGTTTGAGCTCAAATGAAATCACTAACTTAGGCATTTCATCAAACACCTAGCTAGCACTACAAATATGAAATGAGCTAAATGAGCTAAATAAGAAACGAAACGAGCGCCGGAAGAAAGGATGAAGCTGTGCTAACCCTTGGATAGATGGGGCGCCGTCAATCTTGACAAATGATGAACAAAATGGGGACGAACTTGACCTCGGGAGGGGAAATGGAGAGAAAATGAAGATGAAACTCGAGCTGGAAAAATGAAGCTGGCTGGCTCGGGGTGGAAGATGATATAGGAAGAACTTTAGTCCCGGTTCCAGCCAAGAACCGAGACTAAAGGTCCACCTTTGGTCCCGGTTCTAGCCTAGAACCGGGACTAAAGGTTCTCGCGCGGGCCCCGGGCTCTGTGGCCGCATGTGGTGGACCTTTAGTCCCAGTTCTTGTCTGGAACCGGGACTAAAGGTCGATACCTTTTGACCTTTTTCCACTAGTGTCAATAGTGTCTGCCACAGTCCTAAAGTTAGTCACTTTACAGACAAATAGTGTCTTTTATAGTGGTCACCAAGCCGAAACGCTGCCCCTGGCCAACAGTTTAGTCACTATACATGCATGTGTTGATCTGCTGCTCTGTTTAGAGTACTAATTTTCTTGCTAAATTCACCCCTAAACCCTATTCTAAGACATCGCGACTTGGGGCGACTAATCAAGCCAAGTCGTTGACTTAAGCCAGCAAGTCACTAGCCGCAGCCATGGCGACTTGGCTTGGCTCGGCGACTCAAAAACCTTGCGGTGGAGATGCTCTTAGACAGTTATTGCGACTATCGCTTCTTTGTGGCTCCCGAGCCGCACTAGTGCGTTCCCGACCTAGCGTTTTCCACTCCCAACCCTCTCCTCCTCCCCCTCATCGCCGTTAGAGGGCGCTTCCGAGCAAATCCTAGGAGGCGTCAGAGGTGGCGGGGCTCTTTTTTGGTGTGACGCATAGGAATCAGTCGTGGCGGCATTGAATCTCGAGTTGTGGTCTATGGGAATTGCAGGGTGTTTTGGTGGTGCGCTGGTGCTGCTCCGGGAACCATCGTGGTATGGTGGTCAAGTGATGATATTTTTTTAGATAAAGAGTGTATATTAATATCGTGGAGATACAAATTACACCCAGCCTCTGCAACAACGCAATAACCAAAGCTATTACGGATGCACACAGCCGAAAGACAAATAAGAAGAAGAAATAAAAAGAAAAGTCCCGCTACAGAGTTACAGTCCTTGCAGTAGCCGCACAACCACCACCAATACAACACCTGATATCCAATTCTTCAAAAGCAATGCCTTCAAGAAGAACAGTGCCAGGCACAACCAATTAAGGCCAGACCTTGGGTTTTCACCCTGAAGATAGTCCTCGCTCTCAAAACAATGTCTTCAGCAAGACCACTGTCAGGCACAACCAATTAAGGCCAGACCTTGTATTTTCATCCTGAAAAGTAGGACTCTGGACTTCACGTATGTTGTCGCCCCCCACTTACATGCCGCTGCTCCAAGTCATGAAACACCAAGCCAATTCCTCATCAGCACAAGGAATCAAACCACCATTGTCAGTCCTCAGATCTCGCCTTCCATGTCATTCTCCGCCAGCACCATGGAACGAGAAAGCGTGCTCCATGATATTAACAGCCAGCAGAGCTTCGAAGCGCTTCCTCTGAAACCAAACGGTCAGAGAAAAAACACGGGTGCGCACGATCGAATACCATCCAATCCAACAATCTCCAGGCATGAGTCGCCCAGTGGAGTTCGCCGGCGGAGCCTTCCGAAACACGACCGTCCAGCCAGATCGATGGGATAGTCATCCGGCCGATTGAAACCTTGAAGCGAGAAGAACCCTAGGACCGCCGCCGTTATTCAAGCACACCGGGCAAGCTCCCACGCCGCCGGTCGGAGCCGTGAAGGAGGCGGCCACAGAGCCACCCCGAAATCCAACCCAGGCAGCCGGATTAACCAGATCAGACCGAGGTCCGGAGCCTAGGTCTGCCGTCGCGCCGTCGGGTGAGACCTCATGGAGAGTCTCGCTTCCGCTGCCAAGTCGCCGCCCCGGCTAGAACCACGACCACCCGCCGCCCATCCGGAACCTCTGCCTGCCGCTGACGGAACTGGCCGAGATGCCAGTTCCACGGCCGCCGCCGCTGCCCATCTGGAGCCGCCGAAGGTCGCCACACGACCAGGAGGCCGCCCTGGCCGCCGTGCGTAGCGCCTAGCCCGAGACGCCCCAGTCGCATCCGGGAGCCGCCGCCACGTCCTCCTGCCCTAATCGCCCTTGGCGCTGGGCGCCGCCGCCGCCGCGGCCAAGGCCGGCGGCAACGGCGGCAAGCTTCGCCGGTCGAGAGGTGGGTGTGGGCGGGGCTGGGATGGGTTCCTCCTGGCGGCGCCCTGGGGTGGCGGCGCGAGGAGGTCGAGAGGTTTCGCGAGGAGGTCAAGTGATGATTTGGTCACTTGGGTGGTAGAACCGTCGACTTGGCTAGTGAGCGGCCTTGGGACCGGTCTGGAAGTCGGAGCGTCGGCTCTGGAAGCTTGTTGTGTAGGGGTGTCTGCTCATCGTCGTTTCGGTAAGTGCGCGGTCTTTGGAGTGGTGGCTCTATACTTGGGTGGCATGAGTCATCTCTCTTTCTCAAAAAAAGACTTGCTTGAGGATATAATTAAGTAGCAAGAAAGATGGAGGAGAATACCTTCACACATCGTATGTTTGGCGAAATACATTGAATGTCAACCCTCTTACTGTTCAGATTAACATTTTCAAGTTGTTGTCGTGCTCCTGTTTAGACACGCATACTTAGACAGATAGACATGCACCTCTAAGAGGGTTGACGATCCACTACATATCAGAGTTGGCAAATTCAGTCGTGCTAGCAAGTAGCAACAGCAATTGTTAGTCAACCATCCCAGCAGGCCAGTACCAAATTCGTACACCACCTATATAAACAGATCTCAGATCTCAGAGTTTCCTCTTTTCAATCAAATTCAATCGGGAGACCTTCTTGCCTCTATCTGAAATTTTCAGGGGAGGGCTGCAGAGAAGCTAGGCAGGGGATGGACTCCTCGGAGAGGTCCAAGAAGAGGGCTTTGCCATGGAGCAAGGGCAAAGCGTTCATCATCCAGCTCGCCGTCTGTTTCGTCGGTGGGGCCATCGCGCCACTGGCCACAACCGGCGGCCTGTCGGTCGACGGTATCCGCGCATCGTTTCTTCTGGGTCGCCATGTTCAGCGAGTGGCGCCGCCGCCCGCTGCCCCCGACCTCGGCCTCCTGCTGATCGTCACCGTCACACGGCAGGACGATGATGGGTCGCAGGCGGCATCGCTGACACGGCTCGGGCATACGTTGCGGCACGTCGCCCCGCCGCTGCTATGGATCGTGGTTGGAGCAGAGAACAGGACGGCGGCGGCGGTCCAGGTGCTGCGTGGCACCGGCGTCATGTTCCGGCATCTCACGTATGCCGCCGAGAACGCCACCACCGGGGACGCCGACGCAGAGGCGGACCGGCAGAGAAACGTGGCGCTGAGCTATATCGAACGGCACCGGCTGGCCGGAGTCGTCCACTTCGCCGGCGCTTCCTGCGTGTACAACCTCCGGTTCTTTCAAGAGCTCAGGCAGACACGGTGCGTCCTGCTTCTCCCTTCTCTTGCACTTTGCACCGTCTTTCATTTTCTCTGCCGTTTTTGTCATCCCAGCACAAGTTCAGAATACAGAGTGTTCTTGGTCGATTCCAAGTGCATCAGCAATCAAAATGCAGGCAGCATATTAACATCGCTTGTCCAATCTTGATTCAGAGGCTTTGCAGCGTGGCCAACAGCAACTGTGTCGTCAGCAGACCAGAGAATAACTGTACAAGGACCAACCTGTAACTCATCAAAGATCACAGGCTGGTACTCCAAGGACTCGCGCACCAACGCAACAGATACACCACCTGTGACTGCACAAGATACAGGTGCAATCCACAATAGCTCTAGTTTGTCTCCTGAAATCAACATCTCCGGACTCGGGTTCAGGAGCTCAATACTTTGGGATTCAGAAAGGTTCATCAGCAGGAACAACTCATTAGGAGGGGAGACTCAGGTTCGTCAGTCGACTCTTCTCAACACTGACGTGTCCACAACAGCAAGATTAATCCATAGCTAATAAGTTATCTGGCCATAATGATTTCTCAGGACTTCATCCAGCTTGTACGACAAGTGGCGGTCGGCGATGGAGACGAGCGGAAGGGCATCCCTACTGACTGCTCCGAGTCGTCGATAATATTGTGGCAACTTGGCATACCAATGTACACTTCAGAAGTTGAAGTACAGGAGACTCGACAGACGCAAATTCTATTGAAGAAGGATGAAGAGGACTATATGACATGAGATAGAAACCTAGAGAAGAATCATGTTACGGTGTAGTTATTACAATAGGATAGACGGATGAACAATATCAACTGAGCACGCCAAAACTTATTTGTACAAGTAGGCCAAATATTCAGAACTACGTGGACACCAAACTAGCAAATGGGCCGTCCGCGACATGCTCAGGATGGGCCCATGGGCCATGGCGGCTGGCCGGGATCGGACACGCGGCCGAGCAGCTCCTGGACCACGACAACCTCAATATTGGGAACGAGTTCATGCTCTTCGGGGCGATTCCGCCGCAAGGGTTCCCGCTCTGGGACGCCTGGGGACACGCGGCCGAGCAGCCCCTGCGCCGCGCGGCCGAGGACCTGGCCATGGCGCGGGCCGCGCTGGAGCAGATGCGCCGGCCCGTCGTCGCCGAGTTCTTCGACGCGTGCTGGATGCTTCTGTGCCGCGCGGCAGAGACTGAAGCAGCGCCAACTCGATCGGCCCGATCACCAATCTCTCTTCTGTTTCTTGTTCATCGCCTGCAGGAATCGACTTCTTCCCTGCCGGCTTCCTCCGTCGATCAAGGTTTAACCAAGTTCAAATGCTACGTCGATCTGTGACTGCGATATATACCCCTGTGATGTCAGTTTGTAGATGAACTCAAAGGATTCGATGCAGTCGATCATCGATCTGTAATGTTCAGTCCGTGGAACAAGTTTACTCGGTTTGATCACTACTCTGCAAGTCTTGATCAGTTTGTAGTGCAACTCAATTGTTTCTGGAAACTCCTTTACCCCGGTGGGTTCGATTTCTTATTTGATTTCCATGATAGATCGATGTGACATCAATTATATGCAGGGAGCTTGAAAACTGATTGATCACACGGACAGACTTGTTGCATCATGCACAACTGAGTTCAGCGTAGTTGATATGACGAAGCATTCTGGACATGCTTGTTTAGCATCTATCTGTCTATTCTATACTAGGGATTGTTAGCGCGGCAATGCCGCGCGTCCGTCTGATGATTTTCGAATTTGTTTTTTAGAAATTATGCATATGAATATTATTTGAATTCGGAGAAGTTTACGATTAGGAGATTTTTCGAGGTTGGTAAAATTTGTCGCATTGAAATGTATTCAAATTTGTATTCTTTGAAAGTTTGTAAAAATGATTAGATTTCGGAGGTATTTGAAATTATTAAATATGTGGGTTTGAAATTTGAGTTGGAATGGTCAAATAGGGGTGTTTTTCCCATAAAATTGTCCGAATGTAGGTCAATTTGAATTTTTAAAACTTATTTGGTTTGTGTGAAAATAGTTGACAATTTTTCCCCTAGCATTTTGATATATTTTTTATATTTTGTCGATGGGTATGTATAGAATTTTTCCCGGTTTTTGTTTGGCTGCGCAATTTAAATTTGGTAACATGTTCATTTAAAAATTGTGTAGGGTTAAAATGAGTGAAATCGAAAGAAGTTTGCGTTTAAAAATTGTTTACATTTTAAATATTGTTCAAGTTGGGGTGTTTCGTAGATTCAAATCATTTTATATTTGTAAAATAATTAGATTTCGCAGGTATATAAGATTTTGGAATATCGAAATCTAAATTTGATCGTACCGAATTTAAAAACAACATTTTTTCTCTGAGGGTATATATAGAAATAATTTCATGTTGTACAAATTGTTCTAAGGAGAAAGTTTTTTTTTTCAAATATTTACCAATCTGAAGCGTTTGAACATATTTGTTTTTTGACGTAAATAATTAGTATTTGTTTTGTTGGAGCATTTTGTTGTATCTTTTGTTTTTCCCGGGTGGGAATTTTTAGAGGTTAATCTATTTAGTCGATATTTAATAAAATTAAATGTGTAAAATTAGAGGAAGGCATTTGGATTTTGTGTAGGTATTAATCGTGTCCGTTGTAATTTGAAATATTGATTTTCTTCCCTAAACTTGTCTAAATATAGGCTAAATTGAAGTATTCGAACTTATTTGTTTATTTAGCAGAAATAGGTACCCTTTTTTTACTTACCATAGTTTGACAAATTTCATGAATCTCATTTTTTTTTGTTGCAAGGAATTTTTGAAATGCGAATATTATTTGAATTGGGGAAAGTTTGCCAAATATAGGCTAAATTTATAATAGATTAGAAGATTTTTTTCCCCTCGAAATTCATTTTCTTTTTCTTCTTATTTGTGAAATATGTGACATTCGGGACCCACATGTTAACGTTTTAATAATTATATTTTTTGTGTATAATGTAATTATGGTTATTTTTGTGAGAATTTGAAAATTTGGTAATTTTATTTTTTGTTTGGACAAATTATTTGCATTATTTTCAATTATGGGGAATTTGGAATTTTGATAATTTTATATATTTTCTTGATACAATATTTGCATTATTTTGTGGAAAGTTTGAAAATTTCTAGAAAAAGTTTGGCATTTTGTAATGTTGGGAAAATTTTACATATGTATATATAACTTGCATTTTTTTTGTGCATAATTTAATTGTGGTTTTTTTGTGGAAAATTTTAAAATTTGGTAAATTTACTTTTTCTTTGGTAATTTTACTTTTTGTGTGGACAAATTATTTGCATTGTTTTGAATTACGGGGAATTTGGAATTTTGATAAATTTATATAATTTCTTGACACAATATTTGCATTATTTTGTGAAAAAAGTTGGCATTTTTTGAAATTTTGGGAAATTTTGATATATATATTTACTTGAATTTTTTTGTGCGTAATGTAATTTTTTACTTACCACGGTTTGACAAATTTCATGAATCTTATTTTTTTTTTTTCAAGGAATTTTTTGAAATGTGAATATTATTTGAATCGGAGAAAGTTTGCCAAATATAGGCTAAATTTATAATAGATTAGAAGATTTTTTTCCCTCGAAATTCATTTTCTTTTTCTTCTTATTTGTGAAATATGTGACATTCGGGACCCATATGTTAACGTTTTAATAATTATATTTTTTGTGTATAATGTAATTGTGGTTTTTTTTGTGAGAGTTTGAAAATTTGGTAATTTTATTTTTGTTTGGACAAATTATTTGCATTATTTTGAATTATGGGGAATTTTGATAATTTTATATATTTTTTGACACAATATTTGCATTATTTTGTGGAAAGTTTGAAAATTTGTAGAAAAAGTTTGGCGTTTTGTAAATGTTGGGAAATTTTGATATATGAATATATAACTTGCATTTTTTGTGTGCATAATGTAATTGTGGTTTTTTTTTGTGGAAAATTTTAAAATTTGGTAAATTTACTTTTTCTTTGGTAATTTCACTTTTTGTGTAGACAAATTATTTGAATTACGGGGAATTTGGAATTTTGATAAATTTATATAATTTCTTCACACAATATTTGCATTATTTTGTGGAAAGTTTGAACATTTCTAGAAAAAGGTTGGCATTTTTTGAAATTTTGGTAAATTTTGATATATATATATATTACTTGAACTTTTTTGTGCGTAATGTAATTTTTTTACTTACCACTGTTTGACAAATTTCATGAATCTTTTTTTTTTGTTGCAAGGAATTTTTTGAAATGTGAATATTATTTGAATTTGGAAAGTTTGCCAAATATAGGCTAAATTTATAATAGATTAGAAGATTTTTTCCCTCGAAATTCATTTTCTTTTTCTTCTTATTTGTGAAATATGTGACATTTGGGACCCATATGTTAACGTTTTAATAATTATATTTTTTGTGTATAATGTAATTGTGGTTTTTTTTGTGAGAATTTGAAAATTTGGTAATTTTATTTTTTGTTTGGACAAATTATTTGCATTATTTTGAATTATGGGAATTTGGAATTTTGATAATTTTATATATTTTCTTGACACAATATTTGCATTATTTTGTGGAAAGTTTGAAAATTTGTAGAAAAAGTTTGGTTTTGTAAATGTTGGGAAATTTTGATATATATATATATAACTTGCATTTTTTTGTGCATAATGTAATTGTGATTTTTTTGTGGAAAATTTAAAATTTGGTAAATTTACTTTTTCTTTGGTAATTTTATTTTTTATGTGGACAAATTATTTGCATTTTTTGAATTACGGGGAATTTGAATTTTGATAAATTTATATAATTTCTTCACACAATATTTGCATTATTTTGTGGAAAGTTTGAAAATTTCTAGAAAAAGTTTGGCATTTTGAAATTTTGGGAAATTTTTATATATATGTATATATTACTTGAATTTTTGTGTGCATAATTTAGTTTTAGTGTTTTTTTTGTGTGCATAATGTAATTTTAGTGGAATTTTGAATTACTGATTTTTTCATCATTTAGCAATTTTCTTAAAAGGAATTAAATCAGGAACCAAAAAAAAAACGCTGACATGTGGGCCACTGTGACGTATTGGTGACGTCACAGTGGCTGAGGACGGATCTGCCGCCGACCGATCTGCCGCGGCGGCGACAGCGACGCCGCCGGCGTGCCCGTGCGCTCCGGGACGCGCGCGTCTGCTCTCCGGGTGCGCCTCGACACGGCGCATCTGCACGTGGCGGCGCCGCCGCTTATTGGTCGCCGGAGCGGCGCCGGCGACGCGCGGAGGCGGCGGCGGTCCCGGATCTTGGCGACGTCGATTCCGGCGGCCTCGAGTCGTTCCGGCCCGCGATCTTGGGCGAGAAGGGAGACGGCGCGGCGGCGCACCTCCCCGTTTGCTCAGATTTGAGCGGGGAGGCCCGTAGCGGCGGCGGAGCGCGCCAGCAGCGGCGGCGAAACGCGGCGTCGCGGGAGAGAGGAAGGGAGAGGGGGAGCTCGCGGGGTACTTTTCACGGAGGCCCCTGAGTTCCTGGGAAATTGCAGGAAAGTCCTTTGCGGGGTGTTTTTTTGCAAAGTGGAGGGGTTTTTTTGTAAAGCTGCGCGCCAGAAATCGTGCGGGGCGACGTGGCGTCCTCTGATTGGTAAAAACTCCAGTGCTACAGTAGCGGAGATGTGGGGGCGACGTGGAGAGATCTGCTCCGTCCGTGGGCTCGATCGGACGGCTCTGGATTAGGAGCGACGTGGATGGTTTAACAGAGAGCGATTCCATCCTACTTTTATATAGTAGGATATTTAAGCATGAAAAATAAATAAAATTTAGATGAAACTGTTGCGATCTATCAAAACATCATCAGATCCAGTACAAGCTAGTGCCACACCAACCCACGAATTACAAATTTTATTATCGCAGCCTTCCTTAGCTAATACATGCGCCACTTCATTAGCCGACGTCCCACCACACGAACCGAATAATCGCCCAATTTCCGGAGAAGGGACTTTATTTTCTCCACCAACAGACCACATGAAAAATATGAAATAGGTTTAAGCCACCTCATCAAACATGGACGAGTAGTATTTGCAAATAGTTTAACATGATCCACCAGGATGCATTACAAGAGCTAACAAAGCTCGCCCATAAAAGAAATGAATACTATGTTCATAAGGTCGTCCATATAAATGAATACTATATTCATAAGATTGTCCAAACAACAAAAGCACACACAAACTTCGTACTTGCCGATCATTTCATGTAAGGCAAATAGACTATGTTATTATTATAGGGAAACAAAAAATTAACATGGGACAAATCATCAGCTGGAAGACAACAATGAATCAGGGCTGGTTCATGGGCTAGACTATAAACTAGTGGAGTTATTATCATTCGCCATACATTAGTCTCAGATTGCAGGTTCACAAAATGGTACACTTGATTAGACACACAAGTAGAAACACACTAATGCTGCACAGTTCAGTATTTTTATAATTCTTTCTTTGCATTGCCATTTATATTAATATACAGAGGATAATATGTTTCACATGTTAGCTTGAAGATAAGAAGTTGTATCTATATGAGCTACATGTTCGATTTAAGGAATTTCATTACAAAGATTCTAAATATTTTTCATAAGCATCGTTTAAATTAGTAAGCATTAACAGTAAACATAATATGAAACTGAGGCATCTCCGATAGCATGGCATAATGATCGGATGCCACAAAACACAACTGTTGGTCTACCAGAGGGGTCAAAACACAACCGTACAATAAAGCCTAAAATACAAGAGAAATCCGTTTTGCCTCGTAGGTGCAGATGCACCCAACATTTAAAAATCAAATTTCAAAATGTCAAAAAAATTCAAACAAAAATTTTCTGTGTACATACAGACATTTTATTTAGATAGAACAAATGCAGCAGGAATAGTGCCAATTCAAACTTGCGAATAAGTTGGCTATTATTTTGATAGCCACACCTCACTTTTTCGGCCCCATCTTATCATCATTTATACCAATAGCAAATGTCGAGCTCTCAAAAGCACAACCAACACATAGTCCGGACTTGTCCACTTGTTCAAACAAGTTATCGGTCTCCACCTGACCAATAAACATACCACATACAAGTCCAATATAGGTCGATGTGGCTCTAATTGTGACAACCAATTTTCCGTTTGTGCACCATCGCCGACTTCCGAGTGTCTGCATGTATAGAAGTAGCAAGATGGTTCACAATCAGTACGGATGGCGGCGGGTACCAAGATGTTGCTCAACCCAGTAGATTGCCGAGGTTGCAAGAAAATTTGGGAAACATACAATTTATACTAAACTTTTATACTTTTTTCAGATCTAATTTTTACAATGTTATAGTATTATAATTATAATGTTTTGTTTCTTCGCATAACTGACAATAGTGTTATTTTTTATCGTAGAAAGATATGAAACTGTATGTTGTAACAAAAATTATGTTTTAGAACTATTTTTTCTACAATGCATAATCTATATAATTTATAGGTATTTTTGGTAAAAGTCTCTAAAGAGTATGACCTATCAAATATCTCAACAGTGGTTTATAATGTATGATTGAGTAAGCAGGTTTATAAAAACTTGTAGAGGATAAGGTAAACTGATGACGGTGCTTTTTTGTGGTATAAATTATTGTGGCGCCCCGACCAGACTGCTATACAATGATGTTGTATGTCACCGGTTAAGCGATACAACCGGAGGTTACGGGTTTACCAATCCCCGGCCAAAACCTTTGGCAGGTGTTGCTCGGAATGGATCATCGGCAACAACACCCCGATTGATGCCTTAACACAGGCACAACCCTCACTGCATAATAGAGAGATCAAGACTTGTGGAACCACTGGCACATCATAGACTCTACGACACAAAGCATTATAGTTCAACTCTTATAATAGAGAAAGATAGCAAAATACAACCAGAGGTCACAGACCCAACATTACAACATGCGGAAGCGAATTAGGTTGTCTAAACAACAAGATCCAAATTATGGCCTAAGAGGCCTACAGATAAACATCCAACGCCAGCTGTTCCGGGATGTCCCAAGCTGCCACCTGGGAACCCCAGACTACTCGTCGACGTCCACAAAGAACCCACCTTCGAGGGCGGTGAAGTCCTCCTCTGAAACAAAACAAACGACGTTGAGTTCGACGAACTCGCAAGATTATATATAGAGCATTAGCTCGATGAGGCTTTCAAGGTTTTATGGCTGTTTTGCATAAAGCTGATTTTGTTTATGAAAACATAACTCAATGGCATCGACTAATCAGAATATTTTCAAAAGAGGTAAGAAGTACTCTTTCTTTCATCACCTTTCATCATCAACCACCATCAACCACTGTACCTGTTCATCAAAGGCACCTCCCCGAATCACCCTCGAGGAAGCTCACCTTACAATCTTGAAGTGGTACCTCTAGTACCCAGTTTTTAATCATTCCGTTAAAGTTATTCTATGATCTTATCGTCCTTTCCCAAGTTGTCCGTAACCGTGGACATGGCTTTTCGAAAAGATTTAACCCTGCAGGGGTGCACTGTGTTTACCTTCGGTACCGCCCGGCTCATTGCCTACACGTAGCTCTCTTCCGGGGAAAGCCGGCTGAGTGGGAACGGTTACAACATTTACCTTGTTAAAGACTAACCAGAATCATCAGTGAGGACGGAGCAGCGATCGGCAACACCCTGCCCCGTGGCCACTCATTTTCCTAGACACCACATCCTTATCCCAGTTCATACCACCATCATCACGCACGCGCAAATGGAAGCTCAAACTAGAGGACCCTGGCTAGTCCCGCTCAAGTTAGTCGGTCGACGAGGGCTCCATATACCCCACCGAAAGGAAGCGCGCTCATTCTTGGTTCAAGAGGTAAAGAACTCGCACCTAGGCGGCGAGAGTGAGACAAAACACCACCATACCAAAGTGGCCTCTCATCCCCACCTTTAAGCATTTTATCTTATTACCTGTCACCACACATTCTCCACCATCATCCGAACACTTCAACAACCTGTTTCCAACATGAAGTATCCATCGGACGGCTAAGCATTTAACTAAGCATGGCTAAGCATCAACATTGCATAGTTAAGTATTTCAGGCCAACAACACAAACCTATGGATAATAGGAGGGGAAACAGGTAATTGGCATCGGGATCTTAATGCAACTATAGGATACTCTAATCCAAGCAAATTGACATTTGGAACCGCATGCAATATTATAGTGGAGAAAATAGTTGCGGAAAATAGGATAAGACATGCTAAGAGGGGGGATTACGCTTGCCTTGTTCAGGGTACTGATAGTACGGATCCTCGGGGTATTGTGGAGTAACCCCAGCTGCTTGATCTATCGAAACATAACAACGGAAGAAACAATCAATCACCACACATGTTTCAACAAATGCAATGCGCAAGCACATGATGACATGACATCTTTAGTGCATTGAATTTATTATAGCAGGATCTACCCATTTTAAAGGGGTGCGAGATAACTATTAAACAAGAGAGAAAATATAGCTCTACATTGGTTTTTTATGTTTTCCTGTGCTATAAGTTCATGTAACATGCATGAAGATGATGCTACGGATTAATGCACATTTTTCTGAGCATTTTGATATGAAGAGCACATTTTTTGAAGGTCCCGTTAGAAAGTTAGCACTTTTATTAATTTCCCCCTTTTTTTAATATTTGTTTTTAATTATATTAAGTAAAATCTAACAACATTAATAATAAGTAGTCGAGTTCTAGAGTGAGCGATGGAACTCGAAGGAATCATCGAGTTTCGATAACCCTAGAGTCGCGAGGGAGGAGCGGGGATCATGTGCTACGAGGGAGAAAAAGAAAAACAACAAGCAGAAAAGAAAAACTGGGTAGCCGGTTTGTGGCCCGGCTGGTCCGGGTGTGAGGCCGGCCTGGCTCCAGAGGGCTCCGGCCAGCAGCCCGGTCTGGGCCGGCCCAGGGACCGGCTATGGGCCCGAGCAGAGCGGCCTCCAGCCCGGCTAAACCGACGCCACGACCGGGCAAACGCGCGTCGACGGCGAGCGCGGCTACGGCGAGGGCTACGGTGAGGACGAGCCAGCGCGGGAGAGGAGAAGAGAGAGGGGCCAGCGGGGGCGGCAGCTCACCACGGCGCGTTGGGAAGGTCGGGGACGGCGGTGGTGCAGCGGCGACGACGAATCCGTCCGCGGCGGAGCTCCGGACGGCCGGCGGAAGGACGGCAAGGGCGCGGCGAGGCGGCGGTGACTCCGGTCGATTCCTTCGGCGTGGAGGTGGAACGGACCACAGCGAAGCTAGTGGTGGTCGTGGATGTACCCGGGGAAGCCTCAGACGGCGGCGGCGAGCACGGAGGGATCGGCGGCCATGGCGGCTCGCGGGGGAGAGGAAAGGGAGCAGGTGTGGGGGTGGGGCATCGTGGCCTCGTGGGGTTCCTCTTCTAGCGGGTGGAGGCAGTGCAGGGGGGCCCGACGACGTGCACGGCGACCACGGGGTCGAGCAGGTCCGGCGGGAGCGCGGCGTGCGGTCGCTACAGCGACGAAGGAGATGAAGAATTCGTGATAACCCCCCTGGAACCTTTTCTGCCATCACAAACAAGTCCCTGGAAGTTTTGAAATCATCACAGTTCGGTCCTTCTGCTGTTTCTTTTTAAATCCAGCAGCTGTATTTGAATTTTATTATGGCACCAAATCATTTTACAAATATCTGCAAAAATTTGGGTAGCCTCCCAATAGCATGTAGAGGCACCACAAAAATTGGTGTTGCAAAATAAAATGTTTTTGACAACATTTGTTCAAGGAGTTTGGTTTAGGCATTTTTGGCTAAATTCCAAAATGTTGCTCCTGTGGACTTTCGACGCAATTACAAAAATATGGTTTGAGCTCTAGGAACTTCCTTGACAAATAAGATGTCAAGAAATTTGTTTTACAACTTGGAGTGCCTTCCTTGGGTGGGAGTTTTGATTCGAGCAAGTGTGGCATTTCACTTTTCAATGTTGCCAAACCAACTATGGTGTTGTTTAGCCATTTTAATTGTATGCCATGATGCATGTATGGAATGCAAAAAAAGCGAAAATTTGGTCCATAATTTGCATTACCAAAAGTGGGATGTTACAATTATCTAGCAAGTAAAAATTTAAGAAAGTATGCATGCTTCGTACTTGGTGTTGAAACAAAATATTAGAGTAATCACCAATGAAAATAAAACAGTGGTCAAACTTTAGAGTAAGCAACTTAGGGCATCTCCAGCCGCCCCCCCAGCGCCCCCCCCAGGAGGCCTTTTTAGCGCCGTTTTCTACCAGTCGCCCCCCCCCCCAGAACCTCATTTAGTGCCGCTTTGCGCCATTTTGCGCCGGCGCACCCAAGCCAAACTCAGCGCGTCGGGGCTCGCTTGGGGGGGCAAAAGGCGTCCGTGGGCTAGACCTGTCGCGAGCAATGGCGGTTTTCCCTCCATATTTTTCCCTTTCCTCCATAATTTTGCTCTTTCCCTCCATTTTCGCCCCCATATACACCCTCCCCCGCCGGCCGATCCCGCCATTTCCCTCAGATCTGCCCGCCATGGCTCCCAGCAAATTCACCGGCCCCCACGTCGCCGCCGTCGCCGCGCCCTCCGCCACCTTGGAGGTGAAAACGTCGAGGAAGCCAAGGGCGCCGAGGGAGAGGCGCCAGGCTGGACCAACGCCAGGTGGATCGCCAACGAAGCGCGCCGGAAGTCCGACAACGCCCAGCGCCGGGCGAGGGAGAAAAGGTAGCGTGAAAAGCTATTGGCCGAGGCTGCCGCCGAAGAAGAAGAGGAAGACGAGGCGGCAATGGCGGTGGAGGAACCGACTGCTGCTGTGGCTCCGGCGCCGCCGGCCAAGCTGAGGATCAGCCTCCCTCCTCATCCCCAGTTTGCCGGATGGGCCAGCCAAGCCAGCGTCGCATCGCCGACCGGCTACTCTCCATCCCCATCGCCGCGCTGGAGCGCGTCCCCACACCGCTACTCCTCCCCTGGGTACACCGATGCAGACCCCCATGGTGGCTTCAACCCCAACGTTGCCTTTCCCCACCCTCCTCCGGCAATGTACGCTTAGCCGGGCTACTCGACCTCGCCGTCGCTTTGCCGCGCGCTCCTTTTCGCCCCTCAGTAGGACCCCCGCCTCCTGTTCGGCGGAATGCACACCGACTCCTTCATGGAGGAGATCATCACCACCGGCTCGATGGCGACGGCGGCATGCCCGGGCTTTCTCTCGCAAGGTGGGGATTTTTTCTCACAAAGCGGCGGGGAGTCCGGCGGCTCTGGCGGCGGCGAGGCGGCTGAGGAAGGCGCGGCGGCCGATCCGGCGGTCGTGGACGAAGGAGGGGCACCGGCCAAGGGGACGAAGCCGGCGGCCGGTGGCCCAAGAAGGTGCCGAAGGCGCCGAAGCCTCCCGTCGAGCTGCGCATCAAGTGGACGGTGAAGGAAGATGTTCTCCTCGCCGGAACATGGAAGAAGGTCAGCCTCGGCGCGATCGTCGGCGCCAGCTAGAACATGGACGACTACTGGAAGAGGGTCAAGTCGGCATACGATGAGCGCCGGATGATCGACCCCGAGTACTCCTTGTGCGTCACTCTGCGCGGCGAGAAGGCCATGGCCAACCATTGGTCAAACATCCAGCACGCTTGTAACAAATGGCATGGCATTCAAGAGGAGGTCGCCAATCGGCCGAAGAGCGGCAACAACTACGAGATGGAGGTGAGCTCTTTCCCGCCGTCATTTCCCTTTTGACTTCGCCGGTTTGCTCATTCCAGCCGGTTTCACATGTAGATGGTCCGGATGTTCGACATGTACCGCAACGACGAGAAGGTGGACTTCAAGTTCCTTCACGTCTTCATCGTCATCGAGGGGTGCGATAAGTGGGCGCAAGTGCGTCATTCTCTCGGCAAGGGCAAGGCGTATGTCCTGGACGCGCCGGCAGCCGGTGCGGCAGATGGGCGCCCTGATGGCCACAAGAAAGCCAAGGCGGCGAGAGACGCGGCACCAGCAGCCGCGAAGCTCCAAGCGTCCATCGACACCTGCATCGCCGACGCTCAAACCCACGCCGCGGCGAGAGAGGATAAGAACGAGGCGAGGTGGAAGGCGCTCATGGCCAACCAAGGCATCAAGCTCGACCTCCTCAAGACCAACACCGCGGTGAAGAAGAGGAACAACGACATCGCCTTCCTCATGGGAGGCAACCCGGAGGCGATGGACCTCGAGGTCAGGGCGTGGTTCATGGCGCAGCGGCGCGTGATTCTCAGCCAGATCGCCCCCGCCCCGACCCCACCTGCAACGGCGACTGCGACGGCGGACGACACGAGCTCGGCCACTCCAGGCGACACGAGCTTGGCCACGATCACGCCGCCGCTTACCGCCGAGCCTACCGCCACTCCGACCTCTGCCCCTGCTCCGATGACCACGCCCATCGATCTCGACGAGGATGCCGAGGTTGCCGAGGTGTCGCCGGCGACCATCTGATCTGATCTGCGCAGCAGCATGCCGAATGTGGCCATTTCACCAGATCGCCGAACTGTGGCTTGATCCATTCGCCGAACTATATGGCTTTTTTGTATGATCACCCAACTGTGGCTGTTTCGATCGCCGAACTCGGGCCGTTTTTGGGGGCGGGAATGAGAACTTTGAAATTATGTTGATTTGTGTTTTCTGGGGGCCGAAACGAGTGGAAACTTCGCCCCCCAGGTCCTAAATAGCGCCGGCGCAAACGCAAAAAGGCGCCGCACCAAAACCTGGGGGGGCCGAACGGATGGAGATGCCCTTAGGCCCGCCAATTCTCCTTTCAGGTCATTAAAGTCAAATGACATCAATGCCAAGGCATGAGATGCATCCCTTCCGACGTGCACCCTCTTCCTTTGCATGGTACATCCTCTCACCTTGGATCTCGACGAGGACCACACCATATAGGCGCCGCGCCGGGCGCACGCTCAAGGGCCGAACCTCTGTCACGTCTACAACGCGATGTGGAAGAAGACTGGCTTGGGGCGTGTTTGATTACGTGTAGCAGTTTTGGGCCTTTTGCATCCGTGGCTCCCGGGGCCTGGGCCCTGAAAAAAAAATGGTCTGGACCACGTTGTGCAGCCCATTTGGTTGACCACAAAGTGGCAGCTAGGCCCATTTCTCTGGGACCAAGTTCAAACTAGTCATGTGTTTGGTCTCCAGTTTTTGCGTTGGTTGCACGTTTTTGGGTCGTTGTGGTTACCTTGTATCCACTAGTGGTGAGCCTACCAGTACATGGTTCACATATGATCATACACACACTTAGGCGAAGAACAAATGCACAATAAAGACGAATTGCACGATGATGATCAAGTCTTTCAGGCGGCCCGACCAATCTGTGCTTCACATTTGCTCACCCCATTTGTGATCACAACTGATTTGGGTTCTCCAGCACTGCCGCTCTCAGGAAGGATTGGGATCTTCAAGCAGCATGTTCATGGCTTAAGCCTTCTCTGCCTGCTCTTTAGTTGCAAACCTTTTGCAGCACTGGTGAGGGAAACCTTCCACTTGGGCAGAGCAAGTGTCCCAGTAATCGTAGACTCCTAGAACCCTGCCTCTATACATCACATACCACTACAACACCGAAGAGCAAGTTTAGAACATGCATGATAAACACGTTCATGGTGGAGCACAATTTAGAAAACAACATAAGAAAGCCATCATATACCCTAAACCCCAAAGCAGGACAAGAGTTTGCTGCACACTATGGTATCAACCTAGCACCACATCAAAAGGGGTGTAATACTACCACCGCAAGTTCATCGAGTGATGGGTTATCATATGTACCACCTCAAGTACCCAAACCTTGAGCTTTTTTATCAGAAGGTGACTAAGAGCCACCATCTTGGTCTCGGGACTGAACCCATCAGTGTCCATGACAAAATTGTAGAGGCCACGGTGCACGTCGACTGGCGTGCTCTATCTGATGGCGGCAGCCACCACCTTCATGGCCTCGGTCATGCTGGTGAAGACAAGGACCTTTTCATCCACTAGTGCGCCTCTCTTCCTCTTCCTCTCCCTCTCAGGTTGCTTGCCTGCAGGGCCATCGTTCTTGTCTCCACCATCGACGTGGATGGCCTCGGACTCCTGGCTACCAATGTCAACGTACTCAAGAACACGTGTGCCAAGAGGCTCACTGGAACCCATGGCGAATTTGCCAGTCGTCAGACCGAAGGAGAAGATGGTCTGCATCTGGTACTAGTTCTGGATGGGCTTGTCAGGTACTCGACGTTTTTTGGGTGATCCTACGGACAAGAAAACGATATTAGACAGTCAGGCTAAGCCAAAGGGGATGAATGTGAAGTATGTTAGATAGGTGGTCAACCTTGATATGCCCTTTTAGGTGCTTCACCTCCAGGATAATGGTCTGGTTTTCCTCATCCCACTGTGAACCACTAAGGTCTTTCAGCTTGTAATATGTATCCACCTGACCTTTCACTTCCTGAGGTGGTTGTACACCTGAGTCGAGGTGACCTCTTGACCACATAACTCGAACACCAGCTTGGCAGCGGTGTTCAGGTGCACCTCCTTGAAGCCCTTTGTCCGTCCTCATTCCGGAGGGGATGATGTCGACCATCTTGTTGAGCACGAAGGTGGACAAGAAGATCCACTTCATGGTCGTCTCCATCTTGTTCTTCTCGCTCCTCTCCTTGCGACGCTGGAGAGCCAGCTAACCACCTGGCCTGCCTCGTCACCACCATTCATCTCGTCACACCTCTCCACGCTGCTAATATTTTCTAAGTATGTGAACGTGCCATGTGTGATCTTGAATACTGATGCAAGAAGTATCAGCCAAGGGAAATTTTGACAAAAAGGACCACTTCAGCGAATGAATTGTCAAAAAAGACCACCTCCCAAACGAATTGTCAAAAAGGACCGCCCGGCAGGTGACACGTGTCACCTGCCGCCACCGTGGGAGGCGGCATGCCCTACCGCCACGGGCTACGGCGGCATGGCGGCAAGAACGGCATGCATGCATGCATCTGTTTCCGGCGCATGAACAGTCCACGTATCCGTTTTGATTTTTTTCAAAACTTCTCCAAAAATGTCGAAAAAAAATACCTAAATGTAGCTAACTCTATGCACTATGATCGTGCAAAAATTCACTGCAAAATACCTTATATTTTGGGCTCAACAAGAAAGACAAATTCAACAAATTTTAGGAGCTAGACTCGAAACATGCACTGTTCATTTGATCGGTCCTGTTCCTCAGGGCTCATGCACGGAGAGCGACGGGGGCCTGTCGCCACCGGGATAGTGGTCCTTTTTGACAATTTGTTTGGGAGTTGGTCTTTTTCGACAATTCACTCGTCGAAGTGGTCCTTTTTGTCAGAAATTCCAGCCAAGGTAGGCAGAAAACGAAAAAAGATGAAACTTGACCCATGATACTTTGATGGATTATCTTTCTGTTAGGTGATTTAGAAATCATATAACAACGATAACAGGTCGTGTTGGGTATCCATAAAATCGGAAGTAAGCAAAGATGAAACACAGCTATCCGCTAGGGGAAGACTTGTATAGGATCTCTCTTTTAGGTGAGATCATATGATCAAGTCATAAAAAACATATTTAGAAATTGTTAAAAAATCTAAGAAAAATAGATAACATACCTACAGGCTGTTTCTACAACTCCAACAAATTTCAGCTCAAAATTCGATCCACAGTTAGAGAAACAAAAAAGTTAAATTGTACTGTGAATAGTGTCAGATTTGGGTGAATAGTGTTTCACACTATTTGCACCGAATTTCTCTTTTTTGGCTAGGTAGAATTTGAAGCAGCAAATTTTTTGGGTTGCATATATAACATAGATGCGTGTTGTCCATTTTTTTGAAAATATTTGAAAACGTTTTGTGTATTAGAAAAAATTGATCCCGTAGATCCTACCTAATGTTATCATTAGATTCATCCTATACCCTGCCTGCCGATGAATTGACAAATCTATCGGTTACCGACGACCAAAGGAACGGACAAAGTAAACAACAGACTAAAGGAACGCACAAAAGAGAAACCGTTGCTCCCTTCGTCTGATTAACCTGAATAAAAAAAGTACCTAACATGCAAACAACGAACAACTAAAAGATGGTTCGTTTTAATAGATGAAGTAAACCATCTATTAGATTAGATTAGGAAACAATATACTATTACAAGCATTTGCTGTGCACTTGCACTTATCGCAACCGACATGATAAAAATAGACGTCGGTCAAGTGCTTGACAAACCCGCTCAGTGAGGAAACCAAATCTGAAGTACTGAAGTAACTGTACTACTGAGATTAAAACAATAGTAGGCCATATCGCTGATTAACTTGGCTCTGAGAGACTACATTTTTCCTGACTTGGCTTGGATAAACTTCGTGTTGCTGACCTCATCCACACTCAGTTCGACAACATCTTCTAACTTGCCCAGTAGTTCCTCCAGGCCATGGACTCCAAAGCTCTGGTAGTCAAGAGTCATCTTGTACCGTTGCTCGTACATGGACTCGAAATCACAGAGTGGAAGAGGGTAGTGCAAGTAACAAACAAGAAGAGCCTGAATTTCCTTGCTGCAATTGTCTAGATGGCTATCAAACACATATGCTCCAATGACATCAGGGTTAATGTTCTGTTCATCCTCTGAGAAATCATCTGATGAGCTGCTCACCTGCTGACATGTTCTAGTAGTACCTTCCTCGAGAGTAGCAATCCCTCTCTTTTCATTTTTCAAAATTATTGGTGTACTCGAATATTTCTTCAGGTTCCTATCACCAGAATTGCGGAGGCAAATCATCTTTCTCTGACCCTTCCCTATGACAACAAAAGACTCAGCTAGCTTTTCGAAAAGATGAACAAGTTTAACAACTCCATATTCTGCTACATACAGGTGCCTTCCGAAGAGCTTTAAGTACTCAGAAGGAACACGGACAAGTGAAACAGATCCACCAGACAGCTCCAATAACCTTATAAGTTGACCCTTCAAGCCTTGAAGATCACCAGGACGAACCCACCATGACTCATCACGTGTAAAACCTTGGTCTACCGCTGGGACTTCATTCAAACCACATGATACATTATGTGACCTCAATGACGTGCTGGTGCCACAATTCTCATCTGCCACAGTATAGAAAGCTTTGCATGATTCCCCAGTCATCTGCGAAGAGTTATAGCAATATGTCTGGTTGCTTGTTCTGCCACCATACTCGTTGCTCGAAGTTCCCATATAAACAATGGCTTCCTCTTCAGTCTGTATTTCAGGAAATTTCCCCATCGTTACACTGTTGGGACAGAATGAAGGATCAGGAGCACGATGTCCTAAGGATCTAGGGGGCACACTGCCTGCACCACGGGCAAGACTAGGCCAGTCCCACACAAAACTCCCAGCACTGCTCAAAGCTGATGAGACATTAACTGAAGATGGAATGGCAAGGACAATAGTGTATCCACGCTGACCAAGTATATGGAGTGCAGGAGCGAAATCTACGTCACCAGATATAAGCATAATGGATGACGGTGGCCGATTGTCCAGAGCAAAGAGAAACATATCTACCAGTATGGCCTTATCAGCTGCGTCTTTCCGTCCATTTGGAACATCAACAAGTTTAACTCCGGTTCTCTGACAACCCTCCCTGAGTCTTCTAGGGAAAGCATTGAAATCTCCATAAGCAGAGAGCATTGTAACTGCGCCCTTAACAACAGGATGCAGCCGTACTGCCGTCCGTATATACCCAGCAACATCATCTGGCCGTACATCACTTGGAACAGGGCAGTTCTCGATGTCCCAAAATATAGCCACTGGACCAAGGACTGCATTTGCCTGGCTGTTTGCTTGAGAATAATCCAAATTTGATGCAGCATTTATTACCCGAATATCTGATTCTGATACCGCAGCTTTCGGTGAGGGTGAGGTTAGACGGCTAGCCATTGCTTTATCTTCAAAAGACATTATGATTCCTGCATAATAAAATTGCAAACGAACGAAAAGATTAAACAAAAAATCCACATTGATATGTTCAACAATAATAAAAGCATTTAAGTGAGCAACACCAATTGTGCAAGTTTGTAGCGCCATCAACTCACAATACTAAGGAACACAGAAGTAATCGCAATTTCCACATAATAATTAAGTATCGTGGTATCACAAATATGTAACCAATGACATATCATGGTGATCTGAGCAGTTATCATGGTGATCATCCTACAGTTTCTGTAATACAACCAAAGCAACAGGTTGCCACATCCATTAAACAAAATACCACCAACCATGTCAGCTGAAGTTATTTTTTCTTTTCTTTGCAAGACCCCAGCTAGCCAAATTTAGATATGTATAAGGGATGATAAGCTATGATATAATAATAGGAAGAGACTGATTTGGTGAGTGCACCCAAATGGAGGCCACCTGACTTAGCAGCATTTGTATTTCTAGCAAATTCCTGAGCACCCAGTTGTTGCAATCCCACCACATGCACCAGGTGATGTCATCACCAGATACAATGGATTTCCCTTTTTATGCCTTGATAAAAGTGGATTAAGCCACAAGTTTCTTGGCTAGTGGCACTTAATCCCAGGTTTTATGGTAATACAGTTCAACGCACCCTAACAATTACTTCCCTCTAATCATATTTAAAGCCTCCGGTGATCTCTGACAATGTTTCCATAATAGAGATCCCCTCTGCTGTGAATTTGCTCTGCCCCTGGGACGATTTGGTTACGGCAGAGAGTTGTCCAAACATAGGACCACACAACCTGGGATCTAAGTGCCACCGGCATAGAAGCATGGGACTTTCTGCAACTGTAACCATACACCTATGGTGATAGATATGAGATACTGTTTTTTTGCAGGATATATGAGATCTATTCAAAAAAATAATCAACAGTTTCTGATACAGAAGAGGGATGCCCCTGATCTGGTATGGTTGAACAAAGCTCACTTGGGGCATAAAATAGTACACAAAATGTTGATCCACTAGTTCTACTGTTCTATATGACTGGAACGAGCTTCAAATCATTCAATAGAAGTATAATGTTGACATCCCAAGCATACCATGGATATTGATGCTGGACATTCAAATAGGAACACGCAAATGAGTATATCGATGATTTCGTGGCACTTTACTAGATAAAAATCAAAATAATAATGATAAATCCCTATCCAAGAAAAACTGGAGTTGTAGTCAGATGAGATTCTGATGATCTACAAAAGTCAGAACATTTGCACACAATAATTAAAAAATATGACAAGCATAAACACATAATGAGATTAACTCTGTACACTATAGTCAAATAACCTCATGTTTAGTCAAAAACATACAGATTTGGAAGCAAAGCCTATTCATTATGACGTTTGAAAAAACTTATTTCAGTCATCTACAACTTTTTTTTTTGATATTTAATGAAGATATCATGAGCCGCGAGGTAAACATAAATGACATGAAATAAGTATGCAAAGCATTTTTTTCATTCATAGAAAGCAACTCGCCAAACACAAATGATATTTTATCCTCAGGCAAGTTTTCTTGAAAGGAGTTCATTGCATGTATTAATGTTTACATTAATTGTAGGTTCAAAATGAAAAATTAATGAAGTTTAAAATATACTATTCTTGCCTAACTATTCCAAGTTTCTGTTTCCAAGTTACTGATGTTGTAGATGCAGACATGATTTGATTCGATCTCTCATGGCAAAATAAAGAGCAAAACAAAGTGGATCGAAGCAAGCTAGGGTTTCCTTACCAAGGAAACAAATCACGTCCACCAGCCTGGTAGAGGCGGGGAAACGAAGCCTGAGCCCCTTCGCTTGGAGGTAGCGGGCCTGCTTCGGCAAGAGAGCGGCTCCGGCTATGCCGGTAAGGTGATGACGGCTTTGGGTGGACAAATAGGGGGGATTCACCTATGGTGAGGTGAATCTGGGACAAGGCGGAGGCGGCTCATGATATCTTCCTTAAATATCAAACGAGTTGTCCTAGAAAACTGTGAAATAATTTTTTCATTCCATGATTGACACTTGTCTATAAAAAAATTGGTGTCACTTCCATAGCAAAATTTTGCAGAGTAATTCTACTACTCTCGTACCAAAATTTTGTACATAGCACTTTTGACTAACCAATCGTGTACATAGCAATTTTGATGCAAATAGACACAGCAAATTTTATATACAATAGAATAGCAGTTTAACGAGTGCAGCAGCAGCAGCAGCAGCAGCAGCACATGCCCTGTTGGGTTTCTGCCCAAGCTCACCTCGATGCGGGTCGACCAGCGGGAGGTCAAGGTCGGGGCAGAGGCGTCCGGAGCTGGTGCTTGAGGAGGAGGTCGGGGACGCGGAGACCGGAGCAGCTTCTGGAGGAGGAAG
The DNA here is from genome assembly GCA_947311845.1 of Poa pratensis. Lineage (NCBI taxonomy): Eukaryota > Viridiplantae > Streptophyta > Magnoliopsida > Poales > Poaceae > Poa > Poa pratensis. Next base: position 10,052,752 of record CAMZMU010000110.1, read on the forward strand.
ACGGGGACGGAGGATGTCCGGGACGATCTCGGGTGGGGACACGGCGGGACGATTTCTGGTGGAGACGCCGCGGGACGAAGGAGGCGGCCTCCTGGGGCGCCGCGAGGAGGAGCAAAATGACGGCGGGGTGGCGTCGGCGGCGGCGGATATGGAGATCGTGGCCCGGCGGCGATAGGGTTCGTCGGGTGAGGAACAAAAGGGCGTCGGGGCCGTATGCGTTGTTCGACCTGTGCCTGGGCAGAAGAGCAAAAAACGAAACGCTATGCCTCACTTTGGCGGTGGCATTTTGGCCGTAAAATCACCACCTCGGCGTTTTTCTGTTCTTTTCCTGGAACTAGTTGAATGCCCGTGCGTTACTACAGGTTTTCAAATTTCTTTCTTCAACACACTTGTAAATATAATGCATGTATAAATATTCATGTGTATGAAAAGATAGCTCTAAAAAGAATTAAATTTACAATATATAGTTTTTGCATTGTTCAAATATGAAATGGCGAAATCTTTCTGTGCTTGAAGGCTTTAGTAAGTCACTAATTTCTCTCTCGGTATCTCATTTGACATGTAGAAAATAAATAAAATACTATATATAAATATTTCATAATATAAAAAGTACAAAGTATGAGTACTTGAAGGATGTACGTGCAAAATAACTGACCTATTTAGTAAGGACCTCTTTAAAGACGATATTTGTCGTGTATGTACCATCAGTATGTATTCTTTTTATCCTTTGTAAATGGGACGGAGAGGATCTTAACGTTATTTCTGTCTGTAGATGTGGAAGTGCGCCGTACCATTGCCCATGAGAGAACACTGACTCGGGCAAGTAGATACCGACATTAGGAATAGTCTGCCCCGTGCCTTGTTGACCATCTCATCCTCTGAGGGGCAAAGGGGATCCTTGGCATGAAATCCTCTTCCCAGCTTGTAGCCCCAACACGATTTTTGCATCGATGACATTCCTCTGAAATCCTCGGACTACCAGCCTCGTTCCACTGCAAAGTCCGTTTGCCTACTCAACGTTTCCGAGCAATGTAACCAGGCAGTTAATCTTGAGCTTCAACTCATGCAGTGGCCGCCCATTAGGGGTAAGAGAGTTAAGGAAATCAGACCGATAGTAGTTCTATGGGTCATCCACCGCAGAGTCAAAGCTATGGTAGACATAGAGTAGAACCTAAGTTGTTGAAGAAGTAATCCAAATGGTGCGTCATTTGGATCATTATCCAGGAGTATTATGCAACAAAACAACAAAAGTTAAGAACTACGTGGCTGATAAGTCACATCTTGGTCAACCAGCATGACAATGGATGTGAATGGAAACATGAAGAGGCAACAGAACTACCGTTTGGTATAATAATAATAATAATAATACACCACTACAATCATGGGAGTGCAGTTATGATTTTTCATTAAACTGAAGCTATTCATGAAAAAGCGGAGACGAATAACTACCACTTAACTATCCTCCCTTAACCAACAACATTGTGATGGTTACAGTGTAATCACTTTTCCGCACATCTTTTTGGCTGTTTCTAACCATCGACTGTCTAGACACAGCTTCAGCTGGGTTGCACTTCCAAGTATCACATCTTCAATTGCAATCATAGTATATCCTCCGTAGAACCAATAAAGTTCTCCACTTCTCTTCATTCCGAGACTTCGTATGGTTTCCTCTATTGTTCTGTATGCCTTCGGATCCCACAACAAACAACCTTCTCACATATTTTTGTATTAATCCAAATACATTCGGCAACACCTAAGAAATGATATTAATAATCAATACAATGACAAAACGACTCAACCGAAATTATAGGCATCATCACACGCGGTGTCCTATAACAGGTCATCTCTACTAAGCTTTGTTGTGAGGTAATAGCTCAAGGAAAACTGAATCGAAAGAGCCATAATCAGATTTTGCACAACTGGCAGAAAAACTGTGAATACCTGCAGAATATCTGTCAACATCCAGACCAAACAACATCCCATGGATGAGAACCCTTTGTTCAAGAAGTCCAAGTTAGAAGAACGTGGGGAACTGAATTGGACTAAGAGGGTGCATGCTGATTAAATTTCCATTGTAACATGTGTTGTTTTTTGTATATATTATGAGTGTTAAAATAAGCCCTACCAAATAGAGGGTTTAGAACTATTTCGTCATAAATGAGCACTGGAATTTTGTTGGAATGGCTAATCAATATTGGAAATGCAACTGCTGAACATTAAACTTCGTATGGAATGCAACGAAACAACTCCTGGACCAAACAAATGATATGGACATGCAAGTACTACATGTTATAATGGAGATTCTTTTCCTCAGGAAAACTACAATGGTCTAGCATCTTTAATTCGTAGAGAATACTAATTGTGTAGGTTATCTATCTTATCATCCAATTTCACATTTCGCCTAAAAAAATGATAGTCACTTCAAACTGTTCTTATCTTAATTGAAGCAGCGTGCACATACTTAATTTGTATTCCTTCCATTGCATCTTTTCTTTTTCTTTTCAGAACTATTAATGTATATAGGTGCGCTAGTTTATTCAAACACGCGAGTATCTTTATTCTGAAATAAAGTATACCTGATAATTCCTTTGGGAAAATGGTTCCTAATCTTTTTCAACTGAGAGTGAACAGGAAGTATTGTTGAAGCATTAGAGCACAGAAAGAGCTCCACATAATCCTGCATGACAACCAACCAAACCGACCAAACTAAGTAATTGAAAATACAATCTTCTTCTAATGCACAATGATGCACCAAAAAGGTTATTGCAACAGAGCAACATTTCCTTACTGAGATGATAAGCACTTCAAACTATTTTTATCTTAATTAAAGAAGCATGCACTTAATTTGATTTCTATCATTGCCTCTATTTTTCTATTGCATCTATTCTTTTGGAACGATTAATGTATATAGGTGTGCAAAAATTCCAGCATCTTCATTAGTAACATTCACTCCCCTGGATGCATCTATCTTTTACATAGGTAAGTTTAGTCTCTCGGAAATAAATAAAAAAGCAGAGCGAAACATCAAAGGAGTTAGCTGAATCCCCATAAGCATAACACCAAACAGGCAGATGGATTTTTTTTCTCTAACACACCACGTTTCATACATAGCCTACCTACTTAGCTCCCCATGTGTCTCAAATGAAAAATCATTGAACGATCAAAGGTTTCTGAAGTTTAATCATCACGATTATTAGCATGAAATGATAGGATTAGACAATTTTTATATGCACATGCACGTCTCCACCTGTTAACTTGACCATACTTCAAGGGCAAAAAGTTTAAAAGCCATATTGGCATAGTGCAATTTATCAAAAAATACTCTTACACAAAAAAACTACTTTAGAAAAAAAACATGGAAATTCTGAAGGAAAAGAAACTGTACACAAGACTTTAACTCCATGAATCAAATAAACACATGAAAGCTAATGTCTAATGTATAGTACAGTGAATCCTCGTGCAGCCAATGTTCTGTGGGAAATAATCAGCACTGAACCAAGACAATCGGAGCACCAAAGATGATACATCCGACTGTGATCATGCGGCAATACCTAAACACTTAATATCGATTGAGGGAAAACGAAATAATACTCTGTTTCGTACCTCAACACCTTGAACGCGCGACACTGCTAGTTGGCCTTTTCCGGCTGAGCAGGCATGGCCATGGCCTCGTCTTGATTATGAGTATCACGAAATTTTGTCACATTAGGGGTATACAATAATGTATCAAATAGCAGGATTTCAGTACTCTCATTGCTAACAACCAAAATTAATTGATATATCAGCAAACCAAGGGCTTACAACTTAAAATGGTAGGTACTATGTCCGTAGCAAATTGCTGCAGAACTTCAGGCTGATTGCGCAATAAATTCTTGCCTGACACTTCAATATAGACACCCATAAAACGCAAGAATTTCAGGCTGATCGCGCAAGAAACTGTACCGTCACCTAACAATTATATCATCTCAAAATTTTGCCACACATAATATAGTGAGTATCCCCCAAAAATTCCTCAGATTTAAGCATATCCCCTCAATGAACAAATAAATGTAACTATAACTGAACCAAAAAACGACAATGTCAGCGTAATCATTGTACCATATTTTACAAATAAAACAACAGAAAAAGTAGCAGTGAGCAAAACTGAACTACTCAATTTAGTCATCAAATTAAATTTAGCAGTCAACTGTATGATGACAGCACATCCAATCCTTTTCTGACCTTGGTGTGCTTTACCTAGCATGACAACTAAATTTCTCAAGATCCAGCCTTCGCTAGATGTTTCACTACTTGGGCATTGCCGTAGGTGATTTTACCCCTATTCATATCATAGCAAACGAAATTACAGCTAATTGCATGCTATTTTCATGTCCACACGCAAAACAGAAGAGAGCAAGGAGGGAGCTTCGTAGACTGTACCAGGAGGAGGAGTGCGATGGTGAGCAGGGGCGGTGAGCGAGCAGACCGGCGATGGTGGGCAGATCCCTGTCGGAAGCCCGGCGGCCGGGGTTAACCGACCTCCTCGACATCACCCGTGCCTTGGGACCCACCTTGATCCGCCCGGGCAAGCTCCTCGATCCCCTAGTGACGGGAACAACAGCCCGTTGGTCGGCGTCAGATTGAACGAACAACGGAGAGGAAAAGGAGAAGAAAGGGATTAGCAAACACACACGCAAGCACGCTGACACGCGCACATAGAGAGAGGCAGAGGAGGGGCGGCGAGATAAGAGCAGTGGAGGCGGAGGAGATCGGCGAATCTGAGGCGGCTCACCTTGTGTTGACGTCCTAGACCTGTCGCGCGTTGCGGCGGCGCCCCGTGGGCGCTTGTCCCGCCGGAGCAGCAGATGGCGCTCCTCCTGGCGATGGCCACGTCGCGCTCGTCCCATCGGAGCAGCGGCTCTCCCGGCGGAGCAGAGCACCGCTCCTCGAAGGCGCTCCCACAGTTGTGCCTCCTTCCTACTCGGGCGAAGACGCCGGGGATGTGGAGCACAGCGTCTGGTACGCTGGCGGCGAGGAAGATGGCGGCGGAGGTTTGCCACCTCGTGCGACGCGGCGGCCCGTGCTTCCGTGACACGAGGCTGGCTGTGTGAGAAGAAGAGGCTGAGAGGAGGGCGGAGCGGCGGTGCGACGCCGGACGGTGGAGGAGAAGAACGGCGGCGGCGACCGGAGAAGGAGCCACGCATGAGGGATTGAGGGAGGGCAGAATGCGTGGGGATGGGTGGCTGGCGGCTAGGGTTTCACTGAGGAGTGAGCGGTGGCAATGACCGTAATTTCTGAAGGCCATGGAGCTTTTTTACTTGGCGGTGGCAGTAGTCGTAATTTCGAACAAAAGGAGGGGCAGTAAAAGACTGGACGTACGACGGACGAAACCGGGACAGGAGACAGGACACTCCATACTTTTGTAGTAGAGATTTGCCAAACCCCACCTGCACCTGCGCCCGCCGTCGTTTTCTTCTGCTCCTCGCGGCTTCCCCGAGGCCGCCCGCCCCCACCCCCGAGCTCGCGTCCTTCAGAACCTGCTCCGGCCGCCGCGTCCCTCCTCCTCCTCCAGAAGCTGCTCCGGCCGCCGAGTCCCCGACCTCCCCTGACCTTGACCCCCCGCTGGTCGACCCGCATCGGCGGCTCAAGGTGAGCTTTGGCAGAAACCGAACAGGGCATGTTGCTGCTATCCTGCTGCTACCACTGTTAAACTGCCATGGCCAATTGCTATTTCTATGAGTTCGCAATTTTTTTTTTGCTATTTCTATTCTTATGTATATTTGCATGTAAAATTGCTATGTACACGATTGGTTACTCGAAATTGCAATGTACAAAATTTTGGTATGAGAGTAGTAGAATTTGGAGACTCTAGAATTTGCATGTAAAATTGCTCTGTGCAAAATATATGCTGTAGAAGCGACACCAATTTTTTAAAGACAAGTGTCGAGCATGGCAGGCAGCCACCGATGGGCATTTCTTCCCCGTCTAACCTGTGTTCCATGGGAGGCGTTTCTCCCCTAGCTTTCCCCTCAGGCCCCGATTGGTTGGTCGTTTATTAGCCACTAGTTGACGTGCACGTGCAACGCACGTAACCAATCATTGCAAACAATAAGCATTAATGGAAAAAAACATATAGACCATAATACATAGTTATGGGTTTACATACAAGTCTAGCCCAAATACAGTGCCAATTCTTGGACACATAAGATTCTCATATATTTCGTTCCTCCTCCATGTGTTCTAGGTAGTCTATAAATAATATGCCAACTTTACCATTGGGAGTGAATGGAAGTTGAATCTCGCATCATGAAACATTCATTAGTCGTGAGGGAACAAACCTATTGGTCCAGCTATAGCCAATGTTGAGAATAAATAAATCTAACATCTTAAATCATGAATTGCTTATGTACAACTGAATGATGCTCAGCTGCTGACCTAAAACTGACATAAATCCACTCTTTCTTGATGTTCCTCCCATGATTTGGTAACCAATCCGATTTGCATATAGAATACAACGACCTACACCAAAGTAAAATATAGTTAGAATATATATACATGATTGTACACCTCGGATGGTCCCTACACCCTTCTCCTTGAGCTCACATGTCTGGTGCAATCGCAGCAAGAACCCTGCTAGATTACGCGAAAAACCATTCAACTGGAATTTGCATAGTACACCTTGAAGGCTTGAACCGAATCATCTGGAATGCATACTTCCTGGGAACGCAAATGGGTGCATCCTTATTTGAACAATCTGATTCATTTGCGACAAGAGCATATATTGAAGTATCATCCATGTCTCTCATACATCGAACATTTATGCTTCTTCTCACCGTTTTACCTAATATTTGTAGCTTTTCAGTGGTCTACTAAATCAGACTATCACATGGCCTTGACAAGAAACTTTACCACATAGTGAATTACGTGTATGTTGACCTAAAATAAATTGAATTCTATACCTGAAACCTCAAGAAACCCTATTAATTGGATGCCATCTGACTAAAACCCGCATGACAAACCCGGAAAATAGATGAGAACTTTAGAAACCGATAAGCAAAATCCACATTGCATGCATTGCATTGCTCATAGCTTGACTGTAGCTTGTAAGTTTTGCTCTGAATTCATGTCATATAGGAAACTATAAAATAAAGAAGTGGAACTTAGAAACTATACAGAGCTAGAACAATAGAACATATCAACTTGATATGTACGGAGTGTACAACGGCTGCGAATTGATTCTGCAATGGTGTTAGAGAAAATAACTACTTGTGGAATTGATTCTGCGATGCTCATTCCCTGGTTTCTGGATGTTCTGAATCGGTTATTCAGAATTGATTCCTCAAAAAAAAAAAAAAAACAGAGGAGCTGAGATGTGTACGGCATGGATGAGAAGGTGCGGCGATTGGAAGGATGAGTGAGTACCGGCTGAGCAGGACTTTGAGCACTGAGAGGTTGTAGCATCGGATGAGCCAGTCAACTGTCATGCTGGTGTGGCTTGAGTGCTGAGGTCGGCCGTGATTCGAAGGTCTGCAGAGCCGCAGAGAATAAACGGGGAAGTTGGGATTACCTGGCTGACGAAGACTCCGCTGTACCACCTCTACTCCGCCACCCGCCGCCGTGTATCCGCTGCTCTCCGCCGCTTCCTCTATTTCCATCAGGACGGGGCAAACTTCAGGGCGCCGGTGGAGTTGGTGGAGGCAACCGAGGCCCGCTCAATCCGGTCCGGCGAGCTCGCGCGGAAGAACTTCGAGAATCCCGCGTCCAAGCACCTGGGGATTCACCGACGGATGGGATTGGGAAATCATCCTGCACCTGTTGCTACAGATCGGCGGGCATGGAGAGTAGTCGGACATGAAGTAGAGCCCATGGTGGTGCTGCCATCGAGCAGCGTGCCACCGCGGCTGGCGGCGGCGTCCGCGGCGGTGGAGTCTGTGGCGGCGGCCGGGAAGTTCCGGAAAGCGTACCGGGGCCAGCTTCTGGTTGTCCCGCTGGATTCGCTTCCTCGGACCCTTCGCGGAGAGCTCCTCTGCGAGCGCCGGCGTGCCCCCGCGCAGTTGGTCGAGGAGGAGGAGCGGGTGCTGCCGCCGCTCGCCGGCGAGTTCCGGAACGCGTACCAGCGCCAGCTTCTTGCGCTGTCCCGCCGGATTCGGCTCTTCGTGAGAGCCGCCGTGCCCCCACACGTTGGTGGATGGAACCGGTGACGAGGAAGTAAACGGAGCCGCTTACAACATTGAAGGCGCAGATGCCAGAAGGTGTACCAGAGCTTCGTGTACGGTGGTAATTTGGTCGTATTATGTGATTTGGTGGGAGGGTAAAACGGTCCAAAACGGACAGTGTTGAGTTGTCAAACATTGGGACGATCTGGACTGTTTGATCGGATATTGAACGACACAGATTTAATGTATCCTAACAAATTTGCTCTTTTAATAGTAGTATAGATATACGGAGGTATATTTTACGGACCTGCTGACCCCCTCCTAAAATTCCGGCAGCGCGGTGGAAAGTTTTCCGGCTCCTAATATTTAAACTACAATCCAAGCGGGGCCTCAGCTGTGAATAATCAACGCCGCAATGATAACGAACTTGTTCCGTTTCTCCTCTTCTCGCAGAGGGTTCTTCTTCGCTCCGGCTGCGCTTACAGCAACCAAGACCCCAGGGAGACCAGCGGCTGCGATGATGAGTATCGAAGGCGACGTCCACAGCCAAGGCTCCGACGGTGAGGAGGTCTTCATCGATGATGAGGACATCATCAATGAGATACCCCTCGACGACGAAGGTCAGTACTACCTATACAAGTGCCCCCATCCTTTTTAATTTTTCTTGCTCCATGCTTACTGCTGGCCTTGCTCAGATCTCCCTGACCAAGACGATGATGACGAGCAGGAAGAAGACATGATGGGTATGTGGCTATTTGTTACTAATCAACTTGCCTGGCTAGCCTAGCGATATTGTTATACGCTGATGCTCCATAAAAAATGATGCTTAGTTACATGCTACTTTTCTGTCTAGCAGAATTATACACTGTGCCACAACTCTTTTCACTATAGGATGTTCTTCAGGATTCCTCTGTTTTAGTATAGTGGTACTGTTTAGAAGGTAAACATATTACATTTGCGTCTGTTCTTATTTGAGAGTGATGATATTACCGGAATAAGGTACCGTCTTTTAGTGGTGATGACTGAATATTGCCTCTTACACTGAATCTTCTTATAATGAGCTCAGGCATGGCTCTTCTTCTAGGGGTACCTTTTAATTTTATTTCTGATGAACCTTGGGACCATGCTACCAGTTATTTGGTTGTTCGTATTACATGTAGTACACTCTAGACAACCTGAAGTTCTTTACTTCGTCATATTATAATGTGCTAGTAATTAAAGTTTCCTTTAATTTCTGTTGTTTCAGATGAGGTTGATGATTCATCATATGCATTCCATGGGCATACAGGCAAGATCTTTGTTGAACAAATTAACTTGCTACGTCTTGTGACTATGATTGATTGCTTACCAGTTGTCAGTTACTACAGTCTCAGAGTAGCTTTGCATTGAAAATTAATAATTGTGATATCTGGTCGTGATATCTTGGGTACAGATGAGGTCTTTGCTGCTGCGTGCAGTCCTGTAGACGCATCGCTTGTTGTTTCTGGAGGTAAAGATGACAGAGGGTTTCTTTGGAGGATTGGATCAGCAGAGGATGTTCAGGAGCTGTCTGGTATGGTTGACTCATCTTCTGTAGTCTAATTAGGATTACCGTACTTGATTCTTGTATGTAAATGTTTCTCGAGACTTTCTCTATTCTATCACCTTTACAAGATTACTTCTGAAATGTGCTGTTTCTGTTTCTTCTATCTATAACTCATAAAAGTATTATTTTTTATATATTGCAGCAAGTCTCTTTCATTGGTTTTTCTTTTTGGCAATTCTGTATATTTCTGTTCCTGTTGTATCGACTTATGTACCATAATTTGTTGATACATTCCTAGAATTGTCTACAAGGCTTAAATAACATCTGTGGCCGATACAGGACATAAAGATACTGTATGCACTGTGGCTTTCAGTTCAGATGGGAAATTGGTGGCTTGTGGAAGTATGGATGGACAGATAAATGTGTGGAATGCAGCTACACGAACACTTCAGGGAACTCTTGAGGGCTCTGAATCAGGCTTTGAGGTGATATGATGCTGGTCGCTTCCATTCGTTTAGCTGAACATATTCCATTGCTAAATCCTTGTTTCTCGGTCTTAAACTGTATATAGCTTCTCGATGATTAATTATAGTTTTTGTTTTTGTAGTGGCTTAAATGGCATCCACGAGATCACTTGATAATTGCAGGATCAGAAGACTGTAATGTATGGATGTGGAATGCCGACCACAATGCCTTTCCGAATACATTTGCTGGCCACAGTAGCACAGTGACATGTGGTGACTTTACCCCTGATGGTACTGAGCAATTTTTTCTAGTGTTATTTAATTTTATATATGTTAACGTCATTAAGCTGCCTTGTAATATGGTATAAAATATATTACCCCAGTCTACTTTGTTGAGTCCTGTTTTTTTTTGGAATGCCTCGCATGAAATTTTTCATCTTTATGTGGCAATCTGTTTTTAGTTATCAACACAGAGCTTCTTCGTATCAGTTCAGATTTCAGAGAAACTTATGGATCATGGTGTATTTAATATTTCTGCTACTAACTTGTGTTCTAAGTTAATCCTTCTATGATGCTTTAACATCTTAGATCCTTTTTCACCTGCTTACTTTAGAAGTTTAGATCCCTGATGTTGCATACCCATTTTTAGCTAATTCTCATGTTTCCTTATGAAGGTAAGCTTATTTGTAGCGGATCAGATGATGCAACATTGAGGATATGGGACCATAAAAGTGCACAACGCAGACATGTTGTTCGGGGTAAATAAAAATTATTTTCTAGCTGTAATTACCATACATTCATATGGTTGTTTTTGTGTGTTCTCTGTCAACCCTGAACTTTAATGTCCGATCTTTTTACCTCAATCTAGGTCATGGCTATCATACTGAAGGATTGACATGTTTAGCTATTACTTGGGACTCACAATCCATTGTTAGTGGCTCTCAGGATAGTTCCGTGCACATCGTGAATATAAACTCAGGCCAGGTGGGTGTATTTGCATTTTTTTTCTTAACAAAAAGGTTGACGAATCACTCCCATCCATGCTGAATGAGCTTTGAATCTTCTCATCCAAGATGGCTTGCAATGAAAAAATTTGATGCAGTTTGTGGTTCTAACTATTGTTTGCATGGTAGATCATGTAAAAAATTAATTATTGTTTACGTTTTTTTGGCTTGTAGTGATTTCTGCAGTTTTGTTCCTCAGATATGCTACAGAATTTTGTTTTCTTAGCGAAGTCACATGTATAAGATATGATTTGTGTGTAACATCTGTTGGTTGTTTTACAGGTTGTCGGTTCATTAGTTGGACACACTAATTCCGTCGAGTGCATTGGCATCTCACCGAGGTACTTTTTCGTGATATGTTCTTTGTTCCTTGTAGTCTGTATGGTAAATCTGCTGCACCATGTACATTGCTTCCTATTGACCTAGCTGTTTCTGCAGGTACAACTGGGTGGCTACAGGGAGCATTGATCAGACTCTCATTATCTGGGACCTCGCCCGTCAAGCAATTCGATCCACTTGCGAGCATGATGTGGGTGTAGAACCAGTGGACCTTTTTGGTTCTCTTGTCTTTTTTATTATGTTGCCACGAACTTACTGTTATTGTTGGTGTTTGCTACGCAGGAGGGTGTGACATGCCTGGCGTGGCTGGGTTCGTCGAGATACGTAGCGTCAGGATGCATCGATGGCATGGTGCGCATCTGGGACAGCCTCTCCGGGGAGTTGGCTCGCACGTTCAGCGGGCACAGGGACGCGGTGCAGTCACTGGCCGTCTCCGCCGACGGCAACTCCATCGTCTCGGTCTCCTCGGATAAGTCAGCTCGCGCCTTTGACATCTCCATGTTCAAGTAAAGATATATACGTAGCAGCGGCTTGCATGGCCAGGAAATGTACTTGTGGGTCATTATGGAGATGTCTGAACTTCGCACTGGGTTTTGAGATGTAGTCAGTCAGTGGTGCAAACTGCGCAAGGGCCTCCTAAGTTAAGGGACCTGATATTATGTTTGAAATGGCTTTGTATTCTGCTCCATTCCATGTATTTTAGCTCTATCTTCTCTGATGGAAGCAACTTATGCTTTATCAATGTTGTTCCCGTTGACACGGTAACAGCGCTAAATACCATGAACTTGGCACTGGTTTTTGACCTCTGAACGTTTTCCATGAGAATTAGGCCACCCGTTGGGTTCGCATGCGCGTCCATTTCCACAAATCATGACAGGCCTCGGGCCCCTCCATTCCGACGTCGCATGGGCTCGACCGATCGATCGTCCCCTCCGCCCACACGAACTTCTCCCGCCGGCGTCTCACTCCGGCGAGAGGCGAGGGCGGCACGGCCAAGACGGCCCAGGGGAAGTTGGAGGTCGGGAAAACCGGCAGCATGCACGGCGGCAGAGTCCGCTGGTTTCCATCCGACAAGACAGGCCAGGCACCACGGCAGCGAAGCGGCTGCGCCGACCGCGGACTACTCAGTCTCGCGTGACCTCTGCACCTTTCGAGTTCGTGATCACGCCTGCCCCAAGAAGCTTCGCAATCTTCCGTAGAGTCCAACCCTGATGTACCACTGCTACGCCTACGCGAACCGGAGGAAATCATCCTTATGATCATTTACTCGGATCTGCCGCTGAGATCCAGAGGCCGGGGACCAGACATGTAATGCTCCAATTCTCAAGTACTCTAGTTCTAGCCTCCACCCACCCACTGCAACAAGGTCAATGGCTAACCTCTGTCAAGCTATTCTTCTTCTTGAGAATAGTGCATGCCTCATGTATTTCACCCCAAGTCCTCAGTAACATCCTCTGGGAATTGAACTTGATTTTTTTTCTTAAAACTTTTGCTCCATTTAAAAAAAACTTGAAAATTTGAAGTCCAATCCCCGCAGAAAAGAAAACCCAATCCCACAGAAAAATCCCAAATTCAGACAATATAGCAGAAAGCTAAAACAGGATAGAAGCTAATGTCATATGATATTATCATATCCCATATAATATGTACACGACTTACACCAACAACAGTCATGGTATACCACCCGATTATTCAAGTTTTTTCGACTAAATTAAGGAAACTAAATAGACCCTGCCAATCTTTGTTTCTTGACAGCCAACTAATTAAAGAGACACTATAACACTTTTCTTCTTTCTTTCTGGACACCTATGTTACATCAGTCAATCTTTCTTCAGAGTGCTTGTGAAGAAAGTGACCGAGGCCAGCAACAAATTTGCTGCTGCAATATACCACCATCTGTCTTCATCAGTGAAGGGCTCCAAAAATCCACCCTTCAGTCCTACTCCCCCGCCTTCTAAAGTTCAGTCTTGGGATCCTGTTCTGGAGCAGCAGCAGCAGCAGCAGAGACCGGCACCTGACGAGGCTCCTCTCCAATGGGATAGATCACTATCTTTCTGACCATCTGGCAGAACTCGCTGCAGGTGTCAAAAGAATGTATGTCAGCCACCCATAACTCATTGTCAGATGAACAGTCAACAACCACTTTGGTCTTAAAAAATATATGCAAGCTTACATCCAGGGATCATCTCCGACTTCCATAGTGTCGCCTTCGTCGTCGGTGAAAGCCACTTTGAAGTTCTGTTTGAGGCCCTTTATATCGAACATCTGTTCCAGCTCACGAGTCAGTTGCTCATACCCATCCAGTTTGCCAGATCCACAGCTCTACCCACAGCATTTCCATGCATTTGAACCTAGTGCAAACAAGATAAATATCGACATAAGGTTAGACTCAGTTAACAAGCAGGGCCGAGGACTTGGAAAGAGAGAAAGAAAAAATGTACCTTCACACGGTTTCTTGCAATGTAACTCTGATTGCTTTGGATTTCTCGGGGGCTCTCGTTCACAACTTTTGTTACTTTTGAGAATGCGGACAGCTGACCAGACTCTTCATAAGAACCAGCAACTCTGGCTGAAGTTTCCCCTGCTCTGGCACTTGCATTGTCAGGAGTAGCAGCGATGTTGGTATGTTTCATCAGATTCACACCAAACAGACGAACCACGCCAGGTTCCTTGCTCTTTTCAGTAACTTTTGACACATTTGGTGCAGCCTCTTCAGGTAGGTAACCACACAGAGAAGTGTTGCAGGGCAGCTTAAGAGTGGGATCCTCAGCCTGGTATGCTGAAAGTGCTGGCCAAGGAGCAGCTCTGGTATCATTGCTGTTAACCTGGAACAGCTTCTGAGAAATCTCTGACAAGGTAGGGGAGAGCCCCTTGCTTGATGGGTTGAATTCCTTGAGCCAATTGTCAAAGACCAATGGATTCTGGCAAACAGAACTGCTGCTCATGGCACCATAACCTGCACGTTCGCCTGGCCAAACAACCTGATGCCCAGAGATACAGCTGGGATCACTGGAACCAACAAATGTTCTCTCATGCTGCTGTGGCATTCCAGACAGCCAAAACTCTCGAGCCGGTTCTGCAAATTAATACAAACAAAACGATTAAGAATGTACTGAAATAAATGATTTCACTATTTGTCGATAACGCACGCAGTGACAAGATTGCGACTTCATACATACCCTGTGATGGAAGATCCAAGTTTTCAGTTGTCTCCCTAGGCCTCTTGTTTTTGGCTGATGATTGCAGGGGTACATTGATGGTAGGTGCAGAGCCATCAGATGGCTCAATTTCCCAAGGAGAAACCCTCTCAGGGCCATTGCAGTTTGTGGTTTCATCCCATTGGACCTAAACCACGAATAAAATCTGAGTTTATAAAATGGAAAATATAAGGCAAACAAGAGAAAATAGAATGAACTGGATCATATTCATACCTTCAGTGACTTCCATTCAGAACCTGACCATTGTGGAGAAAGATCCCCATCACCAACTATAGTTCCAGAAAACCTGCAGGTTTAACATACATATACATGGAACCGTGTGAAACCGAGATGATGGCAGAAGATGATCAACAGACTGAAAGAGGAATACAGTATATGAGAGACCATGTGTTCAATCCTTACTTCTTCACAGGGACATCTTCACCTTCGAAGTTCATCCTAAACCTCTTCCCCACAGTAAATCCAACCTTAGTAGCTTCAAGGTACTTGTTCACACTGACAATGTACTGGCTTTGGCTTAACCTAGATAAATAAATAAGAAATAACTTGCATTAGCAGAGAATAATCACAGTTTTACCAAACAGTTGGCAGTAGAAAAGGTCCAACCTTGGCCTATAGTACACCAAGAAGATGGAATTGGTCTTGATAGCATGTGACGCGCTTGCAAGCACCCCGAGATGCATGCTTTGGCTGGATATAACGGATGCCGGCATCGTGCTCTGCTTCTGCACGAGGCGCCTCACTCCGACACGCTGCTCTCCTGTTTCACTCCTGTGAAAAGAAAACACGGCGTCTTTGTTGTGATCCATACTTCCTATGAAACATCTGTGCAAACCTGACAATTACGCATGACTGGTTTACAGAATTATACGTTCAGTAGATATCCAACAACCTTAGGTAGACAAAAGCATCGCCGGCGATCAGCTTCTTCGATGTGACAAATGTGCTCCATCCAGTCGTCAGAAGGTGCCTACGGGGTTGGCCTAGACAAACAAGAAATTGCATGAATTCAGAAGCAGAAGGCACACATAGCAAGTGCAATTATGGTCCTGATCTGTTGTCAGATGACCACAGAAGAATTCAGTAGCTAGGGAATAACTCGAAAGGAAAAACACTGATTTTCATACCTCTGTAGATGTGCTTAAACCTCCACTCAAATCCATGAAGGTCCTTTGAGATAAGCTCTTGAGTCGGTGTCGGCATCGACATGTCCTGATCGACAGCAAAACAGAGAGGAATTTAACTTTCCAGTACCATATCCGTATGCAATTATTGATTACCAAGGACATGAGAATTGGACGCACCAGAGGCGGGAGACACTCGTTGGCATGGCGGCGGAGCACGGAGAAGCCGCCATGGGTGCTGGTGTCGGACGGCGTCAGGATCTTGCAGAAGGAGTGGACGACTGGCCTCGGCGTCTCCGGCAGAGGTGGGTCGGGTAATGTGGGCAGATTCTCTTGCTGCAAACAACAGAAACTTTTAAACACGAATCCACATGGGGGACACTACCTGAATTTGAGTAATGCTCACTGAATTACTTCCTGTCTGTAAAAAGAACAGATGATCGAAAAAATCGAATTTTGCGGCACTTGGAATTCAGAAACCGAAATTCAGTGAGCCCAGGAAATTACCAACAATTACGGCCGCGCTCAGGTCTTTTCAAAACCACGGAAGAACAGAAAAGAAAGATATATAGAGAACAAAACCGTGGGGTGGTGGCGAGGAAACACTCACGTCAGGGTCCGGCTGCAGGGTGATCTGCGCGAACACCTCATCCGTCTCCGTCTCAGCCTGCGCCGCCGTGAATAAAACAAGAGTAAAGAGTTACGACGACGAGCTCGCGCCAAAACCGCAAGGGAGGGACTCGGGTGGAGAGGAGAAAACACGCCGGCGCCGGCGCGGCTGCGGTTACATACCTTGAGCTCGACGTTGACGACCTTGCAGAGGATCTTGTAGGGCACCTGGAACATCTTGATTTGCTCCGCCAGCAGCGCCGGGTCCGTCGGCTCTTGCAGCTGAACGCGCAAACCCACCATCAGCCCGGTGGAAAATGGATGAATGGAACAGAAGAGAGAAACACGCAGAGAAGAAACCAGGGAGAATTCAACACGCACCTGCTCCAGGTGTCCCTGGAGGAAGTAGAAGACCCTCTCGTCCCGCTGCGGCACCTCCACGAGCGGCCCCGCGCAGGCGCGCCACAGCTCCGCGAACAGCTCCGGGTCCCGTCCTCGTCCTGCAAACAGCAACAACAGACCATGAGCGAGTGAACCCGGCCGGCCGTGACCTCCAGAAAACAAGATGGACTCACCTGGTTGCGCCATGGCGACACGGGTGGCGGTGGGTTTGGTGGTGGCCGGGTTCTTGGCTTGGCCTCCTCGGGAGGGAAGAAGTGGTAGGGGAGAGAAGGAGAAGGGAGTTGGTCTGGTGACCGGGTGGTGTTCTCCTTGTGTCAGAGTGTTTGTTGTTGGGCTGCCCCCATTAAAGAACGCCGCGGTGGGGAGGGAGTGGAGAGAGGCGAAGCGGCAGCCGATCGAGAGCGAAGCACACAACGGCGGCGTTACAGAGCTTGTGCCTTTATGGCTTTAACACTCCTGCACACCCTCTCGACGACCTTTTGCACATCAACACCCTGCGTATTTCTAAAATTAGAAATTCCTTCCTCCGGCCTCTGCATGCATGCACTTTGCCAAATAGCATTTTGGGACGAACACGTTTTGCACACAAGCCCCTAGAAATTCATCTTGTCAAAATGATAATTTGTTGTTACAAGTGAAGGAGGAGGTTGTTTTATGTCCTTAATTAATAATTTATTCATAGTATGCATCAGCCTTATGATCGACAATGACACCTCCAAGGTTATCCTAATCATGGATCTTGAATAAGATTCAAACCTTATAGTAAGATTATAAATCGTAGAATTATAGATATTAAAATTGAATCATAGATTATACAGACTACAATTGTAAAATATTTAGATCGTAAAGTGGTAGGATCACACAAGAGAATCACAATTCAACTTGGAGATAGCAAAATAATGCATTGTTTTTATAAAATATTGTATTTCATTTGTGATCGACATTAGCACTGATCAACAAAAATAGGGGGATATGATCGAACACATGCTTTGGACTCTGACGGGTGGCTCGAACACAACAATGAGGGCGGCCGGACAATTTTTTACATATTGTGCAAGTTTATTAACACATCAAGAGCAATTAAATATCATATGCAGGAGCAAGATTTTGATGCATTAGTGAATTTCTTGATCATAATGTTAAAGGTGCCTAGAGGAATGTAGTCAGCCTTTTAGTGGTCATCAACAAATCCTCGTTCACCTAGTGGCATTGGCTCTGAGGTACCACATCACTTGGTGGTACAAGACACTAACATCATGCATGACGTTTCCTCGACCACTCATGTGGTACCAACCGGAGTCATCACACTGGTACCAAATAATAAGAGTGTGTTAGGTTTTTAGCATAATTTTTAGCATATGACAACCTACCATCACATATGAACCGGATAACCGAGAGAATTTTACAAATGTGTTGATGGGATTTTCTTTCAGGACATAGGATGAATGACACGTTTCTTGCTTTCATCGAGCTTCCCTGTCATATTATGGCATACCTATCACTCAATAAGATCCAATATCACCAAAAGAGCTAAAAAACATCCTTAATGTCCTAGAGTCCAAGTGATCTTTTTGGTCTTTTAAGGGTGATCATTGACACTTCCAACTCTTTTTATGAAAAGAATAATTATTCGCTTTATCATTTGTTCATTGATCATAAAAACTAATCATTCTCTAAAAGTAAGTTAAAAAATGGCATATTTGGATCATCTAAGAATTGAAAAGATATCCGACTAAAGGGATGTCAACACATATATGTCATATTTGGTCCCATGAGTTAGACATTGACATACATGCATGTGAAGGTAGAATTCTTCTATACTAAATCCAGCCCATCAGGACATAACCCTATGTATGGAGGAAATTCATTAGTATGACAAGAGCCACTACATATGACAAATAGGAGATTTTGACACGTTGATGGATTTTTTATCACCTATGTCAAAGATTGATGGGCTTATTTTGACGACACCCCATCTAATATATTTATCTCTAGAAGCTAATTAACAACTTTTGTGCTATTTGTGGATCTTGGGCAATCATATTTCCATTTATGCAAGATTATGATATAGCAATCGAGCTATCGATGAAACACCGACGTGGATATATATAGAATGTAAAATTATACGCTTGTTGGTATAGAGATGGCTACATATCAATAGCTTAACCACTTCATTTCCCATGAAATGATTTTTTTATTGATGGCTTAGTTAACGTGTATGACATATATAAGTTAAAACATACGTTCAAACCCAACACATACACATACTTGAATCGTGTTGCCATGAAAACAACCATTAGTTCTTTGAGACATGACTGAGATGCTCTTTCATCATATGTGTTAGTTCATGTGATCCTGAATTTGTTTTTTGTAACTAATCACTTATATTAGGACTGTGAGAATCTTCAAACAAAACCGACCCTATGGACAAAATCGAACATATGGGATAAGTGTAAAGATTTCAGTGCATTACTATTTTTGTGCTGATGTATGCTGGAATTTGATTGACAACTTTGTGTGACAAAATACGTCTTATGATAAATCGAGGCCTTTACTATTTTCCAAATGAAATATCCTTCTTTCAGCCTCTATGTACCTGCAACTGTATGCCATTCTCTCTTTTATTTTTCTAATAACACTTATTAATTATAGTTACATTGTTGAGTCAAATTACTATTATCCTTGGAACCGGCTCATCCGTTCAATATCAACATTCATAGAAAATTGGCATTCACATGGGAAATGTAATGTATGTAACACGAGATAGATGGAGTGTGGTTTTTTTATTACAATAATGAATTACTCGTTTTTGAGTTAGAGATTCTAATGATCAAAAGTCTAGTTTCTACAACATAGTCTCGCATATATAAACTAGACGGATAGCTCGTGTGTTGCACTGACAATCTCTATAAGAACTTTGTTGTGTGCATGAAACATGAAGTTGTCTACATGAATAAAATTGTCAACATTTGTCGAAATACTGGATTTAATCGACGTGAAAAGTTGTGCATTTGACAATTTAAAGGTCGATGTTGATAGCTTGCACGAAGCTGCGTCATTTACGTTGCCTCATAAACCTTTTGAAAATGTCTTGATCGAGCGTATACATACAGAAGAACACACAAATTCGAAGAACAATCACATGATTTTCATTATTTAAAAATTCGAAAGAAATTATATTGGTGGACCACAATGATTAAGGGTGAAATTAATTGTGGTGCTCCAACACATGATTTAATTGTGTAATAGGTTTGTGTGGTCTCGTGAATAAGATGGCTTAAAAAGGATCCCATGTCTTGGACCTCTGATTCACATGATTCGGTTATGATAATGATGTTCCACTATAAAAATCGAGGCACCAATCAGAAATTCAGAATGCGATGACATACAACAGAATGTCATTAATAGAAAAAGAACAATTAACGACTAGAGAGAGGGTGATATTTGAAGCATCAATAAATATTATAAACCTAACTGTGGGATTTTCATCGAAATACCTTGCTTGACTAAAAGCATCTTCCACATGATCTTATTATGACTTTATGTTTTTATTATTGTTTGTTCCAACAAAAACTTCTAGATCCATGTGGTAGTGGATGTTACATTTATCTACTATTCTTTCCTGTTGTAATTTTTGTGTTGGTGGCAGTCTGTTCACTTTCTCACACCTTACGGATGCTAGAGCAAGGTTCGTGTCGTTTAGGGGCACATACCTTGCACACACACAATATTAGATAGTAGAAAATGGGTAATTTCATATGCACCTAACTAGCCGGTTTCCTAATTACCTTCATCTTTTTTATCATAGCGAACGCTCCCTATTATTTGGTTCAAAAAATGACCAAAACCCAATATGTTCAAGTTAGTAGTTTCTCCAGAAAGTGATTGATTTCACCTAGGACAAGCTCGGATGAGGGACTGGACGTTGATGCTCGTGAACCATGGAGCACAACAACAATTCTTTGACATAATGCGATTGTCTAACTGATGATTCTTAGCTAAGCACGGGTATTCAGATAGCATCATGTAAAAATTAAGATACTCAAAGAAAGTATAAAATGAATCTATATGATACTAATTATACAACTTTTCAGGTAGAGAGTGGGAGATGTCAACACACTAATGCATTTCTTTCGATTCTTCATATTTTTATTATCGACTATCACATGATTATGAATAAGATAAGTTATGACACCCTCATACCAATGTGATAATTGTACGGTAACAAATTGGAGTGGTTTCTAAGACTAAGTACACGTGTTTGCATGGTAGGCCTAGAACTATGTCTAGTAGGGCTCTAGTCATGGTCTAGTCAAGTGCCAAATATGAAAACTTGGATGAAGACAACATGGCGTAATTAGATGAGCCCAACCCAATAGAACTATCATGCCGACAAACAAACAACATGGTCTGCCCCCTCCCCCGCTTCGTGCAATGTGGGCCATAAATTGCTAAATCCCACCCGGGCGTGTCCCTAGCTGGCCAGGTTGAACTGGGCTTGGGCTTATCAACTACTATAGAAAACTAAATGCACCATTTGTGATCAAATGTGTACCCAAATAGTGTGTGTTCATTATAGTTTGAGGCGATATATGTACATGGTTCATATTATTGGAGTGTTATTACATCACGATGGTGGAATGAGAAAGAAACTATCAAATGTGTGATTTATTTCTATATGATTCAAATTTCCAGATATATAGAGGCCAACCCATTAATGCACAAAGGGGGTTGCGCTAAGCCTAGGGGGCCTAGGGGCGGACATGGGCCTAAGGGTGATTGGTTCGGTATTTCGTTAAGTTGGCCTATTGTGACCTTTACCGGACCAAGACTAGAGCCCTCCTAGACATTGAGCTAGACCCTCCCACGCAAATACTTCTCGTACTGACTCTGTTAAACATATCTAATTTTGTCATTAGATTTGTATGGCAGTTGGTGTTTGAATCAGGTGAGCTTCCTGGTCAACATAATTATTGTGGTCTGGTTGGGGTTCACCAGACGTCGTCTGTGGAGGGGTGCTTTTGGGGGTTAGTGGCCTAGTTGTAGGTGGCAGTGCCAATGCCATTGACATAACCAAGGAAGACAATAGATGGTGGTGTTTGAGAAGTTTGAATGGAGAAACATACGATGTCAAGTACGAATTGACAAATGCCACAAGTGGTGATTCAAATATGTTGAGGTATAAGGGAAACAATATTCAGACAACAGTTACATGATGGCCAATGAAGTGATGGGGATAAGAGGAAGGGGCAATACCTCGATGACCACACATACATGGGGAGGCTGCCGGGAATCCCTGCCAGGGAAGGTCCATGCAAGTGGTAGTGTTGGGGCTAGAGGGAGGAAGACAGGGGTTAGGGTTTGGACAACTAGTTATGATTTAAATAGTAAGTCACATGATGGTGATGCCACGTTTGTACTAGTCGGATACAAAACGTGAGTAGTTTCATGTGAAAATGTTTGAATGATATTTTCATGTTTTGCATAAAGATAATTAAGGTTTGGAAGATCTCGATTATGCCGAGATATGTTTGAGAGCTGATTCGAGCGGAGGAGAGACTTTCTCACAATTAATGAAGACGACATTGGTGGCGAGTTAGTAACTGAGGTGCATCAATAGACCATAAGGGATTGATAATACACGTGAGCCGCTTGAGATGTGAAATCAAGATGATGAATTCTTCAAGGTCGAAGTTGCGAAGGGTCGCAAGTGGATGAGGCATGTGGTGCCCTCGACATCATGGATGACCACATTGAGAGGGAATGGCAACAAGTCGATCTAGCCAGGTTGTGGGGAGGAATGGAGCGGCGGAAAGAGGGTGTGGATGTGTGTGTTATGTGTAGGGGTAGGCCAGATTGGGCAAACATTTATAGTAAATATGATTACATAACAAGGATTTTTTTGTATCTTGATCTAAGGATTAAGGGAAACGATAGATTTCGAGGAAAATATGTCAATATTGTGACACACTACCATTACAAAATGTTGGTAGACATGCATTAATATATATAGGTTAAAATAGAAAGACACTTGATGCTAAAGTCAAGACCGTTTGCACTCGATAAATAAATATGAAGGGAGTATACCAAGAACACCATCTTCCTCTTCTCCCAAATGCCGCCTTCTGACTTTTGTCCCATTTCAGTTGATGTTAGTTCAAACATCAGTGGTATTCATATGCAACTCAGAAGAATCGCCGCAATATCCATAATCCCACTATACTCATAATCATGTGTTCGTTATCTCCCACTCTATTGTGGGTGCCATCGATGACAACTGATGAGGGCATCGTCGGCATCGTGTTGGTTGGTTGACATGCTAGGACATATGTAAATTATATGTAAAAAAGTCTAAGGTAGTGTTAACTAGGCCTGCGTGCCAAATCTAAGGCCGAACCTGCCATGGGTCGGTTTGTATCCAGGTCGAGTCCAACTAGGGTTAGGAGTTCGAGTCAGTTAGGGTTTTGTTCGGCGACCCCTACCCCTTTGTCTCCTATATAAACAAAGGGGGTGTCACAATATTAGGGGAGTTGAAAATTATGTAGAACTTTGTGTTCAAGGTGCCTCCGTCCTAAGGGACCGGCGTGTATGACGGCGTCTCGGACGTTCGTCTAGTTATCCAATAAATTGAGGCACGAAGGGTCTTGAGTCTGTCAAGAATTATAGTGCGTTTGCGAGAAGGTCCTTGAATCTGTAAAGGGTTGTCGAGCTTGGCATGAGGCGTGGTGTTCATCACCTCGTTGCTCGCCGTGGGATTCGTTCTCTCGTTCTTCAGGTTGCGCGGATTGCTCCCGTGATTGGAAGGATAGTTATCCGGTGGTTCTTGCGGTGAAAGATCGGGCAAACACATCCGTATCATCTGATGATGAGGGCATCGTCGGCATCGTGTTGGTTGGTTGACATGCTAGGACATATTTAAATTATATGTAAAAAAGTCTAAGGTAGTGTTAACTAGGCCTGCGTGCCAAATCTAAGGCCGAACCCGCCATGGGTCGGTTTGTATCCAGGTCGAGTCCAACTAGGGTTAGGAGTTCGAGTCGGTTAGGGTTTTGTTCGGCGACCCCTACCCCTTTGTCTCCTATATAAACAAAGGGGGTGTCACAATATTAGGGGAGTTGAAAATTATGTAGAACTTTGTGTTCAAGGTGCCTCCGTCCTAAGGGACCGGCGTGTATGACGGCGTCTCGGACGTTCGTCTATTTATCCAATAAATTGAGGCACGAAGGGTCTTGAGTCTGTCAAGAATTATAGTGCGTTTGCGAGAAGGTCCTTGAATATGTCAAGGGTTGTCGAGCTTGGCGTGAGGCGTGGTGTTCATCACCTCGTTGCTCGCCGTGGGATTCGTTCTCTCGTTCTTCAGGTTACGCAGATTGCTCCCGTGATTGGAAGGATAGTTATCGGTGGTTCTTGCGGTGAAAGATCGGGCAAACACATAATTCTCTGCTTCTCCCTTCTCGCCAGGTATGTATGTTCCTCCTCCTGCATCATACCATCCCTTCGGTATAATTCACAAAGGGGCAAGAGATGAGGAGGCATGTGGCTCCCTCCACATCATGGATTACCACACTGAGATGGAATTGCGGCAATTCGGCTTATCGATTTGTGGGAAGGGATGGGACAAAAATAGAAGGCAGGTGTGTGGGGCTTTGTTTAGGGGTAATCCAGGTTGGGCATTCATTATAGTAAGATTGACCAGAGAGTGTGGATTTTCGGTTATTAGATCCAAGGGTTAAGAAAAAAAATATCATTTCGAGGAAAAAATATGTCATTACTATTGCACGCAACCACTAAAAATGTAGACACAAAACGATAGGCTAAAATAGAGAGTCACGTGACTGAATTCTAGATCGGTCAGACTCCATAAATACAGATGCAGAGAGTATATCGCAACAACACCAGGTCCCTCTTCCCCTCTCTTCTCCCAAGTCCCACCATCCGACATTTATCCCCTTTCAGTCGCTGGCAGTCCAAACATCAGCGGTTACCATGCACAACTTCGTAGAACCATTGCGGTCTCTGAATCCCAGTACACTCATAATCAAGCGCTCGTTATGTTCCACTCGACTATAGGCGCGACCGATGACAACCAATCCTCTGCTTCCTCTACCTTCTCACCAGGTATGAAGTGATTTTTTTTGGGATTGATGGGGATGGGGGGGGGGGGGGGGGGGGGGTAGAAACCGTCCCTGTCACAAATGATTTGCCATCATATGTATCTTCCTCCTCCATGGTACCATCCCTTACTTATACCATTTTATTTTGATTTCGCTGTAATCAAATAGTTTTACACTAGATTTCTATAGAAATTAGACGAGATTGTAGGTCACTCAAGATCTAGGTTTAAAAGTACGGGCTAAGCTGCGTTGATCTGTCCTAAATTTCTCATGGTAAATTTAACAATATTTTATGGTTTTTTTTTTATAAATGAGAGGATAGCCCTAGTGTAAATAAATAAATGCTCTGTACAATGAATTATGCCAAAGTATAGGGTGGATTCTAGAAATTCGTCAAACCAGCCTACTACACCTTATTAGAGTAAAAAGCGTGGATGGATTTGTAAAATGCACCCTGCTTTTTTGGATAGAAACGCACTAATTAATGTGTTAGACCGAAAACATGGAAGAAAGTTATTTCAGTTATTTGCTTCCATTCATAGAGATAAGTACCATGACGGTAAAAGTTTGGATCAGTTTCCCTTGTTCTCGGGGTCCGGTTCTTGTATTTTTGGAGGAAAGGGGCTATTGCGCTCACGCCATTTTCATTTGGTTGGTCTAACCTGTGATCACGCGCTCCACGCCAATACACCATGAGAGTCTTGTGCATGCGCTTGCAAACAATACGTGGCTGTGCCGTATGTCTCGTCTCGTCTAGCTATAACGCCGGGCGCTTTATCGCAGAAACTGGGGTTGGATACTTGTACAACCAAACAATAAACAAGCGCGCTCTTGGATTTACTGATCAGGTAATCACTTTTCTTTTTGCTAATGCGGACGCATTGTATCACAAGATAAATATTTTTTGATTCTTGAAAAAAGATAAATATTTTTGCTTTGTAACCACCTTTTATCAAATACAGATGTGGACTACCATAAGTTAAGTCCATAACTATGACACGCCACATTTTACAAACTATTATTATGACCTGTTTCCTTACTGTACACATTGGTATCCGCTAAAACGCTCTTCCGCTCACTAATACGGGGTACATCTCTAAAAATTGTTGGCTCGCATGATGCAAATTAAAATTTAGCATGTGTTATATTAAATTCGGTTTTATATAGGTAATAATTAAGGTTCTTCTAGTCGAAACATGCATGTCGATCGATCTTGGCTCGGCGAGTCCATGCAGGTGTATGTTTGTATAGTCAAGCGATGTCGCCATATATCACGGGCGCAGATTGGCTGACTTTAGAAGGCTCAAAGTCAGGTGACTTTGGGTTACTGACATGTGGGGTCGTTGTAGGTGGGACCCACGTGTCAATGACCTCCAAGTCAGGGGTTTCAAAGTCAGCGAATCCTAAGCCATATATCACTGGTTCTCAGCCGACGACCCGCTAATGAAGTAATGATCGACAGGTTGTCTGGCCATTATTAGCAAATTAAAGGGGACTCATCTCATACGCAGGAGTATTGAATCGACGTAAAGAGCCAAGTTCAAATACTCCTGTACATGTCGTGTAAGCATTCATTACTAGGAAGCGTCGTGTGTTTTTTTACTCTCCAAATCGGCCAGTCCAGCTCCATTTCAAATGCCTAAGTTACTATTTAGCCATTTCATGGCGAACACAATTATAAAAATCCGATCTCATCTTGAAAATCTGATACTCGCTCGTGACCTCGATTAGGATTAAATAATACACTTGATATATATAGTGGAGGGATCCATGCATGCATATAGGTGATAAGACCACACGAGTGTTGTTTTGTAACTTAAGATATCGATGAAAAAGTATGTCGAATTTAGCTTTTGAACAGCATAAAAGCACATCGAACAAGGCAAAGTACTACTAGTAAACAAGCCGAACATCTGATCATCAACGATTTTTTTTAATATTTAGGCAAGATTCCAAACAAACAAAATGGTCGGAATCTGGAATCCTCAAGCCTTGGCACCTTTCCTACACTTACAGTATGAAAGGAACAACGAATTATGGTTAACCTCGAGAAAGTCATTTCTACCAAAGGCTAGCCGGATCGTGCAAATGTGACGAGAAATACCTGCCTGAAAGGCTGGTCTACTGAATTCGGAATGTGAACTGATCCGGTCAATTCACCAAAGTTTGGAGTTTTGAACAAGAGACACAAACCAAGGCCCCGCGACACTCCTCGCCGGGGCGACACGGGAGGTGATTCCCTCGCCATGACCACCGGAACTCCCCCGCTCGCCCAGCAGCGTTGGTGGCCCGCGCATGCACCGGTTCATTGCTGGCGGCCTGGTCACGGAGTGGTGGTAACAGAGAGGAGGTGTGTCTGTGGCCCGATATGGGCCGTGTGGGCTGCAGTAGGGGTGTGCCATGTGGCAGCGGTGCACATCCATCTTCCGGTGGTGGTGTTGGTCCTCGGTTCAAGCAGTCTTCATTGGTGTTGTGGTGGTGTATTCCTCTCCAGTTTGTTTAGTATGGTTCGTCGTTGTTCATGTGGTCGTTTCTTCGGTTTGGTCTCGTTGTGGACAGCGGTGGGGCTCCCTCCTGATGACAACAAGTGCACATGGCTGTTGTAACTGTTTTTAAAGTAACAGTATCGACCACACGGAGCTGAGAAAATGATCTCTTTCTTCATGTTGTGAGTTTATCACATCATACCTGCAAGTTGATCCCAAACAAGAGAGTGTCAAAAGTGTTTGTAATGATTGCGTTTGAGAGCAAAACAATATTGAAAGAAAGCGGTAGATAGATGAATAGAGAGTAAGCGATGTAAATGAAGGAAAATACAATAGGGTTAAAGAGGTTCTTAGCGAGTATTGGATTCACCAACTAGAATTTAGTAGAATTGTATTATAAGTATGTTGCGTGCACGCGGAGTCCAACATAAAGATGTGCCAAAATCTTGGTCACACACCCCGCACAACCTCCACCAGCACTCCTATGGCAACCGCCGGAGTACGCTACTAATTAAGGATCTCCCCGTGGATGTGGAGTAAGAATTGGACCCCCAATATCCCTCATTGATGATCGACAAAGAAAGGGGCAGTTTATGTAGGGTTGCGTGTATAAAAACAAAAAAATCCCTACACAAACCACCAAGAATTAGCTATGAAGGTATAAACGAGAGGTTAGATTATATTGTTACTAACACCGTGTAGAGAAAGTAGACATTGATGAAGTTTGTGGTAGATTTTCACAACTAAGCCTAATGAAGGAACAAACGGTTAGATTATATTGTTACTAACACCGTGTAGAGGAAGTAGATATTGATGAAGTCTGTGGTAGATCCTCACAACTAAGCCTAGCTATGAGGATGTTGCCGTATCCCCACTACAAGAAGTCAGCGTCCCGATGTCCAGATCGTCGGGTTGCCGGTGATAGAACAACAACGTGGATGTTGACTCCCTGGTAGTCAAGCAGCACTCCACCTTCCAGAGTGTGTGAGGAGCCGTAGACGTATGGTGGAGATTCCAACACATGGGAGAGATAGTGATATAGATTTTTTTTGGATAGGACACGTAAAACCAAATGATCTAACCGAGAGGAAGGGGCAGCCTCCACAACTCAATATATGGGGAGAGGGGCTACCCCTCCTCTCCTTTATATAGGAGGAGGGGGAGGCTAGGGCGGCCGCCCCCATGCCTTGCCCCCCAAGAAAGGAGGAGGCGCACCCCTAATGGGCCTTTGAGCCCCAACCGGCTTCCCGCTTACTTGCCCCTCAAGGCAAGCGGAGGCTCCCCACGAATGAGCTCCGGAGGCCCATGTAGCTGTCCAAACGTGGCCTAGCCAAGTGGGAAGCCCCATGGTGTCCCCCGGAAGAACCTTCCAGATCATTCCTGGACCTTCCAGTGCACATTAGGGTTCAACAGAACCTTCCTGGGACTCAGGAACTCTTCAGGCTTTCTCTCCAAACTCTTTCGATTACTCTGGAACACTTCTGGTGACTCTCTCTCGCATATTTCCAACCATCAACGTACTTAACTAACTGAAGAAGACTTAAGTGCGTGACCTTAAGGTTCAATAAGAGTGGACATGACTCGGAACTCCTTCAGGTCAATAATCAATAGCGGAGCCGTGGACACCCATATTGATTCCCACTGTTATATGAATGTATTCGAGTGAACATGTTAGTTCCTGTGTGTGGTTTACTGTAAGGACCCGTTGTTCTAGGACTTCCGAGGGGTAAAAATTAGATATCTGCATCTTTGCATTCATGCATTGGGATTTTGTGATAAAGTTTGCGCTTTTGTAAGAAAAGTGGTGTCGAAGAGGTCAACACTCGACTAGGGTTAGTCGAGAGGGGTTGCAACCAACTTAGACATCATATTTTGGGTTCAAACTCTTTTTAAACAGGAATTCTCTAATGAATTCAACTAAGATACATTATATTCTATACTCACCTCATTTCTCAACAAATGACTGAAAGTGTAAACTCATAATTCAAATTTGAACATTTGAATTCAAATTCTTGGCAAGTGTCATACATTTGCAATTATTTGAAACTCAAATAATAATTCACAAGTATAAGACAAATACAAATCTTTATTCCTTATCTCAACATTCTGTACAAAAGATTATTACAAAGGAACTTTACAAACAATAATTCCATGAACCTATTATAAGAAGTTCTGAAAAGAAAACATAATACAAGGAAAATACCCTAAGTCTAAAACCTATCTAAATCTTGATCTTCTTATCATCTAATTTTATGTACCTGCACACAAACAAAGACCAAACGAGATTTTAGGCCAGGATAAAAATGTTGCCATCACCATTTGGTGATGGCGGATTAATTTAGAAGTTGGCAATGGCCTGATCAACATTTGGAGTTGATCAAGCACTTGTGGTAGAGGGCAGAAACCAGCAAGAAATCCAAATGGAACAAGGGTCTGACCATTTGGGGTCCAGCTCATGCTCAACATGGAGCAGTCAGGGACTAAGGCAACAAAGGCATCAGGAACAAGATCAAACAGAGCCAATTTGGCATTTGAGCCAAGGCAACATGAGCATCCATCATGACCAAATAATTCAAGAAGACAACAAAGCTAGCAGCAGCCCTCTAGCCTACCAAATTCAAACCAAAATCCCACAGATTTAAATCCT
Source organism: Poa pratensis (assembly GCA_947311845.1). Lineage (NCBI taxonomy): Eukaryota > Viridiplantae > Streptophyta > Magnoliopsida > Poales > Poaceae > Poa > Poa pratensis. The sequence goes on from CAMZMU010000110.1 coordinate 10,082,819, forward strand.
AAAAGCCCACTTGTATCACATTTGACACTTATAGTCAAATGGACCCAAATAACATGGAGCCCACTAGGAATTCATTTGAATTCGAACAAGCCAACCCAAATCCATCAAGGAAACCTCATCAGCAAGCAAATGACAGTAGGACAAGATATTTCCATGCTCACGTGGGGCACACATGGATCCCATGTGGAGAACACATGGACAGGATTGCCTGATACAAACCAAACCCACCAAAAGTAGCTAAGGACAGAGATGAAACCGACATAAGGTGAAATTTGAACCAAACTGAGTCCAAATTAGTGGAACTTGAACCACATGGCCCAATTGCAAGTAGCATACTCACCACATGCAATTATCGAGGTGCCAAAGCCTCAACAAGCAAACTGCCACAAAACCTTATAAATACATGATCAAAGCCTTGCACCATAAATTTACACACACACACACACTTGTTCTTCACTGCACATTGCACGACAACCGCACACACCATAGCACTTCTATTTCTTAGAACCACTAGGAACTAGGTCGAGCTGCGAGGAGGAGCAGGCTAGCCACAAGAAGCAGGTTTATCATAATCTAGAAGAACAAGCTACACTACATAGGTGATAGCTAGATCATGAGAGCATGTATCACTGTTCTGGAGGTTGCTATACTTGGTTAGCATCCAAACGATCATGTAATCTTGCAATCAAGGAGGGGAGAGGCCGAGAGAATTGGCATCAGTTCCTGACAATGCATAACATGGTTGTGGATCATCATTTGCACAAGGGACATGGACACTTGTAATTGTTCTTATCAGGTTTTATCAAGCAAAAGCTACCAGAAATACTTGCCACAGCTAGAGTTTGATGTATTTTTGCACTGAGCACAGGAAAGCATAAAACAGGATACTACAACTCATCTGTACACTCCTAGGAGGTTTCACATGTTCTGTACACCCTTTTCCACACTAAATGCACCACAGAGTTAAATTAATAAAGCTACAGCAAGCCAGCAAACTTTTTTTTTACTAAAATAGCTTCAGAGCTAAACTCATCACAAGCTGATTACAAGGATTTCAGCAAAGTCATGCTCTTACACAGCTTCAAAGAAGCTACAGTGGGAAAATTTTCATAGTAGGTGAGGGATTGAACCCATGGATCAGTCTATACGACTGTGAAGGTCATGAATGAGTAGATCTACACCATTCACTAGACGACACAATTGTTAAACTGAAGCTAAGCTTCAATAGACAGTGCAGATAAAGGAAAAGGTCATCTAGGTATTTTATTGGCACTAAAGCAGTAACTCCAATCCATTTAATTAGCTCAGTGAAGTAAGCCTAACAGAGAGAATTCTAGAATTAATTCATCTAAATCAAACCCTAGCTACTTAGTTGAGCTCAATTTCGAGTAAGGCAGAGAAAGGGCGAGGAGTGAAAATAGCTCACATCCCTAATCGTAGCTCCAAGGCGAGGGGCAGTGTCTGCGCTACCTCTGGAGCGGATCGGGGGAAAAAGACGAGCACAACACCCCCGAGACCATGGCGGCACGAGCAGAGGGATCTCAGACCCATGCTGGCCACGGAGGGCATAAAGGAGGTCACCAACAACTTCCAAGAGGCGAAGAGCTCAGAGTTCAGCAGCAGAGCATGGCGGAGCCAGTGCCGGCGCCATTCCAGAAACCATAGGTGGAGAAGGGGGTTACGTGCGGTGAAGCTAGGGACGGAAACCAAGATCAAACTGGATACGGAGGTCGAGCGGACCGTGGCACATTGATTGTGTCCAACGACAGAGTCCGAGGTGGCCGGAGCCGGTCGGAGGAGCAAGGCAATGGCGGCGGCGATTTTGGTCGTGGGGGCGAGGCAGAGAGGTGAGAGAGTGAGCGGGATGGTCGGTTTGACCGACCGAGCCAGGTCTTAGACCTAAGGTTAATGGGTTGGGTTCAACCCATTAGACTCGGGGGAAATTTGGTACTTTACCAAATAAAAAATTCTCAAACTTAAATGAATTTTCACACCAAATCAAAGGTCACAAAAATCAACTAAAAATATGCAACAAACTCTACACGGAGGGCGTAGCGAAGGTCACTAGCAGCCTCCAGGAGGCGAGGAGCTTGGAGTTGAGCAGCAGAGCACGGCGGAGCCAGCGCCGGCGCCATTCTAGAAACCCTAGATGGAGAAGGGGGTTGCGTGCGGACAAGCTGGGAAAGGAAACCAAGATCAAACAGGATAGGAAGGTGGAGCAGACCGCGGCACGTCGATTGCGTCCAAAGGCAGCGTCCGAGGTGGCCAGAGCCGGCCGGAGGAGCAAGGCGATGGCGGTGGCGATTTTGGTCGCGGGGATGAGGCAGAGAGGTGAGAGAGTGAGTGGGCTGGTCGGTTTGACCGACCGAGCTAGGTCTTAGACCTAAGGTTAATGGGTTGGGTTCAACCCATTAGAGTCGGGGGAAATTTGGTAATTTACCAAATAAAAAATTCTCAAACTTAAATGAATTTTCACGCCAAATCAAAGGTCACAAAAATCAACTAAAAATATGCAACAAACTCTACATGGTGGGCGTAGTAGAGGTCACTAGCAGCCTCCAGGAGGCGAGGAGCTTGGAGTTGAGCAGCAGAGCACGGCGGAGCCAGCGCCGACGCCATTCCAGAAATCCTAGGTGGAGAAGGGGGTTGCATGCGGCCAAGCTGGGGAAGGAAACCAATATCGAACTGGATAGGAAGGTCGAGCATACCGCGGGGCGTCGATTGTGTCCAAAGGCAGCGTCCGAGGTGGCCAGAGCCGACCGGAGGAGAAAGGCGATGGCAGCGGCGATTTTGGTCGCGGGGATGTGGCAGAGAGATGAGAGAGTGAGTGGGCTGGTCGGTTTGACTGACCAAGCCAATTCTTAGACCTAAGGTTAATGTGTTGGGTTCAACCCATTAGACTCAGGGGCAGAATTTTCACACCAAATCAAAGGTCGCAAAAATCAACTAAAATATGCAACAAACTCTACAAAATATGAGGAATTTTTTCGGTAAGTTTTATTTGAATTTTTGAAAAAAAAATCTTGGATGAAAAATTCAAGGATCCTTAAGTGGAAATGACTTGAAATTCTTTTTCGTAAACTATTTTCTTAAATAAAATAAGATGGGAAAATAAAGTCCTAAAAGTTCAAATAATACTATGAACTATTTGAATTCAATCACTTTGAATCAATTTATTCCTCATGAAAATTGTTGTCAAACTTCTAAATTATTGAAAACTCTATGAATAACAACCATTTTTTATGAACTATTTAAATTCAATCACGTTTAGCTGAACTGAACATCGCGGTTGCCTTGATGTTTCTAGTTTCACAGAAACCGTCGCAGAATCGTCTATGACACTCGATCCCTGACCCTTTTTTTACGTCGCGTAAAGCGTCGCGGATGGCTGCCAAAAACGTTTTGGAGCCAACGCTCGACGCTGTTGAAACGTCCCTGATCATCGGATATTTAGTAGTGCAATACATCCTTTCATTAAATTCAAGGTAGTGATAGGATTTCACCATCTCCCCGCGAACTAAGGGAACTACTTAGACTATGAGACATGAGGGCACATGACATTATCATAAAAATTATATGAATGGTGGATGCATGATTAAAAAATTACACATACAAACACTAGGGTTTGGATTTGAAATGAGATTAATGGTGGAATCGTTGATGAAGGGGTAGACGATAGTGGTGATGATGGAGATCGATGGCGTTACCTTCACGATCACAACTATGGCGGAGACGAATGCATGCCCTCCCTTCTGATTGATGACCCACAAGTATAGGGGATCTATCGTAAACCTTTTGATAAATAAGAGTGTCGAACCCAATGAGGAACAGAAGGAATTGGTCAATAGATTTCAACAAGATTTCATTGTAAATACTACAAGACAAAATAATATAAAAACTTGAACTTCTCTCAACTTCTCATGATTACTAGTAACAAGTGAAAGAACGAGGATGTCGCCTAGAGGGGGGGTGAATAGGCGTTTTAAAATAATTACGGTTTAGGCTTGAATAAATGCGGAATAAAACTAGCGTTTAATTTATCAAGCACAAAACCTAAACAAGCTAGGTTCACCTATGTGCACCAACAACTTATGCTAAGCAAGATTAACAACTAAGTGATAGCAATATAGATAACTTCAAGCTCGATGGCTATCACAAAGGTAAATGCATAAGTAAAGGTTTGGGTATAGAAGTAACCGCAAAGTGGACACGAGGAGATGTTTCCCGTAGTTCCTTCCCAATGGAAGTACGTCTACGTTGGAGGGGTGTGGAGCCTCCTAGGCACTCCAATAGCACCGATGTGCTCACCCTATTCTCCGTGAGCTTCACCCGTGAGGGATTGGCTCGTTCCACTATGAGGTCGACTTGAAGGCGTTGACCAAACCGATACACCAAGGTTGAGGAACTCCACAATGAGTTAGAGCCTCCCAACAATGTCCCGGAGCTTAGCAACAAGATAAAGCTCCGAAACTCACAAAGGCCTCCTAGGGTTACAACTAACCCACGAGGCAACGAGAACCACAAAGAGTAATGAGCTTCTCAAACTTCAACTCCACGAATCACCGTGGAGAATTCAAACCGATGCACCTAATGCAATGGCAAGAACACAAGAAATGCTCAAAGCAATTCACTCTCAAATCCCACCAAAGCAACTAATGCTATGGAGGAAGATGAGAGGAAGAGCAAGGAATCAACAAATGAATCCCAAGATCTAGATCCAATATGCTCCCCTCACTTAGAGAAGAGATTGATTGGTGGAGATGTAGATCTAGATCTCCTCTCTTGTTTCCCTCAAGAATGAGCAAGAATCATTGGAGGGATTGAGAGAAAGCAAGCTTTTGGAGGTCAACAATGGAGGGCAAAACTTGCAAGAAAGGTTGGGGAACCATTGGGGAAGAAGGCCCCTTAAATAGGTCACCCAAATATCCAACCGTTGGGTGCAGATTCGCGCCGGGGCGGTACTGCCGCTAGACCCAGCGGTACTACCGCCCCCCTAGGAAGTTAGGACAAGAAAACGGGCAGAAAACAGGCTCCAGGTAGCGGTACTACCGCCCCGGGCAGCGGTACTACCGCTTTTGGTGCCGCTGAAAACAGGCTTCTGTTTGCTCCGGCGGTACCTCGGGCGGTACCGGGGCGGTAGTACCGCCCCCTTGAAAACAGCAGGAAAGACAAACACCAAAACGACAATATCTTTTGCATCCGGACTCCGTTTTTGATGATCTTTGGCTCGTTGGAATTACAACAATGAGCTTTTCAAGATTATGCAGAAAAACATCATAGTCCAACAATGAATCATAAAACCAAATAGGGAAAGGTTAAACCTCTCGAAAATAGAACAACCGGTAAAACCTCCAACATCAAAAACGCAATAAGTTTTTCTTACGAAATCCGTTTTTGATGAACTTGAGCTTGTCTTGAAGATCATGACAAGCTCAAAAACCACACATGGAGAAATCCCAAATAAGGACCAAGAAATATGATGCTAGGTATGCAAAGGTTTGAGCTCTCTTCAAACGATACGATCAAGTTACTCATTCGAGAGCCCCTCTTGAAAGTGTGGCAACTATCCTATAATCCGGTCTCTCACTAACACCATGAGACCGGTAAAATAGAAACCCTATCAAGATCATACCTTTGCCTTGCACAATCCACTTGAGCTAGATGATGACGATCTTGATCACCTCAAGTTGAATCACCTTTCTTGATTGCGCTCCGCTTGATGAAGACTTGTGAATTGCCCCCCATACACAATATGGGAGAGCCGCTTTTAGGAACATCTTCACTTGACCATTATCTTGATGAGGACCACCGCTTGACGTCATCCGCCATGGGCTATATGGAATCTTCCTTTTGATGCATGCACATGGGAAGATACCTAACCCCACATAGATACTCCACACACACATGTATACGGGTTAGTTCACAAAGCTATATAGACGATTGCTTACCATACCATTGGATCACAAGATCCCACATGTAGCTTTGTGTGTTGATCACTTGAATCCATTATTTCCACTTAGCCTTGATCAACTTTGTATCTTTTCTTCTTTCTTGATCAATGATGATGTCTTGAAGGTGAGCATGAATATCCACGGTATTCTATTCTTCAAGACATACTTGCAATATGCTCAAAGCAAACATTAGACCATAAGGATTGTCATTAATTACCAAAACCACACATGGGGGCACCATGCTCTTTCAATCTCCCCCATTTTGGTAATTGATGACAATCCCTTTTACGAGGGTTTATATAATGAATTAAGCAACCATGCAAAGGAATAAGCAAGGATGCATGAGCATGAAACAGCAAATGCTTAAGAACGAAACCAAAGCATAAACCAAATTCCCTTAAACCCTCTAAACTTCTCCCCCATTGGCATCCATTGCCGAAATGGGTGAAATTTTTAGAAGGCCAATATAATAAGAGCTCCCCCATAAAGTATGCATTTCTCAAGATATGAGTGAAATCAAATGCACATATTCAATGACGAATAGATTGAGGGAGATCAAATTATATTGAGGATCCAAAGATTGCAAAAGGATGATAAGGTGAAAAGGGTATCAACGAATGAAATAAGCAATCAAAGAACCCAAATCAAATTTGAACAAAACAATGTTTCGAGAGAAAATAGAGGAGCTCCCCAATATCATGTACTATTTAGAAATTGTGTATTTGAGTACCACATACACAAAGATGGAATCATCACTCCCCCATAATCCTTTGAAACACAAAACATGTGCAAGAGAGAATGTATAAAACAAGGCATAACACTTGCAAAATCATATGGTTGAGCATCAAATAGAAGACCGACAAAATATCCAAATGCGAGAACATTTAAAAGATTTAGGCTCAACCAAATGATGTGTGTGACATAGCAAAGCCTTTTATAAGAGTACATCATAGGTGAGCATTGAGCATCACCATAGTCTCAAAGGAATGATAAGCAAGGAGCAAAGCATGTCATTTCAACACACACAACCGACAAAAATGAGTGCACAAGATCCAATAAAATAGGGCAAGCACTCATAAGGCAAATATTTTCCGGAGCCACCAAAAGATCCAAAAACATAAAAGAGGTGGACACCAAGGAAATAGGATATCAATTTGCGATGTAACATTTCTCATGTGTATAGATTTCTAAGTAGATAACAATCATATGATATACATCCACAAAGAAACATGTACACACAAAATAGTTACTAAAGAGAAGAACATGATACCCAAGAGGAAGTCATATATACACCATTAAGATCTTTGCTTAAAAGCATAGCACATAGCTCAAATTTATCTTAAAGGATATAAATAGACTTCCAACACAAACGCATCAAAGGCATCACAAATATCCACAAGGGAAAAGTGATAGTTGGGATGCTTTGAGAAAGGAAACAAGTATCACAAGGAACAAAAGAAATCATGCCAAGATGCAACCTACACAAGGTTGAATGCAAGAAATGTATGCATGAGGTAGATACTTGTTACCGAGATGGCATTGGTGATGTAAAGATTAGCAATCACGATCATCATAGCTTGGCTTCAATAGCACATGGTGAGAGCACCTTCCTTATGAATGAGACAAGGCATCCAATGCATCTCCGAAGTACCTAAAACACAATTCAAGTACAAAATGGTCCCCAAACATATTGGGTCCGAAGTAGTTAGGAAACTACAATATAGGACAAACTCCACATGAATATGTGCATATGGATATGAAATTGAATTTCATGCACATCTTAGCCGATTTAGGATTCGGTGGAGTTTACCCGATATATTGGATCAAAGAAAGTAAACATGCCATAATATATACATGAAGTAAATATGCATGTCAAGACCTTCAAGAACCAAAGAAGACACGATTTGGACAAAATACAAAGAATACCAAGAAGGCACACCAAAGTGTGACATGCAAGAGAATTGTCCAAATTATATCAAAACCCAAATCAACACATGATTGAGAAAGATACCAAAAGAAGAGATACCAAATGAAAGATATATCAAGGAATGAGATAACTAACTCCCAAAGAGAGAAAGATTCCAACAAATAGACCAAACCCTCTACACTTTCTATGATGGCACAAAGTACCAAGACAAAAAGGTTTGTCTTTCCACGAGACATGTCATCGGGCTCAAACACCAATTTAAAATAGATCAAGTAGCAATTGAAGACAAATAATGTTCTAAAGCATATAGGATAGCTCCCCCAAGATTTGTGCATTATTTATGATCTTGCATTGGAATGCAAAATGCACACAAATGGGATCATTACACTCCAAATATATTATTCAAACACTAGTCATGTTCAAGAAAAGCAATAAGATCCAATACCAATTTAAAAGATGGTGTTCTACTCAAAATAGGATAGCTCCCCCAAGAATAGTGCATTATCTTAGAAGTATGACTTTGAATGTAAATGCACAAGAATGGGATCACGGCTTTTCCTATTTTAAGGAAAACAAAACAACATGAGTAGAGCAAGAGGATCCAAAGGTCAAGGAAGACAAAAGAAAGTTTGATCAAAACTAATCCTTGGCAATAAATAAGGCAATTAAGAGCAAACACAAATGTAAATATGATCAATATACTTTACCACAAATAAGATTATCACTTGTAAAGACAAGTAATGTATGGAGATAATTCTCGGTGGTAAATGACAAAGATATTCAAGATCATATTCTCAAAACAAGAGCGAATAGGCAAATATGGAACTTGTTTGAGAAACATGCCACATAGGAACAAGATAATTTACAATATCAATTCTAAGTGGCAAAACCTCACTTGTTCACATTTCTAGGTTCGTAATATGCACAATGCTTATTACTCCCCCATAATGTGATAATCCATTTGTTTTCAACAAGAGGCAAACAAAAACCAAATAGAGATAGTTAATGGACATTTAGAATTCGAATTTCTCATGAGCATGACATACCACATAGAGACTAGATAATATTGATATATCAACACTAAGTGGTATTCCTCATGTATACACATTTTTAGGATTGTGACGTGCCGAAAGCATATCACTCCCCAAAATGGGAAAGTCCATTAAACTATCACAAGAGCCAATTAAGATAAACAAGAAGCAATAGAGGCTCAACACAAACACACACAACCATGATGTGCAAACCAACATACACACACTAGATTACTCAAGATAGGTAAGTGGTAGGCACATCATAGTCAAACACATGCAAGGTACAAAACCAAACACATGCAAGGGGCAAGCAACTTTCAATGTATGTATAATTTAAATACATGTTACCGCAAGGAGGCACGTTGGATATAAGATAGAGACATGAAATCCAAATGACTTGGCTTGGGAAATATGATTGATGAAGATCCCTTAATTCTTCATAATGTAGCCAAGTCTCCAAAGCCCTCCACAACACCTATTGATCAAGTTTTAGCTTGTTGGTCCCCAACCAAGTTGGGTCCTAAGAGGTTAGTCACAATAGGCTTGGCCACCCAAATGGTTCTTTTCTTGACACCACTTTGAGTACCAACATTTGGCAAACACATTGCCAACCTTATCCTTCTCAAGAGAGTAAACATCATCAATTATGATTGGGTTGGATAAGGTACCGTTAGTGCATGAAGAAGCAAGATGTCCCTTCTCGCGGCATAGATAGCAACATCTACTTCCACCTTTCTTCTTAGTTGATTTCTCAACTTGAGAAGGTTTACTTGATTCTCCTTAGGAAGTGGCCTTTCTTCAATTTGGTACTTGAGTATGAACTTGAGGCCGCTTCCCTTGTTGCTTCTCACTTATGCTTCTTCTTCATGGGCAAGATCTCACATGATGCCCTTCAATCTTGCACTTGAAGCAAACAATCTTGGCCGAATCTTTTACTTGTTCTAGGCCCTTCTTCTTGATGGTATTGTGCTTCTTCTTGATGTTGGACTTCTTCTTAACGTTGGAGTTGAATCCAAGTCCACTCTTGTCATTGGGAGATTTTTGCACACTCAACATATTGTCAAGTGCGGACTTCCCAAATGACCTTTTCCAAGTCTTTCTTCAAAGAAGTGACTTGCGCCTTGAGCTCTTTGATTTCCTCTACATGGTTAGTTTCAACACAAGTACTAGAGGAAGTAGATGCTTCATTGTTAGAGCAACAAGGCATGGAAAGTAATTCATCACAAGATGTAGAAATATCATGAGTGGATGAACTACTAGGACTAGCACATGGCAATATAACATTTTGAGTGGAAGTTGTGCCATTGTCCACATGAGGCTCACAAGATGTTACCTTAGTTGAAATAGCCTCATGAGCTAACTTTAGCCGATCATGGGAGACTAGAAGATCATTATGAGAGCTCGAGAGCTTTTCATGACTTTCTTCCAATTTCCTATAATTGCTTGTTAGCAACTCAAGTTGAGCCCTTAGCTCAACATTCTCCTTCAATATGGATGCTTCACAATAAGTAGAGTTAGTAGCACAAGCATCATCATTTTTAGATTTGAGGACATTAGAAAGAGCAAGAGCATGATCTTTTCTTAATTTAGAAAAGTCTAAACTATAAGATTCCTCAAGACTACAAAGTTTTTCCTCAAGGATCCTTCTACGCTCTTGCTCTTCATTAAGAGCAATAGAAAGATCCCCGATCTCATCGGTGTAGTCTTGCTCACGACCTTCCATTTCCACAATGGTGTCCTCATGCTCATAAATAAGTTTATTGACCTCAATAGCATTAGCCATGATTTCCATGAAGTTAGAGCGAGCATTTTTATCTTTACTCAAAGCAAGAAAGACAATTTCACCTTTCTTATTTAGAGAATCAACAATATCATTCTCTTCATTATTATCATCATCTTTAGATTTAATGGGGTTCAAAGTAGGAGATACCTTTGACTCCTTAGCCATAAGGCAAAAGATGGTCGATGAAGATGAAACATTACTTGAGGCACCACTCAAGTACACATCTTGTTCCATAGGAAGTTGGGTTTCCTCTACAATGTTAGTGACCAACGGAATAGAGGAAACACACGCATTTGTAGTATGGCAACAAGATAAAGCAAGCATATCATCATGAGATATAGACGAAAATTTTGACAAGATATGCAAGGACTATCAACACAAGCATGTAAAGCATGTATGGTGCTAGATGTGTTTAAGTCCAAAGGTAGATCATTGCAACAATGTTGAGGTAAAGAATCATCAATGGTAAGTTTACTACCATTGTTGCAAAGCCTACCACTACTCACATCTCATTAGGTTGTGGCTTACCACATGTTGGTGAAGTAGAGGAAGTTGAGAACTCATCACGCCCGGAAGTGGAGGGAGAACAATCATCCTCAATAATATTGGACACATCATATTTGTTTGAAGCTTTGTCCATAAATCATGAGCATTCCGAAAGGCATGATTGACTCAAGAACTACATTGCTCAAAACACAACAATAGCATGAGATACTAGAGAATTGAGATAAGAGTTTTCCTCATCCTCTAAAGATAACTTTTGGAGATCCTTTGGAGGAGGAAAATCCATATCTACAATTCTCTCCATTTTTGGGCCATACACCCGAAAAAGATTAAGCATGCGAATTTTCCAAACATCATAATTTGTGCCATCGAATATGAAAGTGGGATCATTTGCTAAATCTCTAAACGACATCTTTACTCTCAAGGCGGTGAAGCCTAATAAGAGAGCCTGGCTCTGATACCAATTGAAAGAACGAGGATGTCGCCTAGAGGGGGGGTGAATAGGCGTTTTAAAATAATTACGGTTTAGGCTTGAATAAATGCGGAATAAAACTAGCGTTTAATTTATCAAGCACAAAACCTAAACAAGCTAGGTTCACCTATGTGCACCAACAACTTATGCTAAGCAAGATTAACAACTAAGTGATAGCAATATAGATAACTTCAAGCTCGATGGCTATCACAAAGGTAAATGCATAAGTAAAGGTTTGGGTATAGAAGTAACCGCAAAGTGGACACGAGGAGATGTTTCCCGTAGTTCCTTCCCAATGGAAGTACGTCTACGTTGGAGGGGTGTGGAGCCTCCTAGGCACTCCAATAGCACCGATGTGCTCACCCTATTCTCCGTGAGCTTCACCCGTGAGGGATTGGCTCGTTCCACTATGAGGTCGACTTGAAGGCGTTGACCAAACCGATACACCAAGGTTGAGGAACTCCACAATGAGTTGGAGCCTCCCAACAATGTCCCGGAGCTTAGCAACAAGATAAAGCTCCGAAACTCACAAAGGCCTCCTAGGGTTACAACTAACCCACGAGGCAACGAGAACCACAAAGAGTAATGAGCTTCTCAAACTTCACTCCACGAATCACCGTGGAGAACTCAAACCGATGCACCTAATGCAATGGCAAGAACACAAGAAGTGCTCAAAGCAATTCACTCTCAAATCCCACCAAAGCAACTAATGCTATGGAGGAAGATGAGAGGAAGAGCAAGGAAGCAACAAATGAATCCCAAGATCTAGATCCAATATGCTCCCCTCACTTAGAGGAGAGATTGATTGGTGGAGATGTAGATCTAGATCTCCTCTCTTGTTTCCCTCAAGAATGAGCAAGAATCATTGGAGGGATTGAGAGAAAGCAAGCTTTTGGAGGTCAACAATGGAGGGCAAAACTTGCAAGAAAGGTTGGGGAACCATTGGGGAAGAAGGCCCCTTAAATAGGTCACCCAAATATCCAACCGTTGGGTGCAGATTCGCGCCGGGGCGGTACTACCGCTAGACCCAGCGGTACTACCGCCCCCCTAGGAAGTTAGGACAAGAAAACGGGCAGAAAACAGGCTCCAGGTAGCGGTACTACCGCCCCGGGAGCGGTACTACCGCTTTTGGTGCCGCTGAAAACAGGCTTCTGTTTGCTCCGGCGGTACCTCGGGCGGTACCGGGGCGGTAGTACCGCCCCCTTGAAAACAGCAGGAAAGACAAACACCAAAACGACAATATCTTTTGCATCCGGACTCCGTTTTTGATGATCTTTGGCTCGTTGGAATCACAACAACGAGCTTTTCAAGATTATGCAGAAAACATCATAGTCCAACAATGAATCATAAAACCAAATGGGAAAGGTTAAACCTCTCGAAAATAGAACAACCGTAAAACCTCCAACATCAAAAACGCAATAAGTTTTTCTTACGAAATCCGTTTTTGATGAACTTGAGCTTGTCTTGAAGATCATGACAAGCTCAAAAACCACACATGGAGAAATCCAAATAAGAACCAAGAAAGATGATGCCAAGTATGCAAAGGTTTGAGCTCTCTCAAACGATACGATCAAGTTACTCATTCGAGAGCCCCTCTTGAAAGTGTGGCATCTATCCTATAATCCGGTCTCTCACTAACACCATGAGACCGGTAAAATAGAAACCCTATCAAGGTCATACCTTTGCCTTGCGCAATCCACTTGAGCTAGATGATGACGATCTTGATCACCTCAAGTTGGATCACCTTTCTTGATTGCGCTCCGCTTGATGAAGACTTGTGAAATGCTCCCCCATACACAATATGGGAGAGCCGCTTTTAGGAACATCTTCACTTGACCATTATCTTGATGACGACCACCGCTTGACGTCATCCGCCATGGGCTATATGGAATCTTCCTTTTGATGCATGCACATGGGAAGATACCTAACCCCACATAGATACTCCACACACACATGTATATGGGTTAGTTCACAAAGCTATATAGACGATTGCTTACCATACCATTGGATCACAAGATCCCACATGTAGCTTTGTGTGTTGATCACTTGAATCCATCATTTCCACTTAGCCTTGATCAACTTTGTATCTTTTCTTCTTTCTTGATCAATGATGATGTCTTGAAGGTGAGCATGAATATCCACGGTATTCTATTCTTCAAGACATACTTGCAATATGCTCAAAGCAAACATTAGACCATAAGGATTGTCATTAATTACCAAAACCACACATGGGGGCACCATGCTCTTTCAACAAGGCTTCTCCCATATAAGAGAACTAAATGGAATACCCAGAAGACATCATATGGATTATAATTGGTGGGTATGAGTATATGATTAACTATCTAAACATAACAATCTTTCACCAAAAAAACTTCTAAGCATCAACTACAAGAGGTAATCAACATCAAAAGGTGACCCCAATGACATATCTCAGGTTACAGTTCATAGACTGAACAATCAAACATAATAGATATGGTTGTGGAGATGGTGTTGATGAAGGTGTTATGGTGATGATGATACCGGTGATGCAAGGTGTGATGGCAATGACGGTGCATACAATAATATAGTATTCATTGTTCAAAAAGCTAGGCATCGATGTTGAACAAATCAACAAAAAAAGCTAAGGACGAATGCATGTGGTGGTAACTCGACCAACCTATCAAAAACCTTATAACACATAAGCGATATGAAGAAAAAGTCGACGACTCCTAGGGTAAGTCTTCAAGAAGGAGTCATCGCACTACGTCGATATGATCTTAGGATTTCATCCTAATATTTGAGCTTCAACCCACCATCTTCAACAAGGGTAGGACGCAGATTCGTGTCATGGATCTTGCGCTTCCACTTGAAGCCACCACTTCCATCGCCCTGATACTCGCTTACGACATCTTGCTAGCCGGATACCGTTGGAGGAGATATTGGAGATATGAGACGTCCCATACTGCCTCGCTCCGAGTCACAGTCGCGCCACCTTTCAAACACTTCGTGTGGCGACAAAGGGACACCAACAACATGCATGATTTGTCACCTCTGTAAGAGACTCTATGTAGTACCTACCAATACAAATCGAATTTGATCTCGAGGTTCAAGAGCGTCTCATACTCCCACCGGCCTCAGAATCTCCATGATCCAAGGTAGCACATCCGATACCGCCATCAACCTTGAAAGCAACACAGAGCTGAAAGCCATCACCATCTCAAGCTCCACGCGCCGCGTCGTCCACTCGTCCGCGGTTGTCGCTGCTGAGAATCAGGCCCGCTACCCATATTCCAATTCTCATGCACCACCACCAAATTAGGGCACCTGCTGCCACGACACGCCGCTCATACAACATGACTGACACGCATCCGCCTTCTATGAGACACCACATCGAGCTAGTCGATGCCCACGATTGATGCGGTAGACCAGGCCAGTCACACGCAGAATGACCACGTCGCCTAGCCGCTAGTAACGCGCCTCCATTGTCGTCGGACACGCTAAAGCACCACCGTGGCATCGAGCCGCTGCAGCGCCCTGCCATGCCCATCGAGAGAGCGCAACACGAGTACATTCCACCGCCGCTAGCAGCTTTTCCTAGCGCTATAAGCCAGTGACGGCTAGAAGAGAGGGGGTGGAGGGGGCGAAGAAACATGGCGGCTAGGGTTCCCGTGTCACCCAAGAGCAATGTGGTGGTCGTGATACCGGCTGATAGTTGTCTCCGCAGCCACTCTGTTAGGTTCACTAGTGTTTTATTTTTATTTTTTCGATGATTATCATGTGTTATGCACATAGTGTACAGTTTTATAAAATCACATCTTCCCACTAAAAAGTGTCTGATTAGAGCATTTCTAAAGTATTAATTTAAGGTTTAAATATCAATGTCAAAATCACTTTCATCTGGTGATTATAAGTTTAATGGTCACGTGGCTTAGGTAGGATTATGCATTGGTACAAGTGTACACTCAATCTTGGAGTACAGATATTGTCAGAAATAAGAATGGGTTAGCAACTTAGAACCAGCCACACGGAATTGAAGTGCTCAAAAGGTTACACCATTACACCACCATCATATCAGAACATATACATCAGTACAAGAAAATCCTTCTGTTTACACACGTACGGAATCCTGATTGAGCGACAAATTAAACGCAAAAATAAGAAAATCACTGCCAGCGCTGCCCTCTACCATGTACAACAGGAATTCAATCATTCGTGGCCTCCTCGTACTTTACTTAATTAATTAACTGACTAACCAAATCTTCCATGCATGTATTATTGCTAACATATCCTGCTTTTCTTATCCTGCAATCACATGTTGGATGGGGAATATTCGTGTGGTGACTCTAGTGAGAGGCTTCATCCATGCATTATATATGTATGCATCCATCCATGCTTTGCAAGGCTGTAAAAGGTGCATCGATAGTTTAGCATTTTCGAGTCGATAAATGTTACCCGGGCGCACGCCTCCATGTGGGAGCCAAAAGCTATGTCGGGAAATTATATATGCAAGACTATTTGATGCAAAATCCACACCCAATGGATGTTGATATGTATGCATGCCATACTTGTATCTAAAATATAACGAAACAAAAATTTGACATGGAAGAAAAATCAAGGTCGTGTACAATAGTTTTATCTTTTTTTATTTGCGAATATACAACAGTTTTCTCTTAAGAATGCCAAGTAAGATAATTATTTACTTGGAAGAGAGAGAAATTGAAAAAGGATGTTTGTCTTCTCTTAACTATGAGATAATCTTTTAGAGACAAGACATTTTCATCATTGTACAAGACGATTTATGTTATTCACATGTTTTATTGCTTAATTTTAACATCCCATAACTTTAGAACCTCTCTTCTTCGAACTAGATTATTTTCCAAATCTGTTCATTTTCGGCCAAAAATTTCTGTGAGGGTCAAATTTGTCAATTTCACATCAAACCTAGGGTAGGTTTGATGTCTAGTGTGCCCTATTAATGCAGGTTACGATTGAGGGATTCGGCCTCATCCAGCTGAGAAAAAATTATCTCCAGATTCACACTCTCAAAAATGTGTATTGCTTTTTTTGTGGGAGGCGAATTCTCGTCAATAGCGATGTGTCTATGTTAATTTCGTCAACATGAAGCTCCACGAATCTTGTATGAGCGCGCTACTGATGTCGTGTGCTTATATGTACATCTAGATTTTGTTTAAAATAAAATAATAAGGCAAAACACAAACAACCGACCCACGTGTATGCGTCTTGTTGATGGGATGACAACTTTGAAAGGATACCAAACTTTGTTAATGGAGTTACACTTTGACGGTGATTTGTGAAACACCTATCACAAAACCTGGGTTACATCGGTCAAAGCAAAGAAACTTATGGGCCAAAAAACAATGTGACATATTTACTACTCCCTTTGTTCCGAATATCCGTATCTAGATAAATCTGCGTCAACTAATTCGGGAGGAAGAGAGTACTAAACTATATTGCTAATTTGTCTTTCTTTTTGCGAGGTGCTAATATGCTTTTTCACACTGCTAGCTAGCTGAGTTAACAACACGCTGAGCACAATTTGCGCCCGCCAAACAGAGGGACAGCCTATGATTGCCTCTATCCATGTGCACCATCTCATTTTATATAGCCCAACTGCACGTACGTAGCTAGCGTATCCTTTTCTGCAAGAAATCGATATGGTGACCGCAGCGGCTGGGAGTCATCGATCAATTTCCAAACATTCGACGGTGAGACTGACGACTCACGGAGCACAAATCAATAAAATTAATTAAGTTTGGTTACTAGAGGTGTATAACCGGTTGTGAGTTCTAAAAATTAGTGATGTGTATGACACACAAATCAGCAAAAAAATGGATACTAAGATAGTATTTATTCGTGCTGTAATTTTTTTGGGACAGCCGCATGATTTGGCCTCTCGTGATGCAAATTTGGGGCATTCGTGTGACTGCCGCAAAACAAAAATCGCAGCTCGTGAAGCCCGATTGTCGAGCTGAAGTTTCACCC
This sequence comes from Poa pratensis, assembly GCA_947311845.1. NCBI lineage: Eukaryota > Viridiplantae > Streptophyta > Magnoliopsida > Poales > Poaceae > Poa > Poa pratensis. The sequence continues at coordinate 10,100,469 of CAMZMU010000110.1, forward strand.
CGGCATTCTCCTCTTGATCGCCTCTCTGCCGTTGACGTTGCCGACCAAATCCGTCCAGCCTCAGCGCCTCCCCGCGCTGTCGTTCGCCGGTCATCCCCGTCGCCTAGCGAGCTCTTGCACACTTCTTGCATGCGGCGCAGGAGCATTTGTGGCACAATCCTGTCAGCTCCGTGCGCTCACCCCAATGCCCTGCCGGATTAGGCGCTCCTCGTCCCTTTCACTGATCCACTGTAACGAGCAAATCGAACACCATCCAAAGGAATCGTCGGGAGCAGAAGAGCGGGTCAGACTCCGTCGGGAATGGTGAGCCTCAGCGTGTCGCCGACGCCTGCCAATCCCCCGCTAGGACGCCATCGAGCTCCATGGGGCCTCAAAATGTGTTGAATTGGCGTTATAGTACAATTGGATATGTTGTTGATATGTGTGTGTTGATCTTGCAAAGTTTAAATTGTATCGATAGCTCATGTTTTACTTTAATATGTATGCAATTGGGGAGATGAAAAACATATATAGTTGGTCGGAAATCCACTTTGCCTCCCAGGTGCATATGCTCCTGTTATATTTTTCAAAACTAAACAGTACGAAAATACTTCAAAAAAATCTGAAAAAATTGGACACAAATATACACAAGATTTTAACATTCCTGCAAAATTTCGGAAGGAAATGACACTTTTTGTGGTCTGTGAAAAAAAACTGTGTTTGAAATGAGATTTAAAAATACATTTTTCAAAACCCAGATTTTGTCTTTTTGCGTAGACCACAGAAAGTGTTATTTCTTTCCGAAATTTTCCTCAATGTTTAAAACTTGTATATGTTTGTTCCCAAAAATTTTCAGATTTTTTCGTTCATATTTTTTAATTTTTAAAAACATAACAGTAGCATATGCACATTGGTCGGTGTCCTATTTTACCATCTGCAGAAATTTTTATGATGCCCTATTTTGCATCATCTGCTATGGTAGGAAAAATCGGTGCCCTAAAAACAACTCCCTTATTTTTGGACGGAGGGGGTACTTTTTAGATCTTTTTTGGGCGCCTATATCTCATCTGGATATGCAACCTCAACGCCATTAACCAAGGCGCTGAAAGACTCCCTCGCAACCATATTTTCTAGTATTTTTTTAGTACATACCTCATGGCAACTTTCTGTATAATCTTTTTTTAATCTCGCTCCAGATACGTGCAGGCTATCTGCTGCTATAGCAACAAGCCAACAAGGACCTGTACATCACAGGATCAGTTGGGGCGGCTGTCTGACACTGTAAGATTTTGTAAGGGGCAGCCCTTTCTTAAATTTTTTTGCGAAAGGGGTAAAATTAAGATTAAACGAGAGTACAATCTGCCTGGCAAAAAGAAAAGAGCCACCGACAGCGTTTCCTTTACCCTCTCTCCTGCGACTCGCGAGGCGAAAGGGAGAAAGCTTCTTCCCCTCGGTCCGCCGCCGGTGAGGCCGGCAGTTCCCCTCCCCTCCGTCTGCTGTTCCGGCGGCGGGAGGGTAGGGGAACTCCGGTCCTCTCCGTGCGGTGTGTACATAGTAGGGTTAGGTGTTCTGCTGGCGGCGCTGTGGAGGTGGAGGCGGCGCCGGCGAGAATAATGGTGTTGGAGCGTCGTCCTCTCTACACCGGCGTTCTTCGGGGCTTTGGCGTGGCGCTCGCAGCTCTTGGTGCTCCTAGATCCTCGGATCTAGGGAGATCTTGCTGCCTTCGAGCGGACGGCGGGGCGACGTTGTCGTCTGTTCTTCGTTGGGCTTTTGTCCCTCCTCTCCGTCGTCGTCGGGTCGTCGTCTTCTGCGGCGGCTCTGGGAGTGTGAGGTGCTGCATCTGGGTGAGTTCCTCTGTCTTTTCTCTGTCCGGCCGTGGTGGCAAGGGGAGAACGAGGTGGTTGGGCTCGATCCATTTTTGGTTACCGTGGTGGTGGTTCTCTGCGGCGACTTTGCTCCGACCGGCCGTGGCGGCGAGGGGACGGGTCGTTTGGAGAGCGGGTGATCTTGGTGGCTGGCCTGGCCGATGCGGAGACGGCGGGAAGCTAGGTGGTTTGTGGAAGAAAGCGACATGGCTGTGTGCGTTCATCGAGCTGGGTGTTCGTCGCGTTGCGGCGGCCGGTTCTGCAGTCTACTACTTCATGTGGAGGTGCTTGTCTTCCCGGGAATGGAGGTACGGCGGCTCCGGCGGAGGTTAGGTGTTTGGGGAGCTGGGGTGGATCCGTCCGTGAGTTCTTCTGGTGGCTTGGGGTGTTTAGTGCAGTTTTTTGGGTTGAGTTGTAATTTCTGGTTACTTTTGGACCTATTTGTAAGTTGTACTGAGCTTCCTAATATATGCGTCGGATCCAGTTCAAAAAAAAAAAAAAATCTGCCTGGCAAATTGCCAGGACTTCCGGAGGTCCAGAAAGAGGCCAGGTTAGGGAATCTCCATAGGATGATAACAGAGGCTAGCAAGAGTCTCCGTCGCTCAGGACACGGATTAAAATCGCGGTTTGATTTGTTTTTTTTTTGTGAACAGTGAGCAGTGACGATAGCATGGCACACGTACGGGAGGAGTGATTTTCTAATCTGCCCCGGCCCTCGTCCTTTTAAACATGCTTTAAAAAAAAATCTATGGGCGAATACTCTGGCCTATGTATGAATCGAGGCACGGGGTTATTTTTTAAAAAAAAAGTTATATAATCAATGGTATTAGAAATCACATAACGCAGAGAGTGGATACAAAGAATAACCAAGGAAATAGAGAAAACACGTAGCTCCTATGCATCATAAATTGTATCGCCATCCACACCGGTTGAATATATCTTGCGCGATCGTCTTCATACGATTCCACCAAGAATCCATACTCTGCAGGGCAAATATAGGACCACATTTGGATACAATGGAAAGCCTTGTTGATAACGAATGAAAAACTCTAGTCTCATTAACAACAATATGTGCTCATTTGATTCATAGGATAAAAAAGTATAGGAATAGGAAATCTATAAAATTGGGATGACATGTCTAATTGAATCCTATGGAAAAAAGCAATTTTCTTTGAAGTTGGACCTCATGTTATTTTCATACGAAGTTTGCACTACAAGATTCTTATGGGATTATTTCCTATAGGATTCAATCCATCAAATCAAACGGCCAACGTAGTAAAAAATCCTAAGGATTCATATTCTAAAAAAATATTATGAAATTTCTTTAATCAAATGAGCCCTATATATCATTGCCACATTCTTGTTAAAATCATATTTGGCAACTTTTGAACTTGGTTTCCATCTAAGTTTTAGTTAGAATTTGGTTTGCATCATATACCTTCTCTTTTGCACCGAAGAATATCCTGAGTACAAACCATATTAGGGTGGAAACCAATGAAAACATCAGAAAAGCATATTTTTTTAGTATGTTCTAAAGGTACTATTTATATAGACATGTAAAATTTTAAGCTTAAAGTCAGACTCATGTGGATTGTATAAAAAACAATGAATAGTGATGAACAACATGCATCAGTATTCACGAAACTTGATTTTGCATTCCTCCCAGATAAATATGAATTTGCGCTTGAATTTTCACAGTTTTGTAGAACCTAACCCGTATTTTGCATGATTTTTTAAAACTTTTAAATATGGACTTTCTGGTTTTACCGTGGATTTCACTAGATATGTATTTTCCCATTTCATAGTTATATTTAAATAGTAATTTACTCAATCAAAGGATATAATATAATTAATGTAAACATTAAGGCTACATTTGTCAGCTAAGTATTTTTAGGGTTTTTGTGGAGTACCGTGGTTTTTCTATAATAAAAAACCGTAGTCTCAATAATTTTGTTGTGTTTGGTGTTGAGGAATACCACCGTTTCATAAACCGTGGTACCTGCAGTACTTTGTTTTTGCAGTCTGTTAGAAAAAGGTCTTGGCCCTTTTGTTCGAAATTAGAAAACTTTGGTCTTTAACAACTAGAGTATTCATTTTCTAGGCATTGGAATGCTGAGGTTTTACGTTACCGCGGTTTTTAAAATATTGTAATGCCAAACTAGGCTTCAGAATTTTTAGAGTTTTTGTAGACAATACCCATTTTGGCTTGGCAGGTGTCCTCAAGTTTATATTGAGAGAACATACACTATTGATAATAATAATTATTATTATCATCATATTCCTATAATTCTTATTTACTAAGGGAAGAAAACTTGATGGCTTCTAAAATGTACGTATACCTTTACAAATTTAAAAGATAAAAATAAAAATGATTAAGATGTTGCCAACCCATGTGTCCGGGGCTCTGTGCTACTATACAATAACAATGAATTTTGTTTTTGCGGGTCAATAACAATGATTTTGAGTCCAAATATTGGCAACTGTACCAAAAATTAAACGCTCCATCCTTATTTATCCATTTACATTTGGTATGTTTCATCTTGATTAGAATATTCGACGTCCAAACCAAAAGTGACTTATGAGACCACACACAAAAGTGTAGCTTGGCTAGGTCTACAGTAAATCGAGGGAGGTTTATTATTTAGTCTGATTAGCAAAGCAGCTCATGGAGCGCACTTCCATTTCAGAAAGTACAGTTGAAAAAACCTGAACGGCAGTGTCGGACCAACTAACGGTATCAAACAACCGTGCTTGCTTTCGCCTCAAGTGAGCTTACAAATTAATAATATATTTCCTAATCATATGCCCTCAACACTACTAGCGAAGAGATAATGTTGACATAACATATACTCACCACCAGATGATCATAGTTTTGGTTTTCTAGTATTTATAGATTCAAAATCATGTGAATTGAGGAGGCCCTTCTCGTTTTCAGCATCGCTTTAGTACGTTATGATAGGACGAATTGGCTCATGGGTGCCAACTCATTATGGTGCATAGGCAAGATATGAGAGGACAAAAAAGTTCGAGGGTTTGACCTGCTTGTGAAAAAATTGTAACAAGTAATCTGTAGATCAATATGCTTGTAAAACCAGATGAAGGGAACAACACTTCACTAGGAAACAAACATTAGCACATAGCAACTCCCCCGTGTCACGGAAGCATCGCCATCATAAGAAAATACTACATAAGAGCTATATAAATACACCTCATGCATACATATTGAATAGAACATGACAATTCGCTAAAATTAAACAAGAATTGGTCTGAGATGCCCTAGGGATCTTTGTCGCTCACATGTAGCGGACCAGAGGGACTAAGTAATCAACTGAAGAAGTTTATCTGCAATTCCATCATGATTAGCTGTTGCCAAAGCCAAATCATCCATGTGGTAGGCTGTAGGCAAACCACGAAACTGTAGAGAGCCAATTCAAGGTCTACACAAGCAGCAATTGCATCACAACAATCCCAAGAAATAAACACTCCCACTTGGTGATTAACAAATACTCGGATTGTCGTTTGCCATGGGTTTGTACGGGAATTTTCCTGCCCTGTATCCGGCAATGTCTTGGTCCCCCATCTTAAATCTAATCTGGATGATGGTAGTTTGTAACCACCATAATGGTTGTTTAATTAAAGTGCTGTGTACTAAGTGTACTATGCTCACTGACGCATGACACAGACCTTAGCTGAACTAAATGGAACAGTTCAGTTGCCACCTATATATGGCATTTGTGCACATCAATGCATCGGCATATGGGGAACAATATTGGCTTCTATTTAATGTGTTCTTATGATAAGGAAAATGTGTCGAGATTGACTAACAAAAACACAAAAAAATGTCAGAAACAAGGATAGCAGTCATTGCTTAGGAGTGGTTCAAAGTTGTACCCCGCAATGCATTGGTCTTTCCAAAGTAGAACAAAATTGTACTCCGTAGTAGAATATAAAGAACTTCACTGTGGGTCCCTTCGTATCTGAATATATGGTGAAATGGACATTTCAGAGAAGCAACACAATATATTCAGTAGAGTTGTGCAATTCTGATGTAATTTCTCACCAACTGTCCAAGTATCATTCAGACAAGACTACTATGTACAGGAAAGCTTGTACAGCTAAATTACTAGTTTAGTGACTATTTTGGCATCTATGATTTAGATTGACTTCAAGTCTTGGAAGAAAGGATGTCAGTGTTATCTACTTTTTTAAGCTTTGAGGTAAAGCATGCATTCTTTAGACAGCCTAATGGCTTCTCCTAAGCCATGAATTGACAGGCAATAAAATTAATAAATGAGCCTAAGGGTGAAGGGACCTCCTATAGGATTGGCAAAAGAATATGCCCTGCAACTTGTTCTACCAATCTTGACCGTATTTCCTGTGCCAATCAAGCTCCACTTGGCAAAACAGAAAATAGTTTGCACCTCGCTCCAATCCACCGTGAATTTTCCATGCTGCCTCCTAGTTCCTCCTAATCTGTTCCCTCCCTACATCTTAGACTGTATATTTCATACGGCTATCATAACAGAGATCACATTCTTGATTCAAAGCAGCAAGCACTTACTCTCAACTGCCACTAAACTAATCTCTTCTCGCAATTCCGACAGAATAAAATGCCAAGCGTTCATACTGTCGATCGATTCTCCAATCCAGTGAGCTCTGATTTGGGGATGCTTCTTCATCAGTGATGCATACTACATGCGAGCATTAGGCAAAGTGTTTGGCGTGGTACAAGATAATTATATGGCCAAAAGGGCTGGCTAGTGGAGAGGGCTTGAAAAATATAAACTAAGGAGGAGAAAAAGAAGCATGAAATAAGCTTTGGTTAGGCTCTATGTAATACAGGGCATTTGCATCTATGACCACTAAAGGATGGCTTAAGGCTTTTGACATCGTTCCACTTGTCGGCACACAGTGGGTTCCTCCTTTCCTACATATTTTCATTCTAGAACTGCAGTTTTTTTTTGGCGCGCCCGAATAAAGCGGGTTATGCTTTTGTTCGCGCCTTCCACGCTGTTTCTTCAAACCTATATTTTATGTTTTGGTTCCTAATGGGTATGTTTTGAGCTCAAGTTTATCATCAGTAGACCCCCTGCAGTGGATGCTGATAAGCATAGAGGAACCCATTGGACGCTGCGACGCCAAATTGAAGCCCTACCATCTTGTTAATTGTCAGGATTCTGAATGTTGGATCCAACACTGTCTGCACACTCACACATTGCACTTGGGCCCAGTTCTCAAGTCCTAACCTATGCTTGCTAGGGACATGCAAACAAACAAACAAACGGAAATAGTTAACCGTGAGGAGATCTTTCTTGGCAACCAGCTTCTGCCCCTGCCACTGCACCGGAGATCATCGACGGCGACGGTACATGAGGCGGGCTACCTTGCTGAATCCAGTCCCTACTGCAGCCGATCTTATCGACCGACTGACCGACGAAGAGACCACTGTTGCTGCATGTGCGCGAGCAATTGAGCATGAGTACACACAGGTGCAGCAGATAAGGGAGTAAAAGCCTCCTCCATGTAGTAGGATCTAGAACTGAATTCAAGCCTGGGATGGAAATGTGCCTGCAGCATGTGCAGCACCCCCAGCGTTAGGTGTGAGAGCTGACCTGATGGGAAACCAGGCAGAGAAACGACGCCGATTTTCCCTCCCTGGATTCTGATTTGAAGGATCCGGTTACCTGTTGGAGACATGGGCAATGTGCGCTTGCCGAGCTCGTTCTGGACATCTGAAATGACAGTGCCAACTGACCGGTGTAAAGCGGGCACCCGGCGTTGCCGTTTCTATCTCCCTGGCCTTGGAAGGACCAAGCATGCATTCATTCGTGGCCTTACCAGCAGGGTGCCATGCCGTGGACTCGTCACTGGCACTCGTGCCATCACTGCAATAGATTGGTCTGCAAAGAGATGTGAAGTGGTTCAGCTGAATATCACGGTGGATGCCGACAGAGTTGATCTCGTCAGAGATCCGATAAAATTGGGACGATGCAGATACAGAGAATACTAGCACGACCACGGCTCACGATGATACAGGCAGATTGAGAACATGATTGTTCTCCATGGACAAAGTCTTGCACACAGGAGCAAATGATCGATGACAGTTATCCACACCACACCAAGTTGTTAAAACATAATGTTGAACTCTGGAAGTCGAAAGAACGGTATTTTTGTGATACAAGTGTAGTACATCTCAAATAACCAGGTGCAAGAAAGAAAAGGAGGGTATTTAGCTCTCCGGATCACCAACAGTTACTGTACAAGCCAATGCACAAAGCCCATATACTAATATGATGGTTACAGAGTATTGCATTCTCGTTTACTATCAGTACTGGGTACTGGTGAAGGGAATTGGCCTTCAACATTGCGTACAGTTCCCATCAATGTTCAATGCAATACACTGTTCTTGAAATCAAGGAGAGGTTGAATAACCAGGCCAAGATGGAAGCAACTACATGACCAGAGCACTTGCAACAAAGCAGAGCAAAACAAAGAAAACATGGGCACTGTCAGAGGTAATGACTGTAAGATTCAGATGTATCAGTCTGTCCTTGCCAGACCGGCGAAAACAAGACCACAGTGGCAAAAAAAAAACCATTTGCTTTGTATAGAAAAATGAACAAACAAATTACGCTAGGTGTACAGATGTCCTCAACAACCAAACCAACAAATTCAAACTTAAGAAGTCTATCAAGATCATTCGGCTTCGTTTTTCAAAGATGTTCCATACAACCAGGGAGGTGTAACTGTGGGTGTTGAGTGCCTTCCCTTTGCTTTGGAAATCTTGCTGGATTTTGTCTACGCTATGATGAGATCACCATCAGTTTCGATTAATCATGCACCAGGACAAACAACTCTGTAAATAACCTCCATATTTTCACTTGAAATTTGGGCAGCCTACAGAGGAAAAAAAGAAGATAAGAAATAAGGTACAATGGTAAGAAAATTCAATTCAAACAAGGTTCCTTTCTGAACTCTTAACATCTTTCATTCAAATATTTTTTAATCCAAAAGTATTGCATTATATTCTCACTTCCTTAAAGAACCAAATTAATCATGACAACTTCGTGTCATCTCCTCAGTCAAAATTCTGGCAGCACTGGCGTATGGTACAAAACAGATTAAATGTGTATGGTGGAACCCTGGATGCGTTCGGTTTTGGCAGTAAAAAATTATAATTAATGAAGCATCAGGAGAAATAACAAACAAGAACAGTATGCAATAAATACTTCATAAATTTTGCATACTCACGATCACGAGCATTGTTAAGGGAGATGTGTACACAAATACAAATAAGGACAAAACTGAAAGAATCAATCAAGCACAAACTGTTGCTATTTTAGTTCCAAATATCCGCATGTACATGCAAACTGCTATGCAAGAATACAGACTCCTTATCTACACCACATATCAAATCTAGTCTTAATTAAATTAACGCAACCCAATAAGAACTTCTGATCGGTTCGTGCATAAGATGGTCAACAGTTTTACACAATGAGACGATTCTTTTAAATTAGCTAGCTAATCCAATCTTCAGTTGCACCGACACTGCACAAAATCTCTGTTCCCGATATTGGAAATGGCTCTGACATACGGCTGATACATGTCTCTATGTATCAAATTTCCGATGCACGGTGATGCAAACTATCAAACTAAAAGCAACACCTAACCTCAAGCCAATAAGGCAAGCATCGAACAGCCAATAATATACTGCTATACTATTTGACATAAACAGCTAACTGTTTGCTGCTTTGCTTATTTCCTATTGCGCATAGGTATAGTTGTAAAGATATGATATGCATAATTAACAGCCATGTCTAGTTTAGATGTGTTCAAGTATCATACACCATATATATGTGGTATTAACATTAGTTGACGAATCACAAAACATGAATTCCAAGGAGGTATTGAACCCTTTCATGCCACAAGATGAGCTATGGCTTGCTTACTTTTAGAAGCCGCGAACCAATAATTATGAAATGTTTGTTAGAGGGAAGATGTTTCCGCCTCTGGACTTGATCACATATCCTATATGCAATGCATGGACCAGGTCTAAAAGCATCATATGTTACGCAGGATATAAATAAGTAGAAAAGGCAGCATGAGTAATATGACAAGTGGACGCAGATACACAAAGATGTCTTCAAGGGTGCACGCCCCTAATCCTCTGAAGTGCTGGCCCAGGAATTGGTGAACCTAAGTGGTTGTAGGAACTAGGTTTATCTTTCTCAAACATGTGCATAGCACAAGGTATAAGTGTGTCAGTTACAATTGTTTCGGCGACAACTGAGGCTGTGGGGGTCTGTTGAGTGGCTATGCTTGTCCGTTAGTATAGTAGGCAGGAGTCAAATGAGCATTATAGACACACTACAATGAGTGGAGCATATGCTGAATTAGCTTGTCAAAACGTCTTATAAAAATAAACAGAGGGAGTACTAGTTTGTGTCACATTGTTAGCTAGATATATGTAGTACAGCACAAACCACGGTAAGCCATGATTTATTATGGTGCAAATAAAGTTTACTTGCATAGTACCTCTGTACGTGAGATGTTCAATAAAATTATTAGGTAATAGTACAGACATTATAGTTTTTTATTTCTGGGCTTTCTGATTTGAAGTGCTAATACTAAATCATGAATAGCTAAGTTTGTACAAATCACTCCTTCATTATGTTCCTCCTAACTGGACACCTAGAAACCTCCGTCAAGAAATGATATATCTGCATATTTTATACGCAAACTAGATTAAAATAGTTGAGATTAGAATAAATAGGAACCAGAAGATTCCATGTGATTCTAATTAAGAAAACTCTCAAAGAAAAAGTGAGGTCATGAAAACAAATATTACCCTGCAGCTAAATGGCGACTAAAAAGGAGTACCAACCAAATTACAATGGTGATTCTAAAACGTTAGGACTGATTAAGCATCTTTTAAAAAAAAAACTTTATATTAAGCATCTTATGCTCTCTTTGGGAGACTTTCGATCTTGGGAGTTATCACTGATCCAGTTGAAGTCAGGATGGACTGCTTTGTATCTCTGTTGATTGCATTTGTTGGCTTACATTTTCTTTCATTTCTCCGCAAAAGAAGTTATATTGTATCACCAGAAGAGTTGACCCTTTAGTCGCAAACAAGCAAATTATAACCTACATGTACACACGTATTACCAGATTACTAGATATACCAGCGGTGCAAGGGTGTGTTTAGTTGATAGCCAATGTTTAACAATTAACACACCTTTTCTGCTAAACTGTGCAGCCATGGAAAGTAGCCACATCTTTTGGAAGTGTGGCTAACAACCGAACATACCCGAAATGCAACCGACTGAATCATCCACTCAACAGAATAAAGTCAACTGGACAAATATCAACATATTAAAATAACTGAAATACCATATCATGGCATTACCAAAAAAATTGTACTGAGGACTACTTATAATATTAATAAAAAAAGGCTGTGCGCATCATTTTGATGCAGAGGCTGTGGGTTTCAACCTCCTTTTCAGAAAAAAAAACTGATAATAAGAGGATAATTTTAACGTGCATCTTAATTGTAGCTCTTACAGCAGATTCAGTGTAGCAATCACATTTCATGTGCTCTGCTAGCTCTCACCCCATCACACAACTCCTTTGCCAGGTTCACCTTAGCACTAAAATCAACCAGTGCCACCTCACCAACGTTCCTTTTGCTCCAGTTTGGAAGCGGTCTAGAAGCTGCAAACATTACCAGGCCATCCTACCCTGCACTAACGTTTAAAGTTTGGCTTGCCACATTGCAAGAGGTAAGCCTGCAAAACAGAACAGGGAAGGAGACCCACCTTGCACTCATGTGTGTTGTTCGACCACGCCCTATTCAGTTGGCATCAGTCTCATCATGTCCAGAAACTAGGAAGGTGCTATCAGAAGCTAGGATCTAGGCAGGTGTAAAAAAGCTTGTGAATGGACAACTTCTCCATCACAATACCCAGATAATTGACGGTGGATGTTCAGACTTGAGCAAAGAGCCTATATCTACACAAGCCAGCATCAGTTTTGCTGCTGATCACGATAGAATAGCTGCAAGACATACTCACTTTTTGTTCTAGTCCACCTAAAGCTCTTGGCAAGACATGTAGCAGAAACATTCACCAGGATCACTATACTGAGTGTAGGGTGACAGTCCAACAAGGCTACACAATCTGGATCAGGATTTTATAGAATCTTTATACAATTATCATAGGATCCTTCAGGATCATGATCCTCCTCAGCTCCCAGTCTACCATATAAGGATTGAATAGTAAATTACTAGTAATAATAATCCAAACTGGTACTTTGTTAGCTCTATACCTTCTCTTCTATTCTCATTACATGTTATAAGCAAATATTATAGATGTTTTATTATCTGCATAAAATGGGTAACATAAACTAACTAAGTTTGATACCACACTGAACCAAGCAAAGATTGTATAAAAAGTTTCAACGAAATTAATTTAGAAAAGTAAAAAAGCCTCACTATATACTTGACTTAAATCTAGAAGCCCAACCCTGGCAACTTTGAGCAATGCCTCCTCAGCTACTTTTTTTTGCGGGGTATGCCTCCTCAGCTACTTTTTTTTGCGGGGTATGCCTCCTCAGCTACTTGATGTAAAAAGAAAACAGCATGATGTTCTCGGGAAATACAAACTGCCCAAGCAAGAGATGCAACGAATTTGTATATCTATGTACAACAAGAGATAAAAGAAGGATCCGCGATTTGCACACATTGCGTTTGCCATTTTAGCATTTCAGGACCATCCTTGCAGGTTGCAGCCATCCCACAATCTCTTCAACTGCGCCCTGACTCTCACACCCTCAACGGCTCAACACACACTCTGGACTCTCCCTTTAGTAGAACAGATTCAGGCCACAGTTTTGTTCAGGCTTTACTAATTTAATTCACAAATGTACATTTTATTCATACTAACTCACTGTACTCTGTTAGTCTCTACCCTCCATCCAAACCATGGCTCTGCCTACAGACTATACTCTCCACATTGGAACCAATAAAGCTAGATACAGATGGCGTGCACTAGGGATGTCAGTATGTACCTTTTTTGCCTATTTACCGGCCAATGCAGCTGAAACCCCTGCACACAACGAGCCATGCCGCCAAGAGTATACCGAGGATCACGAGATCCGCGAGGATGATCAGCCAGAGCTGGCGCCTCCACGCCCGCCCGGCGCCGCCGCGAGCTCCACGGTCCCTCTTGGGCGTGCCCCGCGCGAGCTCAGCCTCCCTCCGCGTGGCCTCCTCCGCCTCGGCCTCAGCGGCGGCGACATCGGCGGCCTCGCGCGCGAGCGCCCCCTCGTCGAGGAACGGCAGGCGGAGCGCGAGGCGTGCCATCTCGTCCCGCATCCTGAACTCGGGGAGGCATCGCAGGCGGCGGAGGAAGAGCAGGAGGTGAGACGCCGGGAGCTGCGGCGCGAGCGAGACCGCGGCGAGCGCGAGCGGCGGGGCGAGGAGGAGCGCGTGCGCGCGCCCCGCCGCGGAGTGGGTGACGTACTGGTGGTGCGGAGGCGCCGAGGCAACGAGCGCGGCGGCGAGCGCCGGCAGGTCGTGGGTGCCGGTGCCCCCGGCGTCCGGGTCGTGAGTGAGCTCGGCGACGACGGTGCTGTCGCGGAAGGTGCACGCGTACAGCAGCGGGTGCGAGGCCGGGAGCATTCGAGGCAGCTCGGCGGCGCGAGAGATAGCTCAAGGGTTTGGATTCGCAGGGAGGTTGGGGAAGGGGAACTGCAGGAGGTGATGTGGTGGTAGAGCAGAATGGAGATGGAGGAGGAAGACAGACTGGACTTGTTTGATCTGAGTTTTCTGGGAAATGATATAAAGTGGGTTTCTTTTGAAATAAAGTATGCCTTTATTTTGAATCTTCTTCTTTCTGGATGTTTATCATCGAAGTGATGGTTTTGTATCTGTCGTGAGAGAATTGCACTGTTTGGTGCGTTTGTTGCACAAAACACAGAATCAAACCACTTATTGCAGCAAATCCAGGTTCTTATCTAATCAGTTGCAACCAGCCCAAATAACTGATTTAGAGACTCTAATACGTATCTGACATGTGGGGCTGAATTTTTTACCGTATACCAAAAAATTATACCGTATACCAAAAAATAGGACAATCTTTTGAGAATTAAAAATTAAAAATGGGCAGCATAATGTACAAAATATGTAGATTATACACGTCAAAATTGGCAGCATAACTGTACAAAAATTATAGAGAGCATCAACTAGTTCCAATATAACAGCATGTATATCATAAGAGTTTACAAGTTCAGTTAAGCCTCACGGCACTTCACAAATTCCAATCAAAGTGTCTCGTGGCTGGCTGCAAAGTTTTATACAGAAAACTGGGGTTTGCTGCAACAAGTGTTTTGTTTCTGTGTTTTGTGCAACTTTTGCACCAACCCTTGGTGTTATGTGCAATTTTGTCATATGTCGTATTAAAAATCGGTGTGCACATTAGATGTGAGGACAGTGAGTATATTTTGTAACCGGTTGCACCCCCATTGTCGGATGTAGTCGATCATACTCTAAACTTCTAACCTTACCACCCTCTCGTCTTTCTCCCTCTCTTTTATAATCTTCTTAAAATAAACTAAGAGATATGTCTCTTCTCCCTTTCTTGCTCCATCTCCTTCGACGAGCCCTAGATGACTGGATTCCTCCTCCATTGCCCGACCGCTTCCTTGTCCACTATTCATGGTCAGCAACTCTCCTCTTCACATGGCACACAAGCTCTTTATCTCTAGGGTCATTCAACTTGTCGCGGATTATAAAAGAGTTGCTTAACCAACAGTCGCTACCTTTTCCTCGAGTCGCCTCTACTGCCATTTTATATAGTAATGATCCAATAGCATTGTAACTAAGTGTTGAGTTTGTTGACAGTAATAAAAGCTATATGGGTGATAGAGCAATACATACCAATAATCCAAATAGTATGGTAATTGAGTGTTGAGTTTCTAGAAACAAAAGGAAGGGAAATCATAAAATGCATTCCACATACCTCCCTTAGTACATGCAACTAGCCATATTTTTTCATTAATAATTCACCTAATACAACGATATAGTTACCTTTGTTATATTTAGTAAGTGGGATACAATGTGTAAACATTTAATTGTGTTAAATTTTCAGATTGACCTCTTGGCCCGATAAAGCAAAAAAAGTGACCAATCAGTTACTACCTCCGATCCAGTAAAAGTGTCGTGGGGATTGTACTACCATAGTATAAAATACATATACAGGTCCCGACAGTTATTGTGGATCGGAGGGAATACATTTTTCTATTTTTCCATATTTCGAATTACTTGGGATTTTCCTGAAGATTTTTTTGGTAATTTGTCATTTTCTGATACTTTCGAGATTATTTGTAAATTTTAGTATTTTTATTTTGAATTATTTATGGTTGTTTCAAAATACTGGCTTTTACAACAATAAAAAATTGCCTTTATGTGTGCTTGGATTAATTTGTTGTCGAGATGATCTACCCGTGGATATTTATTGTTCTTCTGAAAATTTTCCCTTAATCGTATTTGAGTTTGTGGCTTTGTGCGAACTGTTGAGATGGTGAAATTTGAAGCTCAGTCGTGCCATCAGTTTACACCAGATGTGGTTAGGTTGGACTTTGACACTAGATGCGGCATGTCGGCTGCAATAAATCCAATAAAATTTGGGTTCGTTTTAAATTTCATCTGGGCATGTGGGAGCCGTTGGAGCTTGGATCTCAACGCTCACCACCACTTGCCAGCTTGTCCAAGAATTATTTTTAGCTGAGCTTGTCCGAGATTAGATTGACTTAACATCTGTATTTGTTTCCGCCATCACAGCCATGCACGCTCGCATTGGACTCTGGAGAGGGCGCGGGGCCATGGTTATTCATCACGAACATATTTTCTTTTTGTTTTCATTTGCCCTCTATGTGCGCCCTACGTTCATATAGTTAGTTACATTCATCTTTCGTTGTGATTATTCAGTGGCAAGCATCAAGGCTCGCTACACGCATCTTAAACAGTTTTTTTTTTTTTTTGCTGTAGTCTCGAAGCTCCCGGGCCGGTGGGGATTCTCTGACTTAGCCCAGCCTGACTTTGGGGCATTGACAGGTGGGCTCCACGTCTGGTGGGCCCCACTCACCAGTGACTCAAAGTCACAGAAAAGTTAGAGGGACAAAGTCAGAGAATCCGCGCTGCTCCCGGGCTAGTATAGATAAAGTTAAGTGTTTTCATTACGGGTTCTTGGACATTATTTGATTGATTGCACAACGGTCTTATGTGACTTTTGTGAATCTGCTGATCAGGTTAGTGTCGATTGTCCTATTCATTTGGCCCCAAAACCTGTCATGTCGGTTTTTGTGTATGCTCATGAGGAGTTGGTGTTTATCGAGGTACCTCACTCGATGTCCTAAGCCAGATAGGCAGGATTACGGTGTCTGGAGGAACACTCTCAGGTGATGATACTGTGGGTGTGCTTCGTTGGGTGGTCCTGGATTAACAATTTAAGTGGGACAACCACAGAGGGTTATTGTGTATAATGCAACCAAATGCGGTATTCTTGATGTGGCTCGGATGGGGCTGCGCTCAAGTGACCATATTCGAGTGCAACCAAATGCGGATGATACTGAAATGGATAGGGCGATACGAGTTGTGCAATTTTGTGATTCTCCATCAACTTCAAGTACTAAACTTCAATCTAATTACAGAGGATGAAATAGTGCATAGAGCTAATAGGATAGGTGTTTCGTCCTCTGTAATTAAGGATGTGGACTGGCCTAGCCGATTTTTTCTGTTAAAAATATTAAGGATGTGGAACTACAACTCTTACTATGTTGCAGAATTTAAAAAAATGAGATCCATGAGCACTAGCACCAAGGATTTTTATAGTAGAAGCCCACCCGTGTGAGGCACCAAAAATTCGCTCCCGATGGGAGTCGAACCCTGGGCGCAGGGTATGCCACTGCAACCCTTGCCACTAAGCCACTGCCTAATTCATCTATGTGTATGTTGCAGAATAATAAGAAACAATGTGAAAGATGACCCACAGAGCTTGTTTGTCATCAAGATTTCGAGTCTTTGTGAGGACTTAACTGAGAAAGAAAATAAGGGCTTGGGAGATCATACAGATCATCCTCTTCCAAGTGAGAAAGTCACACATTCCCCCAAAAATAAAGATTATTATTACTCTAAGGTTAGAATGAGTTCTAGATTTAAAATTGAAAAACATACACGTAGATGAATTGTGGTTTGGAAGAGTGAGTGGTTGCAGGACCATCCCCGTAAGATCTGTTTATTCAAGAAACAATTCGTGGACATAAATTGGAATTTATTGTTTTACTAGAGACATGAAGGTCTAATTTTGCCATTCATTTCTTAAAACATTCTTCAGACGGAAATTGATTATTTGTGATTCTGTGTACCACCTGATGGGACGTGGGGAGGCGTTCTAATTGGCATAAGTTTGATGTCTCTTGTTGTCAAAAAAAAGTTGAAATAAGATTTTGTTTATGTCTCGAACTAAAAGGGATGGTTTCGAGTGGGTATTTGTGGCGGTATCGTGCTGCCCAAGATAGTAAGAAACCTAGGTTCCTCGCTGAACTGGTTCGTATGTGTGAAACTCAATCTCTTCCTATGATGCTAGGGGCAAACTTTAATATTATACGACGACTACAAAAGGATAATAACAACTTTAATGCAAGATGGTCCTTTGTGTTAGTGATATTAGAAGTCTTGGCTTAAAAGAAATTGTTCTCTCAGCCAGGCAATTCACATGGGCCAATCACATAACTATCCTGAAAGCTAAATAGAGTCCTAGATAGTGTCGAATGAGAGCAAAAAAATCACTACAAACGGTTCATGCTCTAACGAGGTTGGGGTCGGACCATACACCATGGTTGATCGACTCAGGTGAACATGCTCACTTGGGTAACAAGGCTCAGTTTTCATTCGAACTATCTTGGTTACGACAAGAGGGGTTTTATGATTTAATTGAGACGCCAAATGGTATTCTGTATCTAAAGGTGCGACTCCAATTGATAGATGGCCGAATAAGACTAGACATCTTAGATGCATTCTTAGGAGCTCAAGAGTTCATCTTTAATACCCTTCTCTGGATCGCTTGAAGGCATGTTTCAAACAGTAGTTGCAGTTTCATTGGTTTAGAGTTCAAACCTCTTTGGTTCAGCCCCTTATAGACTCGATCTCTAGTCTACCTTTCTAGATTTTCTCTTTACTGGGTGATCCTGTTTTGACCATTTTCTTTTCTTATTTTTGTTTGTCATGTGACTTTGAACACTCTTTTTCCTCTTATTATATGAAAAGTACACCCCTACGGTAGCATGGTCAAAAAAAGAAGAAATAGAAAGAACATTTGAGCCGAACTATTGATGAGCTCGATATTAAGGCTGAACTCGTCCCTTTAACTGCATCTGAAAGGGAGGCGCTGAGGAATGCGAATGAAAAACAACGTAAATTGGACATGATGAAGAGGCTAATGGGCTCAATGCGCCAAAGTCAAGGTTCTGCAGGAAGGCGGAAATAATACGGAATATTTCCACCTTATAGCGAATGGTAAGCAAGAAAAGAATTTTTTTTCAAATTGAACTAGATGACGAGACAAGTGCAGGAGAAGAAAAATCTAAAAGTTTATTATAAGGAGTTGTCTGGGGAACCTTCTCTAAACAATTTCTCTTTGGACGATGGTCATATCAATGACAATCCGTAATATTGTCATGGGAGAATAGTATTTTATCTGCTGACTTAAGAGAGAAGGAAGTACATGAAGCCGTATCTCATATGGAACATAATAAAATTTGTGGGACTGGACGGGTTTCATGTGGACTTTTATCAAGAATTTTAGAAAAATATGAAAAATGATTTAATGGCCATGTTTGTATAATTGCAAGCCGGAGAGCTACCTCTCTATAAGCTTAACTTTGGTGTGATCACATTGTTACCCAAAAAACACCGTCCAAATACAGCAATACAGACCAAATTCTCTTTGGAATGTGAGTTTGAAAATCTTATGAAGGTTAGGTTTACCGGGGTTGCCTCAAAGGTAATTAAGCCTACCCAAACTATGTTTAGACCTGGAGGCATATTCTAGAGGGGTTAGTCGTCTTGCATGAAATCATTCAAACCGTGTTTAGCTTCTCTTAACAAGAAATATCGATTGACTAATTGTAATATGATTTACCGTCCCAAAGACCAGAGGGTTTGGAGTCAAGGTAATTGAGTTAAAAAATATGTTTACCAAGCAAATGACTTTATAAACTTTTGAATCAGAAAGGTATGTGTGAAAAGTTACTCCAGAATAAATATCTTCACAATGAAACTCTATCTCAAGTCACTAGCTCTCCCTTTCGGACGTGACTCATGGGTGTGAGGGATGAGTTTTGTAGGTGAATGTATTTTATACTAGGTGATGGTACGAAGAACTAATTTTGCGAGGATACTTGGTTAGGGAGTACGTCTCTAGCTCAACAATATTTCTCTCTTTATAACACTGTGCACCAGAAAAGTGTTTTGGTTGCCATAGTGTAAGCTCAGGTTTCTTTAAATATTGGATTTATACGTTCTTTAACCGGAAACAAGTAGAATAGTTTGTAAACTTAGTTTAACGGTTGATGAATGTTCATCTATCACAAGAACAACTCATTTGTGTGGAACCTCACAACTTCAGGTTCTTTCACGGTGAACTAATGTATGCGGACTTGCTGAATGGTCATATTATGTATTTCTGTAAGTACTTATGGATAATAAAGGTGCCACTAAAGAGAAAAATCTTTATTTGGTTTCAATATAGAAGGGTGTTATTGATTAAGGATAACCTTGCTAATAGATTCTGAAGAATCTATTCACCATCTATTTATTACTTGTCCCTTATACTCGTCTTATTTGAAGGATAGTAGAGTTTACTTTCAGTCTTGCACCACCGACCAATATCACGAATATGTTTAAAAATTGGTTAACCGAGTTGATCAAAAGAACAAAACGCAGATTCGTTTCGCGTTGTTATGGCCTATTTGAAATTCTCGGAATGGTCTGGTTTTTAACACGAATGGAAATGTTACATCTTTGTAGGTTATCCATAGGGTCTTGTAATTGGATCCATATGTGGTTCATGCTTCTTCCAGTGGGGCAGCGGGAGCTTTTGGATATGGATGCAGCCGTCTGGGGCAGTCGCACAAGCTATCTTCAACCAGACTGGTTTGCGGCATTTTAATAGATTATGCAAGTGTCTGGTGTTTTTTTTCGTGGCTCATTTTTGTGGCCATCTTGAGTGATACATGAACTGTACCCTTTGATATTTTAAACTCCAGAAAAAATGGCCGTGTGCATAGCTCGACGCAGAGGCTGGATCTATTCTCTTTTTCATAAAATAACCATACACGTGAAATGATACTACTAGCAGTACCGTGGTGCGTGTGCTTGTTCACGGCAATAACGGGCGACACACATCGGAAATCACAAATCTACCATACTGCTTGGCACGCAGCAATCGCGACGTTAGAACCAGCCAACAGAATCGTTTTCCATAGAAAAAAGGCACATATATTCTCTCACTCTAACTTCTATTTCATCCTACGAGTAGAGATGTAAGTGGGTCATCATTAGGGTATATTATACCCTCTTTAGTTAAAAACTAAAAAGGTGAACTAATTTTGTCAACATAATGATGTCATTGAAAGGGTTAGTTCTTTTTTAACTAAAAAGGTTAGAGGGTACCTTAATATTGAACCACTTGCATCTCTACTAACGAAAACGGCGACACACAATTCTTGAGCTGAAACGAAGGGAAATTATCGTGTGTTGCCCTGCTGTAGACGTGGTGGAAGCGGTAAAGCAAAGAAACAAGGTAAATGTGGGTAAAGGAATCCTCAATGTTAACCAGGTAGGTCGTGATTATAACAAGCATGTGTGCTCTAGAGTGGAATATGAACATGATGTGGTCTCTGGTAAATGGAAGTTCTGCTCCATCTACAAAGGGGAACGAAGGGAAATTATCGCATGTTGGCCTGCTGTAGGCGTGGTGGAAGCAGCGAAGCAAACCAACAAGGTAAATGTGAGTAAAGGAATCCTCAATGTTAACCAGGTAGTTCGTGATTATAACAAGCAGGTGTGCTCTGGAGTGGAGTATGAACATGATGTGCTCTCTGGTTAATGGAAGCTCTGCTCCATCTACAAAAGGAGAGTGGATTTTTGGAACCCGGACTACATGGAGCCCGTTTAATTGAAAAAAAATCGAAAATGATATTTTGAGTTTCCAAAAATCACGAAACAAATCACAGATGTAGATAGTGTCGAGACCTACAAGCGTGCAAAATTTTACCTTAAACTTCGTCGTAGTTTGGGCTTTACAGAAAGACAAATCGGGAAAATTTCAAATTTTTGAAACTGTGTATTGTTCACCACCCAAATCCATCCATTTGTCTTTTTTGTGTAGCCCAAAACACAATGAATTTGGAGTTGAAAATTTTCACGGTTGTAGATCTCTACAATATCTACATCCGGTAATTTTTTCTTGATTTTCGGAAACTTAAGAATGTCGACTTCGATTTTTTGAAAAAAGGGCACATGGTGCCCGGGCTCCATTTTAGGTTTTCGACTTGCAGGCTGTTATGTACTCCCTCCGTTCGGAGGAGGATGTCACAAAAATGGTCATTTTTGTGACATCCTTTTCCGAACGGAGGGAGTAGCTGACACATTCACGGACAAACAAGAAATAGCGAAGCGCTCATTCCCTTCCATTAGTTGATGTATCATAACCATCATTGCAGTCCAGCTACTCGCTTAATGCAGCATGGTTACATCACGAATTGCAAAACCAGACTGGCTAGTAATTTTAGGTAGACCACGGAATACGTTGTAGGCTACTTAGGGTTTAGGGTTTAGGCTGACTTCTTCACGGCACGCAGGTAGGCCAGGTAGATGTTGGTCTGGTTGTTCCAGTTGGGCAGCTTGCTTATCTGCACCGTGGACTCTTCTCTCTCGACACTGGAGCACCAGAAGGATCCTGCATACACCAATAAGAGTTCCCCACATTTTTCACTATCGTCAATGATTTCTCTAGCTTAATTAATGGAATTTTTATTCATATCATTAACAACTTTCGAATTACCAAGACAGGATATGGTGATTGACAAGAGACATTGCCAGGAGAAATAGGTAACAGAGAACAATTGGGTGAAAACACGAAATAGAAAGAGCTGAATGACGCACCCCGAGGAGGAAACTGAATGGGTGCTGCTGCTTCTTGTTGCTGGCTTCTTCGAAGTGAGCCTCTATGAGCTTCCTCAGGTCAGAAAGGCAAGCTGTCCGCAGAAGTTTCCGTCCCTTGATAAGATTGCCAGACTCCAGTTTGATGTACACTTCCAGCAAGCCCTCTCGCTCCTTCTGCTTGCTCTGGTCATTTACATCAGGTGTGGTGCATGATTTCAGCTCACCGACGGCCCTGTCAAGTTTGCCTCGCGCACGACTTGGCAAACGATTGGTGAGAGCTGCGGCGATACTGGGCTATCAGACACTTTGACGTCGCTCATGGGGGTTTCTATGGATGCCCATGCTGATGGGTCCTTGTTCTCATCACCGAACAGCTTTACCGGCTGATTGTTCTCATCTTCCAACGATTGCTGTCCCAGCTGCTTGTTGTAGCTCTCCTCTTCCACAACTTCCTTGCACACTTCCTCTTCAGTACCTTCACTTATCTTGCCCTGCTGGCGAGTATCCTCCTTTATCACCTTCACATCTAACACTGTCGGCTGATCTCCTCCTGCAGACATCTCTGATAATCGTGCCAACAATATACCCCCGATGACATCCTGCTGTACAGGCTGACGAGAGTCCACCTTTTCACTCTCAACCTCTTGTAGCCTTTGCTTCAAAGCAAGGACCTCTTGCTGCTGCCGAAGCATTTTCTCTTCCATCATCTGTAGCTCACTCTTCAGAATCTTGGTTTTCTCAATGACCTTCAAGTTTATCTGTTCCTCCTTTGCAGCTGCACCCTGCCCTTCTATCAGCCTGAGCTTTGCCCTTACTTGTGCTAGCTCCTCCTCCTTTAGCCGGAGAACAGTCTGGGTCTCATCGCGCTCTTTCTCTCTTTGCTCATTCTCCTTTTTGCTTGCATATGAACTGGTTCATGGCAGCAATCCTTGAATTGAGCATTGAAGATGACTCTTCATGGTTCATTTTGTACCTTGGTGTTGATGCATGAGCAGCACGGATAATGCATTTTGCTTTAGCACCGTATTCCAAGGTAGAAACTGTCTTGTGCAATTCCTTTGGATCAGGACTCGCGCACAGAATCATCAGAATGTTTGATTTGTCGCCCTCAAATGAATCCTGAAATTCACGAAAAAAAACCAAGTTTTAAATATCCAGAAGAAATAGAGAGAAAAGTGACATCAGGGAACGTGACTCTGCAGTGTTTTCTACCTGTAACAGCATCGTGAGCTTGCTATCCCGAAATGGAACATGTGAATCACCATTGGCTATAGACTCAACCACTCGTTTCAAAGCTGCGTTTCCTTGGTTGATCTTTGCCGTCTATGAAACAGTAACCAATGTTATAGACCAGATGTGCAAAACCAAGAGACTAGTTAACATACACTTCTGTACATCGCGTTCCAGAAAATAAATAGGGGTGAAAGTGCAAGTCATTGTTAATTATCATGCTGCAGTTCATATAGCAATATCAGAATAGAAAAGATCACGGTATGACGAGAAAATTCTAATATAGTTGCTGCGTTGCAATTTGCAGATCATTGACTGTTAGAAGTATCATGTGAAGTGATTAAACAGGCATCATTTCCCAACGGGCAACTGAAATACATTGGTTGCTACTGAAATTATAAGGATTGTTAATATCACACACACTGCATTTTGGCTTCAAATCCTGTTTGGCCTGCAGCTTCTATGTTCTCAGAACCAGCCATATCCACAAGCATCAGGCTTCCACCCACCGACGGGACATCCAAGATTATCTAGAGAAGTGACACAAAGCAATGTTAAAAAACAGCTGGATCTTTCAAAGAACATTAAGGTTACAGATGCTAACTGCTTATTGCAACCAACCATGCAGTGACTTCTCGAACTTCTCTCATTACAAAGTGTGCTCTTGACAGTACGCCGCTTCTCTACTTTAGCAACTTCCATTGATATCTTACCAGCTTCATTTCCATAAATGTAAGTTGCATTTCTGGCTTTTGATCCCACTACTTCTAGCTTCACCTGTACATAGTGTATTGAAAAACTTCAACAAGTCTGCTGGCACATTGCATCTCATTATAAATTCCACATATTTTGTTACCACACAGCAAACAAGTGTCAACATATTTTTTCATTATAATCTCCATGACTCGATCAATTCAGTACCACATAGTAAACAAACGTCAACATAATCTCAGACTCCATGACTCGATTAATTCAGATATTAACACATAGCAAAAAGTGTCAACATATTTTCTTAGCTTAAGTTGTGCGTTTTAAACCTCATGTTATAACTTACGACCAATCCAAATGTACGTCAATCCTTGGGGCGTTTCAGCTATCAGCCTGAAATGATATTAGCAGTATATCCCTATTCCCTAGATAACCTGATAACTTAAGTAGTACCGAATACGACTTGTTTTAACTATGTTGATTGTTCTACTACACAGAGAATTCGTAAAAAAGTACCCCAAAAAATAGCACGCACTTAAATTCCCCTGTTGTTAATGATCCAAATAGTCACACTGGATGATCTGAAAGGGGAAAATACCCACGCATCCTAATTCGCATCCACCTTACTGTATTTTGATGCAGAGACAAGAAGGAACTGCTGTTCAACTATCTAAAAAACCCATTATACTCATTTGATCTAAAATAATCACAGTAACTTACAAACAAAACCATAATGAATCATATCATCATATGACATAGACAAACTCGCCGAGGCTTCCTAGCACAAGAACATACATCCGCAACTGCAAGGCTGCAAACAGGTGCTAGAATGGCATAAACCAAGTAGAAGTGTGAGTGTATCACCTTGGGCTTGAGGGCGTTTCCTGTGGCACTCGCTCCTTCGCTCCCCGCGAGCAGATCGTATACCTTCTCGTTGAAAATCTCCACCACGGACACCTGCACGGATTCGCCGGCATCATCCTCGCCGCCGCCGCCACCACCATGTCCGCGCTCCAGTATGTCCCTGAGCGCCAGATACACGACGCCGGGCTGCTCGGCGGAGCCGAACATGGTATGGCTCTTCCCGGACCCCGTCGGCCCGTAGACCATCACCGTGCACTTCGCGCCCGAACACACCCCCCGGACCCTCGACTGCACGAACCGGCGGTAGAACCCCTCCAGGCCCTCCTCCCCCGACACCGACACGCCGTCCAGGGTGAAGTCGCGGCACGAGCCGCCGCGCCCCGCGCCGTGGCGCACGCGCACGGACGTCCCCCGCGGCCGACCTCGAGGGCAGACGCGCCGCCGTCCGCAGCGAGGTTCCGGATGCGACCGATCACCTCGACCGGGCGCTCCGCCTCGGCGCCCGCTCCGGCGCGGCGGCGCTTCCTCTTGGATGTGGTGATGTGCGGGGAGTCGAGGCGGCGCTTGGAGGGCGTCCCGCGGTGGCATGAACCCCCCGCGTCGTCCCGCCGGTCTCGCCGCAGACGAGTTTCGCCTCTAGCTGCTCCGTGGCGGCGACGACGCCCGGGTGGTGCGCGCTCAATGGCGGGGAAGTGGTGGCCGGAAGAAAATCGAGCCGGCGCTTGGAGAACGGCCTGCCGGGACCAGGGACGGAGCTAGGGGGGTGCGGGCAGGGGCCATGGCCCCCTCCATGTTTGATTATTTTCCTTAAATACACCTTGTAGTATGTAGATTTAACCCTCAAATTTGCTAGAATTTACTCGTATGGCCCCCTCCATATTTAATAATGTTCACTTGGCCCCTGTTATGTAATGTTTTACTCACCGTGAGTAGGTGTAGTAGCCAGGCTATAGCCATGCATGGGGAAAGAAAGAGCTTTTATCACCTGGACAGGCTAGGCCGAACGAATCTCATCAAAAGATTTGGCCGCCGCCTCTAGGAGCCCTCATACGTCATAAAAACGCTCGTCTATGACAACATACTTTTATCTTATGTTCATCGCATCATTTTTTCAGCGAGATGTCAAAGCCGTGCAAAAATAACCGCAACATTTCAAAAACATCAATGCAACTAAAATTGTGGGTATGTGGCAAATCCCTACTGTTTGCAGCAATGCCCCATTTGCGCAGCAGATTCCCGAGAAAAAACGTCACGACACATATGTGGCATGGGATGGGAGGCCAGCGTTACATTTGAAGCAGACACCTAACTTCGTCGCATTATCTCTCTCGTGCATTTACAGCAAAACACATACGATTTTGTAGCATCTGAATACACCCGTTAAATATTAAAAATACGCGAAAATCTAACCTTGTGCTGAGTAGTGACCTCGCTGGATCGGGCTAATCGGCAAAAAGTAAGGCTTAATTGGTTCCAAAAATGAAGAAGAATATGTGTGTGAGAGAAAGGTACAATGATAACAAAGAGACATCATGGAGGTGCGACGTTCCGGATGCGACCGATCACCTCGACCGGGCGCTTCGCACTTTCTTTTGGACGTGGTGATTTTCGGGGAGTCGAGGCGGCACTTGCAGGGCGTCCCGCGGAGGCACGAGCCAGCCGTGTTGTCCCAGCCGGTCTCCGCGGATGAGTTTCGCATCTAGCTGCTCCGTGGCGACGCCGCGGTCGAAGTGGCGCCTGCTCAATGGCAGGGGAGTGGTGGCCGGCAGAAAATCGAGTCGGCGCTTGGAGAACGGCGTGCCGGGACTGGGAGCCATGGTCAGGCGCCTTGGCCGCGGCCGCGGTGGGCGGCGAGGTAGGGACGGCGACGACATCGTTTGGCGCTAGCTAGATAAAGCTTGTGTGAGGAAGAACATGAAGGATTTGAAATGAACTCCTCCCCTCCTCGCTCATGCTCGCCCCGCGGCGACAGGGGCAAAACCCTAGTCGCCGCCTCCCCGTCCCACCTCCTCATCTCCTCCTTCGCCGCCACCGGCGGGAGCCACCGGGCAAAGCCTGTGCGCAGGGCCGGCTCTAGAATTTCAAGGGCCTAGGGCGCATTCGACCAATAATACCGGGCCGGCTGTGCAATAGACCAAAGATGGGCCTTTTTATTTTGTTTTTTCCTCTGCCCTATAGGAAATGTGTACAATATATGGGCCCCTATTTCAGTTGGGCCCCAGGCGGTCGCACCTCTCGCCCTGGGCTAGAGCCGAGCCTGCCCGTGCGGTGCCGCGCGCCAAAGCGTCCTCGCGGGGCGGTCGCGGCTGGCAGCGGTGCGGTCAGGGCAGTCGTTGGGTCGCTCGTCGGTGACTCCGATGGCGCGGTGGTCTTCGGTGCCGAGGGCCGCTCCTGGCGCTCTTGCGGCTGGGGGTGGACGGTCCAATCTGGCGCGTGGCTTGACCGGCGCGGTAGGCAGGCAGCGGCACCCCTTCATCTTCCTGCACGACGGCTTCCGGGCGGGGCGGGCTGGGCAGCGCAAGGGCCGGGAGAGGGGTCTCGGGCCATCAAGCCCATCGCCTCGCTGCAGATCCCGCGTGATGCCGGCCACCAAGGGGGTCGTCGGCCGTGGATCTCGCGTTTGAAGTTAGCTCTCGACGGATCTAAACGGTGGAGTGGTTGCAGGTCTGGTTGTGCCTCTGGCCGGAGTTCGGGTGGTCTCGGCGAGTGGTCGTTGTCCCGTCAGTTTCGGCATCGCGCGGAGTTTATGCCAGGGCGATGGCCCTGGACGGTGGTAGCCATGTTGATGGACGAGCGAGCCAGTGGCTAAGGTGCTGGCCGGTGACCATGGTTGTGTAGGTGGCGTAGTGGCAGGCGAGCAACACATTGTGGCAGGGGTACGGTGGTCGTGCTTGCGGCTCTCTTCTTACTCGGGGTCATGCCGAGGGAAACCTTCACGTAGGACGGTTTTGAGTCCAATCCTTGTACGACGTTTAATCCGACGGACATGCATGGGGAAGAAAGAGCTTTTATCACCTGGACACGCTTCACTCCCTGCCAAAGCCAATCCAAGCCTACTCCTGTTGACGTGACAAATCTGACAGACGCCTCTCCCGTTTGTCACCTCTCTCTATCTACTGGCTGGCTCGCTTAGCCAACGGACCAACGTTTCCTGATTCAAAATTTCAAACCCACCTACTGGCTCTATACACTCTATACTTCTATAGCCTCTCTCGTTTTTCTTCTTGTTTTTAGAAAAACCAACGGTCCAATTTTATATTACTAGTTTATGTTTTCCTTGTATCGTTAAACTGCAGTAGTATGATTCTAACAATATAATTTTCATAATATATGCATTTGATAACATAGATGTTGATTTTTTTTCTATATTCTTGATCAGACTTTACAAATTTTGCTTTAAAACCCAGAACACAGGGTACTTATAAATAGACGGAGTATAAGCAAATTAAGTCGACCGAAAAACAGAAAAGCAATCGCGTCGTCCTCATCGGGCGACTTAGGGGAACCTGCCGCCGGCCACCCGTCCCCGACCTCCTCGTCAAATTGAGTATAAGCAAAAAAAAATCTATATCCTTGATCAGACTTTACAATGATGGGAATTTCAAAATGGTTGTGTCGGATGACCAGTGGATCTAAATGGCTCATGTCGAGTTTGAGATTACAAGTGATGACGGAGTCGAGTTTGGATGTGGTGAAAACTTGTGAAACGGATGATCGGTGTTTTGCAGCAGTCTCGGAAGCTGGGGCGGCAACACAGGGGGGACTTCTTCTTGGTGGTACTCTTTGGGCACAAATTTCGACTTCCGGTGTTTCTGCACGGTTCCCTTCTTAGAGGCGTCATTCTTTGAGATCCTTTTTTGCAGTCCGAGTTTGGCCTCTAGTGGTAGTTACTGTTGCTTCACTGATCAGTTCGGCGGCTTTTCTTTTTCGTTTAGCTATGTGCATCCTTACCGTCTCGACTAGCTCTTGACGTTATATTGTTGCAGAGGTTGGGTGTAATTGATATCTACTCGGTTTTAATAAATTCCCTTTATATATATATAAAAAAACAAACTCGGTCGTGTTGATCGGTTCACCTTCGATAAACTTGCGAGCTAGTTAATTAACGGGCCTTCAAGGCCGAGAGTAGATCGAATCTAATCAAAAGATTTGGTAGTCGCTAGGCATAGGCCATCCAGAATGACTTCGGGTTGGCCCTCTAAAAGCGGTCATACCTCACTAAAATAATCTGGACCGTTGTCTATCGCAACATACTTCACCATGCATAACATTTTATTTTAATATTCACATATGGTCGCAACATTTTTTGCAGCGAGGTGTCAAAATGTGCAAAAGTCATCACAACATTTCAAAAACATCAATGCAACTAAAAGTCTGGGTATGCCGCAAATCCCTAAACCCTTTGCATCACCCAACAAATAACATTTGCAGCACACGCCCAAGAATGTCGCATTATCTCGCTCATGCATTTGCAGCAAAACACATACGAGATTGCAACATCTGAATGCACCCGTGCAATATAAAAAACGCGAAAATCTAACCTTGTGATGGAGCAGTGACCTCTCTGGATCAGGCTTGCCGGCGACCAATACAGCTCAATTGGCTACAGAAAAAGAAGATAATTAAGATATATATGTGTGTGATAGAGAGGTAAAATAATAAACTAACACTAGGAGATAAAAGAAACTATAACCATTTCGGTTACTCCCTCCGTTTTTATTTACTTCGCGATCTGGGTTAAGTCAAAGTCAAACTTTGTCAAATTTGACCAAGAATATAGGAAAAAACATTAACATCCATAATACCAAGTGCATATGATATGAGAAAATATGTTATGATAATTCTAATACTATAGATTTTACATTGTAGATGCTAATATTTTTTCTAAATATTTGGTCAAACTTAATAAAGTTTGATTTTAATTAAACCCAGAACGCAAAATAATTGTGAATGGAGGGAGCATAAGTTTTGAAATGGAATGTTTACAACATGAGAGTTGTGCAAAACAGCGACACGAAAAGTAATTTTGAAAAAGTCAATACGTCCAGTTTTGACGACCGTGATATAGAAGGAAAAAACTCCAAACATAACCATGAAATTCAGGAGTTACAGTTAAAGAAACTTGGAATCGATTTTTCCATAATAGATACTATACTTGTGGGTCATCAAGATTCTGCAATGTCGCCGATACAACGCCCTTCGAGTCAGGATGAGGGGGCAGAGGTCCATCTCCTTTCATCGAAGAGAACAGTCTCGCGACGGCTCGTTGTTCCTGCAGCAGACATGGACGTGGTTCACTTCACTCGCGATACTCCCACCTCAAGATCTCCCTTCTCGCTCCATGGTGCTTCGTTCGCGGTAGATGGCATCAATGACTCCAAGTTGGACATTTTTTGTTGTTGTTGTCTTTGTTGCTGGTAAGTTGTTTAACAACATCACATCCAGACGTTTGTCATATGGGGCATGATTAAATTAAGGATGCCACTAACGCTTGGCGGGATCACGTGCGACCTGACCAAAAGTTGCCACGCGGCAAAGTGATTTAGTGAGTGTTGCCGCTCACCGTCGATTCAAAAATCCGATGATTGGCAATTCGTTCACTCCACGAGACTACATCCGTCCGGTTCGCTCGTTATAATTTTCGTAATTTAAGGCTGGACACTTGTGTGCCTTCGATATAAAAAAAGTATGCAAGTGAGAAAAATACGTCACAACAACCCGCATTGTCGTTTCAGTTTACGGTCATCATGCTATTTAAGAATGGCACAAGATCAGCAAGCTGAAACATAGAGCAACCAAGCTCATCTCGATGGAGCAGCCCCGGGCTAATCAACCACGGTTTTGTGGAAGTGCGTGCTCCTAATCAACCATGGGCGTGTTTGGTTGCTGCACGGGCTAGCCCGTGCAGCCTACCAAGACCCCTTTTCGGCATGTTTGGTTGCCTGGGCTGCATCGCGTTTTTGCACAGCGTGAACCTTAAAGCAATGTTGGGCCAGGCCTAGGGGGAACACTCGATTCGGCCGTTTCCGTGGAGCCACCCTCGCGTAGGCAAAAAATCGGCACAGCGTGCACGCACTGGCAAGGGGCAGGAGACGCCGCGTCCCTTCGGGAACACGCGCCATAAATCCCCTCACCGCACATCTCCCCACTCACTCACTCACTCGTCCCCTCTCTCTCCTCTCTTCCTCGATGGTTCCCCTGCCACCGGCACGTCCACAACCCCGTCGCCTGCATCTTCGGTGGTAGAGGAAGATCTGCGTCGACCGGCCATCCCTGCTTCTTCCTTGACCGGCTCGATCTGCATCGCCACCGAAGGCCGCGGTGGTCATCGTCTTCTTCGAGGGCTTCATCCATGACGGTAATGATGTTCTCCGCCCCTTTTGAGCTTGTTTGTACCGTAGATCTGTAGATCGTGGTAGATTTATCGCCGTTGGTTGACATGCACAGTAGATCTAGGTCGTTTTAGGTTTCGATCTGCAATCTTGTGCGTGCGTATTCTTGATATGGGCCGATGATGAACACTAGCAGTTGCCTCTTAGGGATTAAGGGCTCCGTTCCGAAAAGAAGGTAAACTATGTTGTCAACATTGTATTTGGCACGATGCTCCGACCCCTACGAATTGTTCATGATTTTGCTAGCTGAGGCCATCAATAGATCTGCTAGATGAACTGCTTGACGTTGCTTTTCTTGATGCGGGCCGATGATTAAACTATCCGACGATAGTTGTAAGAAGATTGCCTACAAAACCAAGTGATCAATGCAGGGACAATGCATGTATTACCACTTCGTTCTTGTAGGCACTCTTTTTGCCCACTGATGGCTTTGATGTATGAGGCTTGCATTTTACTTGTGTGCATTCGAGAGGTGTCTTTTAGTTTCTACTGATTTGCAAAAAATGGAACTATTTGTGTATGCTAGTAGGTACTAAGAAATCATCTTTTGAGTGTTGCCAATGATGATGGGTGTTTAAAGTGTGAGGCTGTTGTACCATTGTCACCACAAGGCAGCCACCAAAATTAAGAACCAGGCCCAACTCATTGTGTCTTGTTCTACATTTTGTTGGTTGTCATGTGGTGCATACTTTTTTGCCTTGTCAACATTCCTGAGGCTCCATGAACTGCATTTCACTTGTAGGCCGATGATTGTAACGTGGCACATTTTGGACTGAGGCAATATAAACAATGTCACCACTAGACAACCATCAAAACTAAGAATGATGCACAACTAATAGTGTGTTGTACTTGATTTTGTTAGCTTGTCTGGTGGTGAATAGTTGTGTAGGCCTTGCCATTTGTCAACATAATTGAGGCTACAATTTTGTGTCTTCTATGATGATGTTTTGACACAAGTTGTCGATTTGTTTTGCAGTCAGACAAGGTCAAGAATGTTGTTGAGGATAATGGTGGCAGTGCTTCCAAGAGGAGGAAGGTCCCCCTCGGCCACTTCCACGAAGAGGTGTCTCCAACCCACTTCTGCAAGGTGATCCGGGCACCTAGGTTGGACTTGTTGTCCATTCCTCCAGCGTTCCGTCATCATCTAGGAGAGATCATGTGAGATCCTGGCTCAGAGTTTAATAGAATTGATAGAATACTCATATCAACAAGTTGCAGCTTCTTTTCTGGAAGCTCATTTAAAAAGAACTCTGAGGTTAAGCGTGCTTGGCCCGGAGCGATTTGAGGATGGGTGACCGACCCAGAAGTGATTCCCGGGTGCACACGAGTGAGGACAAACTACACAGAAAAGACCAGTGTTGATATGTGGGGCCAGTCTAGAGATCCTAGAGAGCTGCCAGGGGTGACAGGCCTGGTCCGATGGTGGGCCAGGGTGTTACATTTGGTATCAGAGCCGACCCTCGCGTTAACTCGGGCATGTGCGGGTCAGTGGGCAGACATGTGGACATGTGCCGGCATTGGACGCATAGACGGGTGCCAAGAGGGGAAGTTCCTAGTCTGGAGGCTGACCGACGAGGGCGTCGGTCTTCTAAGGGGGGAAGGATGTGAGATCCTGGCTCAGGGCTTAATAGGATTGATAGAATACTCATATAAGCAAGTTGCAACTTCTTTTTCGGAAGCTCATCTGAAAAGAACTCCGAGGTTAAGCGTGCTTGGCCCGGAGCGATTTGAGGATGGGTGACCGACCGGGAAGTGATTCCCGGGTGCGCACGAGTGAGGACAAAATGCGCAGAAAAGACAAGTGTTGATATGTGGGTCCAGTCTAGAGATACTAGAGAGTTGCCAGGGGTGACAGACCCGGTCCGAGGGTGGGTCGGGGTGTTATAGATCCCTAAAAAGAACGTCCTCAAGACGAACATTGGCTGCAACTGGATGGTCACTGTCGTCGGAGCTGCCGCGATTGACAACGGATGGGCACCATTTGCCATGTGCCACAACATTCAAATCGGGGACTTCATCACCTTCAAGATGCTCAACCCAACAAAGTACAGAGTTACCATCTTCAGCACCGACGGCGCCGAGATTGTGAAAAAGTGTGATGAACATCCCTGAACCTGCATCTGGTACCTGCCACCCAGAAGTCCTGAACTTTGTCTCGGTCTGTTATGTTGAACCTTGCCTACTTACCTCGTTTATGTCTATGACTGTTAAAACTCTTGTGCTGTGGCAGTATTTCAGTTTGGGTGCACCTGTGCTAGTAAGGTCACCCTCTAAAAAGTGGTGACAGTACAAGTCTAGGCGCACGTAACCAAACGTTTTGCTTTGTATCGCCAGTTCAAGATACAGTCGACCAAACAACGTGTACGTAAAATTTTGCACCGAGCCAAACGGGACTGGTCAGAACATTGTGGGCAACCAAACAGGCTGCACAACATGGCTCAGACCACGTTTTTCTAGAGCCAGGCCCGCCAGGGCCACAGATGCAAAAGGCCGAAAATGCATGCGAGCAACCAAACACGCCCCATATGTCACGTGGGTGTGTCTGTGTGCAAGAAAAGGAAGACACGAACACCTCCATACGCGCCATACGCGCGGCGCCTTGGAGCTGGAGTCGATCGAGGACCGTCTGTGGCGTTCAAACGCAAACGCAGGCTGCAAGGAAACGAAACGGCCGCGTGCCATCCGGCATTCGTGCTCACCTTGCAGGCACCGCAGCGGCGCACAGCGCAGCTCTACTGAATCCGATAGCAAGAAGGTGACGCAACCTGTCGAAAACGTTACCGCCAATTCGTTCCAACTTGAATCCGAGTCGACGTCTGTGCCGAACTGCCGATCGCCATTGCGCGTTCGACTGTGTATATATGCATGCCGCCGATCCACACCAAACTGCTCCTGCTTTCCACGGCCGTCTCCTCCTCTCCACCCCTATCCCAGCAAACAAGCAGTCGATCGATCGAGCGCCATGGCCTCCCGCAAGCGACCTGCCGCCGTTGCCCACGCGACGCCCACCCAAGGACCGGTGAGCTGCAGCAA
Organism: Poa pratensis; assembly: GCA_947311845.1. Taxonomy (NCBI): domain Eukaryota; kingdom Viridiplantae; phylum Streptophyta; class Magnoliopsida; order Poales; family Poaceae; genus Poa; species Poa pratensis. The sequence continues at coordinate 10,134,764 of CAMZMU010000110.1, forward strand.
GAGGAGGCGCATCAGCATTGGGAGCTTCGAGGATTACGAGGAGCGTACATGCATCGGTGAGGGCGGCTTCGGGGTCGTCCTAAGGCGCGCCACCGCGTCAACGGCAAGACGGTCGCAATCAAGTGCCTCTCCTCGCCGGACGGCACCGAGGAGCCCCCCGACGTCGCCGAGCTCGTGCGTGAAGCCCGATTCCTCGTTGCCTGCAGGGGGATCCCTTACGTGGACGGCTTCGAGGGCCTGGTGCGCGACCCCAGCACCGGCGCCTTGTGGAGATAATACCATAAACATACCACATTTGTAGCGCAATTTACCGATTGGTACCAGTGGACGTCAAAATCGCATTTACATATCACATTTTCTCCAGGTTTTCGCAGAAAACCCAAATCGCTCGCTAAGTCGATTTAGACAGCCGTTCTGACGTGCCGGGCCCACATGTAAGGTGACGTGGCGGCGCGGGACTGTGCACCGTCAGCTCTTTTGTAGGCAGGTCCTCCAGTTTTGACAGAAAATTACGCAGGGGTCCCTGGCACCTTGCAGTTTTTAAAAAACGTACTCCCTCCGATCCATATTAATGGCCTCAACATTGTCTAGATTCGGATGCATCTAGTCTAAACACTTAACTAGATACATCCGTATCTAGATAAAGTTGAGCCCATTAATATGGATCGGAGGTTGTACTATTTATTCAAATCTTCATAACTTTTGAATACAAACTCAAATAGAAAAACTTTTAATACGAAAAGTGATTAGAAATGTTTGAATATTTCAAATATAAACTTGGTTCACTATTTCAGATAATTAAAATATGCAAAATAATTAAAATTGCTTCTATTAATAACGTAAACTTCGAAAATTCATTACTTTAAATATATAACTCCAAATGATATAAATAATATGTCTAAATTTATTAGAAAAATCCAAGGAATCCATTTCTAACATCCATAATGCACGAATCACATTTTTTCCTCTCGGATATTTTAATTATACAAGGAAACTTAATTATAAATGTGTGCCATTTTATTTATTCTTGCATATTTGCATGAATCATATTTGTAATGTCATTATTTTAATTACATAACTCCAAATGATATTAATAATATGTCTAAATTTATTTACAAAATACAAGGAGTCCATTTCTAACATCCATAATGCATGAATCACATTTGTTCCTCTCGGATATTTTAATTACACAAAAAGTTAATAATAAGTGTGTCATTTTATTTATTCTTGCATATTTGTAGAGTCATTGTGTACTTGTTGATGCTTTTGTTGGACCAGCTCCAATCGACAAGTTCAGTCTGGCGTTGACGGCAAAGACAAGACTGCAAATATGCAAGAATAAATGAAATGGCACACATTTATTATTAAGTTTCCTTGTATAATTAAAATATCCGAGAGGAAAAAATGTGATTCGTGCAATATGGATGTTATAAATGGATTCCTTGGATTTTTCTAATAAATTTAGACATATTATTTATATCATTTGGAGTTATGTAATTAAAATAATGACATTACAAATATGATTCATGCAAATATGCAAGAATAAATAAAATGGCACACATTTATAATTAAGTTTCCTTGTATAATTAAAATATCCGAGAGGAAAAAATGTGATTCGTGCATTATGGATGTTAGAAATGGATTCCTTGGATTTTTCTAATAAATTTAGACATATTATTTATATCATTTGGAGTTATATATTTAAAGTAATGAATTTTTGAAGTTTACGTTATTAATAGAAGCAATTTTAATTATTTTGCATATTTAATTATCTGAAATAGTGAACCAAGTTTATATTTGAAATATTCAAACATTTCTAATCACTTTTTGTATTAAAAGTTTTTCTATTTGAGTTTGTATTCAAAAGTTATGAAGATTTGAATAAATAGTACGTTTTTTAAAGAGTGAAAGGCACCGGAGGTCACGAAGTTGCGCAAAAAGGAAGTATTGGTCACCAAGTTGCGAAACGTCAATTATTGATCACAAAGTTGTGGATTTGCCAAATTTTGGTCATTCCGTCACGACGGACGTTAAGTCGATGACGTGGCAGTCTGTTTTTTTTACAAAAAAACCCCTTAAACTTTTGTGTCTTCCAATTGCTTGCTGGCTGGCCCCTGGAGTTTGACCGATATGGCTGGCTGGCCTGCTGGAGACGATTCGATCACTGCGTCGTCCACCACGTACGACTCCACCACCAGCGTTGCGGCGGGCTCGGCCGTTGGGTGCACGGTGGTCACCGACCGGTAGTTCCGGAGCCGGTGCTCGCCGCTGACGACGCGGAAGCTCAGCACGTGCCACTCGTCGTCCAGGATCTCCAGCCGCTCGCGGCTGGACGCGGCGGGCAGGCCCGACACCACGCGCACCTCCCTCAGCGTGCCCACGCTGCCGTCTCCTCCACGGGGTATCCGTGCCTGTACGGCGGCGGCGGGGACGGGGCCACGAGCTCCATCGCCCTGGCGTCGCTCCTCTTCTGCCTCTCCCTCGAGTGCACGACCCACATCAGCACCGAGAGCAGCACGGCGGCCGCGACGGCGAGGAGGCCCGGTAGACCTGCTCGATGTACCTGGCGAGCCTGGGCAATGGTCTTGGCCGACGGACTGGAACGCGCGACGCACGAGCGTGCACTCAGCCAGGTCGGCCAGCACCAGCCCGTACCGGGACAGACCGTAGCTCACGTTGGCGGCGCCCACCATCTACTCAAGCATCGACGGTGTCGTACTCGATGGCCTGGAGGTCCCTGCCGTTCTTGCCGGCCGCCATGGCGTTCGAGAGCGCGGTGGTTAGGCTCCGGTTCTTGGGCCCCGATGATGTTCTTGTAGGCGACGAGGGGGCCGGAGCAGGACGGGTGGGGATTTGAGGAGAGCGCCCTGGCGGAGGCGGACGACGGCGTGGTAGAGGCTGCGGTGACGGCGTGGTCGCCCTGGCGGAGGCGGACGACGAAGTGCGTGCCGGCGCCGAGGTTGAGGCTGCGGTCGGGGACGACGAGGTGGAGCTGCGAGCCGGGGACGACGACGAGGGTCTCCTCCACGGTGGGCGGGGCCGGGGCGTCGTCCTCGGCTGCGTCGGCCGGGAAGAGGTTCTCGGCGAGCTCGTTGGGGACGAATCGAGGTCGGAGGAAGAAAGGGGAATCGGGGCTGGTTCAGCTCGTGGTGCCGCGCCACCTCCGCCGGCACCGTCCCGTCGTGCTCCCCGCACCTGTGCGCCGCTACGCCCGCTCTGGCGCCGGTGGGGCAGGCGGTCCAGTCCTCGTTCCTGGTTCTTCCTCGCCCGGGTGCGCGTAGGGGCAGGCAGTCCAGTCCTCGCTCCTGTTCGGCGACGAGGAGCTGCGGCGGGATGTGGTCTGGCTCGGCCCAGGAGTAGGCCAGCGCGCGCCGCAACATCCTCGTTCCTGGTTCTTCCTGGCAATTTTTTTTGAAAAGGACCTAACAATTGGAAGACACAAAAGTATAAGGGGTTTTTTGTAAAAAAACAGACTGCCACGTCATCGACTTAACGCCCGCCGTGACGGAATGACCAAAATTTGACAAATCCACAACTTTGTGATCAATAATTGACGTTTCGCAACTTGGTGACCAATACTTCTTTTTTGCGCAACTTCGTGACCTCCGGTGCCTTTCACTCTTTTTTAAAAACTGCAAGGTGTCAGGGACCCCTGCGTAATTTTCTGTCAAAACTGGAGGACCTGCCTGCAAAAGAGCTGAAGGTGCACAGTCCCGCGCCGCCACGTCACCTTACATGTGGGCCCGGCACGTCAGAACGGCTGTCTAAATCGACTTAGCGAGCGATTTGGGTTTTCTGCGAAAACCTGGGAAAAATGTGGTATGTAAATGCGATTTTGACGACCATTGGTACCAATCGGTAAATTGCGCTACAAATGTGGTATGTTTATGCTATTATCTCCGCCTTGTGCCTCGTAATGGAGTACGTCCCCGCGCCGAGCCTCCACACCATCTTCTGGGACAGGCGCCACGGACCGCCACTCTCAGAATCGACGGTGCGCGCTTTCACGTGGATGCTACTCAACGGGGCCAAGATGATGCACGGCCGCCACGTCGTGCACCGTGACATCAAGCCGGCCAACATTCTCATCGGCCAAGGGGGTGCACTCGTCAAGCTCTGCGACTTCGGGCTGGCGATCTCCATGTCCGAGCCTCCGCCGTACACCCAGGCCGGCACCGCGGGCTATATGGCGCCCGAGATGCTCCTGCAGAAGCCGGACTACGACGCGCTCGTCGACACCTGGTCGCTTGGATGCGTCATGGCAGAGATGCTCACCGGGGAGACGCTCTTCCTTGACGATGAAGATGAGGACGAGACCATTGACGAGATAGTCCAGCTATCGAGTGTCTTCAGAGTGCTGGGCACACCGGACGAAAAGACGTGGCCGGGCTTCAGGTCTCTGCCGCTCACCGCCAAGGTCATGCAACTGCTGCCGGAGAGGCACAATCACAACAGGCTGCGGGAGATCTTCCCTCAAGAGAAGCTGTCAGAGCAAGGGTTCGAGGTGCTGCAAGGACTTCTCACTTGCAATCCCGACAAGAGACTGACGGCGGCCATGGCGCTCAAACACCCATGGTTCGCTGCTCCTCGTCCCTCCGCCGCCGTTGCAAAGGTTGAATCTTTGCCGTTGCCGAGAAAGAAGACGCCGCGCTTCATGGTTCCACTCGCGGTATGGAAAGCACAGCGGGTGTAAAGCTGTCCCATATGTAACTAGGTTTGTATGATCGTTATTTCGAATTGTACGATCGACCCATGTAAATCCTGGATCGAATTGTAAAGAAAGCGATATAACTGTTTGATACAGAATTGAATTGCAGAGCAACTGCCTTCTTTTCACATTTTGGATTGATCTGTTTAACTGGGAGAAATTAATCGATCCATCGTGTTCATATGCACCATAGGTTTTCAAGTGTGAAATTGGGTAATCCTGAATTGCGCGAAGTACAAAACAGTGACAAAAAATGACATAAAAGTTCAGGTTTTATCAGCAGGATTTCTGCACTATCAGGTGAACATCATCTGACAGCAAATGCAATATAAGAACATAACAGTATTCCGAGAGCAATTCGACAGCATTTCGATAGAATTTTGACAGCATCCGACAGAATTTCGACAGCAAACAGGACATACAGAATATCAAGTGAACAAACTGCCATAGTTTACACAGACACCACAAGACCACAAGTCAGAGTGTCACACAATGGGACAAGAGGTAGCAGCAGTGCATCACACACATACACACGAGGAAGTATCTAGTGCTCCTAGCCTTAAGGGTGCTACCCGTCCTACCGCAAGAAAAATTAATTTTAAATGTTTCAAAAAATTATACGAATTTTTTTGGATATTCATAAGGTATGTTTGTACAACCTCTCAAAATTTCAGCTCCAAATTCGAAGAAATAATGAGAAACAAAAAAGACAAATTTGGCATGAATAGTGTCATTTTTTTGGTTTTTGTCTTTTTTGACACCCATGACACTATTCATGTATTTGTCTTTTTTGTTTCTCAATGTTCATTTCGAATTTGGAGCTGAAATTTTTGGAGGTTGTACAAACATACATCGTGAATCCACAATTTTTCGTAGAATTTTTTGAAACATTTAAAATTGATTTCTTTTGCGGTAGGACGGGTAGCACACTAAGGGGTGGGAGCACTAGATATCTCCTCCACAGGAAGTTTATCACAAAGTCGCAAACAGCCACACATCAGGTGGACAATCAGTCAAGCACCAGCTGCACCATGCAATGTCCCGCACCTGCTGCATCACGCAATGTCCAGCACCAGCAGCTACACAAGCAGTTGTCCATCAGCAGGTACATGTCCAAGTCCAACCATCCAGGCGACCAGCCATCCACGGCTCCAGCAAGCACTAGTCCACCACTCCACCTTATGGCTTCAATCTCAACTCCAAGCTGCACAAGTCCACTGATCACTATTGTATATCAAAATGCATGTTAAAAATGCCATATGCTTGTACCTTTAAGAAGATGTTCCATTACCATGTTCCTGTCTCACTGTGCCGAAGTAGCAATTGCATCTCTGTACAGCTTATATCAAGTATATCCAAGTTTGTAAACCAAATATATTCGTAATTATCTTCATCGATTTTAGAAGTACTTAAAATCCATAATAGGAGTACCGAAAATAGGTTGTTTACACATAATAGTAAGCTTAGTAAGAGGTACAAAGTATTGTCAGTATACCTAGAACTAGAAGTGAGGCACGAAAGGTATTTTAATAACAATTGCACATTTAGCCAAAGGAGCGCAGTTACAGAGTACACTTGCTAGGCTAGCAGGTGATCTACAGTCAAAAACTCATTCATACACTGCCATTTCTTTAGATTAAGCTCTAGTAACCATTCTGGAGTCTTCACATGATTCAGTGAGTGTCAAATTTGGAGATCTTCCATGGAATGGGCTGATGCACCTTTTAATTAACACGTAACGAACTAGCAGGCCCTGATAAATGGCAACAGAGAAGAGAATTAAAGCATCAGAGAAGAGACTGTATATGGTGACCCCGACCTATTTTGTTTGGAGCAGCTCTTTCAATCCATACATCTCTGACGCAAAAGGTAGCAATAAACAATTGGAAACAACGCTTTATGTCTATAGATGGATCTTTCTTTTCCCAATTCATCTATCCACTTTTCTGATATTAGTCCCTAAGCTCCCAGAAAAAATGAAGTGCTCCTCACTTTGTCATGTGATTTAAGAGAAGCAATATCCAACATTGGAAGATACAATGGTCTTATTGACATATATATGAGCATACCTTCAGAAAATAAGTCAATATTGAAAAAAAAAAACTTTGCTAACCATGTATTTCAGTAAAACGTCACAAATTAATGTCAGTTCTTTAGGGCCTAACAGAAATAGAAGAATTGAAAACTAAGTGTCCTGGAAAATAAAAATCCACATACCTAGTAATAACTATTTCAATGCATATTATAAGGAAACTCCAGATTATGTCACTCATTCTCTACAACTAAACAATCTACGAGTAAAAGAATACATCATGGATGGACTATAAAAACTTACATATCATATAACATCGTATACCTTTTCATTTGACTACACTCTCAGGAGTTTGTCCAACAATCCAAGTAAGGTTGATGAGGAAAGCGTATGATAGCCGCCAAAAAGGAAAAGAGGATAGTGAAGTTGTACGAGTAAATCTCCCTCTACATAAGACACCGGAGAATCTGGAGGTAGGAACCAAGTTAATCCATAAAAATACGTTCAGCTGCACAGAAGAGCCCATCAAATGTATTTTGTAAAGAAAGTAGTAAATAATCTCCTTCCATGTACAGTTTGTCTAGACTGGCCTGGAAGTGAATAATATCAGTAAAATGACTCGAACATGGACTTTGACTTTAGTACCAAGCAAACAATACTTCAAACTGCAGGCTGACAAGAATTAATTTTGTGATACGGGGCAGCTACTATGCTATCGGGTTTAAAGGCAGTACAAATATATGGCTTCAAAATACATGTCTGATTTCGTTAAGAGGGGTGGAGGTGGTAATTTCACTCCTACTTGTTAAGGGTATTTTTATAAAGCCCCTCTCATCAATGAGGAAACTACCTTTGAAGAGAACTACCATTGAGAGGGATCAGTAGTCTAGGATTCCTTTTACAATCTATGGAGAAGGAAATAGGACAACTAAGGTACACAATACATCTTAATACTTCATCCATAATCTGTCATCTTTAGCAAGTATCGTGTACCTAAAAAACCTAAAAGACCTTGAAATCGAATGTAAAAAAACAGATATTCAGTATGGAATGCATCCTATACATTTGTCGGGTTCCCTGCACCCATGGCCTGCACTATAGCCTGTGTCACATCCCAAATTTTGGAACCCAGAAAAACTTAGTTTTACAAGACCCAAATTTCAGAACCAACAAAAACTTTTTTTGAAATACTTCACTAATGATCGTGATTTCCTTCCCATTGCTATGTTGACCTTGGTGACTTGTTGTTTGACTAGTAAATATTAACCTAAGAAACCAACCTAAGTAAAAATATATTAAACTTTGGTGATCATGTTATGACAAGCAAATAATCCATATACCTTCTCCAATCTTATTTTGGCCAAATTCCTTTTCAATGATGCTATGTTTTTAGCAACCACCCAAAGGCCTCTGATTTGAGAAAGTAAAAGTATTTCCAAAATTTACTTCTTTATAAATTAAGGAGAACTATACCTATTTTCAACCTTGATGTTTTTGCAAGAATTTGCAACTCTTATTTCAAACTCATATTTTCACTCTTGTTGGAAATAACAAACGTGGGCAATATACTACCCCATATACTTTCTCTTTAGCAAAGCTTTTGAAAAACTATCAAGTTATGAGTTGAGATAGTTTAAACATCATCTTGTCATGATTAAGTGTGATCAGTCTACCACATATTTAGATTGAAGGTTTTTGAAATTGGAAGTTTACCTTTTGTTTGTGGTTTTGACTTGTGTTGACTTGTGTGTGTGGTTGCTCCTTTTTGTGTATGTGACTTGCTTGTATTGAATTCCTGAGAATGCTTGTGCGTGGTGGTGTTCTCTAGTCATTAGAACCTTGACCTACCCTATCTAGGATTCTTTAACTCCAAAACTATCAAATAAAACCTATCTTCACTCATCTTAACAGATAGCATTTCTAGACCTTTACCATTTGATTAAATCTTGAACATTTAGGAATTGCATCTCTGTATATCTCATCTACTCCATCTCATCTTCCATATCAAATCAAGATTGGAAGGATTTGAATTGTTTGCTTAACTATCCATGATGGTTTTGTGAGCTAATCCAATCTGTGACCATTAGGCCCAATATTGAAAACTCTATCTTTCTCTTGCACCAAAAATCCAAGATAAATCCACAAACCCTCTTACTCTATTCTAAAAAAACTCACATACTCAATTCACCAAAAATAAAACAAAAATCCCAGCCAGGCATTATGTCGAACACCTGGTGGGCAGAAACCCTAATTGACTAAAAACTTGTGGTAACTTAGTAAAAATTTGGTAACTCTCTCTCCATCACATCCATGCACTGCAGCCACACGAGAGCCAGACTCTAGGACTTTTCCTGTTGGAGTTGGCACCATCCCTCTCATCAATCTCTTCCCTCTCTCCCGAACGCACGTGGGCAAGAAGAAGAAGACCATGCCACAGCCCATGCGCTCGCCGTCGCGCTGCCGTCCCTATTCTCTGCCGAAGGATTTAGGCCACGCGCGGAAATGCACCTTACCTGCTCCACACGGAGCTTGACCACTGGATGCGTACCATGGCGATGGACGCCAACACCGATCCCCGCCACCTCGACACCCCAGCACGTGTGCCTCGCCCTGGCCACTCCCCAGCCTCGCCGTGACCCCACGGACACCACGACGTCACCCCTGTTGGCCCACGATGGCGACAGCCGCCATCGAACACTTGCGGGACACGCCGAGGTCACCGCTCGGCCACAAGTCTTCTCGCCCACTCCTCGCTCCCTTTCTTCGCCCCAGTGTACGCCCTGCCCCTCTGTGACCCCCACGACACTGCCCGGCGCAGCCAATCCCCTAATGTTCCCTCCTTGCTCGCGTCTGTGCACCTTGAGCACCGTGGACCAGCGCCAGCAAGGATAAGAAGCCACAGCCCCTCTCCCGTCCTCCCTCCTTATCTATTCCACTCCCTCATCACCCCTCTTGCACCCCGTGCAAGAACTCGGGCCCTCTCGCCCTCTGCTGGCAAGGGACCCGAGATTTCATCTCGGATTGCCGCCGCCTTGCCATGAAGCTTGCCACCGACGTCGTCAACCTTTCTCTGCCATTTTTGCGCCCTCGTGATCCCCTTCTTCTGCTTCACCTCATGCACCTCTTCTTTTTGCCCGGAAATGCCGAAGCGGCCGAGACCACGCCATGTCCGTCGCGGGCGACCTCGACGCCGCCATCGTTTGGGAGCTTGCCGACAAGATTTGCGACCACCCCTCGACTCCCTTGAACCTCTGCATTATCCTCCACCCACTCCATCATCCTCTACCAGCCCTAGGTGAGCCACACGAGCACAGCCACATGACTTGGGCTCCACGTTGTTTGACGATTTCAGCTGCTAGTACAAGTTGAAGTTTATGGCTTCAATCAAGTAAGTAAATTTATTCGGTATTTATGGATATTCTTTTGATACCGGTTTGATTGTGCTCAGCGACACACTGATCATGGGATCGCTGATGTTGTAGGCACAAGGGTATTTCGGACAGCTATTCCGGGGTCCCCACAGACTTGGTATCAGAGCAATCTTGACTGTAGGAGACCTTTGTTAGCATGGACGTCAGTTAGGGGAAAACTATTTTGGAAAGAAATATATTACTACCTAAATTATTTTTATCTAAGGAAGCCTAAGTATAACTTCCACTCTTTTCAACTTCTCGAATTATTCTAAACCTTACCTCTCGTTTAAAGGGTTATCAAAAGTTTTCTTCTGTTATCTTGTCCCCATTCAAATTTATATATCGATGATGTACCAAGAAAGACCCCAGTACTTAGAAACCAGAGGAAAAAGAAACTTCCTTCCCAAGACATCAACATCAAGGTGATTTATATGCGAAGACCGAAGGTCCACTTCAACCTTCAAAAGTTGCAGTGATATCACCGCCAAGGTTTCCATATGAAGAATCTACCAAGTGTGAAGCTCAACCACATCAAGCTACAAAAAGTTACTGGCATGAAGATTTCAACAACCATGGTTGACCCAGACCCATAGGATCGATAGGATAAGCTCAGTTGTTTTACTTGAGCTACCCTCATCTATTCGAATATTAGGCGCCGTTGGTACTAAGTGTACCTTGTTTGTTGTTTGATTGCGTGTTTGTTCCTTGTTTGCGTGTTGTTTGTGTAACGTGTTTTTGTGTGCTCCACAATCACGCCTTGTTTGTAGCACAAGTAATCTCATAGTGCTCCTTTCTATAAAAATCCTTGTTGTTTTCTAACAAAAACAATTTTTGACCTCTTCGCCATAGTTGCACCTTGTTGCAGATGTAAACCTGCCTAGGAAAATCTTTCTAAGATATTTTTTCCTCTCTCTAAACCATCTCCCGATAAGAACTGACAATTCCGTAAGATACAAAAGACGCTCGGTCTTTAACCAAATAGCTTGAGATTTTTGCAACCTAACCGGCAAGTCAGACAATGGCCTTCATGCACCATCTGGAGCAAGTGCATTAAGATCTCGAAGGAAACTGCAATTTTTCGCCAACCTCATGAAGACACGAGCCTCACCTCGCAGAATTAACTTGTGAAATTACAAGAATACCACACTAACTTATCGTAACTAACTTTAGGGTAACATCTGACTCAAATCCACGATAGTACCAACTAATCTTCTAGGACTACATGCCTTGACAAGAAAGGAGGACATAAGGAGACTCATTAGGATTGGTAACTAGAGGAACTCAAGGAGTGTATAAGAGTTGCTATGAGGATTCGAGCTCAGAGACCGACGGTAATGATGGGTTTCAAAGGGATCATGTACCTACTCGCTTGATGAGCAGTTCGTGGCATTTTAATCCCTTGAGCTAACTTTACTAATTTTGACCTACGCGATAATCATGAGGAAAACTGGAGAAAAACCTCGACTAACTCCAACCTATGACCGCAAACTTGGGAAAACGGATGAGAACCCTAGCCTGCTACTGGTTATCTGAAGATTATATGAAGCCTCAAGCACAAGGCTCATCCAAGGGAGATCACCACCAACAAACCCGAAGGAAACTAACTTTAAAGATCGTCAACATGGAGTTACCCCAGGAATGGACGCCATCGACGTCACCTGCCGAACAACAATCTTAGCTCAACCCGGCTCAATTAATCGAAACAAGAAAAGACAAAGGTACCCGTTTGGAAAACAACTGGTGCCAAGGTTCTTCACTAACTTTTTCTAAGGTCCATTAAGCCGTGACTTTTGAACAATCATCGATCCACACCCCAAACCACCTACCTCAGGACACTTGAACTGACTTTTAGACTCCTCTGGAAGCTCGATACCCTAGACTGTACCTCTTAAATTCTTACCAAATCTCCGTGAAGCTCAAGAACCAAGGGAGTCAACAATGAAGTTCCTTCCTTTACTCAACTGAAGAAGGACAAGAAGGAAGACAACCAACCAAAGGAATACCCAGAAAAATCAAACGACGGAAGCACCTGCTGTTGACAACATCAACCACCAAGCAAGTCCAGATGCACTAGAAGTTTTAACATCCCTCTACTAACTAGAACCCGGAGAGAGTCAAGTACACAGACTCGGCGCATCCTGAAAACAAAGCGTCCCCATCTGCGACCCTCATAAGGAGAAAATATCAGGAAGTGATATCTGCACCAACCCCAAGCACCGAGAAGTGACACCCAAGATGAATATCGTCAAGCTACCCCAGAAGAACGATGCCTCCAAGTCTACTCCAGCTGCAACCTTCGTGATGACCTTTCAAAATCCCTTTTTTAAGGGGGGAAGACGTGCGCTACGTATACCAGAAGGTGTTAATAATTAGTTCCTTGCGCCTTAGCCTTATAGAATCTGGAAACAGCCAACCAGGACTCTCCATCAGAGTCGATCGTCAATTCAACCCATCATCAAGGATCTGAACTCAGCACAGAAGTTTATCGACAAAGAAAGCCTTGCAACATCAATTTGTCAAGATCTCACATGGCGACCTCGCTGAAGAAGCAACGACCTCGGAAGTATAGCCAGCCCCAAAACCCGTGCCCTCGTACCCCCTGTTACCCCACCTAGCAAATCTCGAGGACGAGATTTATTTTAAGGGGGGGAGGATCTGTCATATCCCAAATTTTGGAACTAAGAAAAACTTAGTTTTACAAGACCCAAATTTTAGAACCAACAAAAACTTTTTTGAAATACTTCACTAATGATCGTGCTTTCCTTCCCATTGCTATGTTGACCTTGGTGACTTGTTGTTTGACTAGTAAATATTAACCTAAGAAACCAACCTAAGTAAAAATATATTAAACTTTGGTGATCATTGATGACCCACAAGTATAGGGGATCGCAACAGTCTTCGAGGGAAGTAAAACCCAAATTTATTGATTCGACACAAGGGGAGCCAAAGAATATTTATAAACCTTAACAGATGAATTGTCAGTTCAGCTGCACCTGGAAATAGACTTGCTCGACACAGTTTATCAGTAGCAACAGTTTTATAGCAGTAGCAGTAGTGAAATAATAGCAGTAATAAGATAAAGACATCAGCAGTAATTGTAGTAGACAGCAGGATTAAAATACTGTAGGCATAGGGATGGATGAACGGGCGTTGCATGGATAAGATAATTCATATAATAGTCAAGACATGGGCAATTGCAGGTAGATAATAATAAAGTATCCAGGTAATAATCAATCATAGGCATGTGTTCCGTATTTAGTCGTATGTGCTCGCAATGAGAAACTTGCACAACATCTTCTGTCCTACCAGCCCGTTTGCAGCGGGGCCTCAAGGGAAACTACTGGTAATTAAGGTGCTCCTTTTAATAAAGCACCGGAGCAAAGCATTAACACTCCGTGAACACATGTGATCCTCACATTACAGCCATCCCCTCCGGTTATCCCAATTGTTGTCACTTTGGGGCCTCGGGTTCCGGACAATCATATGTGTAAACAACTTGCAGATATGATCTAAAGCAATAATTATCCTCATGATTCAATAACATGTTCAGATCTGAAATCATGGCACTCGGGCCCTAAGTGTCAAGCATTAAGCATAACAAGTTGCAACAATGACATAAAGTACTAACAACGGATACTAGGCACCATGCCCTAACAATCTGATATCTATTACATGAATGATCTCATCCAATCCCTACCATCCCCTTCAGCCTACAGCGGGGATTACTCACACATGGATGGGGGAATCATGGATGGTTGATGGAGAGGCGTCGGTGATGATGATGGCGATGATCTCCTCCAATTCCCCGTCCCGGCAGGGTGCCAGAACGGAGTTTCTGGTCCCCGAATTAGGGTTTTTGGTGGCGGAGCTCTGGAGTGTTTCGGGGAAAAACGTCGATCCTCCTGACGTTTTTAGGTCAAGGGCTTTAAGTAGTCGAAAGGGGGTCGCGAGGGGTGACCGAGGCGGCCACACCCCACCACGGCGCGGCCCCCCTTGGCCCGCGGCCATGTGGTGTGGGCCCCTGTGGCCCGCCTCCGTCTCATCTTCTGGCTCCCGGTGTCTTCTGGAAAAATAGGAGCTCCTGGATATTTTCCGGGATTTTCCCGAAACTTGACTTTCTGCACAAAAACAAGACACCAGGGCAATTCTGCTGAAAACAGCGTTAGTCCGTGTTAGTTGCATTCAAAACACACAAATTAGAGGTAAAACAACAGCAAAAGTGTTCGGGAAAGTAGATACGTTTTGGACGTATCAACTCCCCCAAGCTTAGCTTATTGCTTGTCCTCAAGCAATTCAGTTAACAACTGAGTGCGATAAAAGAAACTTTTACGAACACATTTGCTTCATATGATGTAAATATTCTCACTATATGATCAAGTACTTAGGCAATTCATAATAAGAAATGTAGATAATGCCACCTAGTAGCTATGTGAACTATGAAAAGATACCAACACACTAAGAATAAATAACATGAAATAAGTCTATCTGCAGGATTGCAATGTTCATAATAAGATATGATAAAGTGGTATCTCGCTTGCCTTTATTTGTAGAGCAAAACATAAATGCCAAGGCACCTCTGAAGTTCAAGTGAAGACTAGAAGTAAAAATATCAAAGATAAGAGCATCAAAGTTATACCACAGTTAACCGTATTCTGGGACAAGCACATTACACTAAGAATGACAGTTATGCTCTCGAGAGGGTGCTCAAAGAAAGGATGGTGACTCAACATAAAAATAAAAGATTGGCCCTTCGCAGAGGGAAGCAGGGATTAACATGTGCTAGAGCTTTTTATTTATAAAACAGAGGTAAAAATATGTTTTGGGAGGTGGTTGTTCCTGTCAACGAATGGCAATAGAGTTTTTGTTATCTTCCATACTAAACAAGTTGAGAGCGGTTCCGAGTTATTGATATTAGGCATTTATAGCATGCACTTTTATATAGTATGACACTCCTCCCAACCTTTGCTTTTCACAAACCATGGCTAACCGAATCCTCGGGTGCCTGCCAACAATCACATACCATGGAGGAGTGCCTATTTTTATTTTACTTTTAGATGTTATAATGGTCTAACCAGCTCTTTGCAAAATTAGTGACGAGCAGATGAAGCATGCAAGTCGGTGAACTTAATTTAGTATGGAAGATAACAAATCCAACTACTACTTCCTCATGAGCTAAAAACAGTGTCACAAAATGAGAAGTATTTTGAAGGTTTTAAAGGTAGCACATGAAAATTTACTTGGAATGGTTCGAAATACCATGCATAGGAATTTTTGGTGGACTCTTTGGAATAACTTGGTTTTAAGGATTTGGAAGCACGAGCAGCATTCCCGCTCAGTACAAGTGAAGGCTAGCAATAGACTGGGAAGCGACAATCAAGAGAGCATTAACCGTCATAATCATGCTTGCGACAGAATAAAATTAACGAGGCATAAAAGTGATACTAGAACTCTGAGGCAAAATAAATCATCAAGGCTTAATTGACTTTTTGTTTTTCAGTCATGAGCATGCGTGAGCATGTGCCAAGTCAATTCAAGTGAATCATTCAGAGGAGGATACCACCATGTCATACCCTTTTATGAATAGAACAATGCAAGCAAATATCTATATGACATGTTATATACTATTAGTGAATTGGAACTGATCATATGAAAACATGAACTACTAAGCATCCATTAAATAACATTGCCCTCATACGAATCAGCTAAGCATGTCCACATGATGAGTATATGTACAAAAATGAAAACAAATAGAGTTCATACCAGCCTCTCACCACAACTCGAGTTGTCATAAATCGTCATTATTGCTTTTCACTTGTGTGGCTTGAATGATATGAAATGATAACCAAGCTCCAATGGAGTCACGGAAGATTGCTGAACTCTGCAACAACTATACAAAACCGAAGAAGAACAACAAATATTTTTGGGTTTTCGATTTGAAACGAACAAAGAAAGGAACAAACAAATAAAGCAAAATCTTTTTGGATTTTTGAATACTAAACCGAAGCTAAAAGATAAAGCAAACCAGTACTAAAAGTACACAAGAGGTAAACAAAGAGAAATAACAGAAATATTTTTGGTCTTTTTGGGTTTTGGAAAATAAAATCAAAACAAGAAACAACAACGAAAAAGAAAGAAACTGAAACATGGATATACAAAGTACCGACAGAATATGATATATAAGTGAGTGAGATGTCGGTGTACCTCCCCCCAAGCTTAGGCTTTTGGCCTAAGTGGAGATCAATCATCCCATGTGGGCCAAGCAGGGGCGCCTCCAGTGTATGACGAAGAAGGTTCCTCGTCCTGGTATGAGCTCGAGGATGCACCGGTGTAGTACACGGTATAATCCTCAGGGGGCGCCTCGTACGTGGGTTGCTGCTGCCCGGGGTAGTGCTGCGAGTGGAAGCAAGCGCACCTAGCTGCTCGTCCAATTCCTCCTTTGACAGTGACAGAGGCCTCCTGAAAATACTGAACAAACTAGGCTGCGGCAAAGGAACTTCCTTTACGGACCCGTCAGTAAACAAAATTTATAAACTAGACATCCTGCACAAGAGTTAGTGTAACAAAATGATGAAGCTTCATAGCAGCAAGGTCAAGCCTTTGAGGGGGTAACAACTCATCAGTGGGATCAACAGGAAGGCCTAGATCAGCTAAAACACGTGCAGCAATAATTCCTCCAAATATTGGTCCTTTTGCGGCAGGCGACGAGCAATCAAAGCACCGAGGTTATAAGTTTTATTATCCTTAAGTGCAGCAGCCAGAAAAGCTAAATGGTAGTTTGAAATGTTACTAGTGTTTTCTCTAGCAAGAACACTCGTGGCAAGATAATAAGTAAAATATCTAATGGCTGGGAGTTGAATGTTCCTTATCTTGCCACGCTGCGCTGTACGGTCATCATCATAAGTCACCTCCCGGTAAAGTTCCAGTAGATCGGAGGTTGCCCCTGAATTCTTCTTGCTGTCCCAGATGGAGCAATACCTATGACTCTGCAAAATCTTTTCAGATCCATGGTGTAAGGTCTATCATAAATTTTAAATGCAACAGAGGGACTGAAAGGAGTGTTATTGAAGGTAAAGCTCTCAACAAAAATCTTGGTGAGCCTTGCATATTGCTCACTCTCATCCTGCATAAACTCCATCAAACCAACTTTGTTAACAAGGAATAAGAAATCATCAAGGATCCCTGCATCTCTCAAAAAGTCAGTACAAGGGAAGATAGATGCATGTGCAACACCATCATCCCCCTCATCACCAATCCTCGGTGTCATAAGGTCCTCATTGTAGGATGGCCTACATCGAGCAGCAGACCTTGAAGGCCTTGTTGCTCTTGGTGCTTCCCTCTCAAAAATCTCTCCATAAGTGTGATTATGCATCTTCCTTTTCTGAAATTTTTAACAAAACCTCATAAAAATGATTTTGGAGCAACTAAATCAAAGAAACTACTATAGAGACTTGCAAGAGGGCTAGACATGCATCAAGACTAATTAATCTAAGCATAGAACAAGCATGCAAACTCACTTAACATGTCACCTACAGTACCAAAATACTCAAGAAATACACAACTAAACAAAATTCTACTTGGATAAACGGAGGAGTCACATACCGGAGAACAAATGATCCAAATCTCAGCAACAAAGATGGGCTGAGCAAGGAGATCGAAAAATTCGAGCAAGAGCAGCAAGAACACGGGTTTGAACAATGGTGGAGTGTTTGGTCGGGAGAGAGAAAGAAAGGGAGGAAGATGGGAGTGGAGGGCCAGGTGGGCCCACACCACACCATGGCGCGGCCACACACAGCCGCGCGGTATGGTGTGGGGGCATGGTGGGTCCCCCTGGTCAGCCCCAGGTGCTCCCATGTTCCTCTTTAAAAACTAGATTTTGATATAATTTTTAGAAATTTTTGAAAACTTTCATTTTTCACATTTTCTGGTTATTTAAATAATAAACTTTAAGGCAGAAATAAATTTTATAAAGACCAATTTCAACTAAAACTTTGCAAGTTCAGTAACACAACAGTAGGTAAAACAAGGTTGAGAAATAAAATGTTGTTTAGTGCTTCTATGCATTTAAAACATATTTGTTAACAAGGTTGATCAAGTCTTGTCACCAAATAAATTTTATATGACATAAAAGAATTAAACCACATGAGACAATCATGTTACCTTGAATTGTATAGCAATAGATCCAATCATAATACTTTGAAATCCTTCTTGAGGTTCATAAATAGGGCAATCAATACTTCCCACTTTGATAGTTCTAAGATTGGCTATTGTATTTACTCCATATATCTTGTCCAGCTTTTTGGGAAAATAAACAGTATGCTCTTTGTCATTAACATTGAAGGTTACTTTTCCTTTGTTGCAATCAATAACAGCCCCTGCAGTGTTAAGAAAAGGTCTCCCAAGAATAATAGACATATTATCATCTTCAGGCATTTCCAACACAACAAAGTCAGTTAATATTAAACAATTATTAGCCACTTGAACAGGAACATCCTCACATATGCCAACAGGAACAGCAGTAGATTTATCAGCCATTTGCAAAGATATATCAGTTGGTATCAATTTTTCTAAATAGAGCCTCTTATAAAGAGAGAAAGGCATAACACTAACTCCTGCTCCTAAATCACATAGAGCAGTTCTAACATAATTATTCTTAATAGAGCATGGGATAGTTGGTATACCTGGATCTCCAAGTTTCTTTGGAACCTTACCATTGAAAGAGTAATTAGCAAGCATAGTAGAAATTTCCTCATTAGGAATTTTCCTTTTGTTAGAGACAATATCTTTCATATATTTTGAATAAGGAGGCAATTTAATAGCATCAGTCAAAGGAATTTGCAAAAACAAGGGTTTCATCCAATCACAAAATTTATTATAGTGTTCCTCTTCCTTTGATTTATGTTTCTTATTAGGAAAAGGCATTTGCTTTTGCACCCAAGGTTCTCTCTCATTACCATGCTTTTTAGCAATGAAATCTTCTTTAGTATACTTTTTATTCTTAGTATGCTTTTCAGGTTCATCTTCACTCTCCTCTTTATCAGAAGCATCATTTTTATCCTTATCATTGTTATGTTCATTACCACTTTCAGTTTCAGCATCAGAGATAGATATACTATTTGGATCATTAACATGCTCATTTTCTTTAATTGATTCAGGAGATTCTTCAACATGTTTATGTTTCTTCTTCTTCTTTTTCTTAGAAGGGTACTAGTTTCATTAGCTAGTTGAGAATCTTGCTCAATTCTTTTAGGATGTCCTTCAGGATACAAGGGATCCTGAGTAGAAGCACCACCTCTAGTTCCTACTCCATAAGCATGTTTTTCATTTTCTCTAGAAGCATTAACTAGCAGATCTTTTTGTACCTTAGTGAGTTGATCTATTTGAGTTTGAACCATATGGAAATGTTTAATAAGCATTTTAACATCATTAGAAGTTCTTTCCACAATATCATGCAATTTACTCATAGCTCTAGAATTTTCCATCAGATGATTCTGCACTCTCATATTAAAGTTATCCTGCTTAACAATATAATTATCAAATTCATCTAAGCATTGATCAGGAGTTTTAGAATAAGGAATATCCCTATCATCAAAATGTTGGAGAGAGTGTACCTCAACTACTGATGGGTGAGGAATTGGCTTACATAATTCTTCTATTGGTGGTAGATTCTTCACATCTTCAGATTTAATACCCTTCTCTTTAAGAGATTTCTTGGCTTCTCTCATTTCTTCATCACTTAGTTCAAGAATTCCTCTCTTCTTTGGTGTGGGTATCGGGGTCGGCTCAGGTATAGTCCAATCATCATGATTTTGGCTTATTTTAGCCATTAATTCCTCAGCTTCATCTGGAGTTCTTTTCCTGAAAACACAACCAGCACAACTATCTAGGTATGTCCTAGATTCAACAGTTAGTCCATTATAGAATATATCAAGAAGTTCATTTTTAGCTAATTGATGTCCAGGCCGAGCTCTGAGTAAAGAACAAAACCTTGCCCAAGATTTAGGCAATTTCTCGCTTCCAATTGTTTGAAATTAAAGATTCTCTGTAAAGCAGCATGTTGAGCACTAGCAGGAAAATATTTCTGGAAGAAAGCATTAACCAAATCCATAGGACTTTTAATGGATCCAGGAGATAAACTATTAAACCAAGTTTTAGCTTCATCTTTTAATGAGAAAGGAAATATTTTAGTAACGAAGTAACTGCGTTTCTTAATGTCATCAGAAAACACACTACTTAAAGTAGAAAGAGTGTTCATATGTTCTACAGCACTTTCATTTTCAGTTCCTCGAAAAGGTTCTTTCTCAACAATAGATATATGTGACAAGTCCATAGAGAAATCATAATCTTTATCTTTTATATCAATGGGAGATGTAGCAAACTTAGCATCAGGAGACAGTTTGTAATTAACAGCACGTCTTGCAAGAAGATTTTTAATAGCACTAGCATCTTTAGAAGCATTGCATTCTTCAATAAATTCATCATCAAGTTCAACATAAGTTTCCTCGAAATCATCACTAGTATGATCTCTTAATTCAGGTGAACTAACAGGTGTAATGGGACTTTCATTAGGTGTTTCAGCATTTTCAGTTTGTTGACTTAGCAATTGTAGCATCTAGAAAAGGACCTAATGAACCACTCTCATCAAGCACAGTAGAAGCATCATCAAAACTTTCAGAAGTATTTTCAGATTCAGCAGAAGTAGCAGCACGTGAAGCATGTGTATGTGGTGGTGTGACAAGTTGACTTATAACAGACGGTGAATCAAGAGCAGCAGAAGTGTTCAGAGTTGTACCTCTCCTTGTAGTGGATGGCAATATGCGAACCTTCTCATCATGAGGTTTACCCATGATGAATAATTTGCAGCGAACAATATCACTCTCAGGTGAGCTTATAAATAGAGCTATGCTCCCCGGCAACGGCGCCAGAAAATAGTCTTGATGACCCACAAGTATAGGGGATCGCAACAGTCTTCGAGGGAAGTAAAACCCAAATTTATTGATTCGACACAAGGGGAGCCAAAGAATATTTATAAGCCTTAACAGATGAATTGTCAGTTCAGCTGCACCTGGAAATAGACTTGCTCGACACAGTTTATCAGTAGCAACAGTTTTATAGCAGTAGCAGTAGTGAAATAATAGCAGTAAAATAAAAACAGCAGTAATAATTGTAGTAGACAGCAGGATTAAAATACTGTAGGCATAGGGATGGATGAACGGGCGTTGCATGGATAAGATAATTCATATAATAGTCAAGCATGGGCATTTGCAGTAGATAATAATAAAGTATCCAGGTAATAATCAATCATAGGCATGTGTTCCGTATTTAGTCGTACGTGCTCGCAATGAGAAACTTGCACAACATCTTCTGTCCTACCAGCCCGTTTGCAGCGGGGCCTCAAGGGAAACTACTGGTAATTAAGGTGCTCCTTTTAATAAAGCACCGGAGCAAAGCATTAACACTCCGTGAACACATGTGATCCTCACATTACAGCCATCCCCTCCGGTTATCCCAATTGTCACTTTGGGGCCTCGGGTTCCGGACAATTATATGTGTAAACAACTTGCAGATATGATCTAAAGCAATAATTATCCTCATGATTCAATAACATGTTCAGATCTGAAATCATGGCACTCGGGCCCTAAGTGTCAAGCATTAAGCATAACAAGTTGCAACAATGACATAAAGTACTAACAACGGATACTAGGCACCATGCCCTAACAATCTGATATCTATTACATGAATGATCTCATCCAATCCCTACCATCCCCTTCAGCCTACAGCGGGGATTACTCACACATGGATGGGGGAATCATGGATGGTTGATGGAGAGGCGTCGGTGATGATGATGGCGATGATCTCCTCCAATTCCCCGTCCCGGCAGGGTGCCAGAACGGAGTTTCTGGTCCCCGAATTAGGGTTTTGGTGGCGGCGGAGCTCTGGAGTGTTTTGGAAAAACGTCGATCCTCCTGACTTTTTAGGTCAAGGGCTTTAAGTAGTCGAAAGGGGGTCGCGAGGGGTGACCGAGGCGGCCACACCCCACCACGGCGCGGCCCCCCTTGGCCGTGCGGCCGTGTGGTGTGGGGCCCCTGTGGCCCGCCTCCGTCTCATCTTCTGGCTCCGGTGTCTTCTGGAAAAATAGGAGCTCCTGGATATTTTCCGGGATTTCCCGAAACTTGACTTTCTGCACAAAAACAAGACACCAGGGCAATTCTGCTGAAAACAGCGTTAGTCCGTGTTAGTTGCATTCAAAACACACAAATTATAGGTAAAACAACAGCAAAAGTGTTCGGGAAAGTAGATATGTTTTGGACGTATCAATCATATTATGACAAGCAAATAATCCATATACCTTCTCCAATCTTATTTTGGCCAAATTCCTTTTCAATGATGCTATGTTTTTAGCAACCACCCAAAGGTTTATGATTTGAGAAAGTAAAAGTATTTCCAAAATTTACTTCTTTATAAATTAAGGAGGACTATACCTATTTTCAACCTTGATGTTTTTGCAAGAATTTGCAACTCTTATTTCAAACTCATATTTTCACTCTTGTTGGAAATAACAAACGTGGGAAATATACTACCCCATATACTTTCTCTTTAGCAAACCTTTTGAAAAACTATCAAGTTATGAGTTGAGATAGTTTAAACATCATCTTGTCATGATTAAGTGTGATCAGTCTACCACATATTTAGATTGAAGGTTTTTTAAATTGAATGTTTACCTTTTGTTTGTGGTTTTGACTTGTGTTGACTTGCGTGTGTGTGGTTGCTCCTTTTTGTGTATGTGACTTGCTTGTATTGAATTCCTGAGAATGCTTGTGCGTGGTGGTGTTCTCTAGTCATTAGAACCTTGACCTACCCTATCTAGGATTCTTTAACTCCAAAACTGTCAAATAAAACCTATCTTCACTCATCTTAACAGATAGCATTTCTAGACCTTTACCATTTGATTAAATCTTGAACATTTAGGAATTGCATCTCTGTATATCTCATCTACTCCATCTCATCTTCCATATCAAATCAAGATTGGAAGGATTTGAATTGTTTGCTTAACTATCCATGATGGTTTTGTGAGCTAATCCAATCTGTGACCATTAGGCCCAATATTGGAAACCCTATCTTTCTCTTGCACCAAAAATCCAGGATAAATCCACAAACCCTCTTATTCTATTCTAAAAACACTCACATACTCAATTCACCAAAAATAAAACAAAAATCCCAGCCAGGCATTCTGTCGAACACCTGGTGGGCAGGAACCCTAAATGACTAAAAACTTGTGGTAACTTAGTAAATATTTGGTAACTCCCTCTCCATCACATCCCTGCACTGCAGCCACATGAGAGCCAGCCTCTAGGACGTTTCCTGTTGGAGTTGGCACCATCCCTCTCATCAATCTCTTCCCTCTCTCCCGAACGCACTTGGGCAAGAAGAAGAAGACCATGCCACATCCCATGCGCTCGCCGTCGCGCTGCCGTCCCTATCCTCTGCCGAAGGATTTAGGCCACGCGCGGAAATGCACCTTACCTGCTCCACATGGAGCTTGACCACTGGATGCGCACCATGGCGATGGACGCCAACGCCGATCCCCGCCACCTCGACACCCCAGCATGTGCGCCTCGCTCTGGCCACTCCCCAGCCTCGACGTGACCCCACGGACACCACGACATCACCCCTGCTGGCCCACGACGGCGACAGCCGCCATCGAACACTTGCGGGACACGCCGAGGTCACCACTCGGCCACAAGTCTTCTCGCCCACACCTCGCTCCCTTTCTGCGCCCCAGTGTACGCCCTGCCCCTCTGTGACCCCCACGACACTGCCCGGCGCAGCCAATCCCCCTCCTGTGCCCTCCTTGCTCGCGTCCGTGCACCCAGAGCACCGTGGACCGGCGCCAGCAAGGATAAGAAGCCACAGCCCCTCTCCCGTCCTCCCTCCTTATCTATTCCACTCCCTCATCGCCGTGGACCCGAGATTTCATCTCAGATTGCTGCCGCCTTGCCATGAAGCTTGCGACCGACGCCGTCCACCTTTCTCTGCCATTTTTGCGCCCTCGTGATCCCCTTATTCTGCTCCACCTCATGCACCTCTTCTTTTTGCCAGGAAACGCCGAAGCGGCCGAGACCACGCCGTGTCCGTCGCGGGCGACCTCAACACCGCCATCGTTTGGGAGCTTGCCGACAAGATTTGCGACCACCCCTCGACTCCCTTGAACCTCCGCATCATCCTTCACCCACTCGATCGTCCTCTACCAGCCCTAGGTGAGCCACACGAGCACAACCACCATTGCCGGGCCTTCTGCTATGTTCTGAGCGTCCTAGGGAAGAAGATGAACATCAGCCATTGATCTTCAGATCAATGGCTTGATTTTGAACCTTCCAGATCATCCCGATCGGATCCCTTCCAGATGAACATCAGCCTGACCATCCCGATCGGATCCGACGGCGACTTACCTCTTCACCCTCGCGCGCAGCCGCGTGGGCTGAATCTTGCTGCTGGGCCTAGCACAGTGACAGATCTGGCCCGTTTAACCTTTTTCCTGTTAATTCATTTTCTATTTTATAAAATCCTGTTAGATCTGCTCTAGGTTTTAATTCACCATTTAATCTGTGAGCATGCAAATGGGTTGATTTAACTTTTGTGGTGTTCCTATGTGTTTTCTTAAACGTCCAGAACTGGTTGCTTGCTAAAATGCATTTTTAAGTGTTGTCTAGGTTAAATCTTGTAAAAAGATCCTTTTTCACTAAATCTTTAATATCTAGAGTTTTATAAATCCAAAATTAGCAAAATAAAATTTCCTAGATAGCCTGAGATGTTATCTTCCTAGTTGTGTTGTTCTTGCATGCAAATGAAGTCTAGAACAAAAGTTCTATTCTTTTTTACTAAAACCACCAGAGAGAACTTTGGTGATTTTCGTAGATTTTTGTGAGATGATTTTTGGAGCAAATCCAATTGTGATTGTTTCTAATGGTATCAGAAAGCCCAAATCTAGCTTGGAATGATTGTTTACTAACAGAACTCTCTAGGTGTAATATTTAGTAAAAGTGATGTTTCTGCCTCTATTTAAAAGAAAAGAATCTAAATGCCTTGTTTACAAAATTGTGTTTTATGCTTGTTAATGATTGTTTTGGTACTGTTGCTTGCATGTTATTATTGTTTAGAATGTTATAATATGTTAGTACTATTAGTGTTTAGAATTAAACTTGTTTAGAGCTAAGCATGTGTTGTTAAGTGATGTTTGAAAACTTTAACCATTGTTTAATGATGCTTGGGTTGTTTGATAATTTTTATAAGATGAATAAACACTTTCAACTAAAATTCTAAGCTACTGGTTGATTACGTTTGTTAATAATTCTTAGCCTTGCAAGTTGAAAGTAATCCCTAAAAGATGCCTAATCACTACCTTAACCATGTTTGAAATAAAATAAATAGTGTTATGAGTTGCCAAGCATATTTGTTAGATACTAATCTTACACCATGCTTGCTACTTGTTAGTTGCTTTATATCAACACCTAGCTTGGTAAAGAGTTTTAACCTACAGATAATATCTAATGATTTAACTTTTGTCTCAAGTATTTCCTGTTAAACAAAGGTGCTTGTTATTCATCTTTGCCTACGATAGTTTCTGATCTATGCCTTAGCACATGTATGGTGTTATACTACTGATTAGTATAATGTCCTTGTGAGTGTAGCTTTTAATTTGATACTTGAATGGTTAGTCTTATGCTTGTGGTATGTTACTTGTTTGTGTATCATTTGTGGTTTTGTTTGGTGTATTGAGTGTTATTTTCCTGTTTGCGACGCTAGATATTAACGCTACCGGAATGGTCTTTGGAGAGGATTTATTGAAGAAACGTCGGAGTTTATTTCTTTGATCAGTGAGAAGAAGTCCAGGAGCATTATGCTGAAATCAGGCAAGCTACTTCTCTGAGCTTGCATCTATATACATCTATTTTGGTTCACATGTTTTACTTATAAAGAGCATAAGTGATTTATGTGGTGGTTGCCACTAAAGCTATGATTTTGAAAACCCTTTTTTCCAAAATACAAGTATATTATTTTGACACCCTATATGGAGATATTAGATGGAAATTCTTTTTCAAACTATAGGATGGGAAAAATATTGTTTACTCAAAACTCCTTTGAAAATACTTGTATGGATATGGAATGTCGAGGTGTCGGTGTTGAAGTGGAGAAATGGAGAATGGTGGTTTTTGATAAAAAGCACATTACTTACGTTGACCAGTCGATACCCTGTGCGACCACATTTACCCCCATATGGGACGGGGCTTGGTCATGTAATTTGCTCATATTAGTATGGGATACATCATCGACAGAGATGACTCCGTTATGCATGAGAGGATGGTTCGGTGACCTACCCCTGTCCCGGGTCCTCGCACATTGGTGGAGGATAGAAGGCTGTCCCCTATACTCCGCCGGGCAAAACTATGAGTCCTCAGACTTAGGTTCCGAAGGGCTGGACTGAGTGTCGATGGAAAGTGTCATATGGGCAGGGTCCTGTACTAGCATGAGCAAATGAGAGGCTATGGTCGGTGACTCAACTTTGCATACACTTTGTATGGCGGGACGTGGCTGACACGATGAGTTGCCGGATGGATGTGGGAAAAGCGTGCTACCTCTGCAGAGTGTAAAACTATTCGAATAGCCGAGTCCTCGGTCATGGACAGTTGGAAGGCCCTACTTTGACCTATGTGCAAGTTTTTGCAAAGTTTTGAGATTTGAAAATAAAATGGAGATGTTTTATATATGCAACTATGCCAAAGGGTCGGCATGAGGTTGCTGGAAAAGAGGAAGACCATGAAGGGCTATGGTCAAGAAGTGCAAAGTTTTGTGTTTTAAAAGTGGAAAATGTTTTATGCAACTATACCAAAGGGCCGGTATGAAGTTGTTGGGATTAAATGACCATGAAGGGCTATGGTCGAAAAAAGAGGAGTTTTAGGGAAATAAACCTGGTGATGATTTTCGGGAAAAAGTTTTAAAGAGACTTCTTACCCTTTTTCAATAAAGATATATTTCCGGGAAACGTTTTAAAAGAGACTTCTTTCCTTTTTCAACAAAGATATATTTTCGGGAAAAAGTTTTAAAAGAGACTTCTTACAAAGACAGATTTATGGGGAAAAGTTCTAAAAGCCTTCTTTCTTTTTTCAACAAAGGTATAGAGATATTTTTCTAAAAATACAAGGCTTATGAAAAGTTATAAAATTCTTCTTTATGGAGGTTTCAAACAAAGTTTTATTAAACAAAAGTCTATCCTTCTCTTTTTCAATAAGGATATAGAGTTTTCAAAGCAAACAAAGTTTTATTTAAACAATAAAAAGAGTAGTGCATGCTCATTTCGGGGGTAGTTTGCGAGTACAATCAAATGTACTCATATTGGTTTCGTCCATGTCTATTGTCTTAGCCAGATTTTGAAGATGAGCAGTTCGGAGAAGAAGATTTCAATGGCGTCGATGCGAACTAGGGCGCTTCCCAGTCAGCTGTCTGTAGGGTTATGGCAGATGACTTGGGCTCCACATTGTTTGACGATTTCCGCTGCAAGTACATGTTGAAGTTTATGGCTTCAATCAAGTAAGTAAATTTATTCGGTATTTATGGATGTTCTTTTGATACCGGTTTGATTGTGCTCAGCGACACACTGATCATGGGATGCTGATGTTGTAGGCACAAGGGTATTTCGGACAGCTAGTCTGAGGTCCCCACAGCCTGCTCATCCTAAACAACTGAACAATAAATTTCTAGTTATACTATTCACAAAAATGTGATCATTTAGGTCAGCAATCTGTCGTATACCAACATTTTTTTTTTTTTTGAAAGGGAGTTCGTATACCAACATTTTGTTGCAAATAGCTCAGCAATCTGTCATATACCAGCATTTTGTTGCAATAGTATGAAACTCGTCCCATAAATCGCAAATTGACAAAGAGATAAGGATCTCATTCTGCCCGCACGTGGCCTTGGTCTCCGTTTGCACAGCGAGCGTCCTCACCAGCCGCCAGAGCACCTTGGGCAGTTCTGGTCCGCAGCAGCTCGCCACCAGCTGCTACGCATCACACATAAAAACCATTGCTAGATAATGATTATGCAGTTTCAGCTAGTATGACTACTGCGGTAGTGTTGGCATAAACAGTGCAAAGTGCCAACCTTAAGCCAAAATTAAATCATGGTTATAGAACATGACATGATTACAACTATTACTCTTGTTGTGTAAAAGAGAGTTCATTCACATCGATGCTTTCAGCTTGAAACATCACTAGTCAAGTAGTCATTTTTAACCGCATAGTTCTGATAGGTGTACTACCAACAAAAATATTTATAGACTTTTTAAGCACAAATAAACACAAGAGTTATAACTCTGGTTTAGAGTTATAACTTACTTAACAGTTATGAGACAAACATGTCACCATCCATTACCACCGCATGTAATACAGGAATTTATCTTGCTCCTATTGATGGAATACAAACTATTCATTGAATTCGTATCACTCAGTTGCTCTCTGTCCAGTGTTTGAATGTTTTTGGAACCTCAGGAAAAAAACTGGACATCAACCAAATCCTCTCTCTATATATTGAACAAGTCATGTGTCACTGGAAATTGCCGGTATAGTCTCTTCATGTTCACAAGAAGAGGACATCTTTGCCACTTGAAAGAGCAAGCCCAACATCTCATAGATTTCGTACATCCTCGGGTGCGACCTATCCTCCGCATTGAAAGAGTGCACCTCATTCTTCACCTCGATCCAGCTCCAACCAGGGACTTTGCTTAATCCTCTATTCTTCATTGCTCTCTGTACTATTGCTCTGTCACTCCACATCTCAAGACCAGAGTACATGCTGGAGAGGAGAATGTAGGTGGAGTGCTGTCTAGGTTCTGCCACTAAAAGATGGCTGGCTACTTCACTTGCTAGTTCCATATTCCCATGGATTCTGCAAGCACCCAATAGGGTCATCCACACCATGGCATCTGGTTCAAAGGGCATGGAGTCAATGAGCTCTTTTGCTTTGTCAAGCTGCCCAGCCCTCCCATACAGATCAATGCCACATGCATAATGCTCCATCCGAAGAGGAACTCCATACCTAGTTTCCATTGCATTCAGAATTTCTGAACCTTCGTCTACAAGACCAGCATGACTACATGCAGTAATTAGGCCAACAAAGGTAACATGATCCAAAGGAACCTTAAGTTCCACCATCTCATTGAAGAGGCTGTGCACAGTTTGTGCCTGTCCATGTTGCGCGTAACCAAACATCATAGAGTTCCAGGGCACAGAGCTACTCTTATCTGCCTCCTCAAAAGATTTCTTTGCATCATCAAGAATACCACTCTTAGAGTACATGAAGATCAGCGAGCTGGAAACATGACTATTAGAAGCAAAACCAGAATGGATGACTGAACCATGTATTTGTCTACCTAGTAGAAGCACAGCAAGGTCCGCACAGGAACGGAGAGCAGCAGAGAATGCATACTCATCGGCTCTAATATTTGCTGACTGCATACATGTGAAGAATCTCAAGGCATCAGCACTCATACTGTGTTGTGAGTACCCAGTTAACATAGAATTCCAGGATACTGTATCCTTGAGCAGCAAAGAGTCAAAGCATCTGTGCGCATCTTCCATCATGCAGTTCTCACTGAACCTAGCGTACATAGAAATCAGAGCATTGCAAACAGGTGTGACTCCTTCCAAACCGTTCTTGATCACCATGCCATGAATCACTCTCCCGCGCTGATCATCATGCTCTGAACACACACTTATGATACTTGTGAAACTATACATGTCAAGCTGAACTCCACTCTGTTGCATCATCTGAACAAAGAATCGCATCGCCTCATAATCCATCCCATGGTAAGTGTAAGCTCCAAGCATCGCATTCCATGAGATCAAATCCCTACTATTACCAATTCCATCAAAGATCCTTCTACATTCTGCAAGGGCCCCACATCGCGAGTATGCCGTGATTGCTGCATTCAACACTGTCAAGCTCAACGCAGATCCATATTTCATAATCTTCCCATGCAACTGGGGCATCAAGAAATCATTCAAGCCATCGATTGCTCTGAGTAATGCGGCAAATGTAGCCTCATCTGGAACAAACCCCTCTCTCTCCATGTAAAGAAATAGCTCCAGTGCTTGCGCCACCTTCCCAGATTCCACATAACCGGCAATGAAAGCATTCCAAGAGACGGTGTTCCGTTCCAGCATTCCATCAAACACGCGACGAGCATCCGTAATGCGGCCACATTTAGCGTACATATCAAGCATTGCACTTGCTGGGAAGACGTTACCTGCAAGGCCGGATTTGAAAGCGAGCGACTGCAGCTGGGTGCCGAGAGCAGGGCAGCGCGAGGTAGCAGCAGAGCGGAGAGCTGAGCCGAGAGCGAAGGTGTTGGCAGCGACACCCTGCTCGTGCATGGCTCGAAGGAGGCACCATGCCTCGCGATGCGCGCCCGCAGAGACATGCGCGGTGAGAAAGGAGTTCCAGGAGACAATGTCTGGGCGGGGGATTTCGTCGAACACGCGGCGCGCGGCGGCGAGGCCGTGATGTGAGAGAAAGCAGTGAGGAGCTGGTTCCAGGGCTTGGGGGAGATGACACGGGACTTGAGTAGAGTGGCATGGGATTTGGCGGCGGCGATGGTGAGGTGGTGGCGGCGGTGGCGCATGCGCGGCGGCTGAGGAGGTTGCCTCCTTTGTCTCCCTCAATGCTGTAGCTGCATCCTGGTGAGTGGTGACCTTCGTCGACGACGAGTGAGTGATACCTGCTGGTTGATAAGAAAACCCTTTGGTTAAATGTTATCAAATCCAATTAAATAATTATATGAATAAATTATATTATAACATACTCAAGCATGATTACAGATAGTCCCCATCTCAGAAAATACTATCCCGATTAAGGTACTGCACAGTGCACACTCTCAAATTCCTGTGATGGAATCATAGAAACAAGAAGCAATTTCTCTTTGGGAATCCATATACAAGAAAAAAAATCGTGGAAACAATATGCATATATATGTAATCAGTTATAAGCAAAGATTCTTACGAATTGAGGTGGGTTTTCGGCCGGTTCCCGTTAATAAACAGGTCAAAAAAAATCTACTTAATTAATGAAAAAGGTAAATCTTTTAACTGGTTTAAACAAAAAATTGGAGGTCACCTAATGCAAGCGGCCCGTGAAGTTCTACGGCACTACTCCTTTCGTGGTCGCCGGTCCTGCTCCTGCCTCAAGCACCTACTTCGTACAGCCAACGGCTACCATCCACCACATCCTCGCCACGTGTCGTGGGACCACATCCTCGCCACTTGTCGTGGGTGGCACCGGCTTCATCCTCACGAGCGACGCCGCCCCTCCCATTCCCAAGCAGGAGTAGTCGTGGACTGCTTCTTCCTCATGTGCACTGGCGCCCCCTATCATCACCAAGCATGAGTCGTGGACAGCTTCGACCTCGCCCTTGCTACCGAGGCGGGGTGACATTGTCATCTAGGAGCACGCCTCGTCGCCGCGGGCCCGTCTGTTCCTCGGCCGCCCAAAAACGTGAAAAAATAGGAGTATCCGCCGTCGGCTATGCGCCTATGCTGAAGATAGAGCCAGCATGGCTCGTAGGTTACGACATTCCATCGCCGATGTGCCACCCGATAACATGAGGAGTCGGGGTGGCGACCGACTTGCTAAACATGACGCAGTCGGCTCCCAACGAATGGGTGTGCCGATGGTCAGAGGCATACTACATCATCCAGATGGTCGACTAGCTCGATTGGTCCGTCTTCGACAGGCGTTAGGGTTAGGCTTAATTTAGATTTCATCTAAAATTTGCAAAATAACATAAATTTGAATGAAATATGACCGGTTTCAATCCGCTTCATTACTTTATTTTTTTAAAATAAAATCTAGTGGGAGCGTCGCTGGGGCAGATGGTTCCATTAGGCCAGGTAATCGGGTACGTGACCGGACACTCCCGGCCATCCGGCAAAGTTACCGGATCGGCTATTGGGAGTGGCGGTGGAGATGCTCTAACAATTTTCCTCCTTCAAGTCTGATTCACAACCACATTTACAAAATTACTGCATCGATTAGCTAGACTGCCAAGATTTACAACACACATAGAAGTATTCCTTTCGGTTCCACACGCACGCAATGACGCAATACCTGTTCTTCTTAAACTGTACTATTACAAAGAACAGGCTTTGATCTAAGCTCGATCACGGCAACGCCAATCCAGCGTGTAGGTATCAACAGATGCCTGGGCAAAAGATTCGAGCTTATTCAATGGCAGATGGGGCACATCATGAGGCCGTTCTCATTGCACTTGCCGCACCTCTCGACCACGCCGCTGGTGACGCTGCCGTCGCCGCCGACCACCACCTTGCAGCTGCCGCCGCACTCCAGGCATGGCACGAACCGCGCGCCGCCGCACCCCTCGCAGCCGCGCCCGTCCTTGGCCGCGCACGCCTCCCCGCGGGCCCTGGCCCACCGCAGCATCTCCGCGAGCTTCCCGCTCTCCACCAGCTCCGTGCACGCCTCCGCGCCGCCCAGGTACCGCCCCATGACGAACAGCCTCGGCGGCGGCGAAACGCCGGCGCCCTGCTCCTCGCCGTCGGCCAGCAGCTCCCGGAGCTCGCGCAGGTACTCCCCGTGCAACGCCACGTCGCGCTCGTACACGGGCAGGCCTGCCGTCTCCGCGCACGTCTCCACTGCCGCGCGAGCGCGCTCGCAGTCCTCGAACGTGCGACGCACTCCGCGGAGCGTCGTCGTGTACAGCACCACCCCGCCGCCGCTCGCGCCAGGCGGGCGTCGCTCAGGGTACCCCTCGAACGGGTCCCGGCGGCGCCACTTGGGCGGCGCGGCGGTGCCGTCCGCGTTCTTGGCCTCGCGGTCCCGCAGCAGGAAGGGGTTTTCTTTCACGACGCGCCGCCCCGTGAGCTCTGGCAGTGGTTTCTTCGTGTCAGAACCAGGCACGTACGGCGTCGCTGGCGGCGGGGCCTTCTTGCCAGCCTCGCCTGTCCCCGCAACAGACGGAGTCTGTGACGACGGCTGCTCCTTCTGCGGCGGCGGCGGCGGCTGTGGTTGAGCTTGAGCAGCGGGTTGCTTCTTCGTCTTCTTCTTCTTTTTCTTCTTCTTGGGGGGAGGAGGCTTGGGGTCCGTGGTTTGCTTGGAGTCGAGCGTGGGCTTGATGTCTTCAAGCGCCTTGCTCACCTCCGACCACGACGCCGGTGCGAGCTCGTAGCCGTCGAGCTTGTCGAGGATAGGGAGAGCCACGCCGGTGGTGGGCTTCTTGGTGTCCTGCGCCTCCTCGTCATCCGACTCCTCTTCTTCATCTTCGGATTCGGATTCGTCATCGCTGTGGTCGGCCTCCACGAGATCAGCGTTGGCAGCAGCGTTCTTCTTGGCGATGAGCCACGGCTCCTCAACGGCGCTAACGTTGAACAGGGAGACGCTCGAGGCTGGAGGGCGGTAGGCTACGTCGGCCACCACCGCAACGTCCTTGGAGCTCGCGCAACCCATGGTGCGCCTAGTGCCTTGGAGCTAGCTGAGGTGAGGAGTGAGGACTCTCTCTGCCTTTGTGGCTGTGGAGGGAGGGAAGGAGAGTTTGGAGGATATGGGATGGAAGCTGTGGAGGGAATGGGCTCCGCTCGTGGCGATAAGATGGACCCTCGGCCCGGTTAACGTCAGAACGGGTTGCAAATTTCCCCTACCGCTCTGCACCATGCAATTGCATTCCCTGTTTGCTTGACCCTCTTCTGTCTTTGAAAAACCAGTGGCTGAGCTTAAACCAGTATACAGAGGAAATTATATTTCTCAATCCTCTAGAAAATTTGTACTTCAGAATAACTCTTTGAAAATTGGATAATCTACAAAATACGAGATTACGCATGACATATTTCTACTGCATTTTTTACCTAGCTGTTGATTAGCAATTGAAGGCGGAATTCAGCTCCCATACATATGAGCAAGATGTAATTTGATGTGGTAATCTAGACATCTGGTCCAAAAACAAACAATTTTTTCGGATTCTCCAAAAAACAACTACTGAGAGACTTAGGGGTGGTATTGAAGTGAAGTGTAGCAATCTCGTTTCCATAAAAGCACTTCCACATACTTTTGAGTGTTGGTCTACCCGTTTTTACTGCATACCTCTGTTTTAGTTTGTTCACTTAATCGTATGTCTACAACTCTACATGAAAGAACGGGATAGAACGATCTGCAATGTTACTCCAGCTGCAAAACGGATTACATGGCCGATCATGTCCTGGTTGTTAGCTGTCCACGTAGACTAGGAAGAAAAAATAGGAGTGGTTCCAGGACAGTTGCTTTCATCTTTGGCTCCATCTCGTCTGTTCCATTCATGGAGTCCACGCCACTTGTTTCCTGGTTGAAACACTTTTGTCATTTCACAAGATGCGCACTACAGCTGGAAACTGGATCATCATCAGTATAGTGGCATTTCAAGGACACAACACAATATTGTCAAATAATTGTACTGCAGTTTTTGTTACGATACATTACATTTGCTACAATGTTGCATGCATGGATATTCCGAGGTGCTTTATGATCGGTCTTTAGGGCCGTCCGCAGGAAACACACATGACATGGTTTGGCAGTGATTATATATTCTTTTATTTAGAAAAGCCACACACATAAAAAAATGCTAGTCGGCGCTTCCATCATAGAGATGTCAGGAAATAATCACTAAAATTTGTAGCAGGAAGAAAATTCCCAGGTTCAGAACCCAGGGCAGCATCATGTTTCTAGCAAAATTAGCGTATTATAGGAGGAGGGAAAATGCTTGGTTGCACACGGCGGCAGATGCTCCTAGCAGAAGTCCAGCTTCTATTGGTCCACGCTTTGTGTGCTGGGCCCAGTACAACATCTATTATTTTCTAGTCAAGGACAGAATACAAATGGAAATACATGGCAGTTGGACTAGGGCATTAAAATCTCTGCACACACCAGACATGGACCCGCAATCACATGGGAAGAGGATTTGCAGCATCCAGCGAGAAGAAGATCTTCCAAACATGTTCAGCGGCGGGCCGGCGGTGCACTCAACTTGCAGCTGCACCACGCTCCGCCTAGTTCTCGTCTACACCGTCGCCGCCTCTGCCCTGTGTCAGGGAGCTGGTCGCCGCCGTCTCCGCGCTGTGTGAGATCGCCGGTCGCCGTCGCCTCTACGCTGTGTCAGGGCGCCGGTCGACGCCGCCTCCGCACTGTGTGACATCGCCGGTCGCCCGCCGCTGCCTCGCCTGTGTCGAAGACACGCAGCAAAACGACATGTCCATCGAGCTCACAGGTCTTCCATGGATGGGGTCAGCGAACAGCTCTGCTCTATTCCCCCTTGGTTTGAAGGAACAACTGCCGCTGAGTCAGGTGCACAATGCGCCTGCACCGCATCTCCAGTTCATCGCTCGTCGATCGTTTGACCAGAATCGTGCCGAGAGTCGCTCGTTCATGTCTCCCCCTGTGGCTGCCGCGACCTGCACGACACCTACATGTAGGGATGACGGGCTGGATTTCGAGGGCGCCGTCGGCCTGCACCGCAACCTATCTTGTGCTCCTGGCCACCACCATCATCCCGCGGGGCGCTGCCTTCCGCCCTTCACCGCTCAGGCACCAGCGGTTCGCGGTTCAGGTGGAGGTCGCGGAGGTGCTCTGGGGCGCCACTCCCGTGCTCGCGGAGGTGCTCTGGGGACTGGGGCGCCACTCTGTGACGTAACCGCGCGCCAGCCTCGTACAGGTCCCACCTGCCGCGTGCGTGTCCAGCGAGAAGATGCAGAGTATCTGCCCTCTCTCCACAAAAAAGCGGGCCCCACACGCATGTATTCTACCCTATTTTTCCACCAGTATACGGTAAAGCCCACTAGTAGCGCTGGACCACGCACACATTACTGGACCAACGAGGTGCCGACTTGAAGCGAGAGCATATGTCGCCGAGTTCTGTTTATCCACTCTCATTATAGGAGTAGCTAGATTCCAACCTTCAAAATTGAAGAATTCAGAACGAAGATCGCAAACAATACATCATCTGGTTTGGGGGGCTGAAAACACTAAACGGCATGATTTGGATTTGACCCCAATTGGTTTCCTAAACCAGGGTTGCAGCAACTAGTGAAAACTAAGCAGGATCCACAAGTACTACACGAACATCGGGGTGGCGCATCGTACCAGAAACTCAATATGCCACTTAGTGAATCAGTGTTTAAAACTTAAAATCTCATAACTGTCCACCTTTTCCTGTAACAACTAAACTAAGAGCCAGAGGTCACAATTTTAGCCAACCCATTCGTGTAAACCAAGGCATTCAGAACGATAATACATTAAAGCCAGTCTGGTATCATCTAGCAGCCTTTTACTGGTATTCTTATTCACTAAGGCTTGCCAATGGTATCCACTAAAGCAGGTTGGTGTAACATCAAAAACACATAGGGATAGTCAAAGTAAAAAAAATCAAATTATCTAATTTGCCTCAAAATTTTACAGCATTGTAGACATAAAAACTTGGTTGTACATGCTATAAATGCCTCCGAAGAAAAGTAGCCAGCAGCAAAACGTGGGTGGTTAATAAGTATGTTTGACAACTAGAGCTACAGGAACTGCCATGTAATATGGGTCTACATCTATAGCTGGTAATGGAGAAATATTATGGAAAATTTGCTTTGTGAAGTGAAAAAAATTTCTCTAAGCTTTAGTTTCCAAAAATGACAACCACATGCAAATGCATGGTTATATGCAAATATCACAAGAACCAACAAAAAAGTAAGTACACTTGCAAACAAGTCGAGCAATCAAACAGAACTACAGTGTTCATACCTTCTGTGCAGCCTCCAATGCTGACACGGCAGCAAAGGATAACCAAGCAGAGATGGCAACCAACTGTCTGACTACAAGGAACTAGCAGTTGACAACTCACCAAAATTGCTGACCTTTAAAGACAAGATTCATCAAGCAACCAAATGTCATTTTTGTATCATAATAGTTCAGCTAATTACAGAAAGCAATACAAGTAGGTGCGAAGAAGCAAAAGAATGGAAGAAAGTACAGACAAAACCTAATAAAAATGGCCTTCCTCGTTGATTTGACTAATCTGCAGCGTGAAAAAAGACAAAAGCTACTTCGGGGTAATTTGTTACCTGAGGCTGGCTCAGGGGGCTACGACAGGGTGGTTGAGTAAAACAGAATGCGGGGTGCAAGTGTGGATGATTATTTGGTTAGTGCATGACTGATGCATCACGAAATGAAACAAGAACTTAGATGATATCATAGCCATTGAAATGTGCTATTTCATCGTAATAATAGTTATGCATTAATTTTTTGTATTAAACATCGATCCATGCTAATAAAGGTTAATTGACATGCTAATCACTTAACGAGGGTGGACTCTTGGACTCTTTGTATGGGCACGGGAGAAGCTCGTTTTCTCCATTCCTGGGAGCCAGCCCCAACTCTTGCTTTTTGCATCCGTCAGCCTACCAGGTGCGAGAGCTAACCAACCAAATGACCACAAGGGGATTACAAACATGCTGCATGAGCTATGCAGGTGAATGAATGAGCCAGCCAACCAACCAACAACCCTCTATGTCCCTATACTGTTTTGCTTGCAAGTCCTAAGATGCTTATCCAAGAGCCTTTTTCAGTCAAGGAATTCAGGTTTAGTAAACTAAATAGCATGTTCTATTTTTTATCAGCTAAAGCTGTGGAAATAGAGGGAGAGGTTTTGTCACTTTTTTTCGAAACACAGCACAACGCAGACGCTCACATAAGGAAATTCACCTAAGTTTGAACCATTGGATGAGCTACTCAGCAAGAATAGACAATCATCCATACAGATTATAAATTAGCTTCCAAATGGTAAAGGAAAAAATGTATAGCATTAAGGAAGCTGACTCAAAAAGATAAATATTTAGCGTAAACAAGACCAAGGATGTTTGGCATGCAGCTAGCGTGTGAACAACAAACCAACAAGGCTGATACACAATGGAGTTTGCTGATATATATAAATATTCTACCCTCGAATAATATAGAAAAAGTACAAAGAACAACCAACAAGGCTGCCATATGTAAGACTTAAATGCTTGACTTGCTTAAATGAATCCAAATAAAAATCATTATCGTTAGACCAATGTAGTAAGCAGTGAGTTGTAGCAGAAAAGGTGCTACCAGCAGCTGTGGTGGCCCTTTGGTCCAACGGTGCCAAATTGCCAATACATTAAACTGCTAGTGCCCTATAGCCAATAACAGTCTACTGCCAAAACGTCATTGCAAATGCCTTGGGGGTCATTGTTCTGCCTGAACTAACTAAAAGCAATTACACTCTAGTGGATGATTTTATACGTAGAGGTACTGCCAGTATTTGATACATATTAGGGTACTGGTCCAGCGAGTTGTGGTCATGTCACTGCTTCTTAGAAATGTGATCACTGACAGGTTATTTCCCTTTATAGAAGTTCCCTACATCAAATGATGGGTTCTCATACAAAAAGGTTAGAATCTTTCCAAGTCCAAGCTACAGCTTGCACAAAGTGATAGATTTCAGCAGCTACCCATAATGCTCAAATATCTCATAAGGGAAAGTTTGCAGCATTTTCAAAGAACCTAGAAAAGTTCCACCACTGTTTTAGTCTCTGTTCAGCATAATTAACATTTCAAGCATATGCAACTCTGAAAACAGAGTCATGGAAATTTATAAATTCAAACACAGGTGAGATTACTAGCTTCATTGTCCACGCAAACAGCATCACCCGAGCATATGATCTCCCCGAAGGATCAAAATATTAAAAGGGGATGCATCACCTTCAGAGATTTGAAACATCACGGGACAGGTGGTTCACTTAGAACAAATGCTTGAATGAGACTTCGGGCTGCATGCATCTGGTCCGGTGTGCCAAATATTGTAACAGTTGTATCCATGGAATCAGCTAGAGGTTCATCAATTGTTATCTTAGCTCCTGAAAACTGCACATAGGATTAATTATGTCAACCATACACATATAGCTAACCAGATATGCTGCACAACACAACTTTTGGATACAAACCTCACGAATCTTATTCAAGCAACCTCCATCATGACCACATAGAGCAGGTATAACTAATCTTGGAACCATGATATTTCCAGTTACGTTGGGCCTAGATGAATGAACAGGACTGCAATTACATTTAATCAGTAAATACACGATGTTTTCGGATGCTGTTGATCAAAAGAGACAAGAATATGTAAACACAAGACAAGAAACAAACCCAGAAAATCCGCTCATTCCTCTATGTGCCATTCCAGGCATACCAGATATTGACATCGGATCACCAACATCCTGCATGCACTACAAAGTTAGGAGTGGGACCACAATGGTTAAAGGCTGTAACCAAAAGCATAATGAACTTATAGGATGTACAAGCTGTTTGCCTGATTATTAATCTACAATCAACTTTTAGATTATTTCAAAAAAAATGTAGGCAACGATTCTGGCACCAAAACTGAAGCAGGCCATCTTATGCAATGCCACACTAACTGGTGAGCAAGTTTGGTCCCCAGCCATACCAAATACTATAAGCACAGTTAAACATTTCCTAATAAAAGTAGGAGGATTTTGGTTAGGATGTAATTCTGGGAACTGAGAAAACAAAAGGCGCTGAAGGCTGTAGGTTCTTTCCATCAGAACAAAAACATTCTGGCTGGTTCAAATGTGCATAGAACATATTATCGGTTTGTGAAGGCATCATAAGCATCTAACAAGAAGGGGAAACAGAAAAAAAAATATGCAAGACATCTATAGTTCCTCTTAGCATGCTCAAGAACATATTGCAGGAAAAGAATAAAACGGGTTGACACCTTTATGGTCCAAGGAGCAGATCTCTCATCCAATGGGCGTCCCATGAAATCTTTATGAAACTGAGGAGCATTAGGATAAACCCTAGGCGATGTAGATTCATGGATTCCCGCAAATGCACCAAACTGAGGATCCAGCAAACCAAAAGGTGGCTGCATATTAGGACCCACTGAAGCCATTCTGTCACGGAAAAGATTGTTGCGTAGCCTAGCAGTTATCTGCATCAGAGCCTCCTGAATAGCTTCAGAATCCCCAGTAATCTAAAAGGGTGGAAATTCTGCAGTTAGTTAATAACCCGAAAAAGGAATAGAAGTATTGTGCAAAACAATCTACCCTGGGTAAACCAGATGCAAAATAACAGATGGAGTACACATTCATCAATACAAAGAAGATCGGAATGCATTGTTCGTAACATTGGCAAATAGGATACAATACAACAAAGCAGACCTGAACAACTTCATCACTTTCTTGGACACCCATTGGGATCTTGTCTTTGCCCAACACTATTATATGAGCTTTTGACAGCTTCCTCATTTCAGCTATGATACTGCCACCTTTTCCAAGGAGGCAGCCAACTTGGTTAGGTGAAACAATCAGCCTAGATATTGCAGGACCCTCCTTGTTGTTTGAGGTAGGTGGCGTAATTCTACGCTGCACATGCAGAATTGCATTCTGTGCTGGGGAAATTCCATCACCCGGATGCTACAGAACCGAAAGACATATCAACACATTAGAAAGACAACGTTCCAGTCAAGGATAATAGCTATTCAGAATTGAATGCAAATAACAAGTACTGAAATAGAAACAAACTTGAATGCAAATCACAGATTGATTTTCTATTGAACTTTCTCAAAGAAAATGGATGCCACGTGTCAAAGAAACAAAGTTACAACTTACAAAAACTTATACCGGAGTATGAGGAAAGAAGTATAAAACCCAGGAAATGTAACCAAAAATACTTGCGCCATAGAACTTTCTAATGCATTTATCATGTCTATAAAACTACAATTTTACCAGACTATTATGAATATCACCAACATTTATAACAGGCTTCCTGGCAACCACATTTCAGGTTGCTGACTGTACTCCCACGGAATGTTATCGCGTGCAAGTATACTGTGCTACCAAATGGCACCCGTGGGCAAAAATATTTTATTTCTCCAATATCACATTCATAGAATCCATATCTCTAGAAACAATGCAGGATGCGAAAATAAAAATATGATATATTCATTTAAACTCTGAATGCCTTTCAACACTGCAAAGAAATAGGTCATGAATTGAGCTAAACCCTTACTGAACAGTTACTGGGTTTATTTCATGAAACTGCATTATCAACAGAATAGTAAGGTGGTTACCGCAGGTCCAGAAATAACTATGACGCGATCTTCTGTTTTTGGAACAGTCTCAACAATTTTTATCTCGCAACCAGTATCATTCTGAATAGTCTTGATATTGTTTCCACCCTTTCCTATTATACTTCCGACCTTGTCACTTGAACATAATA
The DNA here is from genome assembly GCA_947311845.1 of Poa pratensis. Taxonomy (NCBI): domain Eukaryota; kingdom Viridiplantae; phylum Streptophyta; class Magnoliopsida; order Poales; family Poaceae; genus Poa; species Poa pratensis. The sequence goes on from CAMZMU010000110.1 coordinate 10,176,249, forward strand.
ACCTGAAGGTGAGGGGTTCTGGAGGAACTGAAGAATGGCCATGCATTAGAGCATCAGGAAATGCAGGAAAAGGAGGAATGTTTGAGCGTTGGTCAGGAAAAGTGGGGAAAGGAGCAATATTTGGCCTTTGGTCAATGATATCAAATGGTCCCCTGGCATGGGATGGCCCTTGAAAAGGGAGATGGAAGTTAGGTTGCATTCCTGGAGGACCATCTGGCCGATTGAAGGAATGTGATGATGAAGAAGGATGAGCAACAGGAACCACATCACTTTCCCTAGGGGGGTGAGTAAAGAGCACTTGAGTGACCGCGTTCAGACCTTTCCTGACTGATTCAAGATCCCCAGTGATCTGCAGAAATGATATATCAAGGAATGACAGAAATGATTTTCCAAAAGCATAATCTTGGACAGATTGCAAGAGATAATGGCAGAGAACAAGAAAGTTAAATTAAATACTGAAAAAATCTACCTGGCAAAGTTCATCTTTAAGCAAAGCACATAAAGGAAGTTTCTCCTTTGAAACTCGGATTTCACAGCCATTATCAGTGGACATCTGCTTAATGACACTACCACGATTCCCCAAAAGCCAACCCACTTGGCTATCTAGCACCAGCAATCTGAAAGAAACATGAGTTCTCTGGCCTGATACATCCCCAGTCCCATTTTCGATTTCAGTTATAAAAATCCTATCAAACACCTGCAAAATGGCATTCATTGGTGATGGTATTATCCTCTCTGACTCCAACTTTGTATCTTTTGTAACAGAGGAATCATCTTTTTCTTCCTTGCTGTCATTTCTCTCCGACTCATCCTTTTCTTCTTTGCCAATGACATTATCTGCATCATTTTTTTCCTCTTCCTTACTGTGGTCTTTCTCCTTCTCATGCTCGCCATCAGCAGAAACAGAAGCACCTCCATCATTCTCTTTACCCTGCTCGTGGCTAGCTTCTTTCTCCTTCTCAGTGGCAGTTATGACGATAACTCTCTCATCACAGCCAGGGACTGCTTCATCAACTCTGATTTTTACTCCGTTTTCTTGCCTTATCTTTGCAATGATGCCGCCACCTTTACCGATGACATTCCCACATTTTTCAGTAGGGCAGAGAATGCGGATAAGAGGAACGCCAGGCTGTATTACCAGCTGAGGCTGCTGTGAAGAAGCGTGTTTTGTCTTTTGCCACTTGGCCCGGCCATTGTGTTCTGAAGAATTCTTCTGAAATGGTCTCTTCGAAGGGGTGACATGTGAAGCCATGCCTTACCTGCGTGACAGATAAGAGGAGAACAGCAAGGGAAGTACGAACTTAGGTACTGCGCTAATAAACGACAAAGAAATACAAGTATTAATTACAGCATCAAGAATATCAGCGGCCCAATTGTCACAAGTAAATGATAGATTGATGGAAATAGAAACCAAAACAGATTACTAACACTCAGGTAACCAAAAAAAAAGTATCACGTCAAATATACTGCTAAACGTACATGGCACAGCCATATCAACGGCGAAATATCGAATACACTACTTCCAATTTCAGGATTGTTATAAAGGAAAACACACTAGTGACTGCTACCACAACAAGCCCTAGTTCCTAAACCTACATCCAGGGACGGACGGACCTAATGGAGGCCATGCGGATTCAGTTGGAAACATAGACTGCTACTAGTGCTCCACGGAGTAGAAAACAGAGAGCAGTACAAAAACAAAACTCTCCGAGCAACATAAGCAAGTTAGGGTTCGTCGCCGACAGAAGAAATCAAAATCAAGTGCTGGTGGATCTCCACTCCACGGCAGTACAGTAGAGGGCGAGGAGGAGAGGGGTACTACGAGAGAGAAAATACCTTCGAGATGACGCGCTCCGGCGGCGGAAGGAGGTATGCCTGGAGCTGCAGGTGTGTTCGGCGGAGAGGCTTCGCCGACTCCGTCGGGAGGGGAGGACGAAGAGGAAGCTTTGTTGCTGGACCCTTTTGTCAGATCTCTTTTGTTGGGCCTTCCTAACTTGAATGCCTAGCGGGCCGAATGATCGCTTCACACCGGCGCTCTCCGATTGTTCATTCCGACTCGATGTTGCTCTTTACAGTTTCAAACCCCTCTTGGACTCTTGGTTAACCTGTGCTAAAATCGTCGTCTAGATCCACACTTTACTCTCTGTGCCTATATTAGGCATATATCAAGAAAAAATATGATGTGATATTGTGAATGAGATTCTATTATTCACGTCACAGTTTTCTTTTGCGGGTACACATTATAAATATTATTACAGCGGTGTAATGCAGTGCCATCTAAGACGATAGATGATGTGACATTGTGAGTGAGAGGATTCTATTAACATATTGTGAGAGGATTCTATTAACATATCATGATTACATCCTAGCACATCAAACGAGAAAATGTGATACGAAAAATTGATATGAAATAGATCATTTTCACAACTTTACATTGAAATTCTATAAAAGAATGAATTATATGAGATTATTATACTATGCAATATCCATGAGAAAATATAATATGCAATGTGAATACAGTAACTAAATAAATAATAACAATAATATAACACTATCTCGGGAGGTGGGTTATGTGGTAGGTTGGGTCTAAAAAAGTAGTTATAACTAAATACACCGTAAACAAATAGATGACTCTAGATTGATGAACCAAGGGCAAATTCTTTTGTTTAGTGGTCATTTTTTAAGTAAACCAGCTTGGAGGTAGTCGCGGTCTGACTCGGCTTTGCCCTAAACGCAAAGGGACAGCTGGTGCGGGCGACCCGGATGCTGGTAGGTGCCGGTGAAGTTACTGATGAAGACCTCCTCGAAATCCAGCCAGTCGTTGATGCTGCCAGCTGGGAGGCTGTTCAGCCATGTCCTGGCCGAGCCCTGGAGCATGAGCATAGCGTAGCGCACTGCTACACGCCTGTTGCCGCCGGCAATGCTGACGGCAGTAGTTTAGTCAATCAACCAATCTTCCGGCTTGGTCATGTCGTCGTACTTGGGCGTATCCTGGGGGAGCATGAAGCTCATGGGGAACGGCTCTCGCCGGATGCGCGATCCGAAATAGCTTGGACCGGTTGTTCCTTCCTCCTCGATGGCATGCGACGCGGCCAGCATGTTGATGCGGTCACGGGCGTCGTTGCCGGCTGCGGGTCCCAGTGGCCCTAGCGGCCTGCTTAGGGGACTTTGGCTCCGGTACGAGCCGGCTCGTTGTCCGCCTTATCGCCGGCTCGTGGTCGGTGCGGTTGGTCCGGCTGCTCCCGGCAGCCGGCGCGCATTGACGTTTGTTAGGGTTGCCATAGCTCACTTGCTTGACGATACCTTCCCGACCGGTTGTCCTGCCGGCTGCCGATCGAGGTGGATGCCTGTTGACCCTGCTTGGATCTTCCAACTGCCCGAGGGCCAGCCGACTCTCCTCCGGAATGTGTCAAATAATGTAGGGTTTTACACACACAAAAACTCATGTTTGGGGGGGGGGCGGCCCCCCTGATGTACACACACCTCTGCCCCTATAAAAGAATAAAATGCAGAGATCCAACAATAGTTGTAACTACTTAGCGTTACGAAAATAGTTTTGAAACTTAATATGCATCTAGTGAAGGCCACCACTTCGACAAAATGTGAGTTGGTGGTCTTATTTGCTTTGTATCGTGGACTTGGTATGCCGATGGACTTCGTGCTGGACACAGTGGATGTATAATGATCTAATTGCTCTATAATTAAGCAAATAGAGTGGATTAATTATGTTTGTGTGCAAAAAATTCAATACAATACATTCCTCGTTTTTCTAACCCGGCGAAGAGCTCCTTACAAAAATATCGAAGAAGACCTCTTCACCCGCTAACAATGTAGCTCGGGTGTTGGCTCTTCCAACAAACTTGGAGATCTATTGTTGGTTTGTGGAATCACACTCAGCTTGTGTTATTGAGACTGTTATTACTATGAAGTTCTAGTTTTTATTTCTATTCATATAATGCGGGAATCTTGCATGGTGCTCTATTGTAATCCAAGCACTGTATGAGTTAGCGTGAACTAAACACGGAAAAGTGCTTATACAAAATAGTGAGAAACTCTCGGTGTGAACATGGTAACATGTAGGTAACACACGCACACCATTTGCATGCACTCACTGCCTCACACGTTGCTTACCAAATACTTGAATTGCAGAGTATCGGATGGAGGTCGGGTCGTCACCACTAACGGATACGTTGTCACCATTAAAAGAACAATCTGTCTCGGTGAGACACACGACATATCAAATCTAGGAGGGTGCAACCACCTCCATTAACCACACAACTTTCTCAACACATATATGATTATTATCTCAATAATCTCATACAACAACTGAGATACTAATTAATTAAACTCGTTGACAACCTTGGAATACTCAAAGTCATGACAATTTCGAAATAATCGTGAGGTAGAGATGGAAGGCTTGGCAAGTAACCGAGGATGTGTGCTGAAAACATTGACCTACAACACTTATGTCATAACAAACACTCAAAACACTCGTATTTAAATATTTAAATATCGTCTTATCAGTAGCTGATGTGTACTAGAAACTAAGTTGGTCAATTTTTCTATGTCACATAACAACACACTGCTCCAAACAACACCAACACTAAGGTCAGTCACCATGTAGCGAGTCATGTATGATATCGTGCATGTAGTTCCTCATGCCTATGGTGTGATATGTGTTGTGTATCGAGAAAACCTCCAATGGTGTGGGATCTACTTCCCTATATCACATAACAACAAACGGTCCCCACACATCAACAGGATTTATCGATCATGTAGTGATATGGATCAAGCACATTATCATAGGATATGGTGCCCCTACCAGGAACCTTTTTTGAAAAACTCTATTCAACCTCAAAATCAAGTCTAATTCGGTTGCGACAGGCCCCAAACCGATCTACGACCAACTTTTGGTCGAACCAAACATAAAACAAATCCTAATTCGACTTAAAAACGGAAAAATTTACGAAAAGTCCGAGCTATGTCGTGACTATATACGGGGTACTCGAGGAGCGACACGACGTGGCCTAGATAGACGTGGCCTAGATAGTCAGTTGCTATATCCAGGGCAATGTCCGGGGTGACCGAAAGTGCTATCTCTTTGGGTTGTTCTGAAATTGAGTTTCACGTCATCCTTCTTGGGTTCAAGACGAGGAACATCATCAACACAAGAAAAGGACCAAACTTAAGCACATATGCAACTTTAATCCCAACAACCGGGTGAACGCAGTGGAATGGGTATCGAAAACAACACCTGAATCCAGTCCACGTGAGTAACTCGCGTAACAACAAGCATGCAGTTCCCACACAAAACAGGTTAACATAAAGACTCACACCGATAATGTATATCGAAAGCTCTTTCATCCGGCCCACTTCTTTCGGTTCACATAAGAACAAGGAGTTGGAACCGAAGGTTATCATCTAGCCAGTGAGCCGCCACGATGTATGCGGAACGAAAGAACAGTCGGGACCCAGCCCTCATCATGTAGCGAGCAACAGATGATACATACCGAGAACCGTTGATCTGCTCTAGGCAGGCAACGTACTTTAATCCCAACAATTCGGTTACCATGTAGTGACGGAACGAAAATGTTTATCGGAAACGGCACTTCAATCCAGTCCATGTCAGCAGTAACAACAAGCAGTTCCCAGAAAACAGGTTAACATGATGTATATTCCTTATATCGAAAGTTGTTTCATCCATCCGGTCCACTTTGTTTCAGCTCAAATAAGAATTAAGAACTCAAGTTTGTAATAGTTCTAGTCATCCTTAGCTAGAGATAAGAGCAAGCCCCCTCCCGTCTCCCTCGCGCTCCTCTCGCCTCCTCGAGGGCGATGGGAGCGCCCCTCCCGTCTGCAGCCAAACCCTCCGCCTCCACCCCTCCTTCCCCGTCGCCGCCGCCGGCTTGGGTCGCCGGGAAGGGCCGTGCGGCGCCGGCGGCGGCGGACTGCTTTTCCCCGCGCCCCTGCGAGCGGGTCGGGGCCAGGCCTCGCTCTGGCAGCGGTGTGCTTCGGGAGGCGTGGTTCGGAGCTTCTCCGGGTGAAGCTGGTGCGGCGGCGCCGGCTGTGTGCGGCGGAGCGAAGCGGATGCGGTGTGGCGCCAGCGGGCCCAGATCTAGGCCCTTCGGGGCCCATCTGGGCCTGGGCGGGCCGGCACGCCTGCGACCATGACTCTGCCTGGGGATGACGGCGGAGACGACGCTGGTATAGGGACGACGGTGCTGCGGCCTGCTTGTTGCAGCGGGGCGGCGGAACCTTTACGGGCCTGTCTAGGTCCGGCCGGGCCAGCGTGGGCCTGGTGTGCTTCTGCTGCTCTGTCCGGTCGACTACCTCTTCTCGGTGGTGGAGGTTGTTCCCTCCCGCGGGCTGCGATGCTACCGTCCCTCGTCCAAGCGATGTCGTCTGCTTCGTCCTGCAGGCCCCGTGCCAGTGTTCAGGAAGAGACGACGATGTGACTGCTAGACCGTGGTGGCGCGCTGGTGGGCGGTGCAGAGGGTGGTAGTGCTCCGGTTGCGTCCTGATGTTTCGGTGACTGGGTCTCGGGAGAAATCTTGGTCGGCTTGTTCGACACCGACGCGGTGCCGCCTTTGCGTGGCGCCATTCCTTATTGGAGGGTGTCGTGGTAGCCCCATCTTACCTTACTTCGAGTGCCGGGGAAACCCTCGGACCAATGCTGGTCCGGTAGCGACGCCGTGTCGACGGTGCTCCTCTTGGAGATGCTACTTGGTACTGGACGCATCGGAGTGCTTGGACCGTGGTGGGACAAGATCGGAGGACGCAGCGGTTGCGGGTCATCATCGTCCGTCGCTTCGCCATAGCTTTCATTTCTTTTGTGTTTTGGGCATGGTTTTTGCTGTTGGCCCCAGCATGTGTGGTGTTGTGTGTGGTGTTGCGTTTGTATACTTGGTTGTATGTTGGTCGTTGCTTTATTTATAAAGCGGGACGAAAACCTGTTTCGAGGATAGTTCTAGTCATGAGTTAGGTAGATTTGGGATGTTAAACCAAAGGACTCAAGTTTGGGTAGGTTCGGATCATGATGCTCTAAGGAACTGTATCATTAAGGATTGTAACAACTCCCACGCAAGCAACTCACGTAAAAGCAAGTGCCCAACCACGTGATCCTTTGGAGTAGGAGAAGCAAGCAAAGTGATGATGGAAAAGAGTCTTTTCAAGCTCGCGTACATTGACAACAAGAAACGGTCCCTAAAATAAAACAAGCAAGCAGGATTGCCCCAACCGCAAAAAAAAAAAAAAAAAAAAAAAAGCAGGATTGCCCCGACGCAAGCAACTCGCCGGCGTCACAAAGCTTTCGATGGCCGGCCGGGGACCGGGATTAACCACGCGCACGCCGGCCGGCCGTCGCCCACGCCTCCACGGACCACGGCGTTGCCGTCAGCGTTCATGAGCGAGCACGCACGCGGATCACGTGGACCCATCCATCTCCCCTGCCCCCGGCCGGCACGTCTTTTCCCGCTTTCCGTTTAGCTAAACACGCGCTCACGTTTTCCTTAAATAGAGTTCACGTTTCCCACCACCCCATCAGGCCATCACGTCCTCGCCTCCAGCCAGCCTTTACCCGCGCGGCAAGCGGTTCCTCAAGACGCGGGGCCCGCCCGGCGCGTGGGACCCACACGTCGGTGTCGTGGGGGAAGGAGGACAAGGTGCGTGAACGCTTCTTTCCGTGGTGCCTCGGGTGGGCGCACGGGTCACGTGGCGTCACGAGCTCCCCCTGAATCGCCTCCCCTCCCTCCCTACGTCCCATCCGAATCACCACACAGGCACGTGTCGCGCACGTGCTCACGCGGCGCGGCTGCGGCTCTCGGCTCGGGCTGGAGCCGAGCCGACGCGAGCCAGTCTGTGATGTCACGTGAAGAGTTCGTGTACAGTCGTACTGGTAGTTTTGGAAGGAACGTGGGGTCCGCCGGGCTTGTAGTGGAGCGGATCTGCTGTATACAGCGGCTGGATTGGACTTTTACCACCAACGTCTCTCACCTAGCCAACGACGGGTAAAACTTAGGAAATATTTATCCGAGATTCCAGGGAAAATTACTATTCTCCTGAGCGTGGATGTTCTTGTTGCAATGGATGGACGTACGGGTGCACACGATTTCAAAATGACATTCCACGAAAACATCCGTATGTGTAGTATAACAACTAGTTGAATTTGGCGTGCCGTCACGGCACGCCCTTGGTGATTTTTTTTAAATATATATATATATATATATATATATATATTATTGTTCGTGGAAATGTAGCTAAATTGGTATGTTGGAACATATTTTATGTTGTCATGAATAGGTAGCATTTTTTGTGTACATTATGGGTATGTTGTGTGTAATATTTAAATAAAATTAGGAGAAGAATGAATATGTGTTATTTCCATGTGGTGACAAAATTTGGATATTTTGGGGAGAAAAATCTGCGTAAGTATTTTGGTCATATTTTTCCTAATTGTTTTGATATGTATTTGTATTTTTCCGGTGGATATATTTAGAGATGTTCATTTACATTTTGTTTCAATAGTAAAGTTGGTGAAAGTGGGAAGACATGTGCATGTCTCCTTTTTTTGTTGTTGCAAATTATCAGGTTTAGGATATGTTGGAAATTTTGAAGTTTTCAGTTTCGAAATTTTGGACATATAGTGTAAATAGTAATTGTTTACATTTTAAGTGGTCATGTTGCTATATTTTTTTTTCTCCGAACGGTTACGTTTCAAGTTGTTGTTCTAGTTCATATTTCACATTTCTTTTATCCTTTTTCTTTTGCTGAAATAACACTTCAAATGTTTGTTTTTTTTTTTGAGCGAGCTTACATTTTTTTTATGTTTTAGTTAAATAGGGCACACCAATACGTCAGAAATTGAACGGTTTGCAAAATTATTTCTTATATATTTTATAGTATGTCCAATTTGTAACCAATTTTGAACAAAAATATTTATATTTGTTTTTCTATTTCTAATTTGTAAGACCATAGTGGGTATGGAGGCACATTTATTCAACTAAAATGCCATACTTAGAAAGTTTGTTTTCTGAAATTCAACTCCGCATAATTGATCACATAGTTGGAGCAGATACGTTGTTTTTTTTCTTCAAATTTTGGTTAAATTGAAATGTCTTGTTCATATAGTGTAGAATTTTTTTAATTTCTAAGCGAACTGCGATGTTTTAAGTTGTCTCCTTTTTTTATTAGTTTTTAGTCTAAGTCTGTATGAATGGATATGCATATATATCTAGGTGTATTGCATACTTTTTTTTTAAATCCAAATCTGTACAATTGTGCAAATATTTGGAGTGAATGTTTTTAAATTCATTTTTTTTTGTGAAGTTGCAACGTTTAATGGCTGAGTACTATATGTCGACATTTATGTTTGTGTCTTTTTATTTTCGTTTTGATATTTTTGGAGGTGTAAGATTCTTAGAAAAGAGGAAAATGGGGAAGGCGAAAAAAAAGGGTAGGCAGCAGGCGGCCCAGCCCGTTAACCGGCCCACCTGGGAAAGCCAAAAAAAAAAAAATTACCGCACTGCGACGTCAAGATGACGTGAGCAGTGGACGGATCCGGCGCGGCGGCGCGGGCCTCGCCGGCGCGGCCTGGCGGCGATCTGGGACGCGCGCTTGGCCGCCGCGGGTCCGCACGGAAGCGGGGAACCGGGAGGCGGCGGCGCCGCTCCTTTTAGGTCGCCGGAGCGGCGCCGGCGGCCAGTGGACATGGCGGCGGGAGGCGCGGCAGGGCGGCGATGATTCCGGCGGCATGCGGCGGCCCCGGCAAGCGTTACTCAGGCAGGAGGTGGAGGACGCGGCGGCGGTGCCTCCCGTGGCCTCCGATTTGGCCGGGGAGGCCCGTGGCGGCGGCGATGCGCGGCCGGCGGCGCGGCGACCCGCGGCGTCGCGGGAGAGGAGAGAGAGAGGGAGGAGGGGCCGATCTGCGTTTTTTTTTGCAAAGACAACCTGCAGGTTTTGGCAATTCGCGGAGAGGTCCTTCCGCACGTGAATTCGAGGGTCTCGCAATAATTTTTCGCCCGCGAGGGGTCATTTCGCAAAACGGCGCGCGTGGGTTCGTCCGGGCCGCCCGATCTTCGACGTGCGGCTGAGATCAATGCACTGTAGTACTGTAGATTGATACAGTAATCTACAGTGCCCGAGCGCGGAGAGGCCGCCAAAGTTCCCGTCTTCGATATAGTTAGTAATAATTAGTAATAGTGGTGCGTAAATATGATGATGCAAATGTGCGTGTCCTGTAAAGTCAAGAGGTTCTAGAGGGTGTATTAAATTCCCTCCTTCTATTTAGATCTCCTTTTTTTTTTCTTCTGTTGATGAGATTGTACTTCCTTCTTCTTCGTCATTTTCTATTTTCTTTCCATAATAAAAGCTTAACATGGTCCCTTTGGATTACAGAAATGACAAAATTTTCAATGGTACGAATTTTTCTCTTATGCTGTCACTTACCAGTGTACACATATGTTTCGTTTATGGTTGTCTCTAGAATAAGTTTCGAGACCTATTTATTAAGGTGTCTGCATGGTTGAATGACGCGTGGAGGGTTATTTTTACCCACATGGGTATACTAGTATGCAGAGTCCAAGTGTATACTACTATGCATTTTCGCAACGCTACGAGTAACAAAATTAATGCCCTTAGTCGAAAATATAAAGATTAAGGATGAACCGGAGGTTACAATGCTATCAAATGTACACTGCATATATTTGTGCTAAGATATGACCATATATATATATATATATATATATATACATTGGCCTACAAACAAATAAGAAAATTAGGTAGAATCTAAGAGTCCATTTAGTTCAAATGATAATTTTTATGTAGCATTTCAATCCACATGAATTTATCCCAGGGCGGACCCACGCAACGCCAGCGGACTGCACAAGACACCTGTCAAATGTCCTAGCTTATATGCATGTGTGTGACACCTGGCCAAACGTTCCGGTGCAGCCAGGCGATGAAGGCCACAAATAGCTGTCCAAGGAGTCTACCTGTACTAAATAAATTTGTCCCAACCGATACGCGAACTTTGTTTTGTCAATTTTGGATGTGGCGGAGTCAAATATGCCATTTTGAAAGGCTTACAGGCTAAATGTTCATGGTATGGGGGGTGGCTCCTCTTTCCCATGACTTCTAAGAAGGTGTTTGTTTCAGGAAAGGAGGCACAAACGTAAACGCAACCAGGAGCGGCCGTTGGGCGGCGCTCAACCTTGAGCTTCCCTTGTGCTCTTCGCCAAGCTCGAGGGAGCGCGCTGGGAAGAGGACGTCGGGATACACGGTCAGGTTGCCGGGGCCCGGCGAGAGGAGCTAGAGCCGGAGGTGGTGGTGGAGTAGGAGATTAGGGGAGAGAAATCACGGCCGCGGCACCGTGGATAAAGGAGAGAGAGAGAGGGACAAAGAGATGAGAAAAAAAGGAGGGAATACGTGGAGCCTGCTGAGTGGAGCGGCAGGACGAAAAGTTACGTCCGGTAAGGCGTCATTTTGCGACTGGCACCCGCCGAATGAAACAAGGCTATCAGAGACAGACGCGAGTGGGGGCGGTTTTTATCCGAAAAGCCCCAAAACATGTCCAGAACACTCTATGGGGTGTGCATAGTGGAGATGCTCTTATCAAAATATACATTGCATTTTACGCCGTAAAATAACATCATAGAAACGACCTTGTCTACAAATGGAAGACATTTCACTCTCGCGTTCATGGATTAGAATTGAACGAAATATCTTCTTCTACCTATATTGTAGACTTGTAGTGCAATTCACGATGCTTAGCACTACTGCAACTTCCACTCCTTTACTGCACACAATGCAGTTCAAACGCCTGCACTTCCCATTTCACTTACACAGTCTGAATGGCAGAATTTTGTTTTGTAAAATTGTTTCTAAGAAAAAGATAACATCTTAAGATTTTTTTACCATCCCCGGCCTACCGAAACGCAGGCCATTCTCACTGATAAAAGGATAGAAAATTGTTTAGAAACAAGAATGACCACAATGATGTAACGTAAAACTGACGCGTTCCTATTATTCTGTTACTCTTAAGTCTTTATATCTCGGTTGCAACCTCAATAGTGCTACAAGAATTCTGACTCCTCTCGTCCGATCGGCACCAACCTCCGTGGCTTAAGACACTCTCCATTGCCATTGACACCTTCTGTCACCCCCCTCTCCATTGTTTATCATCGCCTTCCATGGCATATCCTTGTTGTGAATTTTTCTGCCATGCCTATCACAATCCACCTAACGTATGTCTGAAAACATTTGTCCACACAACGCCGGCCACCAGTGGCGAACTAGGAAGAATTCTAACATTGTCACTATTGTCGGATCCAAAGAGAAGTATGACGGCGCACGAAGGAGTACGATTTGTCCTCTATACATCCATAGCATAACACATATGTGTCTTAACATGGAAATATTACTTACAGCCTAAAAATGTCACGTCGCCCTCGTTTGTGTTAATGCTCTCTGGCTTTTACTTTGATGTAGGATCCATGTGCAATTGCTGAATTGTGTTGAATTCACTTTGTAATTTGGTGAGAGAAGATAGCCAAAAACTGATTAGGCAAGTAAAATACTCAGCTTTGATTTTCGTTTCTCTAGAAATTTATGATCCAGCGGTGATAATTAAATTCAATATCAATATATCGGTAGCAAAGCGGACATGATATTTTGGCTCAAATGTGTAGATACACTAAATTTTGGAAAAGTATTTTATATGCATTTTAAAATGTAAAAAAAAAAGTTAACAAAATTTCGACTGTACATATGGACATTCTATGTTCACACATAAAGTTTCGCGGGAAAATGACATTTTTTGTGACCTATTTTAAAAAGACAAAAAGTTGCCTCGTGAAAAGTCATTTTGATACACCGAAATTTATCCTTTTTACACATGCCAAAAAAAATGTTGTTTTCTTGAAACTTTGTGAGCGAATATAGAATATCTAGATATATCTTCAAAAAAATTGTTCGATTTTCCTTTTACTTTTTAAAATGTGATTTCGAATAGTGGGTGCATATGCACATACTCCCTAGCAAAGATCGTGGATTGGCGAACCTTGGCTATTTTCTCGTTCCCTCCATTCAAACAGAAAGCGCATAAACCTCGGATAGAGACTTGAAGTCGACGAGAGCCCACAGGCAAAAGCGACCCCGGTCCATGCCGTGGCGCTCGGCTCGGCTCAGCTCAGCTCGGGATCCAAGTAGAAAAGGGAGCAGGCCTCGTTTTCCCTTCTCAGTTCTCACCCCCAGAATCCCACAGCCACAGCTAGCAGGTCGCCTCCCCCCGAAATCCCCTCGCTCACCAGAGAATCCCTCCCTTCTGAGTCCTGCCCCTACGCGCACGCCGCGCCCCGAGACCCGCTCGGGCCCCATCCCCTACGCGAGCAAGGAGAGAGAGGAGCCCCCCACCCCCTCGTAGCTCGGGTCCGCGCGCGGGAAGATCCGGGCTTCGCCGTCGCGGCCGGGCTCCGGGTGCCGGCCTGACCACTCTGGATTTCGCGTCCCCGCTGCCGATTCGGGCTCGGGAGCCCCCGTCCGGTGAGATTCCTGCCATCCCCTGTTTCTGAATTGTCCCAGCACAGTAGCTGTCGTGGAATGGAGTGATTGCAATCCGCCGTGGGCTGTCGCGTCTGGCCGTTGAGCGGAGTTAGGCGGAATGGTGACGTGATTTGTCGGGCGGTTGTTTAGGCTGGATTCTAGTGGCTGCGATCGGGCACCAGCATAGGACTGTGTCGTTCGTTGTGCGGTTAGCCTGCCTGTACACATACAATGTCCAGAGCCTGTCGTTAACCACGGTTCATGTGTCCTCGGGCAACTAAAATAATGGGATATACATATCTATTTCTTGGGCTCTGATTGTAATGGCAAAACGTTTTGTGTGCTCTGAATGACTGAATGGATCATCACATGATTCGATGCTTTTCCTCATTTAGACGTATGCACTCTGCATTTTCACACTGTATTATTAGTTTCCTATCATTACTGATATAGTGTGTATCCCTCACTCCCTCACAAGTCACAAGTTAGTACACAGTATATCTGTATATGGTTGGTTAATTCTGTATACTGGTGAATCACAAGGATGCTGCTACTCCGTACTCCCTAGTACCAACTACTAGGCGTCTAGGCATTTTTACTTACTCTTTTGGATGCAGACCTGACCAGTGTGTGTTTAGGTGGAATGGTGGTTGAGAGTTTAGTTATGTTTTGTTGTATAACTTCATTCCTGTATTCATAAGTGCACTTAAATTTTATTGCTCATGTACATCCAAACTCTAAACTGTTATTCTGAATACTTTGGTAGCCAATTGTTGCAACAAAACATTGATGCGCTGAGTTAGGCGGAATGGTGACGTGATTTGTTGTTCTGTTGTTTAGGCTGGATTCTAGTGGCTGCGATCGGGTACGAGCATATGACTCTGTCGCTGTGCGGTTAGCCTGTGGATACAATGTCCAGAGTCTGCCGTTAACCACGATGCAGGAGTCATGTATGTGTCCTCGGTCAGCTAAAATAATGGGATACACATATCTATTTCGTGGGCTCTGATTGTGATGGCAAACGTTTTGTGTGCTCTGAATGGATCATCACATGATTCGATGCTTTTCCTCATTTAGTACATGTGTATACTCTGGCATTTCACACTGTATTAGTAGTTTCCTATCATTACTGATATAGTTTGTATCCCTCACTCCATCCCTGACAAGTTAGTAGACAGTATATCTATACATGACTGGTTAATTCTCTATACTGGTGAACTACAAGGATACTGCTACTACGTAGTACCAACTACTAGGCGTCTAGGCATTTTTACTTACTGTTTTGGATGGAGACCTGACCAGTATGTGTTTTATGGAATGGTGGTTGAGAGTTTAGTTATGTTTTGTTGTATAAGTTCATTCTTGTATTCATAAGTGCAGTTAAAATTTATTGCTCATGTACGTCTAAACTGTTATTCTGAATAGTTTGGTGGCCAATTGTTCCAACAACACATTGATGCATCTAGTGCTTTTTGACCTGATCTGTACTGTTCTGAGCAGGTCCTATGGTAGTGAAGATGGAGGTTGAGGACGATGGTGCCAATGGAGTAACTGGTGGGGCATGGACCGAGGAGGACAGAGCCCTCAGCACCAAGGTGCTTGGCAGAGACGCGTTTGCATACTTGACAAAAGGAGGCGGTGCCATATCCGAGGGTCTTGTTGCTGCATCTTTGCCTGTAGATTTGCAAAATAAACTGCAGGAGCTCATCGAATCAGAGCATTCTGGTCCTAGCTGGAACTATGCTATCTTCTGGCAGCTTTCACGCACAAAGTCTGGTGACCTCGTCCTTGGATGGGGGGATGGATCGTGCCGTGAACCCCAGGATGGTGAGGTGGGAGCTGCTGCTTCTGTGGGCAGTGATGATGACAAACAGAGGATGCGGAAGCATGTGCTCCAGCGGTTGCACACAGCATTTGGTGGAGCGGATGAGGAAGATTATGCCCCAGGCATCGATCAGGTGACAGATACAGAGATGTTCTTCCTTGCATCTATGTACTTTGCATTTCCACGCCGTGCCGGTGGCCCTGGTCAAGTATACGCAGCAGGCGTCCCTCTCTGGATTCCAAATTCTGAGCGCAATGTATTCCCAGCGAATTACTGTTACCGGGGGTACCTTGCAAGCATGGCAGGATTTAAAACTATCTTGTTACTGCCATGTGAGTCTGGAGTGCTCGAGCTGGGTTCAATGCAGCAGGTGGCTGAGAGTCCTGACACACTTCAGACCATAAAGTCCGTGTTTGCGGGGACAAGGGTCAATAAGGATACACTGAGACGTGAAGGAAATGTCATGTTGAGAGGTCACCAGGTTTGGCGAAGATTTTTGGCAAGGATTTGAACCTTGGACGGTCTTCCGCAGGGCCAGTGGTTGGGGTACAAAAGGTAGATGAAAGGTCATGGGAACAACAGAGGACTGCCGGTGGAGGGAGCTCAGTGCTTCCCAATGTTCAAAAAGGATTGCAGAGTTTCACATGGAGTCAAGTCCGGGGTCTGAATTCTCATCAGCAGAAGATTGGCAATGGTATACTTGTAGTGAGCAATGAAGCTACACACTGCAACAATGGAGCTGCGGACGGCTCCACTACAGCACAATTTCAGCTTCAGAAAGCACCTCAGCTCCAGAAACTGCCACTGCTTCAAAAACCACCACAACTGGTGAAACCTCTGCAGATGATCAGCCAACATCAGCTGCAGCCACAAGCGCCTAGACAAATAGATTTTAGTGCAGGGACTAGTTCCAAGTCCAGTGTCGTGGTTACAAGAACAACTCTTCTTGATGGTGATAGCGCAGAGTTGAATGGCTTGTGTACAGAGGAAGGAACGACACCTATGATCGAGGACCGACGACCAAGGAAGAGGGGAAGAAAGCCTGCAAACGGGAGGGAGGAGCCGCTGAATCATGTCGAGGCTGAGCGCCAAAGGAGGGAGAAGCTCAACCAGCGGTTCTACGCGTTGAGAGCTGTTGTGCCCAACATCTCAAAAATGGACAAGGCCTCCCTGCTTGGTGATGCAATAGCATACATCACTGACCTTCAGAAGAAGGTCAAAGATATGGAGACAGAGAGAGAACAATTTGTCGAGTCTGGTATTGTGCCCCCTAGACCGGATGTAGACATCCAGGTGGTGCAAGATGAAGTTCTTGTTCGAGTAATGTCTCCATTGGAGAACCATCCTGTAAAGAAGGTGTTTGAAGCGTTTGAAGAGGCAGAAGTCCGTGTAGGCGAGTCGAAACTCACAGGCAACAACGGAACGGTAGTGCATTCTTTTATCATCAAGTGCCCTGGTTCCGAACAACAAACAAGAGAGAAAGTGATTGCGGCTATGTCTCGTGCTATGAGGTAAGCGTAGGAATCAGTTGAGGGGAGTGTCTGCGCGGTAGAGGTGGGTACTCTGCTAGTTGGATGGAAGCGGCAGCCCTTTGACACCTTCCGTTCTGTTGATAGAAGTTGTAGGTCGAGACAGCAAGATGTGATTTCTGACTTAGCAATGCAAGAAAAGCACAAGTAAAACTGCCATTGTTGTAACGGTAGGTTCTTGAGGCCCTTGTAGTTTTGATGTTTTATTGGGAAGATACCGTTCTCTTAGTTATTGCTTAATTAATGCGGAACCATAAAAAGCACATGTCGCATGGATGAGTTAGAAATTTATTTTCTTATAGCCTTTGTGTATTCGTTCGCTTATTGAGTGAGTCAGTGGTTTGCTCTTTGTTTATGTACTCCCTCTGTTCCAAAATACTTGACCATAGCTTTGTCTAAATATGGATGTATCCACACATTAAAACATATGTAAATACATCCGTGTTTAGATAAATGTATATGTCAAGTATTTTCAAATAGAGGGAGTACACACCTTGGGCCGTTCGGCTGTCTGGTTTTGGTGCCCTGCGTGCCAAATTTTACTTCACTAAAGCTTTTGGCTCTTTTTGTCAGATTTTGTTACCTATTGGTTTGATTCCAAATTTGACAGAAAAGCTGGGTAACCAATCTGTCCACCTGAATTTTTCCAGGGCAAAATCTGCATGATTTTAAAATAGTAATTTGTGTTCTTTTAGGATTCTTACCTAAATAAAACGGCTAACCAATGAACCATTTTCGTTGTCTGCTTCCTAGCACAATGGCCTACTTTGGGTCTTAGAAACAAGCTATGGAAACTTGTTTCTGTCGACGAGTCAACATATTTTAAAGGGTGTGTCTACGACGCAGTCGACTGAGACTTAGCTTAGGGCTCAGTCGACTGACGTCCCCTTGTTCTCCAACTCCGGCAACCCCCGCCGCCACGTACCGCCGGCCATGCCGCCTGCTGCCGCCACCCGCGCCGCCTCGGCGCCCCGCCCTCCTCCAACCGCGGCCCATCGCCGGTCCGCTGCTGCCCCGGCCGTCCCTCTAAGCCCCGCCCCCGACTCCGGTGACCCCGCACCCCTGCACCCCCCAGTTAAGTTACTCCTCGCCTCCGCCGCGAGGAAGACGAAGACCTAGGGTTAGCACGAATCGCGAGGCTAGATCAACGGTTATCAACCTGACTGAGCCCTAAGCTAAGTCTCAGTCGACTGAGACTTAGCAAAACCGTATTTTAAACACAGACAACCCGTGCAATAAGGGAATGCTCGTTTCATAGCTAGACTCCATTCCTGCTAAGTTTTTTTTTATAACAAAGCGGGCAATTTACCTCATTTCTTTTAGAATAGTAGCAGAGAATTGACCGGTTCTTTAAAGGGGAACCGGCCTAAAACCGCTACAAATGCGTCAATGTTGTCATGGAGCATGATCACATAGGGCACCACTGGCCGACCCGACCACCCACACGAAGCACACATGCAATGTCGAGAAGATATACCACTGTTGAGGTTGTCGTCGAGCATCATCGTCGTCATTCCTCCTCGATCTAGCGACTTGACTACACTTTTGACGACCACCAACGGAGCCCTCGCCGCAAACGATGCCATAAACCATGTTGGCTCAAGCCAACAAACAACTTCGATTTTGTCGACGAGCTTCGCAAGAGAAATATGTTGGTCTTGTGCCTATCGAGCACCCTGTAAAATATCACGGGTTGTCTGTCATCGTCGTCACCTGGACACACTCCACCGCAGCTCCGACTCCAAAACGACACAACGAAGCCGTAAAACCGATGACCGAAACCCGAGTCGTGACCCAAACTCTGCTCGACACACTATTTGGTTTGCATGATCTCACGAACGTATAAATCGAAAAAATACAGGAAAAAGATAGATTTGAACGTGTAGAACATAGGAGAAAACACCGGCCTTCTATAGAAGCGGGTGTTTGACTCACGGGAATAGGAAAATACCGAAAACCTAGAATGCATAATCAAATCAAGGTTAAAACAAATGCAAATGTAAGTCAGGGTCATTACTATTATGTAACTTATAGTCTGTGCCTTGTTCTCTGTGCATAGAAATGTAAAAAGGATGTTTGAATGCATTATAGAATTTCTTTGTTTCTCTTTGAAAACTGCACTAAAAGGAAAATTTCCTCCGTTTTTCCTATGCTCCATTCAATTGAAAAAAATGAATGAATAGTGTCACCATAGGAAAATTACCATCCTATGCTTTTCCTTCACTATTCTTTTGAATCAAAGAGGGCCTAAAGATGGCGGATCAAGAATTCCCACAAGGGATTACATTGTACAAAATATATTTCTAGTGTTCGAGATAGTCTAGTTGACGGCGGCAAAAACTTCATGGGCTTGTTAAAGTTGTTTTTGGATGAGGTACGCATGTCTACAAGATCCAGGTCCTTGTTAAGATCGACGTTGATATAGCTCCATCACTTTTGCTGAATTGACATTGCCAAGAGAGGCGATTACTAGTCTCCATCGAGCCTCCATTGCTAAGGCCGCACTTGGCATTGTTATTGGTGGAGAGCGCGACTATTGAGGAGGAGCCACGAGAAGCATTTGATTTTAGCTATACATTTAGACTTGTATGGCAAGACGTTGACTTGTAGTCAATGACCTTAGGCCATCTTGTGTGACAAGACTTTGACTACTCTCGATGAATTGGCAGGTAAGTTAGCTTGCGTGGCAATATTTTTACCAGCACTTCATCAAAAACGAATATTGACTAGTATGACTAGTCAATGATGGCTTGGTTGCTAAGCAATCTTGTGTGACAAGTTCTACCATATCTTAGACTTTTCAAGAAGTTGGCTTCTATAGGTTGGCCATATAAGATGGACATATGTAGCAAGGGGTATAAGCATGAGAGATAGGAAGAGAAGAGAAAACCCAAGCTTGGTAGTTTCTCTTTGCTCCATTCCTTTTTACCACTTCACTCTTATTTGTCATAATATTGGCTGAACTTTTGGAGGTTACTAGCCTCTAATTCCCCGTGTTAATGAGTATTTTCAACCGTTTTTTATACTGCAACTTAGAAGGTGTAAAACCACCACAAGATATCCGGGTTAAGGTCTAAGTGGTGGTTCAAAATAGCCAATCTACAAGGGGTTTGAAATACTAGTCTTTTATTTTCTCCACAAGGAAGGAGTATCTTTTTTTTTTTGAGAAAACAAGGAAGGAGTATCAGAAGCCGGAACTTCTATACCATGCTAGTTTGTCTCAGCCCAGTATATTTCTTGTCGAAGCGGCCCAAATCCAACACCTCCTCTTTCCTCACCCTAGTTTCCATTTCTTTGGCTGCTTTGATCTCATCGAGCGAGGAGGATTTCCTTCCTTGACCTTAAAGCTTTCCCCTATTTCTCTCTATTCCCCACGAGGAGATTTTCAAAAACCCTACCTCGCCATCCACCCCCTTCCTCCCGATCTTCCCCACCCAAAACCCTAGCCGCCCCAGATCGCGGCGGAAATGGAGATGCCGCCGGAGATGCTCGACACCCTGGCGGGCTGGTTCGCGCAGACGCTCTCCCCCGACGCCGCCGCCCGCCGCGCCGCCGAGCAGAGCCTCTCCTCCGCCGCCTCCTCGCCGGGATTCGCGCTCGCGCTCCTCGGCCTCGCCTCCTCCCCGCGCCACGACCTCCAGGCCCGCCTCGCGGCCTCCGTCTACTTCAAGAACGAGCTCGGCCGCCGCTGGCCCAAGCCCTCCCCCGACGCCGACGACGCCGACCACCTCCCTCCCAACGACTGCGCCATCGTCAAGACGCACATCCTCCAGCTCCTGCTCACCGCCCCGCCCCTCATCCAGGCGCAGCTCTCCGCGGCCCTCGCCACCGCCGCGGCCTCCGACTTCCCTGCCAAATGGGAGTCGCTCCTCCCGTCCATCGTCTCCTCGCTCGGGACCGCCCTCTCGGCGGGGGACGTCCCCGCGGCCAACTCCCTCCTCGCCGCCGCGGTCTCCCTCTTCTCCCGCTTCCGCAACGCCTTCGACACCAACACGCTCCGTATCGATCTCAAGTACTGCCTAGAAGGCTTCGCCGCGCCTCTGCTCGAGGTCTTCCTCTCCACCTCTCGCCGCCTTCAGGCTTCTGCAACCTCCGCGAACCCGCTTGAGCTCCGCCCGGTCTTTGAGTGCCTTCGTCTCTGCTGTGAGATCTTCTACTCGCTCAACTCCATCGACCTGCCCGAGTTTTTCGAGGACCACATGCGTGAGTGGATGACAGAATTCCGTGCGTTCCTCACCACCTCCTACCCACCGCCTGTTGAGGCAGACGGTGCCCCTGATGCGCTCCGTGCTGCTGTGTGTGATAATCTGCAGCTCTACATGGAGAAGTACGAGGAAGAGTTCAGGGGATATTTGAAGGAGTTTGTTGAGGCTGTTTGGGGGCTCCTCATGGCACCCACAGTCTCACCATCACGCGGTCAGCTCGCTGTGACTGCCATAAGGTTCTTGACAACAGTCGCCGAGAGTGTTCACCATGCCTTGTTTGGGACTCCCGATGCAATGAAGCAGATATGTGACAGTGTTGTTGTGCCAAACCTGCGGTTGCGGGATGATGATGAGGAGTTGTTTGAGATGAATTGGGTGGAATATGTCAGGCGTGATGCAGAGGGAAGTGATACGGATACGCTGAGGCGTGCTGCATGCCGGCTACTAAGGGGACTTGCTGCAAACTACCGGGAACAGGTGGCTGTACTTGTATCAGCGCAGGTCCAACAGATGTTGGCTGCATATGTGGCTGATCGGGCGAACAACTGGAAGGAGAAGGATGCTGCAATATATCTTGTTATCGCTCTTATGCAGAAACCTGGTGCCACTGGTGGTGGCACACCTGTGGTTGACATGGAGAGCTTCTTTGCATCTGTGATTGTGCCCGAGCTGCAGGCCCCTGATTGGCAATCCGAGCCAATGCTCAAGGCAACTGTCCTCAGGTTCTTGAAGGAGTTCAAGGATAAGATACCCAAAGCTACTGCAATAGCGCTGCTTCCAAGTGTGACAAGGTTCCTGACACACGAGTCCAATGTTGTCCATTCCTATGCTGCGATCTTTATTGAGAACCTGCTGCTCACCAAGGACGTTGTCCAGGTACCAGGGGTTAATGTGGTGACAAGGACTCCACGGTATGTTGCTGCTGATATCAATTCATTTGCCCAGCAGATTATTCAGAGCCTGTCCACGGCGCTAAGTTATCCTGATTCTTATGAGAACCCCTATCTGATGAAGTGCCTAATGAGAGTGCTTGGGATTGCTACTATCGCTGGCCAAATTGTTCATGAGATAACTGCCCGTCTTGTGGGCATTCTCATGGAAGTTTGCAATAACCCCAAGAACCCTGACTTTAACCATTACTTGTTTGAGTCTCTGGCAGCAGTGATTGGCAAGACTGGTGAGCAGGACCCAGCATTAGTCCCATTGTTTGAGGCAAGCCTCTTCCCAGTACTCCAGAGGATATTAGTTGAGGACATCTCAGAGTTCTGGCCATATGCTTTTCAGATATTCGCGCAGCTTGTCAATTTGAGCCAACCACCCCTCTCGCAGAATTACATGCAGCTGTTTGGTGTCCTGCTCAGCAATGCTACTTGGGACCGACCACCATGTGTTCCTGCCTTGGTTCGCTTGCTGAGAGCATTCCTTCGGAAAATTCCAAATGAGCTTAACCAGGAAGGTAGGCTGCCAAATATCTTGGTGATATTCCGTAGTCTTGTTTCCCGTATCAGCACTGAAGATTCTGCATTCTACATGCTTAACACGCTAGTGGAAAATGTTGGTTTTGACATCATGAAGCCACACATTAGTGAGATATGGAGTGCTCTCTTTACTCGACTACAGACTAGGCAAGCAGTGAAATTTGTGAATTCTCTTGTGGTGGTCATGTCGTTAGTGTCGGTCAGGTATGGGCCAGCTGTTCTTGTCAGTTCTGTGGATACAATTCAGCCGAATCTTTTCACCACAATTCTTCAGCGTTTCTGGATTCCCAATCTCAAGTTGATCAGAGGTACTCTTGAAATCAAGCTTACAACAGTTGCCACAACAAAGTTGCTTTGTGAGTCTACGGTGTTGTTGGATGCTGCTGCAGCCCAAACGTGGGGCAAATTACTCGATAGCATAGTCACACTGTTGTCCAGAACAGACCAAGATGGAGTACAAGAGCAAAATGACGGAGCTGATGCAGCGGATAGTCAGAGGACTTCAGGTTACTCTGTCTCATTTGTGCGCCTTCAGTATGCGGGGAAGAGTGAAGATGATCTGTTGAAAGAAGTAAATGATCCAAAGCAGTTTCTGGTCACATCCTTGGCCTCACTTTCTGCTCAGTCTCCTGGAAGGTTTGGTCCTACCATCGAGCAGTATGTGGACCCAGCAAACAAAGGTGCTCTTCTTCAGCTTTGTTCCGCCTACAATGCCAACATTGTCTAGGTAAACTTCCTTTTCCTTCTCATTCTTTTTTGCTTTTAGTCAATCTAGTGCATTTTCATATGTGGCCTCAAAATCTGTAAGATGGAAGTCATTCATTGATACTTTCAAGTGTATTTGCTGTTGTCCTTCCCACCCTGTCATTTGGAACATGCCATGGCTTATTGAAAATGTTGTTCATACCTGTGACCTAATACAGATATACAATAGAAGCTGTTGAATGTTATATAGGGTTATTTTTTATGCATAATGGTCACTAGCTACACAAAAAACCTTAAACTGCAGTGTGCTTCTTTGCAGTATTTCATTCTTTGTTGCTTCAAGTATATAATTGAAATGCCTTGTTCTGTATAGAAGTGCACACTGGATAGAATGGCCATTAACAGCTACCGAGTCATCAATTAGATGTTATCTGTACAGTTTTTTCAGTCTGATAACTATCAACAATGACGTACGTTTATCCCGTATCATTTCCTATGGTTTAGTATGTATGGAAGTAAAATAATTTACTGTGGTTTAATATTCCTTTATAACTTGACCTCCATATTGTTAAGCCAGCGTAAGCTTGTAGCACAGGCCGATCAGACTTAATATGTAGCCAAAATGACACCATGTCCCTGGAACTGAATTTCAGTGAGAATTTGGTTCTTGGGGTGCCTTTTGTTACTTTGGTGCCATTGAGAAGGTATTTCAATTTAAAGGAATTTTGCCCTAGCTGAAGTACACTTGCTGTCATGGTCAATCCCACAAGCCTCTTATCCATTCCCTTTGCTCGTGGTGGGGGAGTAACTCAAAATAGAAAAAAAACTCATGTCGTAATAAAGTTTGAGAAGCAATTCCAATTTTTTACTTAAACTTTGAATGCCCTAGTAAGTTGAAAGCAGGAACATGGTGTCATTTTGGCTACATAAGTTTTTGGGATGTGTGGCGGAGTGGGGTGTTACGCTGTAACAAACAGAAAGCTGTCCGTTAGTCAGAAGCAACCTCGAAATTTTAAAAGGTTGTATTGCATCTATTTTTCCGATCTTACAGAAGTCCTAAGACTAAATAATACTCTTTCAGATCCAAAATAAGTGTCGCAGTTTTGAACTGGGTTTAGTTCAAAACTGCGACACTTGTTATGGATCCGAGGGAGTATTCCTAATCCTTTGATAGCAGAAAATATGATGTGGTATTTGCTACACATAAGTGTGGTGGGGGAGATAGGTTTTGCCTTAAAAACAGGAAGCTGTTGTCCTCAATGTATTCACCATTTGTTCCAGACCTATTGCCCTTTGAATTGTTTAATTATACTCCCTCCGATCCATATTAGTGGGCATAGCTTTGTCTAAATTCATATGTATCTAGTTAAGTATTTAGACTAGATACATGTGTATCTAGACAAAGTTGTGCCCACTAATATGGATCGGAGGGAGTACTTTAATTGTGAACATGTAATTTGATTTGTCTGGTTTAGACGCAAACTTTGTTTCTGGTTCTCTAAACTCTGTTCTTGGAATATTTCAGGAGCCAACGCGTGGCATTTTCTTGGTTTACAAGGGTGTTTTTGTCAGAGGATGAGTCTCCGGGTGTCATGTGTCCATGAAGCTGGTTCTGGCTTCGGTCTCCTCCTTTGCTCCGGTGGAATGTGTAGAAGGCTGGAGATGGGAAAGGATGCCAAATCATATAGTAGGAGCCTAGGAGGAGAAAACTGAACTCTGTGGAGAATGCATCTACTATGTTTGGTTGTATTTTGTGTGTGTGTGTCTGGAAGAGGTCTTTTTTTTAACCCGGAGAGAGTACTGATACTCGTGGAGAATATTGGTCTGTCTGTGTCATTCATGGCAGAATCTGCTGTAATTCCGGCACTGGGAAGTGGTATATCTGTGGATGTTATTGGACCATCCACTGTCTGTCAGGTCAAACCCTTTCACGAGTCTTGAATTTTTTAAGGTTGCCACTTGCAATCCTGCTTTGCTCTGTTGCAATAGCTATCTATCGTATGCTCTGACCTAAAGAATTGTTTGTAGCATTGCAATTTGCCCGGGTTGGGTGGTATGCTTCTGGTTACAAACAAGTGTCTACCTTCTTCGTAGTCAAGTGTTCTTGGGTTTTACGCATTGCGAGTTGTGACACGCGAACTCTTTTATTGCTTAAACTGTGCAAGTGTGCACGTACAGGCGGTACACGTCCATGTCATTATGGTTGGTTCGTATGGTTGATTAGCTGCAAAATCGTTCCTTTTTATTTTGGCGAACGTGTGGTTGAACCGTTGAAGTAAGATTATTCTAGCAAATCCCGGATAAGCCGCTCGGAAAATTCTGTATGATATGCAGTTTGGGCCATTTTTACGGCCCTGAATAGGCACCGCTTATGGGCCTGGCTTGGAAAATTTTATCAGGCATTTCGGATAAGCATCGACTATCAATGGTATTGGCGGTACTAGGCCTATTAGCGGTACTAGGCGCATTTAGGGTTAGCCACCGCTAGGGATACACCACTCCGGCGAGTAATTACTTGTGACTCTTAGCCAACTTCACTCACTTCTTTGATAGACCGATGTGGGCTCGTCCATGCGTGCGGGTGCGACGGAGCCGCCTCAAGGAGGAGGAACAGATGTGTCGCAGCGCCCCCTCGCACAACGTGGAGGCGGGTAGCTCCCGCATGGTGCCGATTGAGGTGTCGGACGAGGCGTCAGAGGAGGTGGTGAGCTCCTTGGGCGGCGGCGAACTGGGTCATGCACCTTCGATGTGCTCTTTGAGCACATTTTGGCGTGCTTCCAGCGGACCGACCGCGCCGATGACGAACTTGCTGCCTTTACGAAAGCGGTTGCGAACGGCGATTTCATTGCTCCGGCCCGCCTCGAAACCACCCAGGCGGAGCACGATCTCGCGTGGGCACTGCGCAGGTCGGCTACCCGATAGTACCTCGATTTCGAGTGAGCAGGCCGATGAGATCTAGGTTATTAGTTCTATCTCGCTTTTGTTTGGTCTATATAGTTTCTATCTATATAAAATAGCTCGATGAACTTGAAATGATTGAAATCTTACGCAAACTATTTTATTCAAATTCCCAGTAAGAACTTTTAGGATCTATTCTGTCAGAGCACTCCCTATACCGCAGACTAGTTCTCGGGTCACCCGAAATTGGGTTTGCGGGGCGAGTTTTCCGGGATCTAGCACTAGAGATGCTCTTAGTGGTGGCTTATAATACCTTTGGCTGCTTAGCGCTGCCCATGTCAGTGTATAAGTAACCTTTACTGTAGTTGGATTAGCTTCAGGCCGTTTTGGTTAGACTTAATTTTGGCTTTTGGTTTTTGACTTATAAGGCACGAAGCACAAGTACTTTTGATTTTTTTTCGAAACGAACAGGGGAAGAAACCCTGCGGCATTTTATTAGAAGGGTGGACAGGGTTGAACCCGCGCTGCCTGGGAGGCGCCACTGCGCTCTCACCACTGGCTAGGAGCCCATCCATAGTATTTTTGATTTTGACTTTTGGCTTATACTATCAACGTAACAACGTCCATTCAAAAGTGAGGTGCTTTTGTGACTTAAAAGCTAAAATTAAAAAGTCAGAAATAACCCCAACCAAACAGGCCATTGTTCTTGTTCGCGTGCATAATCAAAATGGATGGATGAATAAACAAGATTTGGAATGGACATGAGTCCCCCACATTCCACTAGGATCAAATCTCACTAAAATATACACTCGAGAATCAAATTTAACTTTGCGACGCGGAGACAGCTTTTGGCACCACCGAACAATAGTACTCCAGGAACCTACCTCTCCCGTCTCCGTCCAACCCACGCGCGCCACGTCGCGCCACGTCGCCCCGTCGTGCCACGCCGCCCAACGATCCTCCCCGGCGCTCCGCCACATGGCGCGCCCGCCCCGCACCCGACGAATCAGCGGAAACGGTAACCGAAGCCAAAACCCCATTCACAACAAATCCTCCATTCCTCTTCCTCCTCCGGGATCGCGACGCGACACCAACGGCCACCACCCCGCGACCTCGACGGCGGCAACGGCGACTGGCACCAATCCGCTCGCTCCCCCCGCGCGCAGTAGAAGGTACCTGGTCCTCTACTCCCCGTCCCCTTACCCCTCGCGCTCGATCGCCGCCGCGCCATGTGTGTATGCCCTCGCCGGGTGGTTCGGTGCGCGAGCTTTCGTTGCTTTTTGATTATGATGATGATTTGGGTAGAAACAACCAATCACGTCCAGGACCAGGAGCCGATTAAACTAGCTAGGGCTATGCACGCATGCCCACGATTCATACTGTGTGGTGTATCGTCTCGTGTCGGGACGAGGGGTCGAGCACTCAATTAAGGCAGATTTAGGTGATAGCATCTTACTTATATAGAACAAATTGCTGACCATAAAAGTAATTGAGTTTAACCGATTTGTGGCCAAATTTGAGCACAATTGAGCACTTCCGGACCGGCCGGCCGAATCTTAGTCACTCACCTCTCATTAGAATCAAAAGTTCAAAACGTGTTTTAGTCTCCAGCCATATGTTAGCATAATTAACCGAGCTCTTCCGGAGCGGCTCGGCTTCTAAATTTAAACGAACATCTTGCTTATTTCTTACATGATTTAAGTGATGCAGGAGGCATAAATTTGGACTATGGACCTTCAGAACACTCAGGACGATGACAGTTTCCAAGAAAACGTTACGTCTCAAGGAGATGGATCCAATGGAGGGGAACAACCGTGGATGTCGTATCTAGGATGGAGCTCGAAGTTTGCTTCTGCTCCGAGAAGTTAATGAATCTACAGATGCTGTTGATGGAGGTAGCTCATCGAGCTTTCGATATTGAGACCCTCATGCTGGATCCTGACTCGCTCTCGACCGAGTCGCTCGAGAAGGTTTCGAATTTGACGCCCTGTATGGAATTCTATATTCGGAAGTTAGCGAGTTGGAGAAGTTAGTCAGTTCTATTGAAATCGATATTGGAAATGTCGAAGAGAAGGTGAACGAGGAAGAATCAGATGGCAGGTTGAAGGGTAGGCTGCATGCTGCCACGGAGACCTTGAAGCAGATCCAGGAGGTGATCACTACAGTTAGAAGCGAGTCTGCAAACTTTGATAAAGCCATAGACCCTTCCCACCGTAAAGCTGGTATGATCTCATAGCATTTTAGTCCCTGTGTAAGTTGTTGAATGCATCAATTTCCTAATTATTGCACTTTTACAGGAACTAGTGAATGCGTAGCATATGAAAATGGACACGTTTCACCTCACACAACCATGCAGGCTGAGAATCAAAGAAATGTTCTGCATATGCTAGAACAGTCAATAGCAAGGGAACTAGATTTTGAAAAGAAGCTATGTGATTCAGGGGATATCGTGGAAGAACTCAGAATGAAGCTGCATCATGTAGAACATGAATCATATTTCTTGGAGGAATCGGTTGAAGTGATTTCTGAAAGAATGTTTGCAGCAGAAAATGCTTCCGAGTTGTTTCTTGGAACTTCAAAGGAACTTGTTGATAGAGTTAATATCATGCAGTCAAAGCTAAGTGCATCAGGTCGTAGGGAAGGTGATCTTAAATCGAAGCTAGAGCAAAGCTTAGTGCAATTAAATGCTTTGGAATGCTCATCAGAGATGATGCAAGACGACAGTGAAAAGAATGCTAGCAACGAAGCTATGCAGAGTCAAAGACTGTCAACCTCTGAGTTCTTCACTTTACATCATAAGGTTCAGAAACTGGAGGAATGGCTATCAACAGAAGCAAATGAAAAAGAGCAGAATATGCCAGTCTCTGAGATAAGCAGATTTGAGAATATCATCAATGATATTAAGGATGCCATTTCCAAAGCAGAAAGCCGAACACAAAATACTGAAGCAAGGTGTGCAGAGCTCACTCACACTAACGTACAACTCAATGGGGAGCTAAACTCTCTGAAGTCTCAGGGTTCAGATAGAGCAGGCTTACTGGAACAGAGACTTATGGAGTCAGAAGCTCAGTTAGAGCATGCAAGAGCATCAATTGAGGCTCTTGGTGAACAACAGGGTATGTTGAAGTCTTCAATGTCTGATATGGTACACGTGATTGAAGATCAGAAGGAGAGGTGTTTGAAAGCTGAAACAAGGGCCGAGAGTGCTGAATCAAAATGTACATTGTTGACAGATACTAACTTAGAGCTTAATGAAGAGCTATCATTTATGAGAGGTCGAGTAGAAAGTCTAGAGAACAAGTTGAGTCATGCCAACCGACTAAAGCTGTCCACTGCAAAAGAGATTGGTATTAAAACTAAGGCTATTACTGAGTTGGTCGCCAAACTTGCGTCGGAAAGAGAACGCCTTCATTTACAGGTATGTGTGTTGTTATTATGGACAATTTACCACTTTACTATTCTTCATGTGAATATATGCAGTTTGAATGTTATGGATTATTATACGTGTCATTTTTTTTTATGATTTTGTGCTTTGGCGTACATGAAGTTTGTGTCTGAATGGCATCGTACAGAAGCACTTGGTCCTGAAATATAGATGTTCTAGGAAAAGGTAGGATAATTTAACATCTGCAGTACCTTGTTTCCTACCATTCTGATGGTCCCCATTCTTTGTATTAGTATTATTCCAAGAGACGAAATCCTCCATCGTCCCTATAGCCAGAGGGATCTTTCAGAATTCGGTTTACATAGGGAGAAAGAGAGTTCTCAGATGGTCTTCATCCCGTGACCTCAAATCAGGATTAATTAATTCAGCAACTTTGGTGTACACCATATTCCCTGACGTGTCACAACCTTCTCGAGGGACCAGCAGTGATCAGGGATCATCCCATATGCTAATATCTTATCCATTCCCTACTTGCAAAGTGTAAGAGGACCCTTTTCTCAGCTTGGCATTTAGCAAATCCCCTGATGGATAATATTTTTCTCTTAGAACTTCTGCACAAAGTGAGTCTGGTTCACACAAGTGCCTCCATAACCTCTGTTGCTAGCATTGCCAGGTTAAAACTTTGAAGATCTCTAAAGCCCGTACCACCTTTTTTCTTGTGAATACACATTTTACACCATGCAACCAATGCATATGTCTCTGATCATCATTGTCTCCCCACCATTACCGGGTCATATGATGAGAACTTCTTGAAGGGTAAAAAAATGATTAAATAGAGTCCAAAGTGGGTTTATACAAGATCGTGCCTTACGTGCATTGTCCTGGCTCTTTGTTGACATCGTTTACTTGATATAACATGTCTTGCATGTTCTTTAAAATGACCGTAACCGATGAGGCTCATGCCTTAAGGGAATTGACTGTTTTTCCTCTAATATCCAGTTAACCAGCTTCGAATTTTGGTTGCGTCTATTTATGCAAGCATGTCCACAGCATGTATATTATTTTTGTTTTACTTTTTTTAACTCTTCAAGGTTCTCATGTGGCTTTGCCACCCATTTGTGTGGCCTACTATGGCATCATATATTGCGATAGACCTAATCAACATCTTTGTATATGTACTATGTACTATGATTATCAGTGTAAATATATTGGATATTTTTTAACAATCTATTTGATGTATGTTCTTTATAGATTGTTGCGCTAACAAAGAAGAATAGGATGTCGGCTAAAAAATGCAAAGAAAATGTCAACGAGGGTATCTTGTTGAGCAAAAGGATTACTGATAATAAAGGTGGACTCACTGACATAACAGAGGAAGTACTTCTTGCTTCTTCACCTATGCAGACAAAGGTCAGTTCTTCAGATGTCCTGCTTTCTTGTGGAAAACAAAAAAGCGCAAATTTCTTGGCATTCCCACTACTGTTGACATAAACAATTGTTTGCATCATGAGAAGGCATTTGTTGTAGGAAATGACTCAACCCTAAACTTCTCATCCTTGTACCATGCTATTTATCGATAATGCTAACTGCTAACTCATAATGCAAGTTGTCACTAACATAACTCGAACGAATAGCACGTACTGCTAGAATACTTGTGATTTGATCCACACACACAGATTTCGGCTAGGGCTAATGTGCACTATGCAACTTGTGTTATCCTATGCAATTATTTAGTAAACATTTTTCCTCTTTGAAATGTTGTTTAATACATCCTGTAGCCTAACTGTATCGTTTATGCCCTTGCAAAAAAAGAAGCAAAATCTGACATGTGTGTATGTCTCAAAGGTGAAGACAACTGCTGACACTCTTGGAGAGAATGAAGCTGGGATTGCTGCTCCACTGGAGAACGAATCTGGCACTCTTGAGACCGTGCGGTCTATCGAGCCAACACTGCTAAGCTGGAAGTACATTTTCGCGGCATTCATTTTCTTGTTGGCTGCAGCTCTTGTGCACCTACTAACACAATCTGTAGTACCAGGTTTTAAATAGGTTATGTCTTGTCATGACGGAGAAATGCTTATCAAATTTATTTCCTGACACTGTCATACGAATAGCCAATTTTGTAAGTAGCCCCAGTCATGTGTCGTCCTAGCATATGCACGAACTATGTATCAGTGGTTCTCTTTAAGCTTTCTGATCTTTATATGGAGTGGAAGGTGTTATAGACCTGAAATGGTCCATTTTTCCTGCATGGTGTCCTGATTCTGAATTTCTCTGACTACAGTTGATCAAGCATGAATGTTTGGAAAGAAGGGCTGGCCAATGTGGCAATGTGCATTAGCATTTCCGCATTATATTTCATGAACAGTGTGCATTAGCATTTCATAACTTCTCATACTTATTTGGTTTGCATTCGATTTATGATACCCGACTTACAATGTTAGCAATATATCATCTGCGTTTGATTCATATATACGAGTAGTGTTAGTTAATATACCAGCACGTTGATCCCTTCCGTAAATAAATAGGATTTAGGCTCAGCTCAACGAGAAGGCTTTGCATGTTTGGAATTTACCTGTACAGCATTTTCGAATTCGATTGCAACTATGGCTATAAGATGGGCAAAACAACTGCTACATATTGACTGGAATGGTCATAGTGGAAACATCATAGCAGTCACAAATTTGCCATGCCATGCAACATTATTCTGAGTACTGCGAGTTGAATTTGCGATGGCATCCATTGTGTCACCTCATCACTGCTATGCTGGATGGAGACGATACGACAGAACCATTACAAGCATACCATAACTAAGGACACATATATACAACAAGATACACAGATAACGGCATACTGCATTAGAGCACTTCAGTATGACTCGACACCAGTAGATTTGCAGTCGACGTCGAACCACACCTCATTGACACGGCCGATGATGCGGAAGGGGCTGTTGTACTGTGCAATCGAGTAGGCGTTCTTGCTAGGGTAGTTTGTCGAGTTTCCCCATGGGGACTGGCTCAAGCTCATGGCGAGTTTCTCAGCTTCATCCACTACATTTTTGTCCCTGGCATAACCTGAGAAGCTCCTGACAGCGATGCAGTGGCCTGGCCACTTATCTGGATGGAGGTTCAGTTCTGGGAGGGGGACGGGAGGGGAAGCTTGGAACTGTGTTGGTAGGTACAGACGGACAAAATATGCTGAAGCGCCTGGGACGATGCTTGTTAGGATAGGGGTCGTCATTCTGATCCTCGAGGAATTGAGGTTTGCGCCCATCAGGTACTGGAACAACCTAGCAGGTACCACAGGCACAACATTAAGGTTCAGAGTTTGTAGGGTTATGACCAACCACAGCAAATTCAGCATAAAGGAAATCGAAATTCATAGCAGGGCAATGGAGATCAAATTATGGACAAACATCAATTGAATCATTCCAGTTGATTCATGTAACCACCAGGAGGTCTGGAAGTCAAAATAGTACTCCCAGAAAAAAAAAAGGCAAAATAATAGGTTGGCATGTTGCTGGTGAGCATTTTATATTTCAGGAATTAGCAAAGTTGATGTATCAGAAAAACTTTTGCAAGGCCTACACAGAAACAGCACTTGGGATCGAGCCAATTGTTGGTGTCATTATATTCCAATTTTACAAATCAAAAGACCATGCATTTTGTCACAGTCATACATCAAGAATAATTCACCATGGAGGCAAAGAAGACATGGCAGAGATCTTAATATCAGTTCCTGAAATGAAGAGAAGGCCTTGTATGGCTAAACAAAAGAGGGCGGAATCGCTGAATTGTTAGTATCGATGCACATGACGCCATGAATATTTCCTTAGCAGTAATTATAGAGGAAAGTCAAAACGGAGGCCGAGCTACATGTAGCCTTTATTTTTCAAAATTCAAAATCATATTTCGAAGTTCCAAAAATTCTGAAAAAAATCTCGGACGTAGGCAATAGTACATTCTACCAACGTGCAAAATCTTAACTCAAAATAATTCATCTTCCGGGCTATACAAAAATAACAAAATCTGACATACTTTGGAGAGTTCAAATTTGCACTATTCACTACTTTCAGATTCAGATTTATCATTTTTACACAGCCCAAAATACAACATATTTCTATTTAAGATTTTACATGGTATAAGACAACATAATCTACATCCAGAATGTTTTTCAGATTTTTTTGAAACTCCAAAATCTCATTTTAAATTTTGCAAAATAAAGGACTACATGTAGCCCGAGCTACATATCGCCGCTCTCTAATTATAAGCAATTTTATAGGCACCATGTCCGCATCGTTGTAGACCTATTGTTAGTATTGGTGCAGAGTACACCTGGATAATTCCTCACAGCATGCAGTAAATAAAAACTATTCTATTAGCCATGATGTCCGCCGACATGGTAGTCCTATCATCATCTTTTTTCTCGAACACACACCAAAGTGTGTGTCATTTGTAGTAGAAGAAGGCACCGAAATGGTGCAAGGTCCACAACGGAAAACAAACCTAAAGAAAAGAAAGCAAAAAGAAGAGGAAAAACATTCCTATCATCATAAATTGGATAACCTAGTTATTTTGGAGTTTGTCCAGTTTCGTACATCAAAGCGGCAAAGTCAGATTATAGATACTAACAAATTATCATACTACCAGGTCAGAAATGAACTATGTTTGTTCACTTTTGCGGGTCTTCTATCATTTTGCAATTGGTCACCAGCATCAAGCATTTTTTTTTGTCTATACTGAAGATGATTCACAAACCATAGTTTCCAGCCTAAACTCCACCTGAGATCCGATCATTCTGCTGAAGGAATGGCTGATCCTACATTCTTTCGTGCTACGGATTCCCTACCAAGTACCAACCGGTATACTTCTCAGGTTAGCATTGAACATAGCAACTCTCTTTCTCTCTACTAAAGGGGAATGGGATATCGCGTGTTTGCCTCTTTCTCTCTACTTGTACTCTCTTTCTCTACTAAGTTATTGCCTGTTTGCCTCTTCCCCATCCCTCATCTTAATTACCAGGCCCCCCCTAGGTATGAGATCAGTGGTAGTTCAAAACGGGAATCCCCTTTCCACTTCCCTCCTTAATTCCCATTCCCTCCAACCAATCAACGGCACTGATCAACGGAGTACAAGTACGAGTATTATATGACAGGTAGCTGAGATGTACAAGTAGAAGCGTTCTAATGAAGGCAAACTGGACCAACCACCTAACTCCCCCCCCCCCCCCCCCCCCCCCCCCCCCCCCCCCCACCAATTTCTTGTAAAATCCGTCCATTTCTTGGTCAATTCGTGATCCCTGCACAAGAATCGACACGCCCAAGGAACAAATCGAAAATTCGGCAAGATTTCGTCTCCATGGCATGCCCTGCAGACCCAAGTTCCGCGTGCTTAGAGTCTCGGATCAATCGATCAATCAGGTATTACCTATGAAAGCCGAGCTTGGTGGCGACGTGGAAGGATTTGTGATCGGAGGGGGCGACATCCAGACTGTGTCGTTGTAGAGCCGCACCTCGAAGTCCGACTCCGCGTGCACCGTCGCGTACTGCGGCGACTCCGAGCCGCGGGAAGCCCGCGAGAGCAGCGCGAGGATGAGCAAGAAGAGGGGCGAGGGCATCGCCGGACGTTGCCTCCCCATGCTCTTCGCCGCCGACGGCGTCGTCAGTCTTGGCACTGGCCGTGGGGAGTGTGGTTAGAAGGAGAACGCGTGTTTTTTGTTTTTTTTGACACTTGGAGAACGCGTGTTGTGCTCTCCAAAATACGCAGAGAAGCGTGTACTGCTTATCTAAGGCCGGCCCGGTATTTCTCTCTCGAAAGCCCATAAGGCCCATAACGAAAATCGTAGCGGGATAGTCCCACCTCGGAAAATTAGTCCCAGCGCAACCAGTTTATATAGCAAGGCTTGGCAGTCTCAGCGCCGAGCACGGTGGCGCGTGCTTGTAACCCAGATGTTGAGGGGGCTATGACCGTGTACTACCTGCTGTTGGGCCCGGTCGTGTCGGCCTTATTACCCAATTACAAGTGGGGAGCAGTAAGAGTACTGGCTTCTGGGCCCGGTCGTGTCGGCCCTCCACCCAATTACAAGTGGAGAGAAATCAACTGTCATATAATTTTTTTATTTCCTAAATTCATGTTCATATTTTTCATTTTTTTAGGAATGCTTAATTAGTTCTCTTGTCCCGGGGGCAGCGCTTTCACTCCTTTCCTCTGCGCACAACTTTTTTTAATATTTGGGCAACCTTTTACCCTTCACCCAATTGCAAGTGGGAAGAACTCAATTGTCATATAATTTTTTTATTTTCTAAATTCATGTTCATATTTTTCAGTTTTTTAGGAATGCTTAATTAGTTCTCTTGTCCCCGAGGGTAGCACTTTCACGCCTTTCCTTTGAGCAAAACTTTTTTTTCTTCATTTGGGCAACCTTTTACCCTTCACCCAGTTGCAAGTGGGGAGAACTCATCTGTTATTTATACTTTTCTTTTATTTTTCTCTGACTATACGATAAGCCTTCAAAATTCGTGTTCATATTTTTAAATTTTAGGGAATGTCTAATTAGCAGTTTTTTTTTCATTTGGGCAACAATCAGTTTTTTTGTCCAGACGGAAGTAGACATGGAACTTTTTTTGATGGGTATGTTAAAAGGCACTCAATTTAGTTTTCACTTTTTTTCATGTGTTCTATTGTATTGCAGGGCTCTAAAGCCCATCATTTAGCTCCTGCCTACCTACGATCTTCCTTTGGTGTGAGTTTGCTTCTTTTTGTTTTGCCTAGGTAGCAAGTCGTCAAGTTAAAAGCCCGTACAGAAAAATTAAAAAGCATTAAGCACAAAAGAAATCAGATACCCCTGGTCCCCTATATGCTTCAAAAAAAAGGGAGACGGTCAAACACCTTGCAGAAACACGTACCCCTCGCGTCGTCTCCTCCAGGCGACAGGAGAGGCGAACCCTAGCCCGCCGCCGCCAGCCCCTCCCCACCCCGCCTCCCTCCCTCGCCGTCCCCGGAGGCGGCCGCCGGCAAAGGCCGTGCGCCGCCCGTGAAGGGGCGGCGGGGATCTACCATCTGCGGTCCTGTGTCACCCGCTTGGAGGAAGCCGCTGCACCGACCCCGTCATCTGGCCCGTCCTCGCGCGTCGCCGGCGGCCCTCCTGCGGCGGCGCCCTCCCTCCGCCCCCGTCCGTCCCGTTCCGGCGGCCGGCTCCGCCCCGTTCCTTCCGGGCCCGATCTGGGCCCCGGATGGGCCGGCGCGGGCCGCTGCCCCGCTGCTCCCTAGCTGGCTGCTCGTCCGCCTCCCTGGGCGCCCCGCGCCGGCGCTGCTGGCGTGCGTTGTTGGGTGCTGGCGCCCGCTCTCGGCCCTCACCGGCCGACGAGGAAGGCTCGGAGCGCGGAAGCTGCCCGCGGTGGCCTCTGGCGCTCTCCTTTGGCGTCGTCGGCTGCGGGCTTCCGGCTCACGACTCAGGTTTGGCACGGTGGCGCGTCTTGATGCCAGCTCCGGGGAAACCCACGCTCATGCTTTGTGCCTGAGCAGACCACGGCGACGCCTCCGGGCATTGCTAACCTTGTTGAAGGCGTGGTGTAGGAGCTGTTGCATTGCTCGCAACCCCGATGCGCAGGTGAGGTCCGAGCGAAAGCTCTGCGATGACCACGCCCGTGGGTGTGGCTCCCTTCTTGAAGGCGTTGCAAGGATCCCTGCTCTTTGCCATTGAACCTGAATTGGCGTGTTGAGCTTGCTGTCCTTGGGGGTGTATCCGGCGGCGAGGCTTTTGGCCTCGCAGTGCTGCCATTTGGTGCTCTTGGCGTGCTTGTTGGCTGTGCAAGCTTGGCAAATATCCGATGGGATGGTTGCGGCATTGCCGCGAGCTTCGTGTTGTTGGTACGGTCTCGGTTGATCGGCCCCCTTCGGCGGCGAGGTTGCCTCCCCACGTGGCGCTGGTGCTAGGCCAGAGTGCTTGGGGCTGCCCCTTTGGCTGAGGTCGGGGTCAAGGTTCGTGGTGCTGGTGCTAGGCTAGCCTCACTCGTTGATCCCCGTTCGCTCCTGGTTCGCCAGCTTGTGGGGTAGTCGCCATGCAAGCAAGTGGTGGTGCTGCAATCTGCAATGTCTCGGGACCGTGATGCCCTTCGACGGCATCAGACGCACTCCTCAAAGCACTGTCCTGCCCGTCTTCCTGGTGGTGGTCGTCATGCGAGCACGCCTGATAGTGCTTCTCAAGTGCACCTGTACCCCTCTCCCGCCCCCTTTGTGTGTGTGTTGGTGTGCGTTGTCTTTTGTTTTGTCTTCTCTTCGTTCCTCCCTGTAAAATTCTGGTTTGCTTGAACCCATTAAACAGAAAATGAATACAATTCAGGTGGAGGGTCTTCTCCCTCCCCCGGTGACCATTCAAAAAGAAAAAGGGACCCCTTCAATAACTCGGACATTTATATCCACGAGTGATCGCTCAAGCATTTTGCAGCAACAGAAAACCAGGCCCCTCCCATTTGTGGCAGCATAGAAAAGAGGACGGGTGTCGTCTATATATTTACACCAATTTCTTCTAAAAATCGTACATTTCTTTGTCAATTTGCAATCCCTGCATAAGAATCGACACACCCAAGGAACAAATAATAATATGGCAATATTTCATCTCCATGAACTATAGACCCATGTCGGCGTGCTTAGAGGCTCGAACCAATCTATCAATCGGACAATGCCCCTGTTTTTGTTGCCCCCATCAAACAGGACATTGAGCAGCTCGCTTTCATTCTCTCGGGCTTAAGGCGAGGTCTCCGAGTTGGTGACGAACCTTGAAAAATGCTTGGTTGCGCCCATTTGGTGTGATGTCGTTGATCTGAGCACATCCTCCAAAGCTTACCGATCGTGCAATCTAACTTCCCTATTCGGTACCTCGGCCTCCCGCTATCCGTGCATACATTAAGCGGACCTCCAATATCTTGAGGGCAAAATTGTTGGAAAGTTGGTGCCCTTGACGATGGGTAGGAGGGGATCGGACCGAGCGAAAGCTCAAGCCGTCGCCGACGCCGGTGTCGGCGACGCCCGAGGGCGCCGCTTTCCCTCTTGGGGTGTCGTGGGGTTATCACGGCAGATGTTACCATAGGGTAACTTGAAGATTGAGGCAAGGCGCCTTGGTCCTTCAGGAGATTGTCACGCTCATTGGGGAAAAAGGGTTTACCCAGGTTCAGCCTCTCCATAGGAGATAAAGACCTACTTCCTGCTTCTATGTTATTGATCTCGAGGTCTCGATAACTCGGCTACGACAACAGAGCCGGGTTACGAGACAGGTTACAAGTGTTTCGCTTGATAGCGATGATATCGAACTAGGGCTTAAGACTTAGAACTTGAGACTTGTCTATCTATGTTCTGGGAGCCCGTTTATATAGACGCCGGGTCTCCCGAACATACAATGAATACCGAGTTACATGCAAGCACGGAGTCCTACTCTAGGTTCTTCTAAACCTTCCGTAGCCTCCAAGTCACCCGGTTCCTTCCTTCACTCGGACTCCAGTTCTTCTAGGTCCTTCCTTCCAGCGGCGAGTCATGTTAGGCCTATTGGCCCAACTATAACCCGGCCCACATCTTGTACACCTCACTCGGACCAGACCTTGGGCCGTCCGACTGATTATTCCTTGGTCATGAGTATACCGGGTTATTATCCCCCCAACAGTAGTCCCCAAGTTTGACTTGCATAAGCTCATCTGTTGCTTCACTTGATAATCTTGATCTTGATTTGATTACTCGAGGGTAGCTGCTGATGGGATTATCCGAGTTAAACTCCTGAAAACAAAATAAAGATCATTAACTCTGAATGGCCGGGTTATTTCAGACCAGCTCCTTTTGGCGGTTCTCTTTATAACCCGGCTTTTCTCTCACTTAACCCTCTAGTCAACGACCAAGGAACATTCTCTGACGCATTCTTTCGTATCTTTGACCCATAATCAAAACAGAATCTTATCTCCTCGTTTTTCACGCTCCTAGGGTTTCACCCTGGGCTATAAATAGTGGGCCACAGTAAAAAAGGGTTTCACTTTCCCCATTCACCGCGCCCTCTTCTTCAACCTCTGTCCTTCTCTCTCCCCGAGCTAGGGTTAGGGTTCCTCCAAGCTCACCGCGCCGCCGCCGGCCATCGGAGCCCCGCATTGCCGCAGCTAATCGCCGGGAAATCAGCTCCGCACCAGATCTCCACAAGCTCCGGTAAGTTTTTCATTCCTGCATTTGGTTTCCATCTAGATCTTGTCTTGTTCTTCCTCGGGCTGTTCTTGAGCTCGTTGTT
Organism: Poa pratensis; assembly: GCA_947311845.1. Lineage (NCBI taxonomy): Eukaryota > Viridiplantae > Streptophyta > Magnoliopsida > Poales > Poaceae > Poa > Poa pratensis. The sequence goes on from CAMZMU010000110.1 coordinate 10,216,070, forward strand.
TTTCCATTTCTTTTCTTGCTATTTTCTAGATCTTTAGATCTCATGGCACCCAAGGATCCAGAGGAAGCTCAAGGCCAAGGCCAAGGCCGGTGATGGCGCCACCGCATCGGCATCAAAGAAGATCAAAAAGACCACCAAACCAGATCTGGGATTACGGCCAACTGGGCCAAATCCATGGCTACACAGTCCAAGCTTGAAGAACTGGCTGAAGCCGGTGTTCTTCCTCTTCAGTCGGAGATCGATTGGAGAGGGACTGAAGAAGAGACTCGGCCTCCCCCCAGGAAGGTGAAGTTATCTGTTTCCTTGAACATGTCACCCGGGGTTTTCGTCCCCCGGGTCATCCTTTCTTTAGGGATCTTCTTCGTCACTACGGCCTCCGGGTCTTCGATCTCGGACCCAATTCCATCTTGAACATTAGTAACTACATAGTTCTTTGTGAATCATACTTATGCATCCTCCCAGCTTAGCTCTTTTCCTGGAGCTATTCTTGTGCAAACCTCAGCGTGAGCACAAGAATGGCCCCCTCTTGGTCTGTGGCGGTGTTTCTATTCAACGCCGCAAAGGCTCTGCTATGCCTTCTCTAGAACTTCATACCCACGTGAAGCATTGGCAAAAATCATACTTTTACTGTAAAGCCAAGATACCTTCTGGTGAACACCCTTTACCGGGTTATTCGGTCGAACCCCTCACTCTCAAAGCAGCATGAACTCTTTTGCCTCTGACACTGAGAGAGAAGCTCTCCAGCCTCTCTCAAGAAAATCTCTGTTTTGGTCAAGCACGGTCTCCGTGGAACTGATCTGATCAAGACGTGGATGGGTTGGCGAATTCAGCCCAACAGTATTCGCAAGAAGCTTCTTTGCGATTACTCGGGCCATCTACTGATTCCCTCCGTTACTCGGAGAAATCCTACCCAAACACTGCTCTGAACAAGGCTATCAAGGCCTTCCTTGCTGAAAAGGTTGAGACGATAAAAGAAAATGGCCTTCTGCCATTCAGTAAGAATAACCCGGCACCACCAGTAAGTACCGACTGATAAAAATCTCAATAACATATTCTTTCTTAATTGTAACTGATTATTTTGCTTCTACTTTTTCACTAGGAATCTGATGACTGGTGGCAAGTTGAGACTCCCCCTGCCACTCCTGAGGCAGATGATGATGAAGATGATGATGACGAGGCTCAGTCCTCGAGTGAAGAAGAGGAAGAAGAAGAAAAAAAAAGGAAGAAGAAGAAGGTGAACTTGACTCCCTTGGCCACTTCTTCATAAGCTTAATTGAGAACGAAACTCAACCCAATTTATCCACTGATGCCCACTTTATAATACCAGAACCGGCTGAAAAGGCAGCCACCCTTCACCCGGCCATAGCTCTGAAGCCACTGAATCTGCTGCTACCGGGAAAAGGAAGGCTCGCACTATCTGTGCCAAGGTGCCATATTCTCGCATATCCTCAGAACCATATTCTTATCTTGCTATGCAAAAACTCAACCAAACTCTTCTTCAAAAATCTTCGCAGAGTTCTGCTGAACCCTCTACCAAGAGGAGAGCTACTCGGACCTCCCCTGGTGAGGATCCTCTTAACCCGGGAATCCCAAACATCCATCTCCACGCCGTCCTGGTACTTCTCTTTCCAACTTTGAACCACAAAAGCATCCCTCTGATAGTTATCCTTTAGCTGGTCAAATCCGAGTTTCTAAATCATACTCTCTTACAGCTTCTTCAGGCTCCAGCAACGACCTCCCTCGTGACTTTCAAGTCAACACCGGGTAATACATACATCCCACTATTACTTGTATTTACTTTAATCAACTTTGTTTTCTTTGTTCTTTCTTATATTATCTTCATTCTTTGCAATTTCAGGGCAAAAGCAACTCTTAGTGACAATCCAAGCCCTCCCATTGCTGAAGAGGATAACTTGGAGAATACCCCTGAAAAACATGCTGAGCCGACTGATAAGAGCAGACAACTGACCAGAGGAATGTTTCTCCTCCTCCTGCTGAAAAACCGACTGATCCAGAAGTCGTGATCACAGGAGCTTGCTTTACTGAGAAGATCTCTCCCCTCAAAACTGCAACCAAGTTTGTTGCCCCTGAAGAAAAGTCCAAGCCGACTGATAAAGGCGAGGCTTCCATTGTGCCACACTATGGCCATACAAACTTTGAAGGTCTGCTAAGTGAATACAATACACTGAAGCTTTCTGAGGGCAAACTCGTGGATTCTCTTGTCCAAGAACATCAGGTACACATCTTCATATCTTATATACCAAACCTAGTCCCCAAGTATCGAGTAAACTGTCCTCAGTCACTCGGTACTTGAAAATATATATCTCTTTCTGTCATCATTTTGAAAACTTCAGAATATCCCAGTCCCCAAGTTCCAAGTTATCAGTCTACGATAAGATGGAACTTGCTTTACTTTATGATTTCAAATCCTCATTAATGCTAATTTTCATCATAACGATACATGGGGACTGAAATATATTTCAATCGGAAATGGCAAGTAAGTCCAGTTGATAAAAAGTAAAAGAAGATATAAAGGTGCATTTGTACAAGTTCCAGATGACTGAAGAAGCAGATCACCCGGCACTTGTGGACTGGTATGTTTCGAAAAGTTGCAAGTTATAATTAAAGCAATTTCTCAAAGTTCCAGGTGATTGTAAACCGATCACCCGGAACTTGGGGGTTATGAGGATTTGAAAGTTTAAAGTTACATAAAGCTACAGAGATTGCAGTATTGGTAACAGATAATAGCCAGCCCCAGGTTATCGTGGACTAATAACCCGGAACTTGGGGACTGGGGTATTTTGAAGTTTTCGAAGTTGAATAAAGATACATATTTACAAGTACCGAGTGACTGAGGACAGTTTACTCGATACTTGGGGGCTAGGTTTAGTATGTAATATATGGAGAAAAGAGAGCAGGCCTTCAAAATTCATATTGCCATAATGTGGCGTCAAGGAAGCTTTGTCCTTATCAGTCGGATTCGGGGAGCAGAAGGCATTTCCACTTACATCTTATCAGTCGGATTCGGGGAGCAGAAGGCATTTCCACTTGCATCTTATCAGTCGGATTCGGGGAGCGGAAGGCATTTCCACTTCCATAGTATCAGTAGGATTTGGCAGCAGGCACATTATTCTACTCAGGGATGGTTTCTATGTTATCCTCCTCAACAATGGGAGGGCTTGCCCCGTTAAGTGTTGCTTTTGGTGATAAAAAAAGAAGAAGTAAGTACAAGGGAAGGAAACAAGTTGAAAGCATAAAGTGCATAAAGATGTTGATTAAAGACAAAAACATTACCCGGTATTAACTACAAAGTCACGAGAAAGTTCGTCGCTGGAGGCTGAAGAAGCTATTAAAGAATATGACTTAAAGATTCTGATTTGTGTGCTTGATTCCTGGTCGGTCTCTTTTTCTTTCCATATCATGACTTGACCCGGCTGGTATTCCTGATCCAACTAAACCTGGCCATGCGCTACTCAATCAGATCAAACGTGCAAGCTATGTGGGATCCGGCCGCCGGCCGTACTTGACATGATTTTGATGATGACAACGCCGAGATCTCTGCTATTGCCGGCTCTCTCGATTATGACCCGGCGGCCGGCGTACGTGCTAATCACCCGGAAAACAATTTAACTTCTCTTTTTGTTTTTTCTTCCACATGAGGTTTCCAAAGCAATCAAGCAAGTCAACTTGCTTTTTTCTATCTTTGAATTTTCTTTCCTTGAAGTTGCTGCGTACGTGTTGAACCAAAGACTTTTTCTCTTCTATCTGTTTTAACGCAAAATCTATTACGTGCGCGCGCCCGTTTGTAATCGACGCCTCTCGTTACTCGTGGACGAGCTGAAGACCGAGTCAATTCCCGATTCCCCTCTTACTCCAGTCGCATTCCTCTGCCTCTCCAATCTCATCGGCGGCGTGCTCTCGTATCCAACTTCTCTGTGTTGCACAGCTACCGCCGGCCAGCAACTTCCGTCTCGCGCATCCATAGCCACGCCGCCGCCGCCCCCAACCGTCTTCGTTTGATCTCCGCCGGCAATAGCCGCTGCTGGAGAAGACTCGCCCCACCGCCCCAAGCCGTAGTAGCCAGATCTCCCCCGGTCACCGCCGCTACTCAAGAAGAACCGCGCCGCTGGACGGCGACCAGCCTCTGAGGAGGCTGCGCACGAGGAGAGCGACGCGCGTCCTCGGCCGAGAAGAGACACCACATCCACAATATCTAGCGACGAGGGCTGGTCCTCCTTCCACCCCCTGCCTCTCTGCGGCACCGACGGACGCCCGCGAAGAAGCCGAGCAGGCCCGGCCGCTGGTCTCCCGCACACGGCAGCGACGGCCTTCCTTGCTTAGAATTCAGGTAGGATAGACGGTCGCCGGTGCTGAACGACAAGGGGAGGGCCTGCACGCCGAGGGTGCAGCGGAAAATGGTGCTGGTCCAGGTCGAGCTTCCGCCGGACGGCCGGAGGACTTCCACGAGGACTGTCAACCCAGTCCGGACTCCTGCCTAGGTACTACTGCTCTTCTTCCTCCTCCTCGTTTTATCTTCTGCATTTGACAGTTGAATTGTTTCAACTGATTCAGTGCTATCAATATATGTTGAATGCTGGCAGTTGTTTGAATCAGTATATGTACTAGTAGGTTGGACTCTAAAGAAAGTATGGCCATCACGTTGATAAGTAGATGTACTAGTAGTTATTGTGTATGCAGATGCAGTCTAAATCTATTTGATTATGATGTATTTTTTGTCCATTAGTATGCATAAATTGCATGGAAACTACATCTCATACATCAAAATTACATTCGTAGCATACGTTTTTAGTTTCCAAACTAATTTGGAGATGTATCTATTTTTAAAGTGGGAGATGTACTTTCTGTAATACTTGTATGTAAATTTTGCTTGCTCTTTTGTAGTTTTCCATATCAGTGCATACCTTATTCTTTGTGTTGGGACATGTAATGCAGGGACATGTAGTTTCTCTAGAACTTATATGGAACTTTCTACTAATTTATTTTTGTAGTACACATATGTAACTTCTGATATTAAAATCACATCAAATCATTTTTGTTGTTTGTTGTTGGGCATGTGCAGTTTCCATGTGGGGAGATGTAGTTTCCGTAGGGAGTCATATGTTACTATCTCCTTATTCTTATTTGTTGTTTCCCATGTGATGCATATGTAACTTTGATATTAAAACTACAATCTGACTTATGTAATTTTTGAGGTTTTATAATTTTAAATATCGTTTAGATGTAAGTTTCAATATTATAGATGTCCCTCCTTTATGTAGTTTTTTTTGTCGTGGAATAAATTGAGATTCTTTCTAGCTTTGTTGCATGATTTTTTGACATCTCTATCCGATGCAAATGTCTCATCATTTTTTGTATCATAGGAAAAAAAGTGCACCTTTTACCATCATAAATGTTAGCAGCTATGCACAAAATTTCCCTGAATTTCCGTTTATACAATCGGATACAAACCAACTACGTTTACTAACATGTATGCTTGCCACGTTGTTACAGTCAACAAACCATGGCGGTCTACACTTTGAGGAAGCAGAAAACTTACGAAGTAAAATACCTGAGAAAGTACATTCGGTTTTCCTTATCTGTGCACAAAACTCAAAATGTTTCATTTTATTTGATTCAGTTTTTGTGGGTACACTATGTGCATCTGAAGCGTGGTTCGAGTGTGGTTCCAGTGGTGTTTTTCTGCTATGCAGATTCCCGTGAGATATGCTACATGGTGTTGACAGCAAACTCTACTTAGAAAGTACATGCCTTTTCCCCTTCGAAATTGGACATATGGTTTCTATCCTGAGAATTCATTGAATTTTTGTTACACTGAACTTGATGAAGAACCATGTGTTGTTTCCATGGTTTGAATCTGGAAAAAAATGTTCTAAATTAGGATTTTTTTTCCGGAACCAAGCTTTAACCTTGTAAATCCTGATGCTTTTCTTTAACTTTGGTACGCCTGCTGGAATGGATCTGGCGCTTCTCCATTATTTTTCCTTCTGTAACTAGTCCTTCCTCCATGAGTTTTTTTTTTGCTGCAACTGTTGGAGGACGAAGGAAAAAAGGAGCACGTATTTGAGGAAGGTCTCCTTTACTGTTAGTTACGGTCAGGACACACCGTCCCTTAATTAATGTGTGCTCCCGCGCCGAAATAACTAAGCGGGAATGTGTCATGGGGCCGCGTTCTTTTTCTGGTAATGTGTCGCTATCAATTCGTGGGACCACCTTCCGTTTCGGGTACATTTGGGTTTCGGACAGGGGGGCACTGTGTAAGGCTAAATGGTGCCCGCGCACTGTGTAGCCTGGTCTTGTTTTAAGGCAACCTGGGAGATCGTGACCACATAATCACCGCAAAAAATCAACCCAAACTCATCCCTTTGCTTTGATTAGTCTTGCCTTGGACTCGAGACGCTGGTGCTCCGATTCTCATCTGGATCAAAGTCGGTATTGTTCCTGTGATGTCACGTCTCTGGGTCCTCCATGGCCGGCTCGCTTGACTGCTTCAAGCCGGCTTCTCTTGCTCCAGCAAATCTTCTTCCGGCGAATATTGCTTCCGGGTTTTATCCAAAATCATGAACGATGCGATCATCTTGCTGGTTGCTGATGATCTCGTCGACGGTGATTTTCTCCATCCCTCGCATCACTTCTCCCTTAACGAGGACACACTCGAACGCAGGCCCCACGGTGGGCGCTAACTGTCGTGGGGTTATCACGGCAGATGTTACCATAGGGTAACTTGAAGATTGGGGCAAGGCACCTTGGTCCTTCAGGAGATTGTCAAGCTCACTGGAGAAAAAAGGTTTACCCAGGTTCAGCCTCTCCATAGGAGATAAAGACCTACTTCCTGCTTCTATGTTATTGATCTCGAGGTCTCGATAACTCGGCTACGACAACAGAGCCGGGTTAAGAGACAGGTTACAAGTGTTTCGCTTGATAGCGATGATATCGAACTAGGGTTTAAGACTTAGAACTTGAGACTTGTCTATCTATGTTCTGGGAGCCCGTTTATATAGACGCTGGGTCTCCCGAACGTACAATGAATACCGAGTTACATGCAAGCACGGAGTCCTACTCTAGGTTCTTCTAGACCTTCCGTAGACTCCAAGTCACCCGGTTCCTTCCTTCACTCGGACTCCAGTTCTTCTAGGTCCTTCCTTCCAGGGGCGAGTCATGTTAGGCCTAATGGCCCAACTATAACCCGGCCCACATCTTGTACACCTCACTCGCACTAGACCTTGGGCTGTCCGACTGATTATTCCTTGGTCATGAGTATACCGGGTTATTATCCCCCCAACATGGGGACGACACCGTGGCTCCACCCCACCTCCCTCGTGTTTACTCCGGGTGAAAACCTAGGTCAGCTGACCCGACGGTGGCGTCGCTAGTGCGTCGTGACCCCCTTGGGGTCACCGTCTTGGAGCAGGGGTTTCGTCGCCTCACCATGGCTGTTTGAGTGCAAAGCTGGTGCCTTTCTGTAGCTCGCTATCTGAAGTGAAGTTGCCATGTTCCTGTGCTTTCGTGGAGACATGGCATGCGGACACGGTGGTCCGATCCCGCCCCTCTGGTGGCTGGCCGTTTTACGCAAGGGTTTGGTGCTCGCCGTCTTCGGTGTTGTCCGATCCTGCCCCTCGGGTGGCTGGCTGTTTTACGCAAGGGTTTGGTGCTTGCCGATGCTTTGGTGCGTTCTCCTTCGGTGTTGTGATCTTCGGCTTCCTCTCCTTAGAGCTCGTCGTCTGCTAGAGGCTCCGATCTTTCGTCTCCTGCTTCCCTCTCTGATGTCAAGCTCTGTGCTAGTCATGGTGGTTTCAGCGCTGGTGGTCCGATCCTGCCTCTTGGCTGGCCGTTTTACGCAAGGATGTGGTGCTCGCGTAGTGTAGCCCTTTTTCTTTTAGCTTGTCCTTGTTCTGCTGTTTGAGAGGTTCTCCTCAACACCTTGTATGCGTCGGATGTGTAACCCTGAGCTTTGTTAATTCAAAGCTGGGCATTTTATGCCTTTTATCTAAAAAAAAATTGTTGGAAAGTTATCGACATGGCACGGAAAAGACATCACCACACCCGACCGCACCACTTTGGTGAAGTCGGTGCTTGCCGCATAACTTGTGTTTCACGTCATCACTCTTGTGCTTCCTCGTGGACTCTTGGACAAGGCGGAAAAGAATGATAGAGCCTTCCTTTGGTCCGGCACGAGATTTTTTCCGGAAGAAAAATGCTAGGTTAATTGGGAGACGGTTTGTACGCAAGCTAACCTTGGGGGGCTTGGAATTCTCGACACGACTATATTTGCGAGAGCTCTCCGACTGAGATGGCCTTGGCTATAGTGGAAAGATCTGGATAGGGCATGGGTGGGCCTCGGGAACCCGTGCGATGACACCGATATTGACCTTTTCTATGTGGCAACTACAATTACCGTTGGTGACGAAAAGACGATGGATTTTTGGCACGCTCCTTGGTTGCACGGGCTCAAGCCTAAGAATATAGCCCCCAGAATCTATGCTTTTAAAGATGCAAGAATATCACCATTTACAAGGCTCTGCATGAAAACTTTCGGTGTCCAAGATTAACACCTCACACGGCATTTTCATTCAATAATTTCTTGCTCTTTGGACCGAACTTCAACAAATACACCTTCAGGGCAACACCTCAGACACGATATTGTGGAACCTAACGACCTCCTGTGAGTTTCTCAGCCTATAAGTTTCAGTTTGCGAGAGCCATTGCCACAACCATGAAGCCTTTGATTTGGAATAACTGGGGCCCTCCCAAATGCAAGTTCTTCGCTTGGTTTCGTGACAATGGTATTTGGACTTCAGACCGGCTTACGAGGAGGGGTTTGCCAAATAACGGTGTGTGCCAACTTTGCAAGAGGGACCAAGAGACCGCTTCATCTTCTCTTCAAGTGTCGCTACACATTGAGAATTTTGAATGTGCTCAAAATTTGGATGGGGCTGCCCGAGCCTATTTGATCACGTCCATCATCATGCTCATGGTTTGGGAGATTGATACGTCTCAAACGTATCTATAATTTTTGATTGTTCCATGCTTGTTATATATCATTGCCACATATTTTTATAGTATTTTTATATCATTTTGGCATATTTTATGAAACTAACTGTTGCCACTCAAAATTACCGCGTGACACCACGATAACCGTCGTACTTTCGTGACGACGAAACAAATGCTTTCCGAGCAAAGCAATAAAGATCCCCTCACTTTCGTGGAGGAGAGACGACCGCTTTTGAGCTCAAAACGGAAAAGATCGAACCAAACCCTAGCTGGTAGAGCTCGGCAAGGAAGAAACGATAGGTAAAAACATAATACATAAAAAGATAGATTGATTTTGTTGTATGTCGATTGGTTCTTTCCAATCGGCCGTATGCCCACAATATATATATAGGTAGCCTGGACTATGGCAAACAGAGTAGGGCACGAAATCCTTTTCTTGGCATGCAAGCCGATTTAAATATTCCTAACTTTTAATCAATCCGGCTAGTACTAGTGTGTAATCGTAACAAACATGGAAACCTTGGTGCGCTTGCCATACGTGATCGATCAATCTCCAATATGCCTTCAGCCTGACATTTAACCGAGGCCTGCTAGGAGTTCTCCTGTTTAACTTGCGCATCTCTGAATATACATCCAGGACTTGTCCTCAGCAGCCACTAGTCCAAAAAAATACTCCATAATTCGCTCCTGATTCATTTGCTTGATCTGCCGTTGCGACATCTGCTTTGGATTACAACCAAAGCTGCATTTTCAAACTAAACAGCAAGTTCAAATATATATATATATGAACCTGGTTTCAGTTTAAGCTAAAGGGAAACTTTCTAAACTGTCTCGGCAATGATATGTGAACCTTCTCGCCCCTTGACGTGTGAACCTTCAAACGGAACACACAGAATTTCTCTTTTCACGGACAGTATTTTTAACGTGATTTTTGAACTGCTTATCGGAAGGACGCATGCAATATACCGTTGGATAGGCACGAAAATTGCGCAACTATTTTGTCTTTACAGGTTTTCCAAATTCGTTACAGGTTTAAAACAATTTTAAATATACGAAACGTAGTTTTCCTGAAACTTTACGTTTTTGCACAGTATTTTGGTCGCCATTTTCAAAACTTTTGCCGGATTGACGCAAACTATACATGGTTGGAAAGCTATGGCAAATTCGCAACTTTGCTATCTCTAGACAGTTTTCGATATTCGTTCCGGATTAAGAGCAGATTTGAAAATACATGATACGGTTTTCTGAACTTTAATTTCGGGCGGACAGTAATTTGGCAATTAGTTTCAAACCGCTTATCAAAATTTAACAAATGATATGGCGTGGGAAAGGTATTGAAAAAGCGCAACTTTTTTGTTTTAACCATTTTTCTAAATTTCATACGGTTTGAGACTAATTTTAAATTTACCAAAAACGTCAAAACATCTTATGACGGGAAAGATTTTGAAATTGACATGGTTTTGAGGCTCGGATAGAGGGTGGTGGCAACGAGGTCCAAATTAGACTCACCTAGTTGCTATTTGCATGTGGAGGTGGTCAATTTGGACAAATGAAACTTTTAGGGATGATTTTTATGTGTAAAATTTCTGTCCCAGAAAAAACAGAGGAGCGAACTGTTACGAATATGGGTGTGATCCTTTTTTTACGTGTTAGTGAACTTTCGATCACGATGTATATTATGTTTTTGTTTACATATTGTTTTCTTCATAGTTTTTAAATAGTTTGTCGAAATAATACAAATAATATACCGTTGAAAAGTTGCGAAAATTCTCTATCTTTTTTGTGTTGAACAATTTTGGAAATTGCTTTTTTTTGTTGGAGGAAACTTCAAAGTTTATGTTTTTGTTCGAACTTTTACGTCTTGGCACTGCTTTTTTTTGTTGGAGGAAACTTCAAAGTTTATATGCAATGAACTTTTTGAGCTTTTTGGAGTAGACTTTTGTTTTTGTTTCTTAAGTGAACTTTTTTTATAAGGTGAACTTATAAAATTCATCATGTAAACTTTGTTTTACAAAAAGGTGTACTTTTACACATGAATTAATTTATTTATTTTGCGAATAAAAGTTAGGTTTTTTCCTAAACTTTTTTTTAATAAAGTGAACTTTTTTCTGAACTGCATACTGTCTTTTTTTCTAAATGAAGTGAACTTATTTTATGAATGAAGTGAACTTATTTTATGAACGAAGTGAACTTTTTTCCTCAACATATTTTCTGAATGAAATGAACTTTTTTCTTAGAAGACGTGATCTTTTTTCCTGAACGAAGTGAACTTTTTTTCTGAACGAAGTAAACTTTTTTCCAAAATGTACGTGAATTTTTTTTCTGAATGAAGTGAACTTTTTTCTAAAATGCACATGAGCCTTTTTCTGAACGAAGTGAACTTTTTTCTGAACTGCAAATTAATTTTTTCTGAACAAAGTGAAAAAAAATTTAAACGAAGTGAACTTTTTTTCTGAAATGCACATGAATTTTTTTGAACGAAGCGAACTTTTTTGTGAAACTTTTATGAGTGAAGTAAACTTTTTTTTTGAACGAAGTGAACTTTTTTTCTTAACAAAGTGCACTTTTTTCTGAGCGAGGTGAACTGTCTTTTCTAAACAAAGTGAATTTTTTTTCTAACGAAAGTCAACTTTTTTCCCGAACTTTTTTTCTGAACGAAGCGAACTTTTTTTCAACTGAACTTTTCTTCCGAACGAAGTGAACCTTTTTTCTGAACTGCACATGAACTTTTTTCTGAACGAAGTGAACTTTTTTCAAACGAAGTGAACTTTTTCCCTGAACTTCTTTTTCGGTACGAAGCGAACTTTTTGTTTGAACTGAACACGAACTTTTTTTGTGAACGAAGTGAACTTTTTTCTGGGCCTTGTGAACTTTGTTTCTGAACTTCAAAAATTTATCAAGCGAACATTCATTTAAGCTTTATGAACCTCCCAGCAAAAAAAGCAGTTAACATAAAAGATCCAATGTAAGAAAGAGAAAAGCAAAAATGCAGTTCAGATCACGGGATTCTATCAGTGTACAAGACTTCATCACGGGATGAAGTGAACTATAAAAAAATGTAGTTGTGAACTCTAAAAATTAATCAAGTGAACCTTCGTCTAAAATTCAAAAAATAGCTACAAAGACCAAGTAAACATAAATTGATCTTGCCACGGTGCAAAATGTACGCGCAAGCTCCAGACTACAGATGATTGATACGAACTGCTACTGCTGCCCATTTTGTGCCTCGGGCGTGGGTAATGTGGCGAACAAACGGAGACCTTCGGGAGCATCAGAGCCTTATGATGTTGTACCGCAGCTGGTGGAGGTCGGGCATGCGAATCAAGTCACTAGTGATGGGGGTCGGGCTGTGGAGGCGCGCAGGGACCTCGCCGGGAGGCACGCGGTGGCAGCCGACCATGAAGGTGCCCGGGAACGGTGACCTCTTCGCCCCGGCCAGAGAGGAGCAGGAGGCGCACGGGGGCGGCGAACTCGCCGGGGAGGCTCGCGCTGGCAGCCGGGCCGTGGAGGCGCCCGGGGACGGCGACCTCGCCGGGGACGCGCGATGGCTAGAGAGGAGGAGGAGGCACACAGGGGCGGCGACCTCGCTGGGGCTGGCGAGCGAGCGGGAGTCACGTGCGGGTCGGCACGCGGGGTCTCCGGCCGGGCGAGCGCGTGAGGTCGGCCGAGCGGGGTGGCGTGCGGGGGACGCCGGCCGGGACAGCGCGGAGGTTGCTGATGGGGCGGCGCGCGCGAGGTCACCGGCGGGGCGACACGCAGGAGGTCGCCGACGGCGAGCGGCGCGTGGGTAGTTGCCCGGGTGGGTGGGGTTGGTGGCGATGGGACGTGGGCTGGATCGGGTAGTTAGGCTTTCGGTCCGGTGCGGGTGCATCTAATTTCCGAAAATTAGGAATAATTTATGGTTAGGGTTAAAGGGAAACTCTTAAGGGTAGGTTTCATTTTAGTCCTGCCCTATATATATGAAGCTCATATGGGTCAGCTATTCTACAACCGGTTGTAGAATAAGGATCTACAACCGAAGCTCTACTTCCCTTCTGTTCTACCTGTGCTGCTCGTATGATCGAGAAGTACAGGTTCTGTATTTTTAACGTCGTTTTCTAACCGTTTGCCGAAACTTAGCAAATGATATACCGTTACAAAGCTAATGAAATTCCGCATCTTTTTTATCTCATGACATTTTTCTAAATTCGTTATGGTTTGAAATTAATTTTGAAATTACTCAAATCTGAAAATATAACAGCGAACGTATTTTTCAAATATTTTCTCAACCGCTTATCGGAATGATGCAAACGATATACCGTTGGAAAGCTGTTGAAATTACGCAGCATTTATACTTTTACGGTTTTTCCAAATTCGTCACCGATTAAAAATGATTTTAAAAATACACTAATCTGGAACGTGTCCTATACGGGCGGACAGTATTTTGTCCGGCGTTTCTCAACCGATTGTCGGAATAACGCAAATGATATGCCGTTGGAAAGCTATTGAAATTCCGCAACTTTTATACTTTTACGGTTTTTCCAAATTCTGCACCGACTGAAAGTAATTTCAAAAATACACTAATCTAGAAGTGTCCTATACGGGCGGACAGTATTTTGTCCGGCGTTTCTCAACCGCTTGTCGGAATGATGCAAATGATATGTCGTTGGAAAGATACCGTGGATACGCAACTTTTTTGTGTTGACCGATTTTTCAAATTCTTTACACTTAAAAAGTAATTTCAAAACTATTTAAGTCATGATACCGGTGTTTCACGGTAGGTGCGAGATTTTGACGAATTTAGCACTTTAATTCGTAATGAAATGCACTACTTATTATAATTAAACTCATATTACACCATACGAATCATTTGCTACTTACATTTGATGCGTACAAAGCTCAAATCGACGAGATTACTATGATATATTTCCGCCCGAATAACAGAGTACTTGAACTTCTGTCGACACACACCTGAACTTCTCTGTTGATTCGTGTGTACTGCCGACATAGTTTTCATGATTGGTGTTTACTAAAACAGCGATAATTTTGTCATATGATTTTCGTTTCAGCTCTATGACCACTCAAAATGCTCGTACTGAAAAGGTGTATCTATTACCGGTAACGAAAATCTCAAAAATCAATTTTTATATGGGGTTTTTTTGGGGTCAAAGTTCGGTCAAACCTATTTTACTCATTTGATAAATTATTTGACAACCCATCCGATCTCAGAATTGAGTGATTCTTGTTGCGTCGGAAAGATGAAGTCGGTGGCTATCTACCAAAACTGAAAATGAAAACTAAAATATATGTATAATAGAATTGCGAGTATTATTCACTAAAACATGTTCATACATCACTTGTACTTCCTAGAAGTGAGTTCTGTACTTCTAAAATTACTTATGTGTACTTCTAGGCGGGATATTTTTACGGTTTCACTAAACCTCCCGGTGGCATGTGAAATTTCCTAACAAAATAGCTGGACTTCCCTGGAAACGTACTTGAACTTCTCTAGACACATACCTGAACTTCTCTGTTAATTCGATTGTACTGTCCAACTAGTTTTCGTAATTATTGTTTAGTAATTCAGCGATAACTTTCTCATACGATGTATGTTGATATATGACCACTCAAAATGCTCAGACTGAAAAGACGCATCTATTAAAAATACCGGTTTTATCGAGGCTGAGGAGCCGTCGACCTGTACTTCCCCCTTGTTCAACCTGTACTGCCATTGTAACCTATCATGTACTTCCCTCTTGTCTTTTAGTATAAAAAGACAAGACCTGAGTATATTTCCGCCCTGAAGAACAGAGTACTTGAACTTCTCTCGACACACACCTGAACTTCTCTGTTGATTCGTGTGTACTGCCGACTTAGTTTTCATGATTAGTGTTTACTAAAACAGCGATAATTTTCTCATATGATTTTCGTTTCAGCTCTATGACCACTCAAAATGCTCGTACTGAAAAGGTGCATCTATTAAATTTACCGGTTATTACCGGTATAACCGGTAATGAAAATCTCAAAAATCAATTTTTAAGTTGGGTTTTTTTGCGTTCAAAGTTTGGTCAAACCTATTTTACCCGTTTGATAAATTATTTGGCAACCCATCCGACCTCGGAATTGAGTGATTCTTGTTGCGTTGGAAAGATAAAGTCAATGACTATCTACAAAAAATATGAGAAATAAATAAAAATATATGTATATAAGAATTGCGAGTATTATTCACTAAAACATGTTCATACCACACTTGTACTTCCCGAAAGTGCGATTTGTACTTCCCAGCTCATCTATGTGTACTTCTAATTGGGATATTTACTGTTTCGTTAAACCTCTTTGTGGTATGTGAAATTCAGTAACACGGTACCTGGACTTCCCTGTAATCATACTTGAACTTCTTAGTTGAATCGTGTGTACTGCCGACGGGGTATTTGATTCAAAAGCAAAAAGGCATACACAAATTTTAGAAAATAAGCAAATGTATCCACGAAAACATGCAAAATCCACCTCTGGTCGTCGACATCCAAAAATCATTCGTGCTTCGATTAGAAGAACAAGTAAAGTGATTGTTTAAATACACATATGGACTGCTTGTGTGAACACCACCGCTGATCGTTTAGCAGAGCCAGAAATGCTTAGACGCGCGCAAGAAGATCTTCTCAAATTTATCAAAAGAAATTGCTCTCCGTGTGCCGCCTCTATCCCTGTGTAGACAGGGCGTTCCCTCTCCAAGTAGCACGTGCAGAGCCATTTTACTCGAACTAGTTGAATGTCCGTGCGTTGCCACGGTACTATGACCTTTTTTTTTTTTTGCCATAAACGTAATACACATCAAAATCTCAAAATGGCATCACCTATAATAGAATGGCTAGTACTAATCACAATATATGCGGCAGGAGCATATTCAGTTCTAATCCGATCAACATTCGTAAGAGAACAAATAGTCTCGGCGTACAAAACGCCATAATAGATGTATATGGTTGAAATAGCACTTCCCTTCTATTGAATTCTTAAACTCCAGTAGCTCGAAGAAACGTGAAAACAGATTTTCTACAATCTATATGGCACACAACTCATATATCAACCGTTTGTTTGCGCAATTGGACTGCCGAGATTTGACGTTGAATGTCAACACATGCAACGTCAAATCTCCGCCGTTCGCACACGGGAACGGACGGTCTGAGATAGGGGTTGTGCGCC
Source organism: Poa pratensis (assembly GCA_947311845.1). Lineage (NCBI taxonomy): Eukaryota > Viridiplantae > Streptophyta > Magnoliopsida > Poales > Poaceae > Poa > Poa pratensis. The sequence continues at coordinate 10,232,258 of CAMZMU010000110.1, forward strand.
ATATAGTTTGTAGAAGCTCTTTTCGGATATCGAAAAGAGTAAAGCTCTCTAATTCATTAGCTTCAGCCTCACCTGGTCAAAAGAACATCAGTGTGCATATGTAAAATTGCAATCTAGACCTACACTGTGTAGGATGCAATTAAGCAATCAAACAAATCCAAGCCCCACCCTGACAACAACCATTTAGAATCCCCACAAATGCGATAACATTATATTATATGTACGCATATAATTTCCATGATTTATGTTACTCACATTCAAAAGAGCAAAACAAAATGATTTTGACATTAGTATTCAGAAATGTATAGTCACAATGATACCGGAAGTTTATTAATCCATTAAAAACACACCACGTACACTACTTAGTTACTGATACAGACAATGATGTCGGATAACAACTGATCAATAGATGAAGCAGTTCATCTCTCATAACCACATGCAAACCATTTTGATATACTGTTGTAGTCATCTGTTTAGCATCTGACAAACACTTTTTGTCTTCCTCTGATTGTTTTAGTACAATCTGGAGCTCTGATTTTAAAGCCTGCAAGCCGTCACTGGAAAGCATAAATCCATTCACTCTCCCTAGCTCGGTCTAAAAGTGTACCGTAAAAAACAAGCCAAGACTTCAGTATTGAATATTTTCCATCTACTGTTTCAAGTTTACAGCATCATTAGAATCATCAATACATACTCTGAAAATAATGTCATGCTACGATTTCAGTTACATGGAGAACATAACAACGAAAGTTTCTTTCTCCTATAGAGTCACAATCGTAATCTTCAGGCTCAAGGTAAAAAAGAAGCTCAGGACACAAAAAATGCAATCTTCAATCCAAAGAGTAAATCTACAAAGAAAGAATAAGATCAGCTTACTACATACTACTCTTTTAGTATTATAGCAAAAACTGTGAGGCCTTCTGTTGCTACCTACATGTGAATGTTGCACTGCTGCAAGTTCGTGTTGTCGTGGTTAAGGAATCTGTTCCAGTAGTCTCTGTACTTGGGAACTATGATCTCCAGCCAGGGACTAGGGTTCCCAGTGCAGTGGATGACAGTGGCGCTTTCTATTTCCTCTATTCTCGTCGCTGCTATTCCGGTCAAGCCCAAGAACATGCCACCGGTGGTTAAGAGACACTGTTTGGTTGTAGAAGACAAGCTGGCCCAGTGGCAAGCTTCCTGTCTTCCATAGTATCCGTCTGTTGCCCTGCAAATCAGTAAATAAAGAGAATTAAGGTGTTTAGAAACAAAAGTAGAACAAAAACGTACATGATAAAATGTCATAATAGAAATGCTTTTTGTAAGAACCTCTTCCTTCAAAGTTATTCTTGTGTACAAACAGTAGTATGTCTATCATTATCGATAAAAACTACTGACCAAACTCGGGCAAGCATAGTAAGTTTGTTTTCTGGGATGCACATTGTATTTGGGTAAGTACCAGCTATCAGGTACCCCAAAACTAAATTCAAGAAAACTTACCTGATGTGTATTCACCAAGACCGCATCCTTTGCACCCGCCTCCTCCGAAGCATCTATTTGAGTCACGGCTATACCCCCATCTTCATGATATAACAACCAGAAATCCATTTTAAACTACCAATGGTGCCAATGCAATGCGTCCATAAGTAATATAAAGCTAGGGGAGACGGAGTACAGAGAGTAAACCCTTAAAATGACACGGATACTCATTTACAGCAGCTATAAAATGAATTTTACAACACGACTCCAAATGCAGGCCTTGGGAAACCATTTGACACCCAACTTGGTCTGGCAATAGATCAGATGGCACACACAAAGCACGGTAATGGAGGTCCATCACTGTTATGCCCAAGCTTGTAGTCAATATTATCTTTTTGCACCTCTTGTATTCTCAAAACTGTTCGCGATGATATAACTGTTATGTACCACCACCTGTCTTTCAGCACCGACTATACCATCTTGCAAGGTGGTTGCTAAAGATAAAAGAGACAATGACGTAAAATAAGTGGGAGATATAATTGGTATTTGTCTCTATTACGATTTAGGAGCTTTTCTTTCTCACCTGAGAATCTCAACTTGTGCATCCTCCGTTATGCTTTGAACTTACAAACTTTTAGTTTCTCTAACTGACCATCTGCATTTTGCAACAGTACCCATATCATCAACTGTAGGCAGACTACCAAATTTCAAATTCCAGGGAATTGTGTGGAAATGAGCTCTTGCTTATAGTTAAGGTTGAAACGAGAACTGAAGGTACAACAGAATCAAAAAATTTAAGTTTTTTCATACTGAGATCAGAATTAAACAACGAACAGTGAAGTTACTTATCTCCAATTTGCACACGTTAATTGTAAATGCACATGATGTGGCAGAAATAAGACTCTGGAGATCAACGCGCATCAGCTTGTCCACCATAGCCAAAAGATCATTGTCCTCCTTTCCCATCTTCGGAGGCAAAGATCCTTTCCTGAAACTTGCAAAATTTATACAGAATTCTAAACTCCAAGAGTTGTAAAATTTCACTGCAGAAAAATAAGCTCCACGATCCGAGCAATTAAACATGCAAAATTTATTCCCATATACGTTTTGTGATTACAGAAACTGAACAGAATCACCGAGTTAGAAAAGAGACGAGAACTGGCATTACTAACCTACCCTTGCGCGCGGGAGATGGACAGCCGGACCACAGCGCGGCCTCCCCTCAGGCCCCTGTCGGCGGCGGGTTCGAAAGAGGGGTCCTCGTCGGAGCCAGCGTCGAGTTCACAGAGGTCGGCGAGGTTCGCAGCCTCCAGCCCATTATCCCTCCCTCTTCGTCTCCCTCCACCTCCTCGGATTCGTCCCCCTCGAGCGGATCATCGTCCGCCGTTGAGAGGTCAATGCGGGGAGCGGCGGCCATTGTGATGGAACGGGAAAGGAGGAGGGGTTTCCTTTCCGTGTTCGAGCCCGGCTTCTTCAACGGAGGTGGCGGCGGAAGATCGGAGGCAGCGGCGGCGTCCTTTTACGGGAAACGGCCGACCGGGCGGCGGCTGTGTCGTACAGGGAGATGGGATCTGGTGGCGGCGTCGGGCGCACATGGAGAAGTTCCGGCGCAGGGAGTGCTTTGATTGATTGCTCGGGTCGAAGGGTAGCAGGTCCTTAGAGCGGACAGTTTGCATGGGCTGGCCCATGTCAGCTAGCGATGTTGGACGAAGGATCGGCAGAATTTTCTGCCAGGCGACGTACCAACGTACGAACTCCCATTTAATAGTAAAGATAAGCACGGCGCATTTTTCTGCAATTTTTCGAGCCGCCGCCGCGGCTCTGTCTTAGGGCACCTTTGTTTGTGCGTATGTACACTTGCTGTTTTGAAACAGATATACACAATCAGCAAATTTCTGTTTTTAGCATTTCGAGTCTTGATTTTATTATACAATTAGAGAAAACACATAATGACACAAGTCATTTTTGCCAAGGAAAAAAATGTATCTGGAGTTAGTTCTGTAAGAAAGTAATTGAGCGTATTTCTATTTCTTTATATTTGTACTGCTACCTTTCACAAAACAATGTGCTCTTTTAGATCTGCACATAGATGACACAAATGTACTGCTCTTTAGCTGTGTACACTTAGACGACACAGATGTTCTGCTCTTTAATTGTATGCACTTAGACAAGACAATGGAAATCCACCGGTACTATTACCTGCTGGTACATCTTTCTCTCATTCAGCCTAGTGAACAATCTATGAGAGGAAGGAAGTACACACGTATATTCTTAAGCAGAACACAACAACTCAGCCAGAAGTATAAAAGTTTTTTTCTTACCAGTTCTCATCCATACATAACAACAAATAGCTTGTGTGCCAGCACAAGCAGCTGCAACAGCGCAGTATCAGCAGCAATTCAGCACCGTAACTGATGGTGTTCCTTCGAGCTGTGCCAAGAGCACGCCCGATGCATCCACCAACGCAACGCGGTGCCAAGAGCTGCCGGCTACAACACGCCACACCATCGAGCTGTTGTTGCCAATCATATAGCAGAACGGTCGCCATGCTCCAGAGCAACGCGAGCTCGGCGGACTGGCCATGCGCTACGGGAGCGGCTCACCCACACCTCTTGCTTCAATGGACGCGGAGGAGGGACACCAGCGGCCGAGGAGTGCCCAGGCGGCGGCGGGGGAGCCCCTTCCGGCACGGCGCGGAGCCGTTTCCGACGGCGGCGCAGAGCCACTTGCGGCAGCGGCGTGACCCCTGTACGGACACGGTGGGTCCTCCGGCGCGGTGCCCATGGCCAGCGGAAAGCACCCGGGGCCCTGCTCCGGCGCGGCGGCCCGGTTCTAGCGGCAGCTCGCAGGTTGAGCTCCAGCGTGGTGGCCCGTGGCCGGTAGCACCGTGCGGGATCCTGCTCCGGCGCGGCGGCCCGTGGATGGCGGGAACGCGCGGGCTCCTGCTCTGCGCGGCGGCCCGTGACCGGCGGCAACGCACGGGGTGGAGCTCCGGTGGCAGCTCTGGACCTGAAACAGCGCGCGGGCTGCCCGTGGAAGAAGGTGCGCAGGAGTTGGGCTAGCGCGCCCGCACCGACGGGGAAGAAGGTCGGTAGGAGTGGGGATTTTCTAATGGAATAGCTGCCCATGGGGGCCGGCCGGTCGTACAAACTTAATCTCCAACCGATTGTATAATATATCTGTCATATATATATAGGGTGAGACTATTATACAACCTCTCTTAAAAGGGAAGAATAGTTATTCTACAACCCATCAAAAAACAACCCATCAAAAGACCTTCTGAAGTTTGAACCCACGCACCCGAAAAAGCCGATCCGCCCACTCCGCTAACCCCCACCCGACCCGGCCTATCCCATCTTCTGGATCGAACCACCTCTTCTCCATCCCGATCTGCACCCCCACCTCCCATCGACATCAAACTTCTGAAGCGTCGCCGCCCTCTCACCCCGACCTCCGGCGCCACCAAGGCCCTTCAGTCGACGGCCCACCTCCAGCCGCGCCGCCCGCCTCACCGGCCGCTGCCTCTGCAGGGGTTCGCACGGCCCCCGTCGGCAGGCCCATCGTGCCGCCATCGGCAGCCCCTGCATCACCGCACGCCTCCTGGTTCCCGTCGTCGGCCGGGGCAGCCGCGCTCCCACCGTCCACAGCCACTAGCTCGCCTCCCCGGCGCATACCTTCCCCTCCGCTTCGTCGCCCGCTCGGCGCACCCACCCTCCTCTTGATCTGAATCACCGAGCGCCGCCACCTACCACCGATTGGAGGACGTGCTACATGGCGGCCGTCGTCTCACCAGGCCCTACACCTTCCTTGCACCACGCGGATCCCGCCGGCGCCCCCATCATCCTTCACGAGCTTGTCTGGTCAAGTTCGGTGTGCGCCGCTGAAGTTCACTCGTGCCTCCCGTCGAAGTCAAGTGTGCATCTCCCGTGGAGTCCAGTGTGTGATTCCGGAGTCCACGAGCTCGCTCCTAGCCGGAAGATCAACACTGCAGTCAGAGTTCACTCAAGGCGCCATTGGGGTCCACCGTGCGACGACCCTGGAGTTTACTTGGAAGATGTCGGCGCGACTTCTGCTTGTTGTGTATGAAGTGCAGAAATAGATTGCAGTGAAGTTTGGAGAGATGAACCTGTGAAGTTTAGAGACAAAAATGGCTTGTCCCATTCTCTCTTCCCGCAGTACTAACTCGAAGATACATTATGCAATCTATTTATAAAAAAACAAAGTTTACTTAAAAAAAGCCGAAGTTAACTTATGTGACGGGCGAAGTTCTGCTACTGTGAAGATGTGCAATCCATTTATGAAAAAAACGAAGTTCACTTAAAAAAAAGTCGAAGTTAACTTATGTGACGTGCAATCCATTTATGAAAAAAAAAACGAAGTTCACTTAAAAAAAGCCGAAGTTAACTTATGTGACGGGCGAAGTTACGTTCTGCTCCTGTGAAAAAAAAACGAAGTTCACTTTAAAAAAAGCCGAAGTTCACTTGTATGTATATAGGTCTCAGCTATTCTACAACCACTTGTAGAATAGCTATTCTACAACCCTTTCTGAACTTCGCCCGTCATATATATATATATATATATATATATATATATATATATATATATATATGTGTGTGTGTGTGTGTGTGTGTGTGTGTGTGTCAGCTATTCTACAACCACTTGTAGAATAGCTATTCTACAACCCTTTCTGAACTTCGCCCGTCACACAAGTGAACTTCGCTCGATATATAAGTGAACTTCGCTGAAATTTCGCAAATGAACTTTCTGACGTGCGTCGTCCCCTACCTCCCGCACGGCGCCGGCCGAACCTCCCAGATGGCCCCCGGCGAACCGCCCCGTTCGGCAGGCCTAGCGCGCCGCCACCGGCGGGAAACCGACCCAACCGTGTCGCCTCACCTCCCGCACTGCTCCCGCGAACCTCCCTGACGGCGCCGGTGAACCGCCCCTGTCGGCAGACGGCAAGCCTAGCGCGCCTCCGCGGACGGAAACCGCTCATGCGCCGCCAGCATCCAGGGCGCCGCCGCTCGTTCCCTCCTCCGGCTGCAGCCAGGATCGACGCGGGAACCTCCGGGCAGAGCGCCGCCGCCCCTGCCCCTACATCGCGTGGCGCCGAGGAGAATCTATCGGTCGCTGTGGGGATCCATCTGCACCGCCGAGGGGAGTCCCGTTCGATCTGCTCGCCGCCGGTGAGGACTACCAACGCGCCGCCCCTTCTCCTCCCCGTGCGTCCTTGCTCCCCCACCGGCTGCCATGGCGCCTTCTCTCCTCCCGCTTGAAGTTCATCTGTGCCTCCTGTGGAAGTCAAGTGTGCGTCTTCCGTGGAGTCCAGTTTGCGATTCCGGAGTCCACGAGCTCGCTCCTGGCCGGGATATCAACACAGGCTTGCTTGAAGTTCACTGTGCAACTGGTGGAGATTCACCCCCATGTCCTAGGCCTCCCGTGCCGCCCTCGTCCATGAGCGGTTGCGGATATGGCCCATCCCACAACCATGGCCATCGGAGTTCACTCGAGCCGCCATGGGAGTCCACCGTGCAGCGCCCTTGGAGTTTTCTTGGAAGATGTCGGCGTGACTTCTCCTTGGCGTTCCAGCATTGTGATACGTGAAGTCCAGAAATAGATTGCAGTGCAGTTTGGAGAGATGAACATGTGAAGTTTTAGAGATAAATACGCCTTGTCCCATTCTCTCTTGGCTTTTTCTTTTTTGACCGGAACTCAAGCATTCCTCTCTTGACTTTTTCTGTTTCTAACAGTTTTGTGAGCCATATCATTTTGGGCGTACGCATCCTTTTATTTGCGAAATCAAATAGGAAATTTACGAAGTTTAGAAAAAAAATGGTGTGCCAAAAACTAATTTATGCGAAGTTTACTTATGTGACGAGTGAAGTTCAGAAAAAATGAAGTTCATTTACGAATTTTTGGTGTTCATTTATGTGACGAGCAAAGTTCTAAAAAAATAATGATCAACCGAGAAGTTCATTTGTGAAATTTCAGCGAAGTTCACTTATATATCGAGCGAAGTTCACTTATGTTCCGAGCGAAGTTCAGAAGGGGTTGTAGAATAGTTATTCTACAAGTGGTTGTAGAATAGCTGATACACCATTCAAATTAATTTGGCTTATACAAGTGGTTGTAGAATAGCTGATACACCATTCAAATTAATAAGTATGTGGTTATATATATATATATATATATATATATATATATATATGTTAGCCAATAATCTAAGCACCACCATTCAAATTAATTTGGCTTATAAAAATAACCAGCAGCCAAATTATACCTTCAACACATGCCCTCCTGTTTTTGGTACAATATTATTGATAAAAAACAAAATAATCGTACCTTAAAACGATGTCATCGCTGCACCGACGATATCATAACTTAGGGTGATGTCCAAAGAACACACCGGCCAAATATTCTTAGGGCGATATCTCAAACAATATATCGGCCAAACTTTCTTAGGGCGACACTTAAAATAATATCGGCCATATCATTCATCAACTCTCCTGCCACATGCTAGAATAATACTTCTTCAAATATTTTCCATTGAGAGCTTTAGACAACTTTACTCCTGAGTTTTAGCGTCAAGCAAACGACGACTTAAATAAGCAATAATGTACTCCTTGCCACCGTCTTCTTGCACCAGCACCGCGCCGATCACTCTATCTTGTGCAGCAATGTATAACCTGTACGGCGCACCAGACTTGGGTGCTCGCAAAACTGGAGGACTCGACAAATATCTCTTTATATTATTAAAAGCCTCCTGCTGTTCTGCCCCCCAAGTAAATTCGGCTTTACTCTTTAGCCGAAGTAATGGAACAAACGATTCAATTTTCCGTGCAAGGTTAGATATGAATCGTCTCAAGTAATTAATTTTTCCCAACAATTTTTGCACATCCTTTTACATGTAGGCTCTTTCAGCTTTCTTATTGACTATACTTTTGCAGGATCAATCTCTACGCCATGTTCATGAATTATGAAACCTAAAAACTTTCCAGCTGACACACCGAAAGCACATTTGAGTGGATTCATTTTTAACCCATACCGGCGCATCCTTTCTAAAGCTAAACCTAAATCGGCTAAATGATGATCAAACCCATCCGATTTAACCACATCATCAATATATATTTCTAGTACAATGCCTAGAAGATCATGAAAAATTAAATTCATAGCGCGCTGGTATGTAGCGCCGACATTCTTCAAACCAAAAGTCATGACAACCCACTCAAATAAACCGACAAAATCTGGGCAACGAAAAGCAGTTTTAGACGTATCCTTTTCGGCCATAAATATTTGATTATAACCAGCATTGCCATCTAGGAAGCTAATTATTTTATGTCCTGAAGCATCATTAATAAGTATGTCGGCAATATGCATAGGATACTCATCTTTCGGAGTAGCCTTATTCAAATCTCTGAAATCAATACATATTCTAAGCTTATCGGTATTTTTCTTTTCAACCGACACAATATTAGAAACCCATTCTACATACCTACACGGCCAAATAAACCCAGCTTTTAATAGCCGATCAATTTCTTCTTTGATGCGGTCATATATATTAGGATTAAAATTTCTACGAGGCTGTTTATGTGGTCTAAAACCAGTTTTAATAAGTAATCTATGTTCGACTAAATCTCTACACAAACCTGGCATCTCGGTATAATTCCAAGCAGAGCAATCTACAAATTCTTTAAGTAAAATGCATACCTTACTTTTCTGATCGGCTGTCAAGTTACCATTAATAAATGTAGGCCTTGGAATGCTTCCATCACCAATATCTATTTCTTCAAGGGGATCAGCCGATGAGAATCCCTGTCCAAGCTTCTCCATATCATCAAAATCTTCAATCGCCTCATGCATATCGCTCTTACCAGAACGATACTCCTCAGTGAGCTGTTGCAGCCACTTAATACTATCTTCTTTATTCGTCATTTATAAAGATAAATCATTAAGCCGAGCTATGCTAGCCTGCTGTGCATTTATAGGTACAAAACCATCTTTACCGATACTTATATAATCATAGTTCGATAAATCTCTACCGGTCAAACACCGCATCTCACCGTGTTGCCAATCAACCGGTGTGTCTGTCAAGGCAATGCAGGCTGAATTATCTGCTTCAATCACCTCCACGTCATCATGAACCCACTGAATCAAACACTGATGTAAAGTGGAAGGGATGCAGAATTAGCATGAATCCAATCACTCCCCAAAAGAATATTATACCGACCTTTGACTTCAACAACAAAAAATGCAGTCGGTAATGTTTTGCTACCTACTGTGAGCTCCATGGAAATAATACCCTTAGCTTCAGACATGTCTCTAGAGAACCCACTAAGTCCCATGTTGGTTTTCATCAATTTACTCTCTTTTCGGCCCAATTTAGAAAAAAACCGAAAATGGCATAATATTAACTCCAGCACCACCATCAACAAGCATGCGACCAATAGGCTTACCATCAATATGACCCTTGATGAATAATGGTTTCAGGTGCTGCTCGGGCTTCTCTGGCTTCTCAAATGTTGCAATTTTCAGACCAAGCACAAGTTCTGCAACTTCAGCCTCGGGTGCACAAAATTCAGCGGGTAATGCAAACACCATATTAATATCCATATCACTAGGTATACCATCGCTATTTTCTGCAGCCTCGTCATCAACCGTGTCATCCACAAGGTCATCGCTCAGGTCATCTACGGGATCATCAGCCGTGTCATCTGCAAGGTCATCAACCGTGTCATTGGCGAGGTCGTCATTCGTGTCATCTTTTGCTTCATTCTCTTCCGCCACGATGCGTTTCTCCTTCCAGATTTTTGTAGGAACCATTGGTCTCTCCCGATTGAACAATTCGTCACGTTTTTTTCTCAGCAATTTCTTCTCTGCTTTCCAATGTCCGCAACAGCTGTACTCGTCGTTTTTGAGTGTGTGTTGGTCCCGCCGGACACCAACGAGGTTCTGGTTTGGTTCCTGGAGCGACTAATTTAATCCCGCTGCCCCCCGAATTTTTTGGCCTGTACTGACGAACTGTGGTCCCTGGAACAAATATTCTGTTATTGGCCGAAATACTGTTACACGGATCAGGTTCACCTCCGGCTGCAACCTTCTGGCTTCCACTGGTACTTGGATTCCCATACTGACCGAACGAGCCAAAAACAATTGGAGAAAAACTAGTGGATGTACGTGAGCTACTATCTCCCATAGCTGGATCGGTATACATGCTAGCTGATTCAGTTTTCTGACTCATGCTAGAGGATGCAGCAGACGTATTGTTCAGATCTCTCTTTTCTGTATTAGCGTCCATATGTTTTCGCTCCTGTATTAGCTTCTTTCTCCTGCACCGATCCACTCTACTGTATCAGGTATTTTTGCTCCTGTACTTTTCTCAATACCTTGATCTGACTTGTTTCCTCAGAGCTTCGGACCATGAGAAGCAACATAATTACCTGATTTTTCTACAGGCTCGTGTTCAGCACGCCTCATCGACACCCAGGTACATTGGCGACTCCGCTGGGGACGAAGAAGACGAAAGTACAAACAATGAACACCGACCCCAAGAACGGCAGCGACTTCGACCCCGACAACATCATCGCTGTCACACTTGATGATCTATCCGACGATGATCGGCGTGAGTTGGAACGGGTGCTTGAGGAAGATAGAGCTGAGAAGATGAAACTGATGTTGGCTGGATTCTAGAAGACAAGGAACGGCGTCGTCAAAAAGGTAGCTGCGCCGAGTCCTTCCGATCTACTCGGTGCTGAGGTAAAAAAGCCGACTGATGAAATTGCTCATCTTATTGATGTGTCCGTAGCTAGTAAATATGGTTCGGACATAACAGAGATGTCACGCACAATTAGAGTTGTAGCTAGTAAATCTGAGCAGCTTGATGATAGTATACCTCGTCATGTGCGTTCAATAGTGCTACAGATTAATGATGAAAATTCAGCTAAGATGCTGATGCCTCCCGAAAGTAGCAAGTTATTTAATATTTCTGGTCATACGCACACATCAGGTGCATCGGTTAGTGCTGCACAGCATGCTCACGTTCTTTTAAATGATAATCTAAGTGGCCAGAAGAATTATGCTAGAAGTTCGGCCAATAATTTTATTCCTAGTGCTGCTCCTCCTATTGTTTCAACTTCGGTGGCACAAAATTACAACAGCAATAACCGAAGTGGCATTTTAAATTCTAATTTGTAGCAACCTTTTTATCAGACAGTAGCATATAATACGCCACCGTTGCAACCTGTCTGTACCGGGGTTCCATATGGGCCGGTACCCAGTTCATATTTTAGTGGATCTCCGTTGCAAATGTCACATGCTCAAAATCCTTTGCCGGAATATCCACAGCGTGTTTGCATTACATCTGCTCCTCAAACCAATTCTCCACAGCCCGCTGACGTGGGGTGGCCACGGCAAATCCTAGGGTCGAGTACCCCAGGTTGATTGAGAGGGACAAAGGTTGGAGTGCTGGTAGTTACCACAGCTAACAAGCAAGGCGATTTAACCTGGTTCAGGCTCCCGGAGGATAATACCCGACTTCCAGCTTGTCTGTTATTGATGGTTTGGAGGTGTTACAATGGCGATCCCGGCGAGATGTCGATCTCGCTAGGGTTTTGGTGGTGGAATATGAGCGTACCCTAGATCGGCGGCCCTCCCAGCCTTTATATTGGAGGCTGGGTCTCGGGAGTTCGCAACCGACTAGGTTTACAGGTAAGGTAAGTCTCTACCGACCTATCCCACACCTTTCTTGGAGCGTACTATGTCTTCTTTGGGCCCCTTCGTGGGCCTTGAACGTCGTCCTCTAGTAGGCCGTCCGTCGGGCCCTAGTCTTTGCGTGCACCAGGTATCTTCATGGTGGGGCACCCGATAGGTAGGCCCACGTCACCCGCTGATAGTTTTAAGGATCAACTTGTTGGTATACTTATAAAATTTGGTTTAGAACCTAAGGGTAGAGCACGTGCGTACCAAAAACCATACCCTTATTATTTTGATTCAACACCATATCCTCGTGGTTTTAGAATTCCAGATTTTGTTAAATTACAGGAGAGGATGGTACAACAACTTTTGAGCATATAGGCCAATTTTTAGCACAATGCAGTGACGTCAGCACATCAGATGTTTATAGAGTTAAACTATTTCCTTTATCTTTGTCCGGTACTGCATTTAATTGGTTTACATCGCTTGCTCCTAATTCTATTTCAACATGGGCACAATTGGAGCAAAAATTTCATGGATATTTTTATAGCGGTGAAACTAAACTTCGACTTTCGGATTTAACTGTGGTTAGACAGAAACATAATGAGCATGTTCATGATTATATTAGGAGGTTTAGAGATGTCAAAAACCGATGATTTAGCCTGACCATAGCCGAAAAGGATTTAGCTGATCTTGCTTTTTCGGGACTGCTCACTCATATTAAAGATAAATTAGAAGGGCAAGAGTTTTTGGATGTTAATCAAGTTTTGCAAAAGGCTTTGGCGCAGGAAAACCGGGCTAAGGAAATTAAACAATTTAGCCGGTTTAAAGATAACAGGAATAAAGATAATCATGCGGTTAATGCCTTAGATTATGATAGTGATTCGGCTAGTGAGGATGATGTAGACGTATGTGTAGCCGAATGGGTTCAAGCGCCAAAGTCAAAACCTTTTCATGTCCTGCTTTGAAACCTACACCTGCTAAAAGAGAAGAAATTAAGTATACTTTTGACGTTAGCAAGTGTGATAAGATTTTCGATATGCTACTGCAAGGAAAATTAATTAGATTGAGAGAAGGTCATTTATCCCATCTGCAGGGGAATTGGGCATAAGAGATGATTGTAAATACCATAATTCGTTTTCTCATTCTACTAATGATTGTAATGTGTTTCGACGACAGGTGCAATCGGCCATTAATGAAGGATGATTGACATTCACAGAGGATGCTAAGATGAAACTCGATAGTGATTGTCGCAGCAGTGGAACATGGGGTTCCCCTGGTGCTGCCAAAGTGGGTCCTCCACTGGGGCCCACCAAGAAGATGGATAAGGCAAGGAGTCAAGTACAGCAGATGGGTTAGCCCATCTGCCTCAAGGACACCCGACAAGTTCGACAACAAGTCTCTACGGCTAAGGAACAGGTGACCTTCCGGATCACCCCCTCGCCCAGAGAACCAGGCGAGATACCCAGAGGATAAGATCGCTAACTCTAGGAAGCTGGTAGAAGACTTGGGCGCCAAGATGAAGGCCGCGCCCTGGTGACGTTACCACGAGTGCAGTTGGTGGGGCGGACAGGCTTTGTCCGTCCCACCTTTTCCAAGGGCGGACAACCACGCCGCCCTCCTCAGAATGCTTGGAGGAGAGAGTGCCACGTCTCCTCCAAGGACCGCCGAGGGGTTTTCCCGCCAAGACCCCTCATTCCTCTCGCGTGCCCATGTCAGATCCCCTTAGCCTATAAAAGGAGGACCATGGCACCGAGGGAAAAAAAGACAGGACGAAACAAGAGAGAAGCAAGCTAGAGCTCGGGCAAGACTAGACTAGGGTTCGGAAGGTAGTGAGAGAGAGGTGATCTCCCTAGGGCAGGATCTGCTCTTCGTCTACCTCCGGCCGAAACTCTGCCGGGTTCAACCCAGAACACCCTTGTACACCACACCATGATGAACCTCTCAATCCAGACATGCAGGAGTAGGGCTTTTAGCCTCCGGGCGGCCTGAACCTGGGTAACTCCGTGTGTCCTGCTGTGTTGTTTGCTCTCTTCCTCTCGACGAAGAACTTGGCGTCCTTGCTCCCGGGTAAGGCGTCTTCCAGCCTCCTTCGCGCCCGTGCCGAACCTAAAAAGGGGGTATCATCTACTCCCGGTGTCCGTCACCCAAGACACGACATCTGGCGCGCCAGGTAGGGGGTGTAGGCGCTGGATTCGTCTTCTTCTTCGTCAACTCCAAATTCTTCGTTAAGCATGCCGCCGAGGAGGAAGATTGACGCCGCTACCTCCAAGGCCGCGTCTCCATCGCACACTCAGGCCTCCACCGAGCGCCGCGCTGCGGATGCACGTCAGCCTGCTCCTCCGTAGGCGCCACCTACAGAGAAGGTGGCGTCGGAGAGGGCCAACACCAACAAGAACGTCAACCCTGACAATCCGGTGGTTCCTGGACTGTCCACCGAGCCACCGCCACGCTCTGGGGAGAAAAGCGTCGGGAACAGCGCGGGCAGGGGTCACGACGCCCAGGAGGGGCGAGATCACGTCCGTGCCAGCGGAGGTCCCCGAAGCTCCAAAAGCAAGTCCTCTACGCACTTGCCCCGGACGCTCAAGCTCGCCACGACGCTCTTGTCGCTGCCAAGGCTCTCATGCAGTTCCCTCCGAGCTCTGGCGATCCCAAGGTCTACCAAGAATGGAGAGCCCTTGTGGAGGCACTCCTCGACTTCACCGACTTGAACAAGGCCTGCCCCAAGGATCCTTTCCCACTACCCCGGATTGATCTCATCGTGGATTCAACCGCCGGGTGCGAGCTCCTGTGCTTCCTGGATGCTTTCTCCGGGTACCACCAGATCATGATGGTAGTGGAGGATCAGGAGAAGACGGCCTTCATCACACCCAAGGGCTGCTACTGCTACACCCGGATGCCTTTTGGTCTCTGGAACGCCGACGCAACCTTTCAGCGCGCCATGCAAGCATGTCTTGGGTCCCAGCTGGGCCGCAACATGGAGGCATACATCGACGACATCATGGTCAAGACTCGGTACAAGGACTCCCTCATTCAAGATCTGCACGAGACCTTCAACATCCTTCGTCGGGTCAACTTCAAGCTTAACCCTGACAAGTGCGTGTTTGGGGTCCGTCTGGCAAGCTACTGGGGTTCTTAATCTCCCACCGGGGGATTGAGACCAATCCCGACAAGATCAAGGCCATCGAGCGCATGGAGGCGCCACGACGAGTCAAGGACGTACAACGCCTCAACGGGTGCATCACCGCACTCGGGCGCTTCATCTCAAGACTTGGAGAACGAGCCCTGCCCTTCTTCAAGTTACTCAAGAAGACGGGTCCCGTGAAATGGACCCCGGAGGCTGAAGAAGCTCTTCAGTCCCTCAAGTGCCACCTCGCCTCGCCTCCCGTCCTTGTGGCACCAACAGAAAAGGAGCCCCTACTACTGTACATCGCTGCCACCAATCAGGTGATCAGCGCGGTTCTTGTGGTAGAGCGTGACGCTCCTCCGGACAAGGTCGGCGGCAAGCGTCCCGGAAACATCCTCCCGGGGCAACCAAGCAAGAAGAGGCAGCCAGGTGGCAAGGAGCCGGAAGGCCCTGAGCCTGGCATGCCCACCGATGCCGCCATCAACATCGCGGAAGAAGCATCACTGGGGGCTGACGCGCTCCCTCTCGAAGCAGCTGAGCCCGCCAAGGACTCGGTGACCCGCAAGATACAGCACCCGGTCTACTTCATCAGTTCGGTGCTGCGCGACGCCCGGGAGCGGTACCCCATGATGCAGAAGCTGTTGCTGGCAATCCTCATCGCCTCTCGCAAGATGAGGCCCTACTTCGAAAGCCACCCTATCACCGTGGTTTCCAAGTACCCCTTGAGGAGTCCGCTGGAGAATCCCCTCGCCACCGGACGAGTCTCTTGGTGGGCCATGGAGCTTCAAGGTTTCGGCCTCAAGTTCAAGCACACGAACAACATCAAGAGTCAAGCGCTGGCTGATTTCACGGCGGAGTGGACTGAGACAGCGTTCGACGACCCGGTGGAGGAATCCAGCCTTCCCGGGAAAGAAGATCCTGACGCTTGGACCGTGAACTTCGACGGCTCCTACACCAAGGGCCAGGGAGGCGCCGGTGTCGTTTTGATCTCCCCCACAGGAGATCGTCTGAAGTACGTCGTCCAGATGCAGTACAAGGAAAATATCTCGAACAACACGACGGAGTACGAGGGCCTGCTTGCGGGACTTCGTGCTGCCGTTGGCCTCGGCATCACCAAGCTCATCGTCAAGGGTGACTCTCAGCTAGTCATCAAACAAGTGAACAAGGAGTACGCTTGCCCGCAGATGGCACCGTACGTCGAGGAGGTATGGAAGCTTCAGCGGCGCTTCAACAGCTTCCGGACCGTGTACGTCCCTAGGGATGACAACACGATCGCGGACGAGCTATCACAGATGGCTTCCAAGCGAGAACCAGTACCTCCCGGGATATACATTGAGGTGCTCCGGCAACCCTCTATGTCTCCCGAGAGGCTCAAGACAAGGTCTACATCGACACTGGGGGCTGGTGACCCGTCTACTTCGACAACCCAGGAAACCAGCCCAGAAGGCGCGCAAGACCTGGCAGGACCGAGACCAAGGGAAGCTATGCTTCTCCTTGGTCAAATGGTGTTGCCGGTGGAGAGAAACCACCCACCCTGGGCCCTGGACATCGTCAAGTACATGACGGAGCATGCTCTGCCGGAGGATGATCACGAGGCCGAGCGGGTGGCTCGTCAAGCCAAGCTCTACGTCCTGATCGACGGCGAGCTCTACCGGCGATGCGACAACGGAGTCAGGCTCCGCTGCATACCACAAGAACAAGGACAAGTACTTCTACGAGACATCCACGAGGGCACATGTTCAAGCCATGTTGCATCAAGATCATTGGCGGGGAAAGTTTTCCGTCAGGGTTTCTACTGGCCAATAGTCTTGCACGACGCCGAGCAAATGGTCAAGACCTGCGAAGCTTGCCAATACTACGCGAAGAACATCAATCAGCCAGCTCAAGCACTGCAACCAATCCCAATATCCTGGCCGTTTGCAGTCTGGGGGCTAGACATCGTCGGCAAGTTGCCAAAGTCAGTTGGCGGACATGAATACCTCTTTGTGGTTGTCGACAAGTTCACGAAGTGGGTTGAAGTAATGCCAGTACCACGCCAGATGGCCCAGGCCGCCATCAAGTTCATCGAAGGGATTGTCTACCACTTCGGAGTACCCAACAGAATCATCATGGATAATGGCACTCAGTTCACAAGTCGAGCCTTCCTCAGCTTCTGTGAAGAATTGGGCATCAAGGTGTGCTTTGCATCAGTGTCCTATCCAAGATGCAACGGTCAAGTGGAGCGAGCCAATGCGGAGGTCCTAAGAGGTCTGAAAACCAAAGCATTTCACAAGCTGGAGAACAAGGGGAGAAATTGGATTGATCACCTACCCAGTGTACTATGGTCCATTAGAACAACTCCAAGCCGAGCCACCAAAGAAACACCTTTCTTCCTTGTCTATGGAGCTGAAGCTGTCCTGCCAACAGAGCTAAGGCACGGATCCCCCTGGGTACTCTCATATGATGAAGATGCCCAAGCTGAGCAAAGGATCGATGACATTAACATCCTGGAGGAAATGCGCTGTTGGGCGTCATTGCGGTCTGCTCGATACCAGCAAGGGATGCGTCGGTATCACAGCCGTCATGTTTGATCCCGGGAATTACAGCAGGGAGACCTGGTTCTCCGCAAGATGCAAAATCTCGAGGGCTTGAACAAGATGTCAAGCAAGTCGGAAGGACCCTACCGGGTTACTCATACACTGAGACCCGGAGCAGTCTATCTGGAAGACGAGAAAGGCATGCCGGAAGGCAATGCCTGGAACATCGAGAATCTCCGCAAGTTCTACCCCTAATTACGAACATGAATCGCCAAACGTCGAATCCGCTAAGCACGCCCAAGGGGCTAGTGTTCTGTAATAGGGTGTAAGAAGTCATCACCAAGAAATAAAAGATAAGTGTTTCAATTCCGTGAGCCTCAATTTATGTCGAGATATGTGTTCTCTGTAACAACCCCCAAGCAGGGGGCTGACATGGTGCTGGTGGCTGACGGGTCGAGCACGAGTGGCCTGTCAGTAGGCACTGCCACCCGATCGTGTCGTACTGCCGCGGAAAGGAGTGAACGGGCAGTGCTGTGCTTTAACGAACCTAAGCACATGAAAAGAGGGTCCATTCTTTCCTACTGAAAGTTTGTTGTGTGCAGCGCCTTCCCGGGACAAGAGCTGACGGTGGAAAGCGGTTAAGGAGTTGGATACCCGGGAGGGACAGGATGGATCAAGGACGCGGCAGAAAAACAGCTAAGTCCTTGCATCAACATCCTGCACTTAGGCATAACATCTCGCTCGGAGTCAATATACCATCGACCTGCGCATGCTTGACAGTTGATGAGAGCCTTTGCGGGGGTAATGCTACCACCCCAGCGAACGGTCCGTTTCCCTCTGGCCAAGTACCTGTGGACAGTGGAGTCAGACACCCGGAAGGTATAGCGCTCTTAGGGGTACCACTACTGTGTGCGGAACAGTCAGGGTATCTGGCACCTAAGGGACCTCCTCTGAAACTTGAAAGCGCGTTAGTGCAAAGGAAGATTTGGGACATGACCCCGGGAGTTGAGGCTAGGTTGCATTCATCTGAATTTAAATTCTGAATTACAATTCTGAATTACTTTCAGTTGTGTAATTTCTTGATTACATAACAAGCCTATGCTACTAAGGTGAGTCTAGGGTCACTGGCTGTGCAGACTTGTCTTCTGCTTCGTTTTCTCTGCCGGGTGAGCTCTTCATTCCCGGGGACGCCTGGGAAAAGAGAGTGCACCCGCGCATGACTTTTTCAGGTGTCTCGTGGGTCGAGAGCCCTGGCAGCCCACCCGGGCACTCCCCGACCAAAGACCCAGAGGATCCCGTCCGCCAGCTCACCCATGGACTGACTCTCAGCCTAAAGCAGGAAGACAGGCCAAGTCAAGCTCAAGTCTGATGAACAGAAGAGACAAAAAGATTAGAGTGGTCACCTGCTCTATGGCTTCGAGTTCAGCCATGAGTTGGGACAACTCCGGAATCCCCTCCGTCCTCTCTCTAAGAACGGACCACAGGTACGCCCTGCGGATCGCCCTGACCCTAGCTTCCTCTTGAGCAGCAGGACCGGAGATGGCCGCTAGGCGGGCGAGATTTTGAGCAACGGTAGGACAAGGCACAACTTCGCCTCCCTCGGCGGCTCGGGCCCCAGCTCCATTGGGAGCCTCCGCCGCGCTACGGAAGGCCGATTCCGCTGTCGACACGTCAGACAGGGACATCTCCTCCTTTCCAGACATTGCTCTATGATCTATGGAGGGAAGAGAAAGGAGCAAGGCGAGAAGATGTGTCAAGGGAGTTGGAGTCTGGAGGGCCTTTTATAGGCCTCCCACGCTCCACCTACCCCTTGGGGCTACGGCTGCCGCGTTAATGGGGTGTGTTTGGCGAAAAAACCGCTCCCATTCACATCAAGCACGACACGAAGGCTAAAGAGACAAAAAGGAGAACAAGTTCTTCTTCATTTCAAGATCTACAGCGGGGGCTAATTTTTACAAACAAAAAGATTGGCTCCCGGCGCGCGAAGAGCACCACCGTACAATGGAAGACGCTACTTCCAGAAGTACGTCGACAAGGCGGCCAAGAAGGAGGTCAAGGAGATCTTCAGGACCGCCGACTTGAAGCTCCTCGTCCTCTGGAAAGCTAGCTCTCCTCGGCCTTGACGCTAGATGAGTTTTCCTCATCTTCATCCTCATCGAAGGAGCCGGAGCTGCTGCTGCTTTCACTCTCGGCGCAACATTCCACGCGCCCTCCTGCAGCGCGGAAGATCTTCACGGCGAGTGTGGCATCTTCGTCATACTTGCAGGCAAGGTATTGCCCCCAGGTCAGGCGGTGGGAGCGAGCGAATGACTTCCACCCTGACCAAGGTGCATGGAGTCGTCGACGGTGTACTCCACCAGATCCAGGAGGGGCCATTTGGACAGCCTTCCACCTGCAGCCACAAGCCCGGATGCCTGTTATTCTCCATCGCCATCGCAAAGGAGTCCGGAAGGTCAATCCGGCTGCGGATCTTGCGGCGTAGATCCAGGATGAACTCGAAGGGCGCGAAGCTCGTGTGGATTGCAGCCCGCGGGGGTGGAGAAGGAGTTCTTCCGCATCTCATGGTTCCTCTACCTCCACCACCTCGCTTCGCTCGCCCTCTTGAGGCGGCGCCTCCGCGGCCACCGGAGCTTCTCTCCGTCGGGGCCGAAGCACGAGGACGTCCCACTCCTCTCTTTCCTCTCGCCATTGGGGCTGCTGGTCTGGGAAGGGAGAGGTGGGTCAAGGAAGAAGAAGATGGGGACTTGCGAGGCGTTCGTCCGCTTTTATAGCACGCGGAGCTTCTCTCCCCAACTGTCTTCACAGCTTCCCCACAGCGGGAATCGAGGAGGCAAACTCAGTTATTCCCCGAGCGGAATAACTCCAAGACCATCACGACGGCTGATGGACCGAAGCAAGGTGCCGGGTACTCACTTTGGCCAACTCTTTGGCCATAGCACCGGCAGCAACTGAAGCAAGAGCCGTCGGGACCATGCCCGGGGGCTACTGTCGCAGCAGTGGAACATGGGGTTCCCCTGGTGCTGCCAAAGTGGGTTCTCCACTGGGGCCAACCAAGAAGATGGACAAGACAAGGAGTCAAGTACAGCAGATGGGTTAGCCCATCTGCCTCAAGGACACCCGACAAGTTCGACAACAAGTCTCTGCGGCTAAGGACCAGGTGACCTTCCGGGTCACCCCCTCGTCCGGAGAACCAGGCGAGATACCCGCGGGTCCGTGCACCCGGCAGGAGGCCAGGCGCGCCCCCGGGTATCCATCCGTACCACCGAGAGGATAAGATCACCACCTCGCCGGAAGCTGGTAGAAGACTTGGGCGCCAAGATGAAGGCCGCACCCTGGTGACGTTGCCACGAGCGCAGTTGGTGGGGCGGACAGGCTTTGCCCGTCCCACCTTTTCCAAGGGCGGACGACCACGCCGCCCTCCTCAGAATGCTTGGAGGAGAGAGTGCCACGTCTCCTCCAAGGACCGCCGAGGGGTTTTCCCGCCAAGACCCCACATACCTCTCGCGTGCCCATGTCGGATCCCCTTAGCCTATAAAAGGAGGACCATGGCACTGAGGGGAAAAAAGACAGGACGGAACAAGAGAGAAGCAAGCTAGAGCTCAGGCAAGACTAGACTAGGGTTCGGAAGGTAGAGAGAGAGGTGATCTCCCCAGGGCAGGATCTGCTCTTCGTCTACCTCCGGCCGAAACTCTGCCGGGTTCACCCCAGAACACCCTTGTACACCACACCATGATGAACCTCTCAATCCAAACATGCAGGAGTAGGGCTTTTATCCTCCGGACGGCCTGAACCTGGGTATCTCTATGTGTCCTGCTGTGTTGTTTGCTCTCTTCCTCTCGACGAAGAACTTGGCGTCCTTGCTCCCGGGTAAGGCGTCTTCCAGCCTCCTTCGCGCCCCGTGCCGAACCTAAAAAGGGGGTATCATCTACTCCCGGTGTCCGTCACCCGAGACACGATAGTGATCCTTTTCCTATTAATGTGATCGAGTTTGAGAACAAGAAAATGCTAATTCGGCCCCATCAGACCGAATCTGCCAAAGGAAAAAATGTTATAGTTGATGAGAATGTTGCGCCGAGGATGATCAAACCAAAAAATCCAGAAGTGGGAGTGTGGAAAGTCAATGGAGGAAGAAAACATGCTCCAAGAATAAAGCCGACAGTTAGCATGTTGTTGGAAAAATACACTTCACGCAAGGCCAACAATGTTGGGGGGATAATAACCCGGTATACTCATGACCAAGGAATAATCAGTCGGACGGCCCAAGGTCTGGTCGGAGTGAGGTGTACAAGATGTGGGCCGGGTTATAGTTGGGCCATTAGGCCTAACATGACTCGCCCTGGAAGGAAGGACCTAGAAGAACTGGAGTCCGAGTGAAGGAAGGAACTGGGTGACTTGGAGTTTACGGAAGGTCTAGAAGAACCTAGAGTAGGACTCCGTGCTTGCATGTAACTCGGTATTCATTGTAATTCGGGAGACCCGGCGTCTATATAAACGGGCTCCCGGAACATAGATAGACAAGTCTCAAGTTCTAAGTCTTAAGCCCTAGTTCGATATCATCGCTATCAAGCGAAACCTTGTAACCTGTCTCGTAACCCGGCTCTGTTGTCGTAGCCGAGTTATCGAGACCTCGAGATCAATAACATAGAAGCAGGAAGTAGGTCTTTATCTCCAATGGAGAGGCTGAACCTGGGTAAACCCTTTTTCCCCAACGAGCGTGACAATCTCCTGAAGGACCAAGGCGCCTTGCCCCAATCATCAAGTTACCCTATGGTAACATCTGCCGTGATAACCCCACGACAGTTGGCGCCCACCGTGGGGCCTGCGACCAAAGCTGTCCTCATCAAGGGAGAAGCTCTGCGAGGGATGGAGAACCTCGCGATCGGCGAAGTCAGGATGGATCAGCACGGAAACGCATCGTCGACGATTCCGGCTGGAAAGAAGAAGCAGATCTGCTGGATACCGGCCGGGTGATCCCGTTCGGTCGGATCACGTCTTCGTAGGTATGGTTAATGCAATTCAGCAAATTGATGACGAGGTTATGTGCGACTCCGTTTCAGGGGCAGCCACCATCGTCCAATCTGATGGAGAAGAGTCAGTCGGAACAGGAGGTTTCGAACATCAGTCGGACATCCAGGCTTGCGAGCCGGAGTACCGACGTGAGGAAGATTTGGATACAGATACTGAATCGATCTTACCGTTGTTTGACGAGAGATTTGGGTACGTGGCTGATGAGGAAGATTATGAGTCGGAGCCAAGGACCATGAAGCATGCGTGGTGTACACCTGAGGAACCACAATGATGGGACAGAAACTTCAGTGAGCGAGGACGATGCCACGCGTGCGGCCAGAGAAAACAGAGAAAGAATTCAGCGTCTCATGACCTTTCAACCGGGTGAAGGCTCGGGACAGCCGGTTGTGATGGAAATCCCACCAGTTTTTAGGCCCTTGGACTTTGACGCAGCAATAGTTACCACCCCAATCACACCAGATAACGCAGCAACCCGGGCGCAGCAATTGGATACGTTACGAATCACGCTGGAGAATCAACAGAAGGCTTTATTGGCGGAGCAGCAGCGCATGTTTGATGAGCAACAAGAGATAGAACGGGATCGAGCCCGTGTGGAGCAAGAAAGGATAACAGTGCAGAATCGCCATGAAGATCTTACAGCAGTACATCGGAGGAGGCACGAAACCCGGGTGATGCCAGGCATGACCTTAGATCCAACAAGATTGAACTTTGCATCACCAAACGGAGCTCCCAATGTCACTCGGCCTGAGCCAGCCCGGTTGGAATGGGCATGGAATCATGGTTAGAGCAAATCAGGGAGGAAACGGGGTGCCACCCAACACTCGGGCTGGAGCTCAGCAAAATCAGAACACAGCTGCGGGTGGTATGCCACCACCAGCAGATCGGTTCCACACGCCCAGTGGTCACTACTCAAATCCGGCTGATAACGTGTACGCAGCAACATTAGCATTATGCCGCATGCCGATTGATCAATCCAGAGGGAGACGAAGCACGCAGGGCAATTGAGATGTTGAAAACCGATCACGCAGCAGGGAAACATGCCGGATAAGAGTGGAGCGTTACATTCAACACCATACAATAGCCGAGCTAACCGGAGTCATCACGGAGAAACACCAAGGCCAGCCGGATCAGGCGTCAGGAACGGACAGCAGAATCAAGGTCACCCGGCGCCGCAGCCTCAACGTTCGGGACATCATCAGCAGAGGCCAGCCAGAATCAGCCGGCGCCGAGGCCGCATCAACCGGCCCCGGCCCAGTCTGTGGCCCAAGCAATTGTCAACAGTTCAAGAGCACGGCGTGCGGCGAGCGCAAACCCGGCTTTAGGTGTCGCCGGAGGAGCCGGAGGACAACCTGAAGCAGGAGTGATGGGCCACGCACCAAATACCGGGTCAGGTTTGCCGTTAGTTTCTTCATTACTTAACCCGGTTGGAACTAAATGTCTTTCAGATGCTATTAAGAGCGAACCTTTTCCTGAGAAGTTTAAAGAGCCAAGCAAGGTGACGAATTATGACCCCAGCATGGATCCAGAAACATGGCTCAGCAGTTACGAGATGGCGATGAGTATTCGCAATGCCACGCCAACTTGTGCGCGAGATACATGTACCTGATGATGAGTGAAGGAGCAGCAAAGTTATGGTTCAATGGATTACCCGAGAAATCTATCAATTCTTGGGATGAGTTGAAGGCATTATTTGTCAAGAATTTCAAGGGCACGTGTGAGAAGTTGTTCACTATAGAAGATTTGGAGCGATGTTTCCAGAAGAAAGGCGAGTCAGCGCGTCACTGGATGCGCCGGTTACAGCCATCATTCACTCATCAAAGGGAATTACACCAGCTGCGGCCGTGTCGTCGATGGAGAAAACCTGCAGATATGACCCGGTAATTCAGAAGATGGGTCGACTGAGGGCCACTGGCGAAGCAGAAACCATCACCATGGGACAGCTGATGGAAGCGGCTCATAAGCACGCATCCACAGACAAGACCCGGGATGATGATGAAGATAAGGGAAAAGGAAACGTCAACAACGGAGGAAAGAACCACAACAACAACGGTAACAACAACAATGGGAACAATAATCACAATGGTAACAATGGGAATAACTCCAAAAGGCAGCATGATGGTGGTTCAGACTTGGTGGCAAACACAAACACCGGGTATAACAAGTTTCAGCGGCGAGATGATAATTATCGAGGCAATAACAACAATGGCAATTACAGGGGAAATTTCCGAGGACCGGCTAACCCCCAGGAAGCATTCAACATGCCGTGTCCACGTCATAGTAGGAACGGTAAACCGGCAAATCACTCTTTGGCCCAGTGTGTTGATCTTCAGAGATGGAAGAACGAGGAGTTTGCCAGGATGAACATGGGAGGAAACGGCCCGAGGCCGGGTAATGGAAATAACCCGGCCCACGGACCACAAGCTGGAGGAAATAATGGAGGACCACCCGGCCCGGATAATGGACCAGCCGGGTTAGGTTTCCAGCAAAACCCCAAGAGTTAAATCGAGGACAGTATCATATTACAGTTTCCAGCACTAGTCGGAGAGATCAGAAATTGAAGAAAGAGCTGTCAACGCGTTCTTCCCGCAGTTCCGAGATATTTGAAGTGGTCCGAGTATCCGATCACTTGGTCTAGAGAGGATCACCCGGCCCGAGTAGATGCACCTGGAGCGTTGGCTTTAGTTGTTGCACCTCAGGTTTCGGGTTATATTTTACACAAGGTTCTTATGGATGGAGGTAGTAGCATCAACATTCTGTATTGGGATACATTCATCCGGATGGGTTTCACAGCCAAGCAGCTTCACCCTTCAGTACTATCTTTCATGGTATTGTCCTGGAAAGTCGGCAAGACCAGAGGGAACAATAACATTGGAGGTCGCGTTTGGAGAATCAAAGGATAATTTCAGGTCTGAGATGATTTGTTTTGAGGTGGTCAAATTGAAGAGCCCTTATCATGCTCTCTTTGGCCGCAATGTTTTTGCTAGATTCATGGCGAGGCCGTGTTATGTGTACTAAAGATGAAGATGCCAGGTCCAAAGGTATTATCACAGTCAATGGCAGTCGTGAGTTGGCGTTACAATGTGAGGAAGGTGATGCTGTTATGGCAGAACAAGCCTGTGCGGAAGAGGAGTTGAATTACTACAAAGCTACCACAAACCCGGATGATGGGACAATTTTGAAGAAACCAATGACCGAAGAGAGGGCGAAATTCAAAGCGGCTCAGGATACCAAGATGATTGACTTCGTGCCGGGTGATTCGTCCAAGCAGTTCTCTATCGGGTCAAATCTGACTGACAAATAGGAAAGCGCGCTCATCGAATTCATCCGTGAGAATCGGGATGTCTTTGCATGGAAACCTAGTGACATGCCAGGCATACCGACTGAATTCGCTGAGCACCGCTTACATGTTGATCCTAAAGCAAGACCGATTAAACAGGGATTGCGCAGATTGAATGAGGAAAGAAGAAGGATTGTAGGAGAAGAGATAGCTCGTTTACTCGCCGCAGGATTCATTATGGAAGTGTTACATCCAAAGTGGTTGGCTAACCCGGTTTTAGTGTTGAAAAAGAACAATGAGTGGAGGATGTGTATTGATTTCACAAGTTTGAACAAGCATTGTCCGAAGGATCCGTTTGCGTTACCAAGGATTGATCAAATCATAGATGCTGTGGCAGGTAGTGATCTTTTGTGTTTCCTGGATGCATATTCAGGATACCATCAAATCAAGCTTGCAGAGGAGATTGGGAGAAGACATCATTTATCACCCCATTTGGAGCTTTTTGTTACAAGAACATGACATTTGGACTGAAGAATGCTGGAGCAACTTATCAGAGGTGCATCCAGAGTTGTTTTGAGAAGCAGATAGATCGGAACGTGCATGCGTACGTTGATGATGTGGTGATCAAGACAAAGAAGGCTGAGACATTTATTGATGATTTGAGAGAAACTTTTGCTAACTTAAGGAGGTTTCAGATGAAGCTTAACCCAAAAAAGTGTGTGTTTGGAGTTCCATCAGGAAATTACTCGGCTTTATTGTGTCCGAGCGTGGGATTGAAGCAAACCCGGAAAAGATAGCAGCAATCAATAGGTTGGGAAAGCCGACTGAATTGAAGGAAGTCCAGAAGATCACAGGCTGCGTGGCTGCGTTGAGTAGGTTCATATCCGACTGGGAGAGAAAGCAATTCCTTATACCGACTCTTGAGGAAGTCAGATAAATTTGTTTGGGATGAGGAAGCTGATAAAGCCCTGGAGGCATTGAAGGAAACATTATCAAAAGCACCAATCTTAGCTGCTCCAGCTCCAAAGGAAGGAACATGTGTTTAATCGGCTTGGAGGCGTTAAGCGCCCTAGGTCTCCTTCTGGACCTCATGGTCATGAGCATTGGAGAACAAATTCATATGATCAGCAGTCGTATTTTCCAATGGAGCGGCTTATTGGGATGTGCACCTCCTCCTATGTATTCACAATTTCCTCCATGGGTTTTTAATCCTTGGGCACCATACCCTCCAGGGCCAGCAGGTTATTTTCAGTCAGAGTGGGTTCCTTCAGGTCCTATGTATAGAAGACCATTGCATGAAAAAAGAGCTCGGTTCAATCACGAAGCTAGGCAACATGATTCAATTACAGTTCGAGGGAATCGACCACCAGTACACAGTGCACATGGAAAAAATTATAAAGCTGGTCGCTAACGTACCTGGGTGCCGGTGAGGCATGCTGAACACGAGCCTGTAGAAAAATCAGGTAATTATGTTGCTTCTCATGGTCCGAAGCTTGGAGGAAACAAGTCAGATCAAGGTATTGAGAAAAGTGCAGGAGCAAAAATACCTGATACAGTAGAGAGTGGATCGGTGAAGGAGAAAGAAGCTAATACAGGAGCGAAACATCTGGACGCTAATACAGAAAAGAGAGATCTGAACAATACGACTGCTGCATCCTCTAGCATGAGTCAGAAAACTGGATCAGCTAGCATGTATACCGATCCAGCTATGGGAGATAGTAGCTCACGTACATCCACTAGTTTTTCTCCAATTGTTTTTGGCTCGTTCGGTCAGTATGGGAATCCAAGTACCAGTGGAAGCCAGAAGGTTGCAGCCGGAGGTGAACCTGATCAGCGTAACAGTATTTCGGCCAATAACAGAATATTTGTTCCAGGGACCACAGTTCGTCAGTACAGGCCGAAAAATTCGGGGGGCAGCGGGATTATATCAGTCGCTCCAGGATAATTGTGTTCCCACTAAATTATCGCGCGACACCACAATAACCGTCGTACTTTCGTGACGACGAAACGAATGCTTTCCTAGCAAAGCAATAAAGATCCCCTCACTTTCGTGGAGAAGAGACGATCGTTTTTCAGCGCAAAACGGCAAAGATCGAACCAAACCCTAGCTGGTAGAGCTCGGCAGGGAAGAAACGATAGGTAAAAAAATAATGCGTAAAAAGATACTACCTCCGATCCATATTAGTGGGCACAACTTTGTCTAAATACACATGTATCTAGTCTAAATACTTAACTAGATACATATGAATTTAGACAAAGGTATGCCCACTAATATAGATCGGAGGGAGTACATAAAAAGATAGATTGATTTTGTTGTATATCGATTGGTTCTTTCCAATCGGCCGTATGCCCACAATATATATAGGCAGCCTGGACTATGGCAAACAGAGTAGGGCACGTAATCCTTTTCTTGGCATGCAAGCCGATTTAAATATTCCTAACTTTTAATCAATCCGGCTAGTACGAGTACGTACGATCGTAACAAACATGGAAACCTTGGTGCGCTTGCCGTACGTAATCGATCAATCTCCAATATGCCTTCAGCCTGACATTTGACCGAGGCCTGCTAGGACTTGTCCTGTTTCACTTGCGCATCTCTGAATATACATCCAGGACTTGTCCTCAGCAGCCACTAGTCCAAAAATATACTTCATAATTCGCTCCTGATTCATTTGCTTGATCTGCCGTTGCGACATCTGCTTTGGATTACAACCAAGGCTGCATTTTCAAACTAAACAGCAAGTTCAAATATATATGTTCGCTAATAATCTAAACACCATCATTCAAATTAATTTGGCTTATAAAAATAACCTATTGACAAGATGCCCAGTGACAGTTCCTGTTTTCTGTTGTCTTTTTGTTTCAGAAAAGTTAGTCGGGGAAGTTTCTCCGAATCGCCTAAAAATTTACGGAAATTATTTTTACATGGAAACAAAGATTGCGCCCGAAGGAAACCTGCACGGGGGCTCACAGGCCCCAGACGACCCCAGGCAAGGTCAACCCTTGACCGCGGCTGGGGACTCCTGCGCACCTCGGGTGCCCTCCCGAGTTACACTTTCGCCTATAAATTTCCTTCGTCCCGAAAACTCTCGAGACCCGATCATATTTTCCAGAAAACATCCGAGGCCACCGCCGCCGTCAACCCTAGATCGGGAGGGTTTTGAAGCTCTTTCCGGCACCCTGTCAGAGGGGGAGATAGTCACCGGAGGCATCTACACCACCATACCTGCCTCCAGAGTGATGCGTGAGTAGTCCACCACGGGACTACGGGTCCATGACAGTAGCTAGATGGTTGTCTCTCTCCCTTGTACTCCAATATTTAGATCTTGTGAGCTGCCTAACATGATCAAGGTCATCTATTTGTAATGCTACATGTTGTGTTTGCGGGGATCCAATGAATTATGGAGTCATGACATTATTGTTCAGTTTATTTATCATATGTTTTATTTATGATCTTGCATGCTCTCCGGTACTTGTGGATGCTTTGGCCGAAGTAATTGCTAATATCTTAGAGAGGGTATTTATGCTAGATAGTGGGTTCATGCATCACTTGTCTGAGCTCGAGTTGACAAAAACGATTAAGACTTGAGATGTGCTGTTGCTACTAGGGATAAAACAGCGGTGCTTATTGCTATATGTTGTAACCATTGCTTACCTTACGCACCATGATTATTGCAATTATCTGTTGTTTGCAACTTAATACTTTCGGGTGACAGGCTGGATAGCGATCCCGAGGTGGATTATTAGTCATAGATGCAGTTGGATAACGGTCTATGTATTTTGTCGTAATACCCATATTGGATGAAACGGTGAACTTTGTGTCATGATAGTATTGTGTTGCGCCCACGTTTGTCAATTGACTCGATGTAATTTGTTTACCCAACATGTTTATCTTTTGGAGAGATGCCACTAGTGAACTGTGGACCCCGGTCCTATTTTACTATATTGTTTACAACCGTTTTAATAGCTTTTCCTAATCATTTGCTCGCTGGTCATTTTTGCTCTCGTATTATTTCACACACATACATTTAATTCTTTGTGTTCAGCAAGCCGGAGAGATTGACAACCTCTCTGTTTCGTTGGGGCAAAGTAGTTTGTTTGTGATTGTGCGCAGGTCCACGTCAATAATCATAAACGACGCCGTTGACACCTTTTTGAAGCCTTCTCCAAGTCCTACTGGATCGATAAACCTTGGTTTTGTATCAAGAGAAAATTTCCGCTACGCTACATCATACCTTCCTCTTGGGGTCTCCCAGCGAACGTGTGATTCACGCCATCCGAGATTTGAAAGGAAAGAAACGAGAGGGTCTTCCAAAATAGGACAGCGATGCCAATTGTTGTTGTGAGCAAAATTAAAGATGAGCCCCATTTGTGGGTGATTGCGGGCACCAAACGTTTGAGTTTTATTATGCCGCGAGAGTATAATTTTTTCCCAGACTCACCCTTATGGTTGACTCCATGACTTGTTTGAAAACTTTCTCTTTATTAATGAGATGAGGCAAAACTTTTGCCTTCGTTTCAAAGCAAAAAAAATCAGGTGATTCCGCACGAATCCAACAACCTCATAGGCGTATTACCTATAGAGTCCTAGCTTGGTGGCGACGTGGAAGGAGTGTGATCGGAGGGGGCAGACATCCAGACGGTGTCGTGGTAGAGCCGTAACTCGAAGTCCGACTCAGCGTGCACCGTCGCGTACTACGGCGACTCCGAGCCCGGGAAGCTCGCGAGGGTAGTGCGAGGATGAGCAAGAAGAGGGGCGAGGGCATCATCGGACGTTGCCTCCCCATGCTCTTCGCCGCTGACGGCATTAGTCTTTGCTCTGGCTCTGGAGAGGCCGAGGAAATACGCAAGGAATGCGTGTACAATCCGAAATGGAAAAATGGAGAGCGTGCCGGTTCGGAGAGTATTTGCAAGGAGTACTCTTCCTTTTCTTTAACCCATGTTCAACCATCTAACCAAATTGTTCTTCCACACCTCTCCAACGGATATTAGGAAGTGAACTTCGCGATAAATCATCGTCTCCAAATGTCTCGGTTATTTATATGCCCGAACTCTTTACTTATGCATTTACCTTTGCGGTAGCCATCGAGCTTGAAGTTATCTATGTTGCTATCACCTAGTTGCTTAACTTGTTTAGCATAAGTTTTTGGTGCACATAGGTGAACCTAGGTTGTTTAAGTTTTGTGCTTTATAAATTGAATGCTAGTTTTATTCCGCAGTTATTCAATCCTAAATCGTAATTATTTTAAATCGCCTATTCACCCCCTCTAGACGGCATCCTTGATCTTTCAGTTATCTTAATTCTTGGCTAGATGACGATCACGGGTTACCCTCACATGGATATATTTTTTTACATCGTAAACAATTATTTTGTATTGTGTGTACATTTTTCTCAAATACAACTCATCTTTTGAAAAAAAATCTCTATTGCAATCCATACACAAGCAGAAGATGAGGACAACTAATATTCCCTTTGTGACATATTAATTAATAGAGCACAAACGAAGACGATAATCCCTCTCGCGTTGCCCCCGCGACGACCGGGAGGGAACCCTAACCCCTGCCACCAACACCTAGGGTTGCGGCGCGCAGATTGGATCCCGGCGGGTCTCCGGGTTTGGCTTCGGCCGGAAACGGACGTCCTCAACGGGTCTATGAGGCGAGGAGGTCGATCGGTGCAAGCCGGGCTTAGGCCGACGATTGCGGCACCCGTGGGTGTCATCACCTTGTTGAAGGTTCGTCGCCGCTAGGGGTGGATATCGAGCCAGCTCGACTCAACTCGACTCAACTCGTAAATACTCGTTAGTTAACGAGCCAACTCAACTCAACTCGTTAACTAAACGAGCACCGGACCCCAACTTGGCTCGACTCAATAAAAACTCGAGCTGACTCAGTAAACTCATTAAGCTCGGTAATAAAGGTCAACAACATAAACATGTATGGCGGGAATAGTCCATAATATAACATAAACTTAAACATTCAAACATTGGTTAACAAATCATTGCCCATAGCATAAATATTGATAGCATGATAGAAAATAACAGCTAGACATGCCTATTGGCTATGCTCCTGCGTAGGTATGGCCTAGATAATGTGGACATTATAGATCTGAACTTTGTGTTGCATGTTGATGAACGAAAACATTTGATGGACTAGCCCACCAATTAATGGTCTTAGGCATAAGACGAGCTACACGAGTTTAACGAGTACTCGTAACTCGACTCATTAAACTCGTTTCTTAATGAGCTAAAAATGTCAGCTTGGCTCAACTCATTAGTGTCCGAGTTCGAGTCAAGTTGAGCCGACTTTACGAGTACTCATTAAGCTCATGAGTTTCGAGTTTTATTTCCAGCCCTAGTCGCCGCGAATCACCCGCCTCCCGCCAAGAGTTCCGGTGGAAACCCTAGATCTGGGTATACCAGATCGGACGATGACAACACCCTCGGTGTTTTTCTCCTCTTGGGGGCATCGTTTTGGAACACGGGACACTTGGAGGGCTGTTGGTGGAGTGGAGTTTCATCTACGACGACGCCGACGACGGGTTATGACAGCGTGGTGCAGCAGGAACTCGACGACGGTCGTGTCATGGTGGACTAGCGCAGGATGGTGGCGGCGACGACAAGCTTGACAAGGTCACTACGTTGATCTATTGTGAATATGGGTTGGTGGAAGACGACGACATCGGCTTCTTAGTGTGCGCATGCGGTGTGCGGTGAGGGTCTGTTGGACCGTTTTGTGCTCCCGGTTCGCTATCAGGCGCCTTGGAGGATGCCTCGGATTTAGATGATGTGCCTTGGTGTGTGAGGTCAGGACACTCGTCTCTGATTATGTTCACCCCTTCATGTAGGTGTAGCGAGTTATCGTCTGGACGATAGCTTCCGGTTCATTGATGTATTTCTTTGTAAGGTTTTGGTGGTTTCCTTTTTTACTTTTATTATTGATGATGCAGAGGCTAGAGTTATCCTCCATTTCGAGAAAAAACATATATTGATTAATATGAAAATGTATCTAGAGGTAGGGTCAATTAATATGGGACGGAGAGAATAACTTTTTATCGCTGAAACGGCGGTGAAGATAAGAGAAGACTGTCTTGTCAACCATAGTAGATCTGATCGGCCAAACTCTCCCCCAGCTTCATCCCTTTGCTTCCCTCCGAATCTCTCCCTCGCACGCTGATCTCACTCTTCCCGTCCCTCCACGCGCGCCCCCTCCCTCCCTGCCCGCTGCATCGCCGGCGGCCTCAGCTCCCAGCGACGATGGTGGCGAGGTGGGTTGTTCTTCCTCCTACAAAAGACTCCCGCACGCTCCGCCCAGGGATATGCCGCGGGTTCTCTTCCTCCGAAGAGACTCCCGCGGGCTCCGCCCAGGGACCGGGACGCGGTCTCCACATCCGCTTTATTCTGCTATTTGCCACCTCCATTTTCAACTTGCGAGAACCCTATTCCTCCTCAATATTTCTTTTGGCGGGGCTCATATGCACAGATTCTGGCCGTATTTGGGGTTTCTGAGTCCCGTTTGTTCTCTATTCCCTGCAGCTTAGTCGCTTATTAGCGTGGCGTGGCGGCTCAACCTGCAGAACGCAGCACTAGCATGGAGACTCCCCAGCTGACGATGCAGATGATTGAGTTCGACACCAAGGTGTGCCTTTCGGGCTCCACTTTCCCCCGGTTCAGTTGTGGTTTTCGTGCAATGCTGTGAGGTTGTTGCTCTACATGTTGGTGAATGCCCTTTGCAGGTGATGCAGGACGAGCTGCAGAGGCTGGGGCTCAAGGTCAACCACCATGAGCAGAACATCAGGATCCTGAAGTCCGACATCAACACCATCGAAGAGTCCATAGCCGACCTGACAAGTAAGATGTTTTGTGCGTTGGCCACATTGGCTTTATGTTTTCTGGGTTATGCTGTTCTTGTATGAATGCAGTATATGGATACCATCTGGCAGAACATGGAACATATTAAGTATGTGGTGTTTGTGTTAGTCGAGCATTGAGTTGTATAGTTCTTGGTAGTTAAGCTCTATCACTCATGGAACTCATCTCTTCCAAAACTCGCACGTGGTTTTGTTTCAACTGCGTTACGGTTATCTTGTTCAGACTTGAATGACTATCCTATCGTGTGCAGAATCTTCAAAGGATGGTGTATCAAACAGCTAATAAGATGGTGTGCAATTTCGCGCTTACTAATAGGGACATGTCCTGTAAAAACAAACATCAGTTTGAAAAATTTAAAATGCCGTGCTATAAAGTACATCGATGCAGTTTTCCTTTTAGATCCACTGTACGTGTGAGATGCACAAAAGACAAAATCAGCTATCAATAGTGTACCTCACAATAGCAATCGAGTTTGAACTTAAAATCTTGTATGCATATACATCAGAAGTTCAGATGCGAACTTATATGTGTGCTTTTGACATGGCATTTCCAGATTCTAAAAAAGATGGCTATTTCCACACGTTGCCCCCTTGCTAGGTCATTCTCTGTAAATCAATATGTTAGGTCTATTTAGCTACAGAAAATGGGTAAGTTTGAATAGTATTTATGCAGTAGCCGTAGGATTAGTCACGATGTTGAAATCGTTGTTTAAATTGGAATGTGTTTGCATGAGCCTTGCTGTCCACTTCTATTTCTTTGGCTACTGTTAGCACCAAGGTTGACTCATTGCATTGGATGGCTGATTTTCTTGAATTTTTTACATGGCTGTACATTCGTGTCATCATTTGCAAGTTGCCACTTTTATAAAAGAAAGTCAGAGTTGCTCTATACATTTCTTGATCTATTACCCTATTTGTATGTTGAACCCTAGAATTTTTGTCAGTTTAACTTGTGAAGGGTGCTGTAATTGGAAATAATCATACATCAGTTGTCCTATTCTTTTAAAAAAAATCTATTACCCCTATTTATATGCTGAATCCTGAAACTTTTCTCAGTTAAACTTGGGAAGGGGGCTGTAATTGCAAATAATCATACATCAGTTGAAGAAGCTAATCTGCGTACTATTGAAAGCATACGTAAGCAGGACAAGACAGCAGCTTCCCTTCTATGCCAGCTGTGTAAGTACGCACCGACATCAATGATGAAAGATGTCCTTGGTGTTGTGGCTACCTTGGGAAAAGTAAATGATGATAATCTAAGCAGGTCAGTTTTTACGTTTGTTTTGCATTGAATTTAGCGCCCCTGTTGGTGCTAATTTACTTCACATGATATGCTTGTTTTTCCACGTTTGATGTTATCTTTTTGTTCTTGTAAATTTGTGATAGCCTACTCTCAGAGTACTTGGGAGTAGACAATGTGCTTGGTCTTGTTTGCAAGAGTTATAATTGCATCAAGGATCTTGAAATATACGACGACAAAGGCATCATTGATAAGAAAAGAGGTATTCATGGTCTCGGTGTCTCAATTGGAAAGTTTCTGGATGGGAGGTTCACTGTGTTCTGTCTTGAAAACATAAGGTGCCATTCTAATTATTGAATCCTCCTATTCTCTGCTGGACTCAAACTGTATGAACATTTCAATAATATAAAATACTACACCCTGCAGGCCATTTTCTGGAGAAGTTATGATTGATGATCCACAGAGACATCTTATGTTGCATAAACCAAGGTTGCCTAGCGGAGAGGCTCCTCCTGGTTTTCTTGGTTTCGCAGTAAATATGATAAATATTGACCAGGCATACTTGAGTTATCTCACACCCAATGGCCATGGCCTTAGGGAGACTTTGTTTTACAGTTTGTTTTCTCATTTACAAGTTTATGAGACTACAGCTAATCTACGAAGTGCTATTCCCTTGATAAATGATGGTGCCATTTCTCTGGACGGTGGTATATTGAAGCCTAATGGTTCATTCTGCCTTGGTGATAGGTACACAAATATGCAATCCATCCCTTCACGTCTCTTCATAATGTTGATGATGGGTGACAGTGTTTGAGTTTTGCAGATTGTCCTGATTAGTGAGTCCTTTCAGTAGTGTAGACATTTCATTGCTTGTATAACATATATTTAGGGACTGTTTGGTTTAGTCTTATTCTGCCTTTTTGGACTTTGGCTTCTAAGCCAATAAAAGCACCTAAATAGGTGTAGGTGCTTTTGGTTTGGCTTTTGACTGCATAATGTTGTATGATGGAATAAGCCTAACCAACAGCCCCTTAATAAAATCAGGATTGTCTTTCACAAGATCAGTTTATTAACACTTGTTGCAGCTGAAATGAAACAGTAATGTCGATTCCAGTAAGATCTTTTCATTAAGAAAAACTCTTAAGGATCTACAGTCACTCTGGCTGTTTATTAGTAAGCTTTATGAAATGCAGATTGTAGTTTTATTTATTCTCGAAAGAGGAACCTCACTCTATGGTTATATTACCCTTATTAACGTACTCAAAGCAGTTCATTTACGGTAAAAGTGTTAGATTGCTCTTTTTGTACTAAAATTTAGGTCATCACTTTTGTTGATGATTACAAGTGACATATATAGGAAAAATGTAGAAGTGAAATTTACTGTAAGTGCAAGCCTTGGGGATTCAAACGAACATGCAAGTATCACTGAAATGGAAGAGCAAGTTAAAATGAAGAACTGGGAGAAGGAAAGGCTTGTTGAGGATGTCAAAAGACAGGAAGAGTTGTTAAAGCAAGTTAAGGACTCATTTGGCAATCTAAAGCAACAGCTTATGGACCGTATCAATCCATCACTGCAACAGCTTATGAACCGTATCTCTCCATTACCGTTGGCTAAGGTGCATTCACAGTATCTGTTTATTCTCCTTGAAACTAGGCTACTTCATAAGGCAACAATACAATTCAATATTCGCGTATGTACTAATTTTAGCTTTCGTAGTGCGTGCTGGTTATCTTTCTGTGAGATCTGGTGTGTTTAACTGTTTTATTATATTCTAAAATTTAGTTATTTGTATGGGGCATCCTGTCCACAAGCTGCCTGCTGAACAGGAGCGGGTGAGCCAGAGGGGTCTGTTAGAGAATGAAAACAGTGATCACTTTTTCCTCACCTGTTTTCTGTGTTAGAAATGACGCAACAATAGCACTACCATATTAACCTTTCACATGATGCATCAGCAATCTGTTGGTTTCAGAGTGATACTTGTGGAGTATCAAAATACAATTCATGTGATAACATGATTAGAGGGTATTAATAGTCTGATAGAGTATAGTTCATGTATTTAAGTGGTTTAATCATTGTTTTTGAGGATCAAAATTTGTTTTGTTCTCCTGACTTGAATGCTTTATCTACCTTGGAGTTTATGAACTATCGTCGGTTCGATAAAATCAAAATTTGAGATGCTGCAGACATACTCCAAATTATGAAAGCAACAGTTATGAGGCAAATCGCCATTGAGTTATATTTCTTTCCATGTCTCTTGTAGGGATACCAAGATCCATTTTTTCTCTCAGTAAAAAGATACATGCTTGATGCCTATGCTTCACTTGATTTTCATACTCATAAGGGTTCTGCCCTTCAACTGACTCTAATACTAAAAAATGCAACTTGCCAGTACAAGCAGATAGCATTTGTATTTTTATGTCCCTAATGATGGAAAATACTGAACATGACAATGGAACTGATGTGCTTTTCTTTTCTGCCGAGGGCACAGGTTTCACCAACAAATCGCTCACCAAGAACTCCAGGAAGTAATCCATTTGCAGCAACTCCTGGAAGTAACCACTTTGCAGCATCTCCTGGAAGTAGCCCGTTTGCAGCAACTCCTAGAAGTAACCTGGTTGTAGCAACTCCTGGAAGTAGCCCGTTTGCAGCAACTCCTAAAAGTAACCTGGTTGCAGCAACTCCTGGAAATAGTTCATTTGCAGTCAAGCCTCCCACTTGCGCTGACAGTGTAAATGTTCTCTTGCGATGTTCTTTTGCTGGGAGTTTGGCATGCGCTGGTTTCGTTCCTGCTAAGCCAATTTCATTTTGCGACGTTCTTGATGCTAGTTTCTAGTGCACAGTAGGGATGTGAAAACTTAGTACGTAACTGGCATCTGTTCGTAAGTTGGGGGGTCTGTCTCCGGCTGTTTGCAACAGGCGTCTTATTTTGCTAGTTTTTTGTCGAAAGAAATAGAAGGTGATAGACGAGGTCCCACCTAACCAAATTCAGGGGAAGACTTGAAGGAGCATGGAAATGTCGTCTGGTTTCTTCGTTAGCTGAGTGTTTTGTTCCTGAAACCTTCCTGCTGGAAGATGGCAGGAGCTTTTGTTCCTTCCAATCATCTATGAAACATGATGTAACGAATCAGCTAATTATCTGTGAAGCAGCATGGATTACTAATAAGTAACCATTCTTGCCACCTCTACTTGCATTGGCTGATCTGACTATTACATTGGCTATTGTTATGCTTGCTGAAAGTCAGCATTGAATTTTCGTCATCACGCGGCAGAAACCCTATAAAAAGGTTGTAGGGAGTAGTAGAACACCATGTAACCATGTTCGAGCAACCAGAAAACCACTTGCAGGGTGCAATACAATTCCAGATTCAACAAGTTCTCTGAAATCGATTGAAAGATGCAACCGTCGAATCGAGCTACAAACATTGTAATGTGGAGTTGATTCTGCAGCTAGATTGGATTCCAACACTGCTCCAACAATCTGACCTAGCTGGACAATGTAAGACCAAGACAAAATCTGGAAGTTGGGTGATGCAGGTTGCCTTGCACATAGGGGATCAAGCCCCAACCAGGCCCTCCTTTCTTCAGCATGTTCTGCAGTTTGCCCTGGTCTGGATTATTTGTCACTAAAAGTTGCAAAGGCAAGAAAAGATCACCTTGAATTCAATCAATAGCTTCCTTTTGAATTAAAGGCAAACGAAAATGATCTATGCTTTTCACCAGTCATTACACGTACCTCTTGTTGGAGGGGACTTTCCTTCCCTTGCCGGCTATAACGTCGTCCATGCTCTGGCCGTAGCGCCGGTACCTGCCACCGGAGGCGACGAAGCCTGGGCACGGCCGGTAGGCCTTGATCGGCCACCAGCCGAACAAGGGGACAGCGGCTATGCCGCCCATGATCCGGCCTTCGCCGTTGCAGTCCCTCTCTGTCTCCTCCCGGCCGCAGCCCTTGCACCCCCTATGTACGGTTTGAATATCATCAAGTAGCAGCACACGCACCATTATTTTTACTCGAAACCGGAAACTCATCATGTAAAAGATTAAAGATGAATCCACACTTATCGGTACAGCCGAACTACATTTTCTTGTCTGGCCCAAGAGCTGTTTCAAACGCTAGCTTTCTCTACTTTATTTTATTTTTCAATTTATGTTTGAAGAAAAAAAAGGTATCATTGTATCTTCTCATTTTATTTAAAATTCGCATCAGCATATTTTACAGGTTAAGGTTCCTCAAAAGAAATGGCAAATTGAGGTTGGCAGGAGTTGTTTAAAATAGGCTGTGACTAAGCTAATACACCTACTACCATAGTGGCAACGCCGGTAGGCCTTGATCGGCCACCAGCCGAACAAGGGGACAGCGGCTATGCCGCCCATGATCCGGCCTTCGCCGTTGCAGCCCCTCTCTGTCTCCTCCCGGCCGCAGCCCTTGCACCCCCTATGTACGGTTTGAATATCATCAAGTAGCAGCACACGCACCATTATTTTTACTCGAAACCGGAAACTCATCATGTAAAAGATTAAAGATGAATCCACACTTATCGGTACAGCCGAACTACATTTTCTTGTCTGGCCCAAGAGCTGTTTCAAACGCTAGCTTTCTCTACTTTATTTTATTTTTCAATTTATGTTTGAAGAAAAAAAGGTATCATTGTATCTTCTCATTTTATTTAAAATTCGCATCGGCATATTTTACAGGTTAAGGTTCCTCAAAAGAAATGGCAAATTGAGGTTGGCAGGAGTTGTTTAAAATAGGCTACACCTACTACCATAGTGGCAACGCCGGTAGGCCTTGATCGGCCACCAGCCGAACAAGGGGACAGCGGCTATGCCGCCCATGATCCGGCCTTCGCCGTTGCAGCCCCTCTTTGTCTCCTCCCGGCCGCAGCCCTTGCACCCCCTATGTACGGTTTGAATATCATCAAGTAGCAGCACACGCACCATTATTTTTACTCGAAACCAGAAACTCATCATGTAAAAGATTAAAGATGAATCCACAGACTTATTGGTACAGCCGAACTACATTTTCTTGTCTGGCCCAAGAGCTATTTCAAACGCTAGCTTTCTCTACTTTATTTTATTTTTCAATTTATGTTTGAAGAAAAAAAGGTATCATTGTATCTTCTCATTTTATTTAAAATTCGCATCAGCATATTTTACAGGTTAAGGTTCCTCAAAAGAAATGGCAAATTGAGGTTGGCAGGAGTTGTTTAAAATAGGCTGTGACTAAGCTAATACACCTACTACCATAGTGGCAATGCCGGTAGGCCTTGATCGGCCACCAGCCGAACAAGGGGACAGCGGCTATGCCGCCCATGATCCGGCCTTCGCCGTTGCAGCCCCTCTCTGTCTCCTCCCGGCCGCAGCCCTTGCACCCCCTATGTACGGTTTGAATATCATCAAGTAGCAGCACACGCATCATTATTTTTACTCGAAACCGGAAACTCATCATGTAAAAGATTAAAGATGAATCCACACTTATCGGTGCAGCCGAACTACATTTTCTTGTCTGGCCCAAGAGCTGTTTCAAACGCTAGCTTTCTCTACTTTATTTTATTTTTCAATTTATGTTTGAAGAAAAAAAGGTATCATTATATCTTCTCATTTTATTTAAAATTCACATCAGCATATTTTACAGGTTAAGGTTCCTCAAAAGAAATGGCAAATTGAGGTTGGCAGGAGTTGTTTAAAATAGGCTGTGACTAAGCTAATACACCTACTACCATAGTGGCAACGCCGGTAGGCCTTGATCGGCCACCAGCCGAACAAGGGGACAGCGGCTATGCCGCCCATGATCCGGACTTCGCCGTTGCAGCCCCTCTCTGTCTCCTCCCGGCCGCAGCCCTTGCACCCCCTATGTACGGTTTGAATATCATCAAGTAGCAGCACACGCACCATTATTTTTACTCGAAACCGGAAACTCATCATGTAAAAGATTAAAGATGAATCCACAGACTTATCGGTACAGCCGAACTACATTTTCTTGTCTGGCCCAAGAGCTGTTTCAAACGCTAGCTTTCTCTACTTTATTTTATTTTTCAATTTATGTTTGAAGAAAAAAAGGTATCATTGTATCTTCTCATTTTATTTAAAATTCGCATCGGCATATTTTACAGGTTAAGGTTCCTCAAAAGAAATGGCAAATTGAGGTTGGCAGGAGTTGTTTAAAATAGGCTACACCTACTACCATAGTGGCAACGCCGGTAGGCCTTGATCGGCCACCAGCCGAACAAGGGGACAGCGGCTATGCCGCCCATGATCCGGCCTTCGCCGTTGCAGCCCCTCTCTGTCTCCTCCCGGCCGCAGCCCTTGCACCCCCTATGTACGGTTTGAATATCATCAAGTGGCAGCACACGCACCATTATTTTTACTCGAAACCGGAAACTCATCATGTAAAAGATTAAAGATGAATCCACACTTATCGGTACAGCCGAACTACATTTCTTGTCTGGCCCAAGAGCTGTTTCAAACGCTAGCTTTCTCTACTTTATTTTATTTTTCAATTTATGTTTGAAGAAAAAAGGTATCATTGTATCTTCTCATTTTATTTAAAATTCGCATCAGCATATTTTACAGGTTAAGGTTCCTCAAAAGAAATGGCAAATTGAGGTTGGCAGGAGTTGTTTAAAATAGGCTGTGACTAAGCTAATACACCTACTACCATAGTGGCAACGCCGGTAGGCCTTGATCGGCCACCAGCCGAACAAGGGGACAGCGGCTATGCCGCCCATGATCCGGCCTTCGCCGTTGCAGCCCCTCTCTGTCTCCTCCCGGCCGTAGCCCTTGCACCCCCTATGTACGGTTTGAATATCATCAAGTAGCAGCACACGCACCATTATTTTTACTCGAAACCGGAAACTCATCATGTAAAAGATTAAAGATGAATCCACAGACTTATCGGTACAGCCGAACTACATTTTCTTGTCTGGCCCAAGAGCTGTTTCAAACGCTAGCTTTCTCTATTTTATTTTATTTTTCAATTTATGTTTGAAGAAAAAAAAGGTATCATTGTATCTTCTCATTTTATTTAAAATTCGCATCAGCATATTTTACAGGTTAAGGTTCCTCAAAAGAAATGGCAAATTGAGGTTGGCAGGAGTTGTTTAAAATAGGCTGCGACTAAGCTAATACACCTACTACCATAGTGGCAACGCCGGTAGGCCTTGATCGGCCACCAGCCGAACAAGGGGACAGCGGCTATGCCGCCCATGATCCGGCCTTCGCCGTTGCAGCCCTCTCTGTCTCCTCCCGGCCGCAGCCCTTGCACCCCTATGTACGGTTTGAATATCATCAAGTAGCAGCACACGCACCATTATTTTTACTCGAAACCGGAAACTCATCATGTAAAAGATTAAAGATGAATCCACACTTATCGGTACAGCCGAACTACATTTTCTTGTCTGGCCCAAGAGCTGTTTCAAACGCTAGCTTTCTCTACTTTATTTTATTTTTCAATTTATGTTTGAAGAAAAAAAGGTATCATTGTATCTTCTCATTTTATTTAAAATTCGCATCGGCATATTTTACAGGTTAAGGTTCCTCAAAAGAAATGGCAAATTGAGGTTGGCAGGAGTTGTTTAAAATAGGCTGTGACTAAGCTAATACACCTACTACCATTGTGGCAACGCCGGTAGGCCTTGATCGGCCACCAGCCGAACAAGGGGACAGCGGCTATACCGCCCATGATCCGGCCTTCGCCGTTGCAGCCCCTCTCTGTCTCCTCCCGGCCGCAGCCCTTGCACCCCCTATGTACGGTTTGAATATCATCAAGTAGCAGCACACGCACCATTATTTTTACTCGAAACCGGAAACTCATCATGTAAAAGATTAAAGATGAATCCACAGACTTAGGGCAGGTACAATGGTAGGGAAGGCTGGTCTTCTCTTACCCCTCCACGTCACTTAGAGAAGGCAATAAATAGTAGTCGTACAATGTGTTATCTCTTATTATCATCCCTAGCAATTAATGAGAACTAACTAGATTTAGAAAGAAATTATGTTAATAAGGGACAGCATATGGTACAATGGATAAAATAGTCTTCTCTTAATTTTTAAGAGATCATCCCTTAGCTAAGGGAAGACAACCCTCTCTCCCTTCATTCTCTTTTCTCCAACTAAGCAAAAATCTGACGTGGCATCTCTAAGGAAAGACTGACATCACCGCATTGTACATGCCCTTATCGGTACAGCCGAACTACATTTTCTTGTCTGGCCTAAGAGCTGTTTCAAACGCTAGCTTTCTCTATTTTATTTTATTTTCAATTTATGTTTGAAGAAAAAAAGGTATCATTGTATCTTCTCATCTATACCTAATAATAAAAGCATTAAGATTTCTTGTGGTACGTCATTTTTTCCTCCGATTTTACCCTTCCAACAAATCACATATTTACCCAC
This sequence comes from Poa pratensis, assembly GCA_947311845.1. Classification (NCBI taxonomy): domain Eukaryota; kingdom Viridiplantae; phylum Streptophyta; class Magnoliopsida; order Poales; family Poaceae; genus Poa; species Poa pratensis. The sequence continues at coordinate 10,275,852 of CAMZMU010000110.1, forward strand.
CACTGCCACCCATAAGTCATGTACCGGTTCGATTTTTTATTTTCCTCCGTCCCGTGGAGGCTGCGCATGACGACCTCCTCCCGTACGACTCAATCGAGTCCTGCACGGATACTCCCTCCGTTTCGCATTGTACAAGGGTTTCGCATTGTACAAGGACTCCATCGAGTCTCCGCCATCACTTACTATAAACAGACGGGCAGAGTCGACGTTCGAGGCCGCCTCCAGGTCGATCCACGGCGAACGACGCTGCAGCCCTCCTCCAGCGTCCTCATGAAATAGGCGAGGGGTAGTCAACACGAGCCCGTGTGCAAGCGAGAACAGCATCAGCCAGCCTGGAAACGGCGGCACACTGGAGGTCAGCTGAACGGCCGGGAGAACGGCGGCCCAGCAAGATCATGAGGGCGACAGCGTGGCCGATCTAGAGGACAGCAGGCCGGCAGCCGGGACAATCAGGAGGCCTGCAGGCGGCGGCCGGACCGATCTAGAAATCTGTAGGAGGGCCTGCGCATCTTGAGCAGAGGAGCAGACATCACAGCAAGATCGTATACATGTGAATATACGGTATGGGATACGTATGCTTACATCATTATGATGTCATGATGACGTCGTGACGTACACGAATACATGACTTTAGGCCTGTAAGAGCATCTCCAAGCGGACCCCTCAAATCCTCCCCATACGTTCGGCACCACCATTCGGACGTGTCCGGCAGCAAAAAGAGTAAAAAATCATCACCCAACCGGTCCCCTTAAACTGCCCCTATACGTCCGGGATGTCCAGCAGTTGCCAAACTCACCCCATATGTGGGGAGGGTTTGGGGGCAGCCGGACGCGCCCGGACGCGTCCGGGCGGACAACTTTTGCTTTGTTTTCTTTTCTTTTGTCCTTCATTGATTCTTCTCTCTCCTTCTCCACCAATCACATGCAAATGACCCCACAATTTGGGGAGATTTTGAGGTACATGGTTGGAGGAGGCCACTTTTGGGGCTGTCCGGACACGTCCGGATACAGTTTGGGAGCCGGATTTGGGGGTTCCGCTTGGAGATGCTCTAAGTGGGACGGGCTGCCCACGGCGCCCCAAACCCACCACACTTAAATCGGTAAGTGGACACCCACGGGCATGTGAGAAATTTTCACGAACAGCCACGGCGAACCCGCTACTGCCGCCACGCCGCTTAGAGATCGCTGCCCCCACTCTGCTCCCCTCGCCTGGCCGCCTGCTTCCAGTCTCTCAAGCAGCGTTGGCGAGATGGCGATCCGTCCAGTGATGTCCGGCGCCGCGGCGACGACCAGCTCGATATGACGAGGAAGATGGTTCTGTCGAGAATCCTTTGTATGAGCCCATAGAGTTCGCGTATTTATACGTATTCATGTACATGATGTCACTGTGAGATAAGCATGATCCTTTCGGTAATCATGTATGGCGTCCGCCTGATTCGAGAAGATGTCCACGGCGTCTTGGTACCTAGTGGCATGTGAGTACGCGCTCACCATGGCGCTCCACGTCGCCACGGTCATGGCCGGCATGCCGTCAAACACCACCCGCGCCTCGTTGAAGTGCTCCGCGCTCGCGAGTCCCACAATCGTGAGTACTATGCCGTCGCTGGCAAGGCCGAGGTTGAACACCATGCCGTGGAGCGCCGCTTCGTGTGCATGCCGTCGAACACCGCCCGCGCCTCGTTGATGCGCCCCGCACTCGCGAGTGCCACGATCGTGAGCACCATGCCGTCGACGGCAAGGCCGAGCTTGAACACCATGCCGTTTAGTGCCGTGTCGTCCGCGACGTCGTCGGCGCGGCCCAGCGAGCTTACGCCGCGAAAAGTGACGGGAGCTCCGGCGGCACGGGCGGCCGGAGGCCCGGAGCATGTCGAGGAACAATGCCACGGTCGCGTCAGACCGGGTCCGTCGAACAGTGCCCGCTGTTCCACATGAAGGTGTTGGGCTTCGGGTGGTGCCTGACACAGGCGCGTGGTGTAAGCTGGCTGTTCTTTCGTATGTTCGTGTGCTTGGCTGAGGAAGTTGGCGGGTTTAACTGGGCAAGTGGATGCCGATTAGCATGAGCGGGTTTAAACGGATAAATAGCGGCACCCAAATTAAATTATATGGACACAGGTGGCATATGGTGGGCTGCCGTGAGCGCGCCTACTTACAGCCTGACAGGACTTGCATACGTGACTCTAACATAATCGATCGCTCGCTGCTGAGTTATGGCGGTTAGCGGCGGTAGCGGAAGGGCCGTGGCCGTCCGCCGATTTTCTGAGTTTGCCCGTGGGTGTTCACATACGCGATTAAATGGGCATGGGCTGACGGCGCCGTGGACGGCCGTGACCACTTACACCCTGACCCAATTCCTTGCTTTCCTTGCTTCTGATGTTTTATCCCAAGAGCTGCAATCTCTTTTATTTTCTCCGGTCAATGCTCGTGGAAAACAAATGACCCGATTTGGAATTGTTATTCACGCTCTACACTACATGCTATTAGTCTCGGCTGCACTTCCTTCCTTTTTAGCATCCGATGGCAGAGAAAAAGCCAATTTGAGCGACTACAAAAATTAGAAGTAAGTGCACCTACAATAGTGCAGAAGTACATGTATAGCTGTACTATACAAAAGTGAGTACTGCAAAAGTACATGTATATTTTACAAAAGAGGAAGTACATGTATATCTGTTCATTTCCATTGTAGCGATCACAAGTCTTGTGCTAAATGTGTATCAAAGTTTCGAATCAAAACGATTTTTTATTATCCCGTTGCAACGCACGGGCATTTTTCTTAGTTTTATTTAAAATTCGCATCAGCATATTTTACAGGTTAAGGTTCCTCAAAAGAAATGGCAAATTGAGGTTGGCAGGAGTTGTTTAAAATAGGCTGTGACTAAGCTAATACACCTACCACCATAATGGCAACAAAAAAACAGAATAAATGAGGTTCTACCGAGACTTGAACTCGGGTTACTGGATTCAGAGTCCAATGTCCTAACCGCTAGACCATAGAACCAATTGTTGTTTGGCACTGGAATGGAAACACTATATAATTATTACTACATACAGCATGCTTACATTGACTTGTTCAGTAATTTTGAAAAGGGAGTAATTCGGTAGACCTGAACAGAAGCATGTACCTGAAGTTAGGGTCATCCCTGTAGTCGTAGATGACAGGTTCCGGGTAGTAGCAGGGGAGGTCGCCTCTGCTGCTCCCTCTTGGTCTTTGGTCACAACAGAAGAAGGCGAGGAGCTACCAGATGAGCTGCAGACAAGACCGCCTCTGGCTCCGGTTGGTGCGTGCTTCCTGTGCAGCAATGGTGACGCGGAAGAAGGAGATGTGGAGTGGTTGGTGGAGAGAGGCGGAGGGGAAGGAGCTGCAGCAGCCAGAGGGAGGCCTCCATTTTTGCCTGCGTGCTCGTGCCTCACTTCCTCTGCTTCGCTTCGTTCCACCCTGGGGAAGAAAGGAAATGGAGGAGAAAACTGTGGGAGGTGGGATATTGGACGATGAACTGGGAGCCACGTGGTCAGGAGGCAGGCTTGTGGTGAGGATAATGCATGGTGGGAGATTTTTTGGGGCAAATTTCATTGGGATTTCCCCCGTCTCTGAGCTGTTTCGTCTACAATTTGTTTACAGATTACTGTCTCTGACTGATATCTTAACGTGAGAAGTCAGTCATGGAAGGTAGTGTCCATGTGCGGAAAAAGAAAGAAAAAAGAAAAAAAATAAGGTTCTACCGAGAATTGAACTCGGTTAGATCATCTCTAGCAGAACCGCAAAACGCGAACCCGCAAAACAGTTTTGCAAGTCACGCAACTCGCGTTTTTACTCGAAACGCGGCGCGGCGGAGCAGAAACCGCAAATCAGTTCTGTTTTGCGGTTCTGCTTTGCGGTTTCTGCTCCGCCGCGCCGCGTTTCGAAACTGCATATGCAAAACATGAAGTACACATGAATGTCATAAAAATAGAATGATAAATAAATTAGACCTAAATAATAAAGATTCATTTTTTTAGATAAAGGGCTTTATTACTCAAAAGTTTAAGTGTTACACCCGGCTTCTGCATCAAAAATGCACACAGCCGCAATCCAACGAGAAAGTAAAAGTTGTGCAACAATAGGCGAAATACAATTAATAAGAATAAAGTAAAACGCCTATGTCATAGCCAAGCTCGACGACCTATGGAGCTCCAATCCGGCGATCAAGCGGCCACCCATGTTGTGAAAAAATGTCCCTCGCCACCTCCTCCAGTCTTGCACACGCCTCCGTAAAGAGGTCTCGAAATCCCACCTGTTGTAAGGTGGACCACGTACGGAGAATACTTGTGTAACGGTAGAGTACCTGCATATGAGACACATTTTTATCATTGAAAACCTTGTCATTTCTACTCAGCCAAAGCGACCATATAACGGCAATCGCTCCACCCTAATAACCGTTCTAAACTTTTTATCTATCCCATGCAGCCAATTGCCAAAAACATTGGCAACAGACTTGGGTGGATATAAGTTAGACGCTATTTGGATAGCTGACCATATAGAACGCGAAACTACACTCGAAGAATAAGTGTTTTATTGTCTCATGTTGAGGACAAAACACACACTTAGTACTTCCATGCCAATTCCGTTTGACAAGGTTATCCTTGGTTAAAATGACACCCCTACGAAGATACCACGAAAAAACTTTAATTTTAAGTGGAATCTTCATGTGCCATATTTTTTTATTATCATCGACTGGAATATCAGAATGCACAAGCGCCCTATACATAGAATCTACTGAGAATTTACCATTCCCGCATAAATTCCACCGAAATTCATCGGGACCTTGTGTAAGTTGGACTGATTCCAACCGTGCCAGCAAGGCATTCCAAGAATTTAATCTCGGACCAAATAAATCTCGTCTGAACGTCACATTGGGTGGTGAGCACTGCATAACAGTGGCTATCGTATCCCCTTTGTGTCGAACAATATTGTATAGAGCCGGATATTGCTCCCGGAGGGTGGTGTTTCCTAACCATTTGTCCTCCCAGAATCTAATCTCCGTGCCATCCTTAATATTAAATACACCAAAGCGAAAGAAATGTTTCTTAGTCGCCATTAGGCCGGCCCAAAAGTGGGAGTCACCAGGTTTCCAATACACCTGTGACACCGCCTTTGTGCCGATGTATTTTCTTTTAAGAGTGTTTGCCAAATTCCATCTTCGGTTAGCAACTTAAACAGCCACTTCCCTAGGAGGGCTGAATTCTTGATACATAGATCATGAATACCTAGCCCTCCTTGATCCTTTGGTCGACAAACAACATCCCATTTAGCCAGTCGATATATCTTTTTCTCACCATCCCCTTGCCAAAAGAATCTTGATCGGTAGTAATCCAATTTATTCAAGACACCTTTTGGTAGCTGGAAGAAGGATATCATATATAGTACCATGTTTGTAAGTACCGAATTAATGAGAACCAGTCTTCCACCAAGGGACAGTAATTTGCCTTTCCAGCTAGACAACCTTGCTTGTAGACGTTCCTCGACATGTCGCCATTCCGCATTAGTCAATTTCCGATAATGTATTGGTATGCCCAAATACATTATAGGAAACTGACCCTGCTCACAACCGAATATTTCGGCGTACTGAGCAGCTGCGTCCTGTGCATCACCGAAGCAAAATAACTCACTTTTATGGAAATTGATTTTTAATCCTGATAATTGCTCGAATGCTGACAATATTAATTTCAGATTCGTCGCCTTATCAAGATCGTGTTCCATAAAAAGAATTGTATCGTCCGCATATTGAAGTATAGAAAGTCCCCCATCAACAAGATGTGGAACTACCCCTTCAATCTGGCCATCCGCTTTTGCCCGTTCAATCATGATGGTCAACATATCAGCCACTATATTAAATAGTATAGGCGATAGAGGATCACCTTGCCTTAAACCTTTTTTGTTTGGAAGTAGCGACCGACGTCGTCATTGACTTTAATCGCCACACTTCCCCCCACAACAAAGTTACGGATCCATTCGCACCACTCGTCTGAGAACCCTTTCATTCTCAGTCTGTAGTAAGAATGGCCACTTTACTTTGTCATAAGCTTTTTCAAAGTCGATTTTGAAAATTACCCCATTAAGTTTCTTCGTATGCATCTCATGTACGGTCTCGTGGAGGACCACGACCCCATCCAGTATATTCCTCCCTTGCATAAAAGCAGTTTGGGTAGGTTTAACCACATGATCCGCTACAGAATTCAACCTAATGGTCGCTACTTTTGTAAAGATCTTGAAGCTAACATTCAGGAGGCATATAGGCCGATACTGTTGTATCCTCTCAGCCGCCTGAATCTTAGGCAACAAAACGATTTCCCCAAAATTAAGGCGAAAAAGCTCGAGTTGTCCAGCATGCATACAGCTGAATAACTCTAACAAATCAGACTTAATGGTTTCCCAAAAATGCTGGTAAAACTCAGCTGGGAATCCATCAGGCCCAGGCGCCTTATTATGCTCCATTTGGAAAACAGCCTTGCTTATCTCTTCTTCAGAGAAGGGCGCGATTAGCAGGTTGTTTTCCTCCGGAGTAACTTGGGTAATATCATCCGTTCGTGACTCGTCAAGATTGAAGTTTCCTTCCTCCGGAGCACCGAACAGACCTTTATAGTAGTCCGTAATATATTCTTTAGCTTGTCCTGACCCTCGATCAGGCCCTCATCCTGATGAAGAGAATGAATCAGTTTCCTCCTATGTCTGCCATTGGCGACATTGTGGAAGTACCTCGTATTCGAATCCCCTTGCAGAATGAATTGGGCCTTAGACCTTTGGTACCATTTTAGCTCTTCTTCTCGCAACATACGACCCACCTGCACATTTGATTGACTCTTTAGTTCAATCTCTTGTGCCGATAGAGGACGTAATTCTGCTAGTTTATCAAGCTCATCAATAATGGTACACAGGCGCTCTTTTTCTTTTTTTAACATACCGGTTGTATGCTTCGCCCATCCACGGAGGAATTTACGCAATTGCGCATCTTATTATTCCAACGTTGGATTGCACTATCACCCACAACCGGTTGAGCCCATATTCTTTTAACCAAATCATCAAAGCCATCCCGCAGCAGCCATCCTAATTCAAATTTGAACTGAGACTTAACAGGTGGCTTCAATGTTCCAGTAGAAAGAAGTATGGGGGCATGATCCGAGAAAGCTTCAATACGCTCCAAAGCACGGACCGTCACCAATGGATATTTATCCTCCCAACGGGAGTCCATTAGCACACGGTCTAGCTTCTCGTATGTCGGCTCGGGGAGGCTATTAGCCCAAGTAAATTGTCTCCCCGTCATATGAACCTCTCTTAAAGACAAGCTATCAATCACAGCATTGAATAAGTGAGGCCAATGTCCATCGAATCTACCCTTACTTTTCTCGTGACGGTACCTCAGCATATTGAAATCCCCTCCTATGAGAATAGGGTAAGGGTTATCCTTAGCTAGATTAACCAGTTCTCGAAGAAAAGCAGCCTTAAATTCTTCTTGGGCAGCACCGTACACAGCAACCAAACTCCATATAAAATTGTCGGATTTGTTTCGGATATGGAACTTAATATGAAATTCACCATCCGAACGGTCCAACAACTCCATGGTATCAGTTTTGATGCCAAGTAGCATGCCGCCCGATCTTCCTCGAGGGGGACAAGAATGCCAAGCAAAATCCACTCCGCCTGAAAGGCGGTCTAGCAGGGTGCTTGAAAATCTCGTCTACCCGTCTCGGAAATAGCCAGAAAATCCAACTTATGATCCCGTATATGATGCGCAATATTTAAATGTTTAGCCAAGTCACCTAGACCTCTGCTATTTTCAAATATGCCATTCATCGGGAAACCGTTGGGGATTTTGACTTTTTCGCGTTTTTGTGCGAAGATTTGTTCTTCTTGTTTTTAGCAGATTTGGATCTCCGTCCGGAGGCGTACAGGTCATCAAAAGAACCCAGCCCGGCCTCGTCCAAATCCACTTCAGTTACCTCTCCTACGAGATGTGATAGAAGCTGTCCATCTATTGTGTCATTCGCCTCATCATCATCGATCGGTGAGGTAACCGGCTTAGTCGAAACACTAGGAGAAACCCTACGACGGTCATACTCTACATGTCTCAAGACATTAGCCGAAAGCACCCGATCAAATTCATTATTGCCTAGACTGACGCCTACCGCCGACAACTTTGAAGATAAAGTAGACGTTGAAAAGGACAAAAATGAATGCTTGGGTTGGGTCGTACCAGCAACAGGAGAAGAGAAGGCGGCCGCTTTGCGACGCATCGCCTTGGCCATCGAGTCCTCGTCCATCGCTGAAGCACCATCACTCGCAGTACGGTGATGCCCACTGCGTCTAGGAGTCACAGTGGACAGCGGGCGTCCCCCCGCTGGAGTAGGCACAATGGGAGAGGGCGGAGGCGATGTAGCAGCCCTCTCAACCACTGTGCACGGAGTCGCCGATGCCCCCGTTGCCGCAATAGGGGAGGACAATGATGATGACGAATCCTCCACCACTACGGCATGGTCCGGCGTAGTACTTCCCTCAAAACCGCCCGGCATCGGGCAGCCAAGGGAACCCACCAGCAACTCCACCGTCGACGAGTCCGCGACAGCTGCCGTACCCGAGTTAACCACCGCATCGGCGGGGGGCTGCGGTACAACAGCCGACAGAACCATCGACACAGTCTCCTGCACACCACAACCCGATCTCCTGGACCAGAGCTTTCGGCCCACCACCAGCGACCTCAGATGCCGCTCATTTGTGGGCTGCAGCAACTCACCACTTGTCTTCCTCTGTAGAGCACCCGCAACAGTCACAGGTCTAGTCGGCACCGTCTCCGTCGCCGCGTGCTGCCCAACTGCGCAGCCCAGCTCCAGTGGCCCATCTTCGCTTGCTGGACAGTGCATCGGGACGACCAGTAGCTCACCGTCGCCTAGGTGCAGTGGGCCGCAAGAAGCACTCCCGCTCCCAGGCAGTGGCAATGACGCAGCATCAGGTGAGCCAGAAACAGAATTCTTCCACTGCTTTACTAACTCCTTAGCTCGAGGGGTCTGTGGATTCGGGTTGAAGGGTGTGACCGCAATACCCATTAGAACCTGTGATTTGTGCGCTCCTTGCGACTGACCACCTCCAGTTGCCGGGCTTGGATCAATAGCCATGCTAGTACCCGAGTTATCGACCGCACCATCTTGTCCCGCTAGATCATCAGGTCCGTCATCCTCCATCCCGTTATCATCTGAACCACCCTTCCCCTTGCGTTGCCACACAAAAGGGACAAAGTCAGCCTCAGGGATGAACTCCTCCCGCTCGGCTGGAAGGTGAAGTCGTACCCCTTTAGCCGCAACACCCCATCTGTCTTGATGAACAACCCCTCCTCATCAGATTCTTTGAAGCACTCTCCCCACATCATGCCCACTAAGATCCGGACAACCCCTTGGCGCCTAAGGGTGATCGTATCCACATCAATAGTGGTACCAATGAGTGAACCAACTGCCCATAAGCCCCAAAAATGCCTCAGCGGATTTGGCACACCGGTGACATGAACCCAAGTCTGATGTAACTCCAATTTGTGTTCCACCTCAACCGGCTTCCATATACTGAACATAAGCTTGGTAGCTTGAGACGGGACCCCAAGCTCAATACCATCAAAACGCATCAGATCCTCCTTGGACGGAAAGTTAATCGTGTAGGCATCAACACCATTAGGAATTGCTTCCCAACGCCAAGACTGCACGGGCACAGCCGCACCACCTGGGTTTCCACCTGTTTTGCGGTGGCGGCCGTGCCTTGTACCTTCACTAGAGCAACAGGAACATCGTTGGGGATCACCTCATCCTTGAATAAGCTATCTGGAAACTAGATGAACATCATGTCCTTATGCCCCTGACCAACAACAATCACAGTGGGTCTTGGAAGTTTCAGAGAGGGACACATCGGCGTCGGATGTTTCGCATTCTCACAGATGTGGCAGTAGTGCTTCACAGGGCATTCTTTAGTCGCATGTGTGTTTACCGCACACTTCCAACACCAAGCTTTCGGTTTTTTGACTTGTAAAGGAGCAGCGGCCGCCACCACATCTTGCACAGCAGCGTTCGTCACAGTACCACCGGGACGACACCCGACTGCCCCGCAACCGGGATCAACTGCTGCCCACCCGGAGCTTGCTGAGGAGCACCGATCCCCAACGCCCCTTGCTGCAGCTGCTGTTGCGACCCCATCACGGGCTGCACCCCTTGTTGTTGAACTTGACCCGCGACCGTGTTCTTCTTCTTTTTCTTCTTCCTCTTCGGTGTCTGAGCCACCGTACCAAAGGCGAAGCCCGCCGGCACCGGCTGACGAGACCCAGCCGCAGCGGCCGGCCCTTGATGACCCGCTCCAAGCTGCCACGACGTGAACGTCGGAGGCCCAGCCGAGTTTCCGAAGGCTGCGCCCGCTCCACGCGCTTGTGCGCCAGTCGCCGGAGCCGGCGCCCAGGTCGGCGGACCATAGCCCGGCGGAGGCGCGGCCATCCGAGGCGATGCCGACGTGACCTCGGCGAAGGACCGAGTCAGCGAACGGTGGGGCGTCGAGCACGATGCAGGCGTTGGCGGGGAAGACGTCGCAGAGCAGCAGGCCGGCAGTTGCGCGTGTTCGCGAGCTGGAGACGATCGATGGATTAGGGTTGACGTGGGGACCCGATCACCTCTCCAAAGGCCTTCGAACCAGTGGCCCAGATGCGCCCAAGGCGATCGACGGCCCACAGCGGCATGCACCTGGGTCCCACCTGGCGGTGGCCGCGGATTTTGAAATTCCGGAGCACCTTCCTTCTCCTCCGACCTCGTCGTGATTGACGCATGCTTGGAACCGCCCGAGCCCGCCGGCGACTCTGCCGCTCCACGCGACGCCGTAGGTGGCGGAAGTTCAGGGAGGAAGTCCCCTAGACACGGCGGCGGCGTGAACCGGGGTTTCGGGAGCGGGCCTCGCCAGCCCACCCGCATCGGGGGCCTACGCAGCGGGCGTCCTGGCACCTTCGTCTTAGCCGCCACCGCATCCGCCTTGCACGGCAGCTCATCCGCCACGGATCTCTCCTTCGGCAATGACACCGGGGACCTGCACACAGAAGACAAGCCCTTACCTTCATTGGAGCTCGACGGAGAAGGGCGTTCCCAGACCCGCGATGCCGGCGTCGGATAGCCCACTTTCTCCCAGAACTCAGCTACGCTTTCCCCTTTGGACTGGGCCGGCCGCTGAATGTCGTCGCGATTCACCGGCCAGTCATCGGCCAGAACCTCCTCCGCTGCCTCCACGGCGACCCTGCCGTCCTCGATACCAGATGGATCAGCGGTCAGATCACCTAGGCAAGAAAAACGAGATCCCTCGCAGCTCTCCTTCCACGCCGGCGGCGCCAGTGTCTTCCGGCGGCGTCCTCCAAGCGTAGCCAGTGGCGCGGCATCAACCGACGGTGAGGCTTCAGCACCGTCCCAAAAGCGGCCTGTCAACCGCACCACGGGCGAGTCACCATCGCCCGGCGATCCCCGCCGTGGCATCGCGCATGGGCTGCTCCTGGGCTTCAGATCCTCGATGATGACAGCGGCACTTCCTCCGGTCTCTAGCTAGGTGCCAGTGCTCCTGGGATCTCTCCCTCTCTTTACCTCCAACTTGGCAAAAACAAGTGACCACCACTTCTGATCACCCGTGCGGATCACCCTCATAAAGATTCATATTACAATAGTAGGATATTATGAATACTCATAAATAGTTTATTACAATAAAGTTTGAATCACACGAATTAAACAATAATTCAATACAAGATGTTGTAGAATAACAATATTGTTTGAATCAAACATGACTCAAATGAACTAAAAAATAGCTACTGCCCATGCAGCTGCCAAATGTGTTCAGCCAGGTCTAGCTGCAGCTGGTTGTGTGCCTCCTTGTCCTCTATCTCACGGTAAGTCTGCAGAACAGCGTCTCCACATCGGAGTCATCGGAGGAGGACGAATCGGAGAGGACGAACTCTTCCTCCGGGCTCAACTCCATCTGAAACGGGCAAGTCATATTCACTACATACTACTCCGGCCGAAATCAAAGCGAAATCGAGCGGAAAAGGACTCACCGGCAGATCGGCTTGCGACGCAGCAGATTTGGGTTCTCCACGGACGCGGCTAGCCGGAAACCGGGGGCAGGGTACCTCCGCGGCCGGGGCAACTCGCGTGCGGCGGGGCGCCTTCAGATGCGGCCGGGAAAAGGAGGGAATCGCAGGCGGCGGCGGCGGCGAGATGGAGAAGAAGAGAGAAACAGCGCGTGGTGAAAACTCCCACCCGTGAACCGTTTTGACCAAATGCAGGGCCCCTCAGTTCGGCGCCGAAATCCGCGAAAAAGCCGTTCCGAGGCGCGGATTCACGGGCCCCGCAAAATCTTTTACGGGCCGGTGAGTTTTGCGGGTTCTGTTCTCCGCGTTTTTGCGGTTTTAAATCCGCATCGGGCGGTTATTATGCGGTTTGCCCCTTTTGCGGGTTCTGCTAGAGATGCTCTTACTGGATTCAGAGTCCAATGTCCTAACCGCTAGACCATAGAACAAATTTTGCTAGGAAGCATGACAAATATTATACATTCTTGTTCTTTTTCACACCATTTACAAGTAAACCACCCGAATACGCAATGCACAGGTTAGGCTCACAAAACAATCAAAATAGAGGTCACAGAGATTACAAGGTAGATGCCAAGAGCAAGAGTGGTAGGGAGAAACCGAGAAAGCAAAGAGAGGAAAATACCCTCGGTAAGTAAAACTACGAGCACTATCCGTCATTATGCTGGATTGCTGAAATCTGGAAGGAGCGAAATGCGAGAGTTTTCAACAACAAAGCAGTCATGCCAAGGGTGCCGATCGAAAAAATCAAAGAGGAAGGGCAAGCTTGATGGAAGGCGAGGGCGAGGTCCTTCTCCCAGCTTATGCAGTAGGCACGTAGGCGGGCGAGCCTGCGGGTTGTAGTTTACCGCTCTTTGTTGTGTTCGCTCGGTTTTCAGGCCGGGTTTATATGTCTTTCCTTTGGACTTGGACCGTTTGATCCTTCTTAATCAATGAAAATGCAGAGCTCTTGCTGCGTTTCAAAAAAAAACTATTGGTCTAGATACAACGCAGGGTTGTCATATAATCATTGGTTTCAGTCATTGTTGTAAACCACCAATGATGTGTTAGGGCATCTCCAAGGGCGCCATGGAATGTCATGACTCTCTCAAGTTGTGTTGGTTTAGGGGGTTGCCTGGACATATGGTAGCCGATACATGTTTCCAAGGGCATCCCTCGAATTGATCGGTCCTTGTTTATTTTGGCTATTTTCTCACTAATTGATTGTTTTGATCTCTGTTACTCATCAACAAATGAAAACACACAAATATGCGGAAGGCATAAATCCATTTTGAATTTTTAAAACCCGCTCCTCACTCATCGGCTTGAGCGCCGACTTGCCCTCCATGAGTGGCGGCGAAGAACGGGACACGGCAGAGACGACATAAGAGATGTGGCAGGAGGTTGAGTGTTTGTGAGAGAGAGGATTGAGGCCCTCTTTGGATTGTAGGATTTTCGCAGGAATTTTGGAGGGTTTGAATCCTATGTAATTTTTCCTATGAAAGCCCTTTTGATCATATGATTGGACCATCAAATTCCTATGGAATCCATTCTTATGGCCCCAATTCCATAGGATTCTCAACATGAGCTCAAATTTTATTTTAATTTTCCTACGCGCAGTCCAATGCAGTTTCACTCTATCTCTCTACTCTCTCTCATCAATCTTACAAAATTCATGTGTTCAATTTCTGTGCACCATCCAAAGGCACCTGCTGCAAAATTCCTATGTTTCAGAATCTAGTGGAAATCCACTTCACATGACATACAAATCCTACGTTTTTCCTATTACTACGTTTCTAAAATCCTGCAATCCAAAAAAAGCCCGGAGGAGGGGCCAAAGTGAATGTCTTTTTACCCTTACTAACTCTCCTTTGGCAGTGGGAAAATGGTCTTAACAATATGCAAATACACAAGTATATTTAGAAGAGTGATATCGTCGATGATAGTGGCAACATGGTGCCATGGCAAACGGATTGAGAACACAAACTGGAGCAGTCGTGGCTACCATACAAATTCCGCATTATTGATTCCTCGCTGCCACACCGTGAGACAGCAATAATAGCACACTAGCCGTAGCTCTCCCTCCCTCACCTAGTAGATCCTAATCCCAGAGCGCTCGTGCGGTCGTGCACGGCTTCATTGCCCCCGCGCTTTTCTTAGACCGTCCTCCCCCACCGCCCGCCGGAATCCGCGGCGCAGCCTCCCCCCTCGCGCCACAAAGCGCCGGCCCCCGCACCCCACACCGGAGCCCGGATCACGCGCGCGAACGTCGACGTTCTTGCCGTTCTTGGGCGGGGCGGAGGCGGGCGTGCGTGCGTGCGTGCGGGCGCGCGCCATGGACGTCGACAGCGTCGAGTGCCTGTCGCTGCCCGACTCCGCCATGGACGCGGACGACGTCGGCATCGCCACCCTCCAGGGCCTCCACCCGCACCAGGGCGCTTCCTCCAGGGCCGCCGCCGCCGCGTACCCCAACCCCAAGGGCGGTGCGGGAGGCATGGTCGCGCCCGGGAGCAGCGTGCACGAGCTGCTCGAGTGCCCCGTCTGCACCAACTCCATGTACCCGCCCATCCACCAGGTTCTTGATTTCCCCCCCAAACCAACCAGGTTCTTGATTTTTTTTCAAGGATAACCAGGTTCTTGCTTTGGCGCGGCCTGAGAGCGGAGTTTGTTTGGACCTGGGGAACTGGGAGCGATTCTTCGGTTCGAGTGGGGATCTGGGATTGGGAAATTGGGCGTGGATATACAGGGAACTATCTTAACTAGCGTCGAACATTTGGGGATATTCATGTAGTGATTGTGGGGAGTTGACTCATTCCTCATATGCTGGGATAATTTCGGTGACGTTTTCTGCCGCAATCATCAGACGAAAATAGCCTGCTTATTCCTTGCATTATGGTTCCTTTCCTTCTATGTAGATGATTAAGAAAAAGTTAGAAATTAGGTCTTGCTTGCAGACGGTCATGCTATCAGATGGCTTCTATTCTAGCCTGTGAAGATTGGAGTAGAATCCTGAACAGTAATTGGTGCTATTACTGCTAGTATATGCTACTAATAAACTGCGAGATTTGAGTAATCACAAACCTCATTACATTGAATTGCGTATCATTCGCTTTACTTGAATAGGTTAAATGCAGGAATTCTTTGATTTTATAGTGTGGATGGGGAAGTAAAAGGTGGAGTGCAGGCCAATCAAAGAAATTCCTGCATTTAACCTGTAAAATCTAACTCCTTATTCCATTTGGTGGATCCAGAATATAGTGGTATAGAATAGATCAATCTGAAATATATGCACTTGTGCAATCAGTCACAGTTGTACAAAGAAAAAATATTTTCAGTCGCCAGCGTTAGAGTTGAATACCAAATGAACTCCATTGAACAAATGTATGTAGTATCAGACGAAATATTTGAATGCCAATATTGATATCTTGATCCTTAGGCAAGTAAATACTGAACATATACGGGGCTATGGAAACAAACATGGGGAAAATTATTGATAATAGCAGATCTAAGAATTACATGTATTATGTAGTGCTGGTTTTTGACATGGCTCTAATCTCTTTGACTGCATTTACAGTGCCAAAATGGACATACTTTGTGTTCCACATGCAAAGCTAGGGTACACAATCGTTGCCCTACTTGCCGACAAGAGCTCGGTGATATCAGGTGTTTGGCACTGGAGAAAGTAGCCGAATCGCTTGAGCTTCCCTGTAAGTACTACACCTTGGGGTGCCCAGAGATCTTCCCATACTACAGCAAGATAAAGCATGAAGCGCTGTGCAGCTTTAGACCATATAGTTGCCCCTACGCTGGTTCTGAATGTTCTGTGACTGGTGATATCCCTTACCTTGTTAACCACTTGAGGGATGACCACAAAGTTGATATGCACAGCGGCTGTACATTCAACCATAGATACGTCAAATCCAACCCAAAAGAAGTCGAAAACGCCACCTGGATGCTGACGGTGAGTATTTACAGCAGAAATGTTTTTTCTTGTCCCACTTTAGTGCAATATACCTATACATACGATCACCCCCCACATATAGCAGTTCTTGGTATCGATGTAACCTTGTATATAAATTTCAAATCTTGATACATTTGTTTGGTTTATTTTGAGTAGGTGTTTCATTGTTTCGGGCAATACTTCTGCCTGCACTTTGAGGCCTTCCAGCTTGGGATGGCACCAGTGTACATGGCCTTCCTCCGTTTCATGGGGGATGAGAATGAGGCGAGGAACTATAGTTACAGCCTCGAGGTCGGTGCCAATGGCAGGAAGATGGTATGGGAGGGCACCCCCAGGAGCGTCCGGGACAGCCATCGGAAGGTGCGGGACAGCCACGACGGCCTCCTGATCCAGAGGAACATGGCATTGTTCTTCTCAGGGAGCGACCGGAAGGAGCTGAAGCTGAGGATCACCGGCCGGATCTGGAAGGAGCAGCAGACACCAGATGGCGCCTGTGTACCAATTCTCTGTAGCTAAGCAACGAACAATCCTAAAAAGAAAGAAAGGATTCGATATCATTCGACTGGATATCGTCTATCCTGTCGCCATACCCTACTGTTTTCGTATGGTCTGAGGCGACGTTTCATGGTTTTGTCTTTGTTCAGCAAAATTAGGAGGGTAGGATGATCTTGTAAAGTAAATTTTGTATATACGGCATCCCACACCTTATTGCAGGTTGGCTCAACAAAGCTCTCTGGTGCCTGCAGTTGTGTTTCAGCAGTAAACTGCATTTTTACCGAACTCCATCATCAGTCTTATGATTTGAGATGTAGTAATAACAAAGGCTAGCAAGTCAGACTGGATCTATAAGCTGACAGTGAAATAGGGTTTATAATTTGGACTGGGACCTAGGATGATATCAGCTGTTTGGATTAGTACCGCACGTGGAGATTTGAGATGTTGATGTACATGCCATTTGACACCTTGACTTGGGCACTTTGTACCCTGTAATTCATACAGTATCAGATTAGTGAACTTCTGCTCCAGGATAATCTTGTATAGACTAATGACTTGGTGATGTGTTAATGCCCTCGTCAAGATGTGCGACGTGTCTCAACTCTCAAGTGGCGAATTTGCCCTTGACTGTGTACCTCAAGTAGCACAATCATTGCTTTAATGTCCTCGTGAAGAATCTCGTGGACGATTAGGGGCTTTTTGGTTCAAGGTAAATTTAACACAGTAGAATTCTTCCTATCGGGTAATTCTTCAGTTCCACACATGTATTATGTAGCACAATCACTACAATCACGCTTTAATGTCCTCGTGAAGAATTACATGTATTACGCATGAAAACTCCAAAGAAAAATCCCATCGGGTCCAACCTGTAATACCCTAGACTAGAAATTCCCCAAACAATCGGTAAGTCAGAAGGGATGAGTATTCAGAGTTTTTTCTTCCAAAAATCTACACGGAACTTTAGAAGTAATGAAATTACAAATAGATTATTAAACCACCTATCAACGACTACAAGCACTGAAGTGAGCCGAAGGCGCGCCACCGTCCTCGCCTGTCCATCACCGGAACCGTGCAAAACTTGTTGTAGTAGACGTTGTTGTAATAGACAGACGAGAAATTGTCACGCTAAGCCTTCAAATAACCAACACACCAGAGCAACACCAATCGCTAATGATGAGAAGGCTAAATCGAAGATTCAGTTTATCATGAGCCAAGGGAAGCAAATATAATTGCACACGAACTAACTCTGTATGGTGAAGGGCTCGAGCCGGTTTGGCTCGATAATCCCCCAACATTTTTACTACCTCCGCTTATGTTCGACATAACTTTGATTCATAATCAATAAAGAAGAAAGACTCTACGCTCCATCCTATTGTAAAAGATCACCTCTTTTTTAGTTAGATACCGCTCCGTTTGGTACTAATGATTCTGCCTACTCCCTTCATTCACAATTATCTCTCATTTCAAATTTGGTTGAAGTTAAACTTTCTAAAAATTGATCAAATATATAGGGATAATTTTAACATCTACAATATAAATTTAATAATATTAGAATCAAAATAAAATATACTTTCATATTATATACATTTAATATTATAGATGTTGATATTGTTTCATATATACTTGGTCAAAATTTTAAAAGTTTGATTTTGAAAAAACCCACAACACGAGGTAAAGAAAAACAGAGGGAGTATCATCCTACCTGTGAGTTTGAGAGCTATGTTTTTCTCCGATGTTACTGACATTCTACGATAAATGTCATGTCAGCGTAAGTTGTCAAAAAATTAATGGCCAAAGCAGAACAATAATTTTGAGTCCATTTTGCATCGTATGTTGTGACCGTGGAGAACGTGTCGCGTGCAACCAAGAAATTGGTGCACCCGGTGCATCCGATATCGGTTGACCACCTTTTTTTTAAATCCAGGGAAAAAAGTTTGAGCACAAGAAATACTCATTTCTGTCATGTCATATAATTTCAAATCGGAATTCTACACATATGAAGAAACAAAATGTACAAATCTAGACAATGAATAGTGCCAAAATGCAAGTTAGGATTTTATTTTGGCCCATTGTCACTATTGATACTCCCTCTAATCCCAAATACACGTCGCAACTTACACGTATGAGTTGTAGTTGAACACTTGAACTCTGAGGAAACTTAAAACAGATCGGCGGGAGTAACAAATTTTGTCATTTTCTCTAGCTATGTTGTGTTTCATATTTAGAATTAAATTTTTGTGAGGATGTCTATTTATGTTGTGTTAATGCCCAAACTTTTTTTTTCACATTTTTTGAAAACCCAACCGGAGCCGGCTGAACCAATTCTTCGTTACACATAATACATTCCGCCCCCTGGCCGGTCGTACCAGTTTATACTTTACTAGAAGGAGAGGGCGCGCTTTGCCGCGCCCGATTTGGTTTTTTGCGTTAAATATCTTCTATCTTTGATTTTTTTGGTGAGAGTGTAGTCGTGACTTGGATTGAAGTGAAGCACATATCTTTTGTTTTGTAGCCGGCTGATCGTTGTTTTGTAGCCGGGTGATCGAGGTATCAGGTGCTGTGGGAGTAGGGAAACGTCGTGTGTGGTGTCATCCGCCTCCTGTCCGTCGAAGGCCCAGTGCGAGCTGGGCGGCCGCACAGGGCCCCAAATTCTGGGGGCCCCATTTCCAAAACGCACAGGCCACTTGCCTTAGTAAGTTTTGGCCCATACCAGGATCTTGGTCTTGCTGAGCGTCCAGGACACCAGGTCCAGCTATTCTTTCATGGGACAGAGACCGCTCAAGGCAAGTACGCAACGTCCAGATCGCTCCCGAACACGATTGATCGATCGAAGAACCTCCAATCCAGCTTTTCCCGTCGTTTATTCTGACAAAAAAAATCCCGTCTCTTAGAAGCTCTTAAAAAAAACCTAGCGGCTACTTCTTAATTAGTTTCGCTTTCAGCTTCATGTCCAATTCCAAATAATTTCTGGCCGCCGATAATCGGAACGCCGATCAAAGTTTGGAAGATTTTTTTTCTACTAGCTTGCCTGTCTAAAGTTCAATTCATGTAGTATTTGAATGCTTTCATATTACTTATATATTTTTTGGTTTATAAAACATGAAGAATCATTTCCTGTATAAATAGAAACTATGCCTCCGGTTGCTTCAAAGCGTAAGAAGATTAAAAAAAGACTAGTAGGAACGAATGAATCTCAAATTTTTAGGGTTGCAATGTAACGTGAATTTCTTAAAATTTAGGGCCACATTTTGCGTTTCGCACAGGGGCCCCAAATTTCTGGAGACGGCCCTGCTCCTGTTCGATGAGTTTAATACAGTACCCAGTTCACTGAGTGTATGTAAGTAAGAGGAGTGGATTAAAGAGATCGTCGGATAGCGGTGAGTCAGTTTTACCTAGATGTTGAGGGCAATAACTTTACAGGTCATGAATCCAAAATATAATTGTATAATATAACCTCATATTGCCAAAGAGCAAGAATAAGCCTTGAGAAAATCTCATAACATCTTGCAATCTGGGCCATCTCTTACACCTTGACCGGTAGCATTATTTGTTACTCGAGACATTGGCCGGTAGCATTATTTGTTACCCTAGACATTGGCTGAGGAGCCTTTTCAATTTAGCCAAGCACACAAAATATATGTTATTTTCATCAAAGATTATCGACCACATCAATATCTTCGTTGTGGGGAGAAATGTTACTAAATCATTTACATATCATAATTGACCGAACTTCAGAAAACCACTAAAATTCAGTAATGACAAATAAAGACCATAATAATCAGCACTTACAAACACCTGACATGATGTGATAATGCAGCAGCAGATACTTGCAAATTACAAAGATCCATCTGGTTGAAATATGGGCCACTCTCGAGTTTGAGCACCTAAGAGCTTGTCAAGATTGTGTCAAAATCAGCAATACATTGATCCAGTGTCCACACGGTCACCAAGCATTCCAATCGAATACAAAACTCGGACCATTACCACAAAAAAACATACATTTCAGGCAAGCAAATCAAATGAGGCACGTTACTTCAGGAACTTGTGTGAGTGTGTGGCAATCACTATGGTGCGGGAAAGCTTGTTGGACCTCCTGATTTTTTTTTCTGTAGCAGCCGAGTGTGCCATCTTATAGGTATGCATGTATGAATACTAAGACTATTTTTTTTTTATAGAAATGGCCTCTAATGCCTGATGGCAAGATACTCAACTAATTAAACTGTCTCTGATCACCTACCTCTCCATGTTTGTTTTAACATGCAATATAGCTAACTTAGTTTTCTACTTTTCTCAAACGATCAGACTGTGATATAAGGAGTAAAAACTGATCAGTTATGTCAAACTTATAAGACAAGGCGATTTTTTTTTTGCATGGTAATACGATTCTCATTGATAAATAAAAGACGATATACAAAGTACGTATACACCGATCTTACAGATCTGTAAAGATAGGATAAACCTATGTGACAAACCAACGCCTATCCATCTTCTTCAGCACCACCGTAGCAGCCACCAAAGAAAAAAATAGACATATCACCTCTTCACCCGAGCTCGACGCGGCTCCATCGCTGATCATCAGCTTTTCGGACCTTCAAAGTAGTTTGCCGTAGGACAAACCATTGTCGTTGAAAGAATCAGACCGGGGCAGCACGACCCCGGACACGCTATCGAACCTCAGCACTGGCACCCCCGCACGAGGACGTCGGAGTAGGGAACCAGAACCGTCAGCCTCCAACCACGAACCCACCACAAGGTGCACCATCTTCCAGCTGTCACCAGTGCAGACCACCGTCTGCACGTACTCCTGGACGAATCCTCTCTGCTCCACCATGGCATCGGAGACAACGACGCAGCAACGGGGACAGAGCAGGAGGAAAACCCAATCTGATGGAGTCGCCGCCGCCGCCTCGCCGACACCATCCATGAACCCTAGAGCCACCGATCTGAAAGATCAGTAAGCACACAGTGCCACCAACTCCGAGACGCCGCCATGAAGAACAACGCCGGTGTGGGAGTAGAGTTGAGGCAGATTTATTTGCCCGGGCGCCGCTCCCACCACCCCAACGGCGCACCATGCCAGAAAATTCCTAACCCTAATTACCATGCAAAAACAGGGTCCCCCTCCCTCCTACCGCCGGAGTGGCAAGCGGAAGGAGAGGGACCCAGCTTTTACGCCGGTGGCCTGCGACGGCGGCAAACGGCAGTGGCGGCTAGGGCAGGAACAGCGAAGTCGCCTCGCGAGTCGCCTGCTAGCGAGTCGCGAGCGAAGCGGTGACTTTGCCCAAACTCTAAGACAAGGCGGTTTGGTCGTGCCATGTACAGTGGATCACCTGTTTTTTCAGTTGAAAGAACTCTTCCACACCATACACTTTTGTACACATGTAAATAAAAGGGTATTTCATCAACCGGAACAGAAGAGAATTTAAAATACCATATAACTATAGATGGATCTTTCTTCACGAGACATCTCAATTCTCTTTTTTGGTATTACTTCCTAATACTCCAGGGAAAAGGAGGTGCTCCTCTTTTGTCCTTTTCTCTATAAAAACAAAATACGCAAATGCTGGAAGGTAAAATGAGCTTATTTACATGTACAGAATATACCTTTAAGAAATGAATCCGATGTAAAAAAAACTATATTGACATGTAGTACAGCTTTTTAGTGGTTAGCCTAGTACAATAATCTCACTGTTGAGAACAATATGGCACCACCCTTGAAGTAAAGTTACCCAAATTATCAAAAAAAATGTCCCATTTTGTGATGAACAATCCAATTGGTTGCTTAGCAATTGCAAATGGAGAACAATAATTTTGCATTAGAATATAAAAGGAAGTAAATGTTAAATGCTAGATGACCGGGAGCAAAGAGAAACCTGTTGTACTACTGCTGTGCTAAACCCAAGATCGCCAAGTACAATGGACAACTGAAGGAGATATGCCCTAGAGGTAATTAATAAAGTGTTTTATTTATCATATCTCATTTGTTCATAATACGTTTTTGTATCATGCTATAACTGTATTAAGCGGAAACATTAATACATGTGTGATACGAAGACAACCAGGTCCCTAGTAGCCTCTACGTGACTAGTCCATTGTGCAATCGATGATCGAGGTTTCACGATTATGTGACAACGGTGTCAGTTGACAATGGAGTCATATCGTTGATAGAATGATGTGATGGACATACCCAATATTTGTAGGACGTAGTCATTACGCCTTTGACCGTGAGATCAACTCTTATCACTATTCCTGGAAGATGCTTTGATTGCATCAAACGTCATTGCTTATATAGTATGACAATAACGGTGTCCCTCTCGGGTATCGGAAGGGAGTATGTTGAGATGAGGGATCAAGAGCAGGATTTGCCAATCCGCATAGCAGGATAGATACTCCTGGGCCCACTCGGCGAGATTATGTCAAATAAGCTTGCAAGCATGTGACTAGGTCACGGGGACATATTATCACGGACGAGTAGAAGATGGTGTTGTCGATAACGAGGTCAAGCTAGGTATCATGATATCTATGAACGAGTCTCGGACACGCTAAGTATCGCCAGGCAAAAGGTTTAAGACTCGACGTCTAGGTTCGAACGATAAAGTTATTCGTTATCTCACAGGGATTAATTCTGGGTATCCAAGGTCCACGAATTAATCATTAATCGGAGGGTGTGTCTCGATTATGTTTGGCGAGATCTTGAACCGCTAGGGTAACACACTTTAGGGAGGATGACATTTATAATAGATTGGAAATAGAAGAGAAAATAAAAGAGAGCACCGGAAATGTTCCGGGAGAGTTCCGATGGAGATCGGAGAGCAACGAAATATTTTTCGGAGCTAGAATTAATTAGATAAAATGTATTTGATATTAATTAGTTGAATTAATGATTAAATATTTTTTATTTAATTAAATTCGAATTTAAAATGTATTAAAAGCTAAATGGGCCTTAGAGGCCCATTCGGGGAAAATCCCAAAAGGGAAAAAGGAAAAAAAAAAGGAGGGAGAAGGGCCAGCCGCCCTAGGTGGGCCGAATGGGGCCCACCTAGTGGCCGGCTGCCTCCTTGGCCGGCTAGGCCATGTGGGGATTAGTCCCACATGGCTTAGCCAAGGGAGATGGCCTCCCTCCTCCACCTATATATATGGGTGCCCCTTTGCCTTTGAAAGACACACCAATTTCTCTCGCTCTCTCTCCCGTTTAATCGTGACTCCGCAATTGGAGTCGTGTACAGGGTGAGTGTTTCTCCACCATAAGCACACCGCCGTGCTGCTGGATTTCCGGTCCAAGTCTTTCGCTGCTCGTCCTTGGATCGAAGCTCGGAGGAAGTCATCTTCGCCGTACGTGTGTGATTCCCTGCGAGGTGCCACGCCTGTGGCGCTCGGAGGTCTTCTTCCTCTACACGACCTTGAGGTCGGCTTCGTCGGCTTCATCGACAATGCTTGTGCGGGAGCGTGATTCCCGCTTTTCGGTCTACAAGGGTATGTATATCGATCTCCTGCGTATTACTATATCTGCATAGAATAGATCCTGGCTAGTTTAAGGTTATCGTTGTTAGGAATTTTTTTGTTTTCTGCCTACGATCCCCTTCAATGGTATCAGAGCCGATCTATGCGTAGATATAGTTGTACGCTTTTAGAACCCGTGTTTATCACGGGGGCATTGTTCTTTTATTACCTACCCTCTAGCGTGCACTTGCTTTTCCGGCGGCATTGAGTTCATGAAGCGGCCCGGACCGACCTTACGCGTACGCTTACGCGAGACTGGTTCCACAACTGACATACGGCTTGTACCGTATATGTGGCTGGCGGGTGTCTATCTCTCTCTCTCTTTAGTTGGTCTTGCATTTTCAATGGAGGGCCCGAAAGGGATAAATAAACATGCAATTATTTGATCGTTGTTGTGGTCATAGGTTCGTAGGTATGAAGCGGTTCTAATTACGACAGCCCCTAGCCACGTAAAATATGCAAAAGATAAAGTAGAAAGCGTCTAACTTTATTTGCAGGTGCAATATGATATGGTCAAGGTAGGTTTATTAAATTGTTTATAAACTATGGGCGCGAAGGAGACCATCGGCGCAAGACCATATCATGTCGCATTACATTTGATGTTTTTGAGTGCATCTTATATTGTGTGTATATATATTCTTATATATTAGTTACACGGCGGTAGTAATATAAGATGATCCCTCCAAAATACCATTAGTGTTCTCTCTTTGGCGTGCACCACCAAAGAAAGTTCTACGTTATGAGGCAGGCCGTGACGATCGGGTGTCATACATATCGTCGTTCGCATACAGTGGGTGTAAGACATGTTTGCACAAGCGTTTACGATGGATGTTATAATGGCCAGCCTAGCATGTACAGACATGGCCTCGGAACACGGTGACCGAAAGGTCGAGCATGAGTCACAGAGTTGTTGTGATTGACATTCCGATGTCTACCCTTGAAGTTGTGTTGCCGGCTCTGACGATGAGGGGTTGCACAATGGATTAGGGTCGTGTGATCACTGAAACAATTAGAGGGATATTCGTTTGAGTGGGAGTTCTTGTAGTTTATTTTCTAAAAACTTGAACTCAATTAAATTTATGAACAAAGTCTTATGTTTTTGCAAATTCCATTGTAGATGTCTCGCCCCACCTTTAACCTAGGCCTGTTCCTTGAGAAAGAAAAGCTTAAGACCAATGGGTCGAACTTCATGTCCTGGTTCTGCAACCTGAGGATCCTCCTCACTCCCCACAAGGTGGCTTACGTCCTTGAAGCCGCCATAGGTGACGCTACAGCAGATGATGCCTCCGAGGATGACAAAAAGGTTTATCAGTCCAAGTCGGAGGATTCCTCCTTCGTCCAGAGTGGCATGCTCTACACCATGGAAGCCGACCTGCAAAAACGCTTTGAGAAGATGAGTGCTTTTGAGATAATTTCTGATCTCAAAGCTGTCTTTGCGCCACAGGCTAAGGCTGAGAGGTATGAAGCTTCTGAGCTCTTCTTCTCAGCCAAGATGGAAGAGCATAGCAGTGTGAGCGAGCACGTGGTCAAAATGCCTGGCTACGTTCAACGCCTGAACGCTCTGGAATGCAAGATTCCTGATGAGCTGGTGATTGATAGGTGCTGCAATCGTTGCCTCCTAGCTACAAAGGCTTCGTCATGAACTACAACATGCAGGGCATGACTAAATCCCTGTCTGAGGTGTTCGTGATGCTCAAGACTGCTGAGGTGGAAATCAAGAAGGAGCACACGCTGTTGATGGTCAACAAGACCGTCGATTTTAAGAAATCTGGCGGCAAGGGAAGGAAGAACTGGAAGCCCAAGAAGGATGGCAAACACGTTGCCAAGTCCAAGGCTAACAAATCTGGTCCCAAACCTGGAGTGGAATGCTTCTACTGCAAGGGAGATGGTCACTGGAAGCGCAACTGCCCCAAGTACCTGGAAGACAAGAAGGCCGGCAAGATTGCCAGGAAAGAGAAAGGTATATGTGATATACATGTTATTGATGTTTACCTTACATGCGCCCGGAGTAATACCTGGGTATTTGATACCGGTTCTGTTGCTCACATTTGTAACTCTCAGGTGGAGTTACAGAATAAACGGCGCCTGGCAAAGGATGAGGTGACGATGCGCGTCGGCAATGGATCAAAAGTTGACGTGGTGGTTGTCGGCACTCTCCCTCTACATCTACCATCGGGATTAGTTTTGGTTTTAAATAAATGTTATTTTGTTCCGTCTCTGAGTGTAAACATTATAAGTGGTTCTTGCTTGTTGCAAGACGGATATTCATTCAATTCAGTATCAAGTGGTTGTGCTATTTCGATGAATGATATCATTTATGTTGATGCTCCAGTGAATAATGGTTTATTCCTGTTGAATCTCGATCGTAGTACTCACATTCATAACGTAGATGCCAAGAGGATAAAACTTAGTGGTGATACCGCCATGTATATGTGGCATTGCCATCTCGGTCATATTGGTATAAAGCGCATGAAGAAACTCCATACTGATGGACTTTTAGACTCGTTGGATTTTGGATCCCTCGATACATGCGAACCGTGCCTCATGGGCAAGATGACCAAGACACCGTTCAATGGTTTCATGGAACAGGCGTCGGACTTATTGGGAGTCATACATACAGATGTGTGTGGGCCAATGAGCGTGTCGACACGCAATGGTTATCGTTACTTTGTCACCTTCACCGATGACTTGAGTAGATATGGTATATCCATTTGACGAAACACAAGTCTGAAACGTTTGAAAAGTTCAAAGAATTTCAAAGTGAAGTTGAAAATCAACTCAACAAGAAAATCAAGCACCTTCGATCCGATCGTGGTGGCGAATATTTGAGTTTTGAATTTGGCACACATCTGAAGGCCCGTGGCATTGTGCCGCAACTTACGCCGGCTGGAACACCGCAACGCAACGGTGTGTCCGAGCGACGTAATCGTACCCTATTAGATAGTGTCCGGTCTATGATGTCTCTTACCGACTTGCCCGTATCATTTTGGGGATATGTGTTAGAAACAGCCGCATTCATTTTAAATAGGGCTCTGTCCAAATCTGTAGAAATGACACCGTATGAGATATGTGATACGTCCAAAACGTATCTACTTTCCCGAACACTTTTGCTGTTGTTTTACCTCTAATTTGTGTGTTTTGAATGCAACTAACACGGACTAACGCTGTTTTCAGCAGAATTGCCCTGGTGTCTTATTTTTGTGCAGAAAGTCAAGTTTCGGGAAAATTCCCAAAAATATCCTGAAGTTCCTATTTTTCCAGAAGACACACGGAGCCAGAAGACGAGACGGAGGCGGGCCACGAGGGCCCCACACCATGGGCCCGCGCGGCAGGGCTGGACCGCGCCGGGGGGTGGTGTGGCCGCCTCGGGCACCACCTCGCGTCCCCCTTTCGACTACTTATCCCTTGACCTAAAAACCCGAGGGGATCGACGCTTTTTCCAAAACACTCCAGAGCTCCGCCGCCACCGAAAACCCTATTTCGGGGATCAGAAACTCCGTTCTGGCACCCTGCCGGGACGGGGAATTGGAGGAGATCATCGCCATCATCATCACCGACGCCTCTCCATCAACCATCCATGATTCCCCCATCCATGTGTGAGTAATCCCCGCTGTAGGCTGAAGGGGATGGTAGGGATTGGATGAGATCATTCATGTAATAGATATCAGATTGTTAGGGCATGGTGCCTAGTATCCGTTGTTAGTACTTTATGTCATTGTTGCAACTTGTTATGCTTAATGCTTGACACTAGGGCCCGAGTGCCATGATTTCAGATCTGAACATGTTATTGAATCATGAGGATAATTATTGTTTTAGATCATATCTGCAAGTTGTTTACACATATAATTGTCCGGAACCCGAGGCCCCAAAGTGACAACAATTGGGATAACTGGAGGGGATGGCTGTAATGTGAGGATCACATGTGTTCACGGAGTGTTAATGCTTTGCTCCGGTGCTTTATTAAAAGGAGCACCTTAATTACCAGTAGTTTCCCTTGAGGCCCCGCTGCAAACGGGCTGGTAGGACAGAAGATGTTGTGCAAGTTTCTCATTGCGAGCACGTACGACTAAATACGGAACACATGCCTATGATTGATTATTACCTGGATACTTTATTATTATCTATCTGCAAATGCCCTACGCTTGACTATTATATGAATTATCTTATCCATGCAACGCCCGTTCATCCATCCCTATGCCTACAGTATTTTAATCCTGCTGTCTACTACAATTATTACTGCTGCTTTTATTTTACTGCTGCTATTATTTCACTACTGCTACTGCTATAAAACTGTTGCTACTGATAAACTGTGTCGAGCAAGTCTATTTCCAGGTGCAGCTGAACTGACAATTCATCTGTTAAGGCTTATAAATATTCTTTGGCTCCCCTTGTGTCGAATCAATAAATTTGGGTTTTACTTCCCTCGAAGACTGTTGCGATCCCCTATACTTGTGGGTCATCAAGACTATTTTCTGGCGCCGTTGCCGGGGAGCATAGCTCTATTTATAAGCTCACCTGAGAGTGATACTGTTCGCTGCAAATTATCATCATGGGTAAACCTCATGATAGAAGGTTCGCATACTGCCATCCACTACAAGGAGAGGTACAACTCTGAGTACTTCTGCTGCTCTTGATTCACCGTCTGTTATAAGTCAACTTGTCACACCACCACATACACATGCTTCACGTGCTGCTACTTCTGCTGAATCTGAAAATACTTCTGAAATTTTGATGATGCTTCTACTGTGCTTGATGAGAGTGGTTCATTAGGTCCTTTTCTAGATGCTACAATTGCTAAGTCAAAACAAACTGAAAATGCTGAAACACCTAATGAAAGTCCCATTACACCTGTTAGTTCACCTGAATTAAGAGATCATACTAGTGATGATTTCGAGGAATCTTATGTTGAACTTGATGATGAATTTATTGAAGAATGCAATGCTTCTAAAGATGCTAGTGCTATTAAAAATCTTCTTGCAAGACGTGCTGTTAATTACAAACTGTCTCCTGATGCTAAGTTTGCTACATCTCCCATTGATATAAAAGATAAAGATTATGATTTCTCTATGGACTTGTCACATATATCTATTGTTGAGAAAGAACCTTTTCGAGGAACTGAAAATGAAAGTGCTGTAGAACATATGAACACTCTTTCTACTTTAAGTAGTGTGTTTTCTGATGACATTAAGAAACGCAGTTACTTCGTTACTAAAATATTTCCTTTCTCATTAAAAGATGAAGCTAAAACTTGGTTTAATAGTTTATCTCCTGGATCCATTAAAAGTCCTATGGATTTGGTTAATGCTTTCTTCCAGAAATATTTTCCTGCTAGTGCTCAACATGCTGCTTTACAGAGAATCTTTAATTTCAAACAATTGGAAGCCGAGAAATTGCCTAAATCTTGGGCAAGGTTTTGTTCTTTACTCAGAGCTCGGCCTGGACATCAATTAGCTAAAAATGAACTTCTTGATATATTCTATAATGGACTAACTGTTGAATCTAGGACATACCTAGATAGTTGTGCTGGTTGTGTTTTCAGGAAAAGAACTCCAGATGAAGCTGAGGAATTAATGGATAAAATAAGCCAAAATCATGATGATTGGACTATACCTGAGCCGACCCCGATACCCACACCAAAGAAGAGAGGAATTCTTGAACTAAGTGATGAAGAAATGAGAGAAGCCAAGAAATCTCTTAAAGAGAAGGGTATTAAATCTGAAGATGTGAAGAATCTACCACCAATAGAAGAATTATGTAAGCCAATTCCTCACCCATCAGTAGTTGAGGTACACTCTCTCCAACATTTTGATGATAGGGATATTCCTTATTCTAAAACTCCTGATCAATGCTTAGATGAATTTGATAATTATATTGTTAAGCAGGATAACTTTAATATGAGAGTGCAGAATCATCTGATGGAAAATTCTAGAGCTATGAGTAAATTGCATGATATTGTGGAAAGAACTTCTAATGATGTTAAAATGCTTATTAAACATTTCCATATGGTTCAAACTCAAATAGATCAACTCACTAAGGTACAAAAAGATCTGCTAGTTAATGCTTCTAGAGAAAATGAAAAACATGCTTATGGAGTAGGAACTAGAGGTGGTGCTTCTACTCAGGATCCCTTGTATCCTGAAGGACATCCTAAAAGAATTGAGCAAGATTCTCAACTAGCTAATGAAACTAGTACCCTTCTAAGAAAAAGAAGAAGAAGAAACATAAACATGTTGAAGAATCTCCTGAATCAATTAAAGAAAATGAGCATGTTAATGATCCAAATAGTATATCTATCTCTGATGCTGAAACTGAAAGTGGTAATGAACATAACAATGATAAGGATAAAAATGATGCTTCTGATAAAGAGGAGAGTGAAGATGAACCTGAAAAGCATACTAAGAATAAAAAGTATACTAAAGAAGATTTCATTGCTAAAAGCATGGTAATGAGAGAGAACCTTGGGTGCAAAAGCAAATGCCTTTTCCTAATAAGAAACATAAATCAAAGGAAGAGGAACACTATAATAAATTTTGTGAATGGATGAAACCCTTGTTTTTGCAAATTCCTTTGACTGATGCTATTAAATTGCCTCCTTATTCAAAATATATGAAAGATATTGTCTCTAACAAAAGGAAAATTCCTAATGAGGAAATTTCTACTATGCTTGCTAATTACTCTTTCAATGGTAAGGTTCCAAAGAAACTTGGAGATCCAGGTATACCAACTATCCCATGCTCTATTAAGAATAATTATGTTAGAACTGCTCTATGTGATTTAGGAGCAGGAGTTAGTGTTATGCCTTTTCTCTTTATAAGAGACTCTATTTAGAAAAATTGATACCAACTGATATATCTTTGCAAATGGCTGATAAATCTACTGTGTTCCTGTTGGCATATGTGAGGATGTTCCTGTTCAAGTGGCTAATAATTGTTTAATATTAACTGACTTTGTTGTGTTGGAAATGCCTGAAGATGATAATATGTCTATTATTCTTGGGAGACCTTTTCTTAACACTGCAGGGGCTGTTATTGATTGCAACAAAGGAAAAGTAACCTTCAATGTTAATGACAAAGAGCATACTGTTTATTTTCCCAAAAAGCCGGACAAGATATATGGAGTAAATACAATAGCCAATCTTAGAACTATCAAAGTGGGAAGTATTGATTGCCCTATTTATGAACCTCAAGAAGGATTTCAAAGTATTATGATTGGATCTATTGCTATACAATTTAAGGTAACATGATTGTCTCATGTGGTTTAATTCTTTTATGTCATATAAAATTTATTTGGTGACAAGACTTGATCAACCTTGTTAACAAATATGTTTTAAATGCATAGAAGCACTAAACAACATTTTATTTCTCAACCTTGTTTTACCTACTGTTGTGTTACTGAACTTGCAAAGTTTTAGTTGAAATTGGTCTTTATAAAATTCTATTTCTGCTCTAAGTTTATTATTTAAATACCCAGAAAATGTGCAAAATGAAAGTTTTCAAAAATTTCTGAAAATTATACCATAAATCTTAGTTTTTAAAGAGGAATGTGGGAGTGCCTGGAGCTGACCAGGGGGACCCACCATGCCACCACACCACCCCACCGCGCGCAGGGGTGTGGCCGCGCCGTGGCATGGTGTGGGTCCCACCTGGCCCTCCACTCACCCATCTTCCTCTCATTTCTTTCTCTCTCCCGACCAAACACACCACCATTGTCAAACCCGTGTTCTTGCTGCTCTTGCTCGAGATTTTTCGATCTCCTTGCTCAGCCCATCTTTGTTGCTGAGATTTGGACCATTTGCTCTCCGGTATGTGACTCCTCCGTTTATCCAAGTAGAATTTTGTTTAGTTGTGTATTTCTTGAGCATTTTGGTACTGTAGGTGACATGTTAGATGTGTTTGCATGCTTGTTCTATGCTTAGATTAATTAGTTTGATGCATGTCTAGCCCTCTTACAAGTTTCTATAGTAGTTTCTTTGATTTAGTTGCTCCAAAATCATTTTTTATGAGGTTTTGTTAAAAAATTCAGAAAAGGAAGATGCATAATCACACTTGAAAGGGCATGGCGCCCCCATGTGTGGTTTTGGTAATTAATGACAATTCCTATGGACTAATGGTTGCATTGAGTTGTGCTTGTAGTGTTTGTCCATAGACCATGCTTGAACTCCATATGTTGGATTCAAGGTTGATGCCATGAATATATTGATATAATGAAGTATTTGGCATCAAGATCATCGAGTTGAGCATATTGCAAGTATGTCTAGAAGAAAAGAATTATGTGATCTATCATGGTTATCTTCAAGACATCATCTATTGAAAAGAGAAGAAAAGATACAAGGTTGATCAAGTATTGATCAACACACAAAGCTACAAGATGTACCAAGTGGGATCATGTATCTCTTGGTATGGTAAGCAATTGTCCATATAGCTTTGTGAACTAACCCATGATATGTGTGTAGCATTTCTATGTGTGGTTAGGTATCTTTCTATGGGCTTGCATCAAATGAAGATTTCATATGGCCCATGATCGATGACGTCAAGTGGTGTTCGTCATCAATGTTGAGAAGCGCAAGTTCAAGAGGAGCATCTCGAAGAAATCCTAGGCTTGAAGCTTGTCACCCATTTAGAGATAATGTTCATGTGAAGATGTGCCTAAGAGAGGCTCTCCCATAGTGGAGTATGGGGGAGCAATGTTTGAGTCTTCACCAAGCGAAGCGCAATCAAGAAAGGTGGTCCACTTGAAGAGATCAAGATCGACGTCATCTAGCTCAAGTGGAATGCGCAAGGCAAAGGTATGATAGGGTTTCTATTTTACCGGTCTCGTGGTACTAGTTGGGAGACCGGGTTATAGGATAGATACCGTACTATCAAGAGGGGCTCTCGATTGAGCTTTAGCGTATCAGTTGGAGAGAGCTCAAACCTTTGCATATTTGCCTTCATCATCTTTCTTGGTTCTTATTTGGATTTTCTCCTTGTTGGGTTTTGGTGCTTGTTGTGATCTTCATGACAAGCCCAAGTTCTCCGAAAACGGATTTCGTATGGAAAACTTGTTGCGTTTTCAGGTTGGAAATATTATCGGTCCACCTTCGAGATAGGGTCCACACCTTTCCATGTGTGGTATCCCCTCTATATTTGTGACCCTTAATATTTCCACTTTTTGTAGTACAGCTCTTGTCGCTACCTTTCCAACAGAATTGGATTCACCTGTTTTGGAGTTCGAACGAGAAAGTTATTGCATTTCAGGTTTTGCTGTTTCTGTCTGTTTTGCTCAAACAGGGGAATCGGATTATCCGATCAACTTTGATTTGGATTATCCGATTCTCAAGATTGCTCGAATTCGGCTAAGGACTTTAAAGACAATGCATACTGGAGCTTTTCGGAATATCCGATCAAGGCTGATTCGGAATATCCGATTCTTAAGTTTTCTCGCGAAAACGGCTAAGGACTTGTTTGGTTGCGCACTGGAATCAATCGGATTATCCTGTAAAAGTTGAATCGGATAATCCTGTCAATCGGATTATCCTGTAAAAGTTGAATCGGATAATCCTGTCAATCGGATTATCCTGTAAAAGTTGAATCGGATAATCCTATGTTTTCTGGACTGCAACGGCTCTTTTTCGTGGGGACCTATAAAAGGCCCCCCTTCTTCCCCAAAGGATATTGTTCTTGAGCTCGTGTTTCCCCCCATTGTTGACCTTCTTTGAGCTTGCTATCTCTCTATTCCTCCATGATTCTTGCCTCCAATTAGAGGGAAAAGAGAGAGGAGATCTAGATCCACCATTCCACCAATCAATCTCTCCTCTAAGTGAGGGGAAGCTTTTGGTTCTAGATCTTTGAGGGATTTGGTGTTCCTCTTTGTTCTTCCTCTCTTCTCCCCCCAATAGCATTAGTTGCTTTGGTGGGATTTGAGAGTGAAGGATTTTGAGCACTTCTTGTGTTCTTGCCCATCGCATCGGTTGCATCGGTTTGAGTTCTCCACGGTGATACGTGGAAATCGAAGTTGAGAAGCTTGTTACTCTTGGGTACTTGGGGTGCCCTAGAGCTTGTCCTCTTGGGTACTTGGAGTGCCCTAGACGGTCCTAGTTGATCTCGGAGTTTTGGTGGCTCGCGGGATTGTTGGGAGCCTCCAATTAAGTTGTGGAGACGCGCCCCAACCTTGTGATTCTTGTGGCTTTGGGAGCCCGGGAATTCGGTGAGAGCCTCCAATTAAGTTGTGGAGTGTGCCTCATCCTTGTACGGGTTCGGTGACCACCCTTAAGTGTCCCATAGTGGTTCGTGGCACTCCGCATTGGTGGAGGCACGAAGGAGATTACGGTGTGCCATTTGACGGCTATTCGGGGATCACTTTGTGACTCCGCACCGCTCCAACGGAGACGTAGCTTCCATTGGGAAGTGAACTTCGGGATAAATCATCGTCTCCATAGTGCCTCGGTATTTCTATACCCGAGCTTCTTACTTATGCAATTTACTTTGTGATAGCCTTCGAGCTTGAAGTAATATATCTTGCTATCACATATTTGCTTATCTTGTTTAGCATAAGTTGTTGGTGCACATAGGTAAACCTAGCTTGTTTAGGTTTCGTGCTTGATAAATTAAACGCTAGTTTTATTCCGCATTTATTCAAGCCTAAACCGTAAAAGAATTTTAATCGCCTATTCACCCCCCCCCTCTAGGCGACATCCGTGTCCTTTCAATTGGTATCAGAGCGGGTTCTCTCCTTATTGGCTTCACCGCCTGGAGAGTAAAGATGTCGTCCAGTGAACTAGTGCACAATGCTTCTTTTATATTAGATGGCACAAATTATGATGTTTGGAAAATTCGCATTCTTAATATTCTTCGGGTCATTGACCCATACATAGAGCGAATTCTAGATAGGGGTTATTCTCCTCCAAGGAATCCCAAAAGATTATCTTTGTTGGATGAGAATAATTCCTATCTAAATGCTCAAGCTTCTAATGTGATTTTCAATGCTTTGAGCGATGTAGTTATTATGTCGGTCTCTCCTTTTCGGAATGCTCATGAGCTTTGGACCAAGCTTCAAGATAAATATGATGTGTCCAAGAATTGTGGAGATGATTGTTGTCCCTCCACTTCCGGCCGTGATGAGTTCTCAACTTCTCTACTTCACCTACGTGTGGCAAGCCACAAAGTAATGCAATGGTGAGTAGTGATAGATATTGCAATAATGATAGTAAGCTTATTGTTGATGATACTTCACCACTATCTTATTGCAATGATTTATCTTTGGACTTAAACGCATCTAGAACCAAAAATGATCTTCATGCTTGTGTTGATAGTCCTTGCATATCGTGTACAAATTGCTTGATTAATCCTTGTGATGATATGCTCTCTATATCTTGTTGCCATGATAAAAATGGTTCTATCTCCTCTAGTATTTGTTTGGCTAACAATGTAGAGGAAACCGAACACTCCATGGAACAAGTTATGGATTTAAATGGTGTCTCAAGTAATTCTTCATCGTCATCATCATGTACTCACTTTTGCCTTATGGCTAAAGCTTCCGAGGTATCTCCTACTTTGGATCCCAATATATCTCATGATGATAGTAATGAGGAAAATGAACAAAATGATAATGATGCTTCCATACTCGAGAAGGGTAAAATGGTTATTCTTTCTCTTTCAAAGAATAAAGATGCTCGTACTAACTTCTTAGAAATCATGTCTACCCTTGTTGAGCGCAAACTTACCATTGAGGAGTTGGAAGCTCACATTGATGAAAGCTTTAACCGCGAATACAAGTATGCGGAAGAGATCGCCGATCTCAAGGAAGCCCTTGAAGAAGAACAAATAAGCAAGACGTCTCTTGCGGAAACTTTTGCTCTCGAACTTTCTAGAGTAACGGG
This sequence comes from Poa pratensis, assembly GCA_947311845.1. NCBI lineage: Eukaryota > Viridiplantae > Streptophyta > Magnoliopsida > Poales > Poaceae > Poa > Poa pratensis. Next base: position 10,311,753 of record CAMZMU010000110.1, read on the forward strand.
ATCCCTTGATAGATCTCTTAAAGTGGCTAATGATTTCAAAATAACAAATGGTAAGCTTATAGATGCACATGCCAAACTCCTTGAGGATTTTGAGCACCTAGATAATGGCTCTAGGGTCACTAAGGGTGAGCTCATCAAACTCACCGAGTCTCATGTGCAACTTAAAGCTTCTCACTCTAAAGAGCTTGCCAAGTTACTTTCTCCTATTGTCATAAATAATGATGCTTGTGCTACTAACTCTATCTCTTGTGAAGCATCCATATTAACGGAGAATGTTGAGCTAAGGGCTCAACTTGCATTGCTATCTAGCAAATATGGGAAATTGGAAGAAAGCCATGAAAAGCTCTCGAGCTCTCATGAGGACCTTCTAGTCTCCTATGATAAGCTAAAGATAGCTCATGAGGGTATTATTACAAAGGTAACATTTGTGAGCCTCATGTGGACAATGGCACAACCTCTACTCAAAATGCTTTATTGCCATGTGCTAGTCCTAGTAATTCATCCACTCATAATATTGCTACATCTTGTGATGAATTACTTTCCATGCCTTGTTGCTCTAACAATAAAGCTTCAACTTCCTCTAGTGTTTTTGTTGATACTAACCATGTAGAGGAATTAAAAGAGGTCAAGGCCCAAGTCACTTCCTTGAAGAAAGACTTGGAAAAGCGTCATGATGGGAAGCCCACACTTGACAACATGTTGAGTGTGCAAAGACGCCCCAATGACAAGAGTGGACTTGGCTTCAACTCCAATAACAAGAACAAGTCCAAGTATAACAAGAAAAAGAAGGGCCATGAACAAGTCAAGAATTTGGCCAAGATTGTTTGCTTCAAGTGCAAGGTTGAAGGGCACCATGTTAGATCTTGCCCTTTGAAGAAGAAGTCTCTTAGTGAGAAGCAACAAGGGAAGTTGCCTCAAGTTCAAACTAAATTTCCCCAAGTCGAAGAACGGCCACTTCCCAAGAAAAATCAAGCTATTCCTTCTCAAGTTGAGACTTCAACAAAGAAGAAAGGAGGAAGCAAATGTTGCTACTTATGCCGTGAGAAGGGTCACTTTGCTTCTTCATGCACCAGCGGTACCTTATTCAACCCTATCATAATTGATAATGTTTATTCTCTTAGGAAGGATAAGGTTGGCAATGTGTTTGCCAAATATGTTGGTACTCAAAGTGGTATCAAGAAAAGAACCATTTGGGTTGCCAAGCCTATTGTGACTAACCTCTTAGGACCCAACTTGGTTGGGGACCAACAAGCTAAAACTTGATCAGTAGGTGTTGGTGGAGGGCATTGGAGACTTGGCTACATCATGAAGAATTAAGGGATCTTCATCAATTTTATTCTCTCAAGCCAAGTCATTTGGATTATATTGTTATATCTCATATCCAATGTTCCTCCTTGCGGTAACTTGTGTTTAAATCATACATACATTGAAAGTTGCTTGCACCCTTGCATATGTTTGGTTTTGTACCTTGCTAATGTTTGCATGTGTTGTGCTCTCTACTTACTTTTCTTGAGTAATCAAGTATGTGTATGTTGGTTTGCACACCATGTATGTGTGAGTTTGTGTTGAGCCATTTGTATCAATTGCTTATATCTTAATTGGCTCTTTTTGAGAGATTAATGGACTATCCCATTTTGGGGGAGTGATATGTTTGCACACTTCACAATCCTAAAAATGTGTATACATGAGTACTACCACTTAGTGTTGATATATCAATTTTATCTAGTCTCTATATGGTATGTCATTCTCATGAGAAATTCAAATTCTATAATGTCCATTAATTATCTCGAGTTGAGTTCTATTTGCCTCTTGTGGAGAATGGATGCTTTATCACATTATGGGGGAGTAATAAGCTATGCGCATATTACAAGCCTAGAAAATGTGAACATGTGAGGTATTGCCACGTAGAATTGATATTCTAAATTATCTTGCTCCTATGCGGCGTGGTGCTCAAACAAGTTCCACTTTGCTTAAATGATTTTGTTTGCTCATAGTTTGGATCTTGTTTGAAAGAAATGTTCTTGGTATGGTTCTCCTCCAACATGATATTATATATATATCCATTTGGAAAACCGATTGCTTCAAAGCACTCTTTGTAGTTGCTTTGCATTATCGCGCGAATATTTGAAGCTATCAAGAACATTTATCTACATAAGCATCGCGCTTAAATCTTATCCTTTGCCTTATGCTTATGTGTTGTGAATATGATCTTGAATTTCACTCCAATATACCACCGAAAAATATCTTCATATACTCCTTGTCCTTGATCCCACTGATGAGTTGTTACCCCCTCAAAGGCTTGACCTTGCTGCTATGAAGCTTCATCATTTTATTACACCTAACTCTCATGCAGGTTGTCTAGTTTATAAAGTTTTGTTTACTGACGGGTCCGAAAAGGAAGTTCCTTTGCCGCAACCTAGTTTGTTCAGTATTTTCAGGAAACCGCTGTCACTATCAAAGGAGGAATTGGATGAGCATCTAGGTGCGCTCAACTTCCACGCGCATCACTACCCCGAACACCAACAGGACACGCACATGGCGCCCCCTGAGGATATTACCGTGTACTACACCGGTGCATCCTGGAGCTCACACCAGGACGAGGGGCCTTCTTCGTCATACACTAGAGGCGCCCCTGCGTGGCGCACATGGGATGATTGATCTCCACTTAGGCCAAAAGCCTAAGCTTGAGGGGAGGTACACCGACATCTCACTCACTTTCATATCATATTCGGTCGGTACTTTGTATATCCATGTTTCGTTTTCTTTCTTTTTCGTTGTTATTTCTTGTTTTGATTTTATTTTCCAAAACCCAAAAAGACCAAAAATATTTCTGTTATTTCTCTTTGTTTACCTCTTGTGTACTTTTAGTACTGGTTTGCTTTATCTTTTAGTTTCAGTTTAGTATTCAAAAATCCAAAAAAAAAATTCTTTATTTGTTTGTTCCTTTCTTTGTTTGTTTCAAATTGAAAACCCAAAAATATTTGTTGTTCTTCTTCTTCGGTTTTGTATAGTTGTTGCAGAGTTCAACAGTCTTCCGTGACTCCATTGGAGCTTGGTTATCACTTCATATCATTCAAGCCACACAAGTGAAAAGCAATAATGACGATTTATGACAACTCGAGTTGTGGTGAGAGGCTGGTATGAACTCTATTTGTTTTTCATTTTTGTACATATACTCGCTCATGTGGACATGCTTAGCTGATTCGTATGAGGGGCAATGTTATTTAATGGATGCTTAGTAGTTCATGTTTTCATATGATCAGTTCCAATTCACTAATAGTATATAACATGTCATATAGATATTTGCTTGCATTGTTCTATTCATAAAAGGATATGACATGGTGGTATCCTCCTCTGAATGATTCACTTGAATTGACTTGGCACATGCTCACGCATGCTCATGACTGAAAAACAAAAAGTCAACTAGGCATTGATGATTTATTTTGCCTCAGAGTTCTAGTATCATTTTTATGCCTCCGTTAATTTTATTCTATCGCAAGCATGATTATGACGGTTATTGCTCTCTTGATTGTCGCTTCCCAGTCTATTGCTAGCCTTCACTTGTACTGAGCGGGAATGCTGCTCGTGCTTCCAAATCCTTAAAAACCAAGTTATTCCAAAGAGTCCACAAAAAATTCCTATGCATGGTATTTCGAACCATTCCAACTAAATTTTTGTGTGCTACCTTTAAAACCTTCAAAATACTTCTCATTTTGTGACACTGTTTTTAGCTCATGAGGACGGGGTGGATGTCTTTATGTCACCTGTCAAACAGACTTTACCACCGGACTAGCGGCATATACATCCGCTTATCCATTAATTTTGCAAAAAGAGCTGGCAAATGGGGTGCCTAGTCCCGATTAATTACAACTTTAACCACTTAATTCTCTTCATATTTTTGCCCTGATTTATCAGACAAGCAATGATACCAGTGAAATATCTGCATGTGTAAACAAAAGAGAAAGAGGGATGATCTGCCTTGCTGGTAGAAATAACGTCCTTCATGGGAGCCGCTCTTAAAAGTCTGGTTGGCAGGGGTCATATTGTACTTTCCATTTTCTGATTCGTTGACAGGAACAACCACCTCCCAAAACAAATTTTACCTCTGTTTTATAAATAAAAAGCTCTAGCACATGTTAAATCCCTGCTTCCCTCTGCGAAGGACCAATCTTTTATTTTTATGTTGAGTCACCATTCTTTCTTTGAGCACCTTCTCGAGAGCATAACTGTCATTCTTAGTGTAATTTGCTTGTCCCAGAATACAGTTAGCTGTGGTATAACTTTGATACTCTTATCTTTGATATTTTTACCTCTAGTCCTCACTTGAACTTCAGAGGTGCCTTGACATTTATGTTTTGCTCTACAAATAAAGGCAAGCGAGATACCACTTTATCATATCTTATTATGAACATTGCAATCCTGCACATAGATTTATTTCATGTTATTTATTCTTAGTGTGTTGGTATCTTTTCATAGTTCACATAGCTACCAGGTGGCATTATCTACATTCCTTTATTATGAATTGCCTAAGTACCTGATCATATAGTGAGAATATTTACATCATATGAAGCAAATGTGTTCGTAAAAGTTTCTTTTGTCGCACTCAGTTGTTAATTGAATTGCTTGAGGACAAGCAATAAGCTAAGCTTGGGGGGAGTTGATACGTCCAAAACGTATCTACTTTCCCGAACACTTTTGCTGTTGTTTTACCTCTAATTTGTGTGTTTTGAATGCAACTAACACGGACTAACGCTGTTTTCAGCAGAATTGCCCTGGTGTCTTATTTTTGTGCAGAAAGTCAAGTTTCGGGAAAATTCCCGAAAAATATCCTGAAGTTCCTATTTTTCCAGAAGACACACGGAGCCAGAAGACGAGACGGAGGCGGGCCACGAGGGCCCCACACCATGGGCCTGCGCGGTCAGGGCTGGACCGCGCCGGGGGGTGGTGTGGCCGCCTCGGGCACCACTTCGTGTCCCCCTTTCGACTACTTATTCGCCTTGACCTAAAAACCCGAGGGGGATCGACGCTTTTTCCAAAAACACTCCAGAGCTCCGCCGCCACCGAAAACCCTATTTCGGGGATCAGAAACTCCGTTCTGGCACCCTGCCGGGACGGGGAATTGGAGGAGATCATCACCATCATCATCACCGACGCCTCTCCATCAACCATCCATGATTCCCCCATCCATGTGTGAGTAATCCCCGATGTAGGCTGAAGGGGATGGTAGGGATTGGATGAGATCATTCATGTAATAGATATCAGATTGTTAGGGCATGGTGCCTAGTATCCGCTGTTAGTACTTTATGTCATTGTTGCAACTTGTTATGCTTAATGCTTGACACTAGGGCCCAAGTGCCATGATTTCAGATCTAAACATGTTATTGAATCATGAGGATAATTATTGTTTTAGATCATATCTGCAAGTTGTTTACACATATAATTGTCCGGAACCCGATGCCCCAAACTGACAACAATTGGGATAACTGGAGGGGATGGCTGTAATGTGAGGATCACATGTGTTCACGGAGTGTTAATGCTTTGCTCCGGTGCTTTATTAAAAGGAGCACCTTAATTACCAGTAGTTTCCCTTGTGACCCCGCTGCAAACGGGCTGGTAGGACAGAAGATGTTGTGCAAGTTTCTCATTGCGAGCACGTACGACTAAATACGGAACACATGCCTATGATTGATTATTACCTGGATACTTTATTATTATCTATCTGCAAATGCCCTACGCTTGACTATTATATGAATTATCTTATCCATGCAATGCCCGTTCATCCAACCCTATGCCTACAGTATTTTAATCCTGCTGTCTACTACAATTATTACTGCTGCTTTTATTTTACTGCTGCTATTATTTCACTACTGCTACTGCTATAAAACTATTGCTACTGATAAACTATGTCGAGCAAGTCTATTTCTAGGTGCAGTTGAACTGACAATTCATCTGTTAAGTCTTATAAATATTCTTTGGCTCCCCTTGTGTCGAATCAATAAATTTGGGTTTTACTTCCTTCGAAGACTGTTGCGATCCCCTATACTTGTGGGTCATCAATATGGCATGGCAAGAAACCCAAGTTGTCGTTCCTGAAGGTCTGGGGTTGTGAGGCGTACGTTAAGAAACTACAGCCCGACAAACTCGAACCGAAATCGGAGAAAGTCGTCTTTGTAGGGTATCCGCGGGAAACCATATGATACACCTTCTACAACCAAGCCGAGGGCAAAACGTTTGTCGCGAAGAACGACACCTTTCTCGAGAAGGAGTTTCTCGCCAAAGGAGTAAGTGGGAGGAAAATAGACCTCAACGAGATAGTTGACCCTGAACTCGAAATTCCGAGTGGCGCAACGGAAACTGTTCCGGAACCGTCCTCCACAGATGGAGTCGGAGCAAATGTCGAGGATGCTATTCTACCTCGTAGGTCTGGAACACGTGCCACACCAGAGTGGTATGGCAACTTGGTCTGCACCGTCTTGTTAATTGAACAAGACGAACCTACGAACTACAAAGAGGCTATGGAAGGGCCCGAGTCCGAGAAATGGCTTAAAGCCATGAAATCCGAAATAGGATCCATGTATGACAACAAAGTATGGACTTTGATGGAGATTCCCGAAGGGCGCAAGGCCGTCGAGAATAAATGGATTTTTAAGAAGAAGACTGATGCTGACGGTAATGTGACCATCTATAAAGCTCGGCTTGTCGCAAAGGGTTTCCGACAAGTTCATGGAATTGACTACGATGAAACATTTTCACCGGTAGCGATGCTAAAGTCTATTCGGGTTTTGCTAGCACTTGCTGCATATTACGATTATGAAATATGGTAGATGGATGTCAAAACAGCGTTCCTGAATGGCAACATTGAGAAAGAGTTGTATATGGTACAACCTGAAGGTTTTGTCGATCCAGAAAATGCTGGCAAGGTATGCAAACTTCAGCGTTCCATTTATGGACTGAAGCAAGCATCTCGGAGCTGGAATCTCCGCTTTGATGAGGTGATCAAAGGTTTTGGATTTATCCAAAATGCGAAAGAGACCTGCATTTACAAGAAAATGAGTGGGAGCTCGGTTGTGTTCCTAGTTCTATATGTGGATGATATATTACTAATTAGGGATAATGTGGATCTTCTGAATAGCGTGAAGAAATATTTAAACAGTAAATTTTCGATGAAGGACTTAGGAGAAGCTGCATACGTATTAGGCATTAAAATCTATCGTGATAGATCAAGGCATCTATTAGCGTTAAGTCAGAGTACTTATCTTGGTAAGATACTGAAACGGTTCGGTATGGAGACGGCAAAGAAAGGTTCTTTGCCTGTCATCAAGAATAAGGTATTGAGAAAGTCTCAGTGCCCTGTGACGGCACATGATAAAGCTGAGATGGCTAAACATCCCTATGCCTCAGCCATAGGTTCGATCATGTATGCCATGTTAAGTACTTGACCCGATGTAGCATTGGCTCTTAGTTTGACGAGTCGGTTCCAAAGTAATCCTGGAAAGGATCATTGGATAGCTGTTAAGAACATTCTTAAGCATCTCAAGAAGACAAAGGAAATGTTCCTTGTGTATGGAGACTGTGAAGAAGAACTTGGCGTAACAGGTTACGTTGATGCAAGTTTCTGCACAGATCCTGATGACTCAAAGTCATAGACAGGATATATTTTCAAGGTGAACGGTGGCGCTGTAAGCTGGAGAAGTGGGAAGCAACCTATAGTGGCCCAATCTACAATGGAATCGGAGTACATTGCTGCTTCAGAAGCCGCGAATGAAGCTGTATGGCTGAGAAAGTTCATCATCGAGCTTGGAGTGTTCCCTAGCACGCAAGACCCCATAACTCTCTACTGCGACAACACGGGTGCTATTGCTAACGCAAAGGAACCAAGGTCTCACTCAACTGCCAAACACATTCTCCGACGCTTCCATGTGATACGACAGTATGTACAGGAAGGCGATGTGAAAATTTGCAAAGTGCATACGGATCTGAATGTGGCAGATCCCCTGACAAAGCCTCTTCCACTAGACAAGCATGTAAAACACCAGAATGCTATGGGTGTTAGGCTTTTACCAAGTTGTAATCTAGAATAAATTGTACTCTAGTGCAAGTGGGAGACTGAAGGAGATATGCCCTAGAGGCAATTAATAAAGTGTTTTATTTATCATATCTCATTTGTTCATAATACGTTTTTGTATCATACTATAACTGCATTAAGCGAAAACATTAATACACGTGTGATATGAAGACAACCAGGTCCCTAGTAGCCTCTACGTTACTAGTCCATTGTGCAATCGAAGATCGAGGTTTCCCGATTATGTGACAATGGTGTCAGTTGACAATGGAGTCATATCGTTGATAGAATGATGTGATGGACATACCCAATATTTGTAGGACGTAGTCATTACGCCTTTGACCGTGAGATCAACTCTTATCGCTATTCCTTGAAGATGCTTTGATTGCATCAAACGTCATTGCTTATATAGTATGACAATAATGGTGTCCCTCTCGGGTATCGGAAGGGAGTATGTTGAGATGAGGGATCAAGAGCGGGATTTGCCAATCCGCATAGCAGGATAGATACTCCTGGGCCCACTCGGTGAGATTATGTCAAATAAGATTGCAAACATGTGACTAGGTCACGGGGACATATTATCACGGACGAGTAGAAGATGGTGTTGTCGATAACGAGGTCAAGCTAGGTATCATGATATCTATGAACGAGTCTCGAACACGCTAAGTATCGCCAGGCAAAAGGTTTAAGACTCGACGTCTAGGTTCGAACGATAAAGTTATTCGTTATCTCACAGGGATTAATTCTGGGTATCCAAGGTCCACGAATTAATCATTAATCGGAGAGCGTGCCTCGATTATGTCTGGCGAGATCTCGAACCGCTAGGGTAACACACTTTAGGGAGGATGACATTTATAATAGATTGGAAATAGAAGAGAAAATAAAAGAGAGCACCGGAAATGTTCCGGGAGAGTCCCGATGGAGATCGGAGAGCAACGAAATAGTTTTCGGAGCTAGAATTAATTAGATAAAATGTATTTGATATTAATTAGTTGAATTAATAATTAAATATATTTTTTATTTAATTAAATTCGAATTTAAAAGTCATTAAAAGCTAAATGGGCCTTAGAGTCCCATTAGGGGAAAATCCCAAAAGGGAAAAAGGAAAAAAAGGAGGGAGAAGGGCCAGCCGCCCTAGGTGGGCTGAATGGGGCCCACCTAGTGGCCGGCTGCCTCCTTGGCCGGCTAGGCCATGTGGGGATTAGTCCCACATGGCTTAGCCAAGGGAGATGGCCTCCTCCTCCACCTATATATATGGGTGCCCCTTTGCCTTTGAAAGACACACCAATTTCTCTCTCTCTCTCCCGTTTAATCGTGACTCCGCAATTGGAGTCGTGTACGGGGTGAGTGTTTCTCCACCATAAGCACACCGCCGTGCTGCTGGATTTCCGGTCCAAGTCTTCCGCTGCTCGTCCCTGGATCGGAGCTCGGAGGAAGTCATCTTCGCCGTACGTGTGCGATTCCCTGCGAGGTGCCACGCCTGTGGCGCTCGGAGGTCTTCTTCCTCTACACGACCTTGAGGTCGGCTTCGTCGGCTTCATCGACAACGCTTGTGCGGGAGCGTGATCCCCCCTTTTCGGTCTACAAGGGTATGTATATCGATCTCCTGCGTATTACTATATCTGCATAGAATAGATCCTGGCTAGTTTAAGGTTATCGTTGTTAGGAATTTTTTTGTTTTCTGCCTACGATCCCCTTCAACAACATCTCCTTTATATCTGACATGAATGGAGTATATTAATTTTCCCATCCAGCAAAATAAGAAAATCTGACTTGTGCAGTGCATTCACTTTGAGTTGAACTGTAGAAGGTGTTGACATAAGTTAAAAGAGACAATGTAACAACATCTGTAAACTACATACTCAAAATTTCCGAATCATGATTCATCAATTCAAGGGTACTACATACTCAAGATTTCCTAATTATGATTCATCAATTCAAGGCTATTACATTAAAGGAATAATGATCATGCATACAGCAATACACAACACATGGTGTGCCATTGGGCAAACATCATATCCACAAGTTTGACAAGGCCTAACTAATTGAGCTTGTTAAATTCTAAAAAAGTGTATTCCGCGTAGCATTTGAAATTCATGTTGAGTTGCTAAGAGTTACGAAAGAAGGAATTAAGCATTGACACTATAGCTTCACCCAAGCAAACAAAGCACCAAACAGAACATCCGGCTACACATCAAGGTAGTTTTCCATACAAGGAGAAATACCTCGGTTGTCAAATGTCACCCCGAGAACAAGAATTACAGAATATAGAGTTGTGTCCTTGGGTTTATATGTAACTTCTCAACATCCAGTTCGAATAATGTCTAAAACCTGCAACATACTACCTCTGTACCATAAACCATAATATATGACATGTTAGGTATTCCACTACGGACTACATACGGATGTACATAGATGTATTTTATTGTGTACATTCACTCGTTTTACTCAATGTGTAGCCGTATTGAAATACTTAAAGCATATTATATTATGTTATGGAGGGAGTAATATTTTTTTCGAAATCATCTACCATTAAGATGCTATGTATCAGAAATAATGGTGGCACACATAGTTTCATAACCAGTTCAAAACGTGGTCTCATGTGCCTCATCTTTTTTCCACCACCTTTTGTAGCCAGATACCATCAAATTCAACCAAGGAAAAATAATCCAGCTTAGTGTTTTTAATGTATGTTTTCTTAACTGTGTAGCCCAGGGTTTGAACTCATGGACCTAATTCTTAGCCTTTCTTCATCATTCATCATTGGCGCAAGTACATGCAGTAAAAAATATACTCTACATTACTGAACAAGAGTCCAGAAGCACATGTGACATGACGAATTCATGGTACTAAAGCTAACAACGGAGGCTTTCAGTTTGTAAACTATTTTTTACCTACTACTTCCTCTGAGCACACAAGAACTGCACGAATATTAAAACTTTTGCCAGCATCCAACAATTAGATAAACACACCATAAAACCCTACAACCTCTAAGCCCCCTAGAAACTGGACTGTGTGGTTGCTTCAGGTCGGAGACCCTGTCCGTCAGTCTGCTAGTTTGCGTAGAGCTGCATAGAATGCAGAGTAGTTTGCATAGGTACCTTCATAAAAGCTCTGCTATGCAGGCTGACAATTCTTTCATGGTGGTTAGTTGGCTAGGTTTCTAGCAATTCAGGTTCTGATGTTGTGTCATATCTGAACTTTGATCTATATCAGTTAATCGTTTTATGGATACTTGAAAAGGGACACTATCATGCATGCAGTTTAGTGTCATAGAGTTAGATGGTAGGCAGGAGTTTTCTGCTCAACTCAAGATCATGCAGGGAAACAGTTACCGTTCATGATCAGTCTTCCTTGCCGGTTAGCCTATCTGGAGAATATACGATTGTACATCATGTAGATGCTATTACTCTTTCATTAATCCAAGTTACTTGGGTAATATTTATTACTGATCTTGTCAGAATTTCAGGTTACCTTCACTAGAACTGCTGCATATTATTCCGATGCATAAAATCCATCTAAAAATCTGAATGGCATTAAAAGAAAAATCTTGTGGCCAATTCAGAAGTATAAACAACTCTCCATAATCGTCCAGGATTGAAGATGGAAAAATAAGATGAATCAATGGTGTTTTTAGACAAAACTCTTATTTTCTCACTGGAATTCTATAGATTCTAGTCCATACCATGTTAGATCAATAAGAACTGCAAATTTCGTATATCTGCATGTCGTTTAAAACTCAGTCAGAGCATTACGCAAAATATTGATGCCATCATCTACACCCATCCCGCATCTAGGCACATTGCATGGTGGGAGCATGAACGAACAACAATAGGGGGAAATCACCCAAAGTTTGCTTCAAAAGCGAAACATGAATCAGGCGAGAGAGAGAGAGGCGGACGATGGGAGGGTTGCAGATCTAGCTGTGAGCGCCAGGGTCGAGGGAGTCAACGGAGCACGGCCAACGCCGCCGCACGGCGTTGCAGCGCGTCCTCTTTGGCGGCGCGGCGATCCCAGCAGCCTCAGGCTCACATTGAAGCACGGCACCACCTCGCCGGCTCCTTGCACCATCTCCACCCGGATCCAGGCCGCCCCATGCTTGGGCACCCCACCACCGTCACCGCGCCGCCTTCCACGAGTCCGCACGAGATCTTGACCCTACGGCGGTGGGTGCTCGAAGAGCTGCAACGACGACTGCTGTCGGCGAGCTTCGCGGGGAGGGGCGGAGGGTGTGGCGGCAGAGCGGAGAGCTCGAGATGGAGGCAGAGCAGTTGCGGCAGCCGTGGCAGGTGTGGGGAACCCTAGCTCCTCCTACTCGTTGTTTCTCCGTGTCAAATCCTTCTACACCACGAGACACTTCCTGGCTTCCTGCCCGCGAAAACTGAGCAAACCGACTTTAGTGGGCACGAGGCAAGACGCACGAGAAGGCACGTGATCCATGAACTGCAGGCCCACCACGCGCCCAACACCAACTGCACACGTAAACATCAATGAGAAAGCGCAGAATCATGTGCCACCGACCTGTGGGTCCAAGCCGTAGATGCACGAGAGACCAGGGATTCTAGCCCGATTGTATGTTGTAGAGATACGCTTCCTCGCCTAGCCCATCACGGGCTCCTTTCTCTTGGCTTTCTGCTCAACAAAATCGCCTTCCTTTTTTTTTTGCCCTCAACTGGGAATACAAACAGTAGTATCTGGTCAGACCCATAAGCACTCAACACCACACGCACACACACCACAACTCACACACCTGCTGTGAGACTAAACTAGACCTACGACCTATACCCAGCACGTCCGGTATGGGATCTTTTTCCTCATGTGGCTTACAGATGACATGACGAATTCATGGTACTAAAGCTAACAACGGAGGCTTTCAGTTTGTAAACTATTTTTTACCTACTACTTCCTCTGAGCACACAAGAACTGCACGAATATTAAAACTTTTGCCAGCATCCAACAATTAGATAAACACACCATAAAACCCTACAACCTCTAAGCCCCCTAGAAACTGGACTGTGTGGTTGCTTCAGGTCGGAGACCCTGTCCGTCAGTCTGCTAGTTTGCGTAGAGCTGCATAGAATGCAGAGTAGTTTGCATAGGTACCTTCATAAAAGCTCTGCTATGCAGGCTGACAATTCTTTCATGGTGGTTAGTTGGCTAGGTTTCTAGCAATTCAGGTTCTGATGTTGTGTCATATCTGAACTTTGATCTATATCAGTTAATCGTTTTATGGATACTTGAAAAGGGACACTATCATGCATGCAGTTTAGTGTCATAGAGTTAGATGGTAGGCAGGAGTTTTCTGCTCAACTCAAGATCATGCAGGGAAACAGTTACCGTTCATGATCAGTCTTCCTTGCCGGTTAGCCTATCTGGAGAATATACGATTGTACATCATGTAGATGCTATTACTCTTTCATTAATCCAAGTTACTTGGGTAATATTTATTACTGATCTTGTCAGAATTTCAGGTTACCTTCACTAGAACTGCTGCATATTATTCCGATGCATAAAATCCATCTAAAAATCTGAATGGCATTAAAAGAAAAATCTTGTGGCCAATTCAGAAGTATAAACAACTCTCCATAATCGTCCAGGATTGAAGATGGAAAAATAAGATGAATCAATGGTGTTTTTAGACAAAACTCTTATTTTCTCACTGGAATTCTATAGATTCTAGTCCATACCATGTTAGATCAATAAGAACTGCAAATTTCGTATATCTGCATGTCGTTTAAAACTCAGTCAGAGCATTACGCAAAATATTGATGCCATCATCTACACCCATCCCGCATCTAGGCACATTGCATGGTGGGAGCATGAACGAACAACAATAGGGGGGAAATCACCCAAAGTTTGCTTCAAAAGCGAAACATGAATCAGGCGAGAGAGAGAGAGAGGCGGACGATGGGAGGGTTGCAGATCTAGCTGTGAGCGCCAGGGTCGAGGGAGTCAACGGAGCACGGCCAACGCCGCCGCACGGCGTTGCAGCGCGTCCTCTTTGGCGGCGCGGCGATCCCAGCAGCCTCAGGCTCACATTGAAGCACGGCACCACCTCGCCGGCTCCTTGCACCATCTCCACCCGGATCCAGGCCGCCCCATGCTTGGGCACCCCACCACCGTCACCGCGCCGCCTTCCACGAGTCCGCACGAGATCTTGACCCTACGGCGGTGGGTGCTCGAAGAGCTGCAACGACGACTGCTGTCGGCGAGCTTCGCGGGGAGGGGCGGAGGGTGTGGCGGCAGAGCGGAGAGCTCGAGATGGAGGCAGAGCAGTTGCGGCAGCCGTGGCAGGTGTGGGGAACCCTAGCTCCTCCTACTCGTTGTTTCTCCGTGTCAAATCCTTCTACACCACGAGACACTTCCTGGCTTCCTGCCCGCGAAAACTGAGCAAACCGACTTTAGTGGGCACGAGGCAAGACGCACGAGAAGGCACGTGATCCATGAACTGCAGGCCCACCACGCGCCCAACACCAACTGCACACGTAAACATCAATGAGAAAGCGCAGAATCATGTGCCACCGACCTGTGGGTCCAAGCCGTAGATGCACGAGAGACCAGGGATTCTAGCCCGATTGTATGTTGTAGAGATACGCTTCCTCGCCTAGCCCATCACGGGCTCCTTTCTCTTGGCTTTCTGCTCAACAAAATCGCCTTCCTTTTTTTTTTGCCCTCAACTGGGAATACAAACAGTAGTATCTGGTCAGACCCATAAGCACTCAACACCACACGCACACACACCACAACTCACACACCTGCTGTGAGACTAAACTAGACCTACGACCTATACCCAGCACGTCCGGTATGGGATCTTTTTCCTCATGTGGCTTACAGACGTGAAACTGAGACTTTATTAACGAATACTGTTCCCCATGAACAGTACGCCCTGCTACTGTTCCTAATGAACAGTCCCGGTGAGCCGCACGAGTCGATCCTAGAGATCGAACCCGCGTGGGCTGCCTGGCCACTGCCAGTGCAAACCACCGAGCCACGCTCGGTCCTCAACAAAATCGCCTTCCTTCCTTCCCCTCTCTCTTCTTCTCTTCCGGCCCTCTCACACTCAACGCGAACCAGGACCCGCCTCAGCGACACGAAGCTCGCCGCGCGCTCGCCTCGAGATGGTAAGCGCGATCCGCTCCCCATTTCCATGCCGCCGCCGGCCCACCGTTCCCAGCGCCGGTCGCCGCATCCGTACGCGGATCTAGTCCGGTGGTCGTGAAAGGATCTATTCCTCGCTGTCGTTTGAATTCGTCGAGGGTTTGGGATCGATCGGAGGGAGAGATGCTAGGGTTTTGGCGGAGTATGCGGGGAGTTCGTTGCGTGATTTAGGCATTTAGCGGATCCGTGAGGGTCTGGGGCCGAGGGGTGGATTGGTTGCACGTGGTTTCTGCGGCATTTCTCGTCTCGAATAGGAGTTTCGCTTGTGGCATATCAATGCCTGCGCTAAAGCTGTTAGGTAGGTTGCGCACTGGAACCAATGCCGGTGGATTGGTGAGCGACTAGGTGCTACTGGGCTAGGCTATTGATAGATTTGTGGATCGTAATTTGTTAAGGTAGCCGTAGTAGTTAAATCAGGGTTAATCAGCGCCTTCGGATATAGCTTGCTGCAAAATGCTCCGGGGAGTTCATTTCGAGTGCCTTGTGTCACCAGCTTTGACGTGCATTCATCTGACACTGAAGTTGTTTTGTCATGGCCATAGTATATGACAGCTGATGTATTAGTTATTTGAGCGACATGCATTTTATGCTGATTCCTACAAGTTTTTGTGGCTTTAAGGATGTTTTGAGGCCTGGAACATTGGAGACTCTATTCTGATATTATTAATCTTTATGAAGAAGCAATTTCTCGTTAAGTCGTTATAAATGCTGATGTAGACTTATGTGACCTGTTAGTGTAATTCATAATCTGGCTGCAATGAGTGACCAATAGTTTGTTTCAGATAAGTTGGTTTATTTAGCGGTTCAGGCTGTTAAGCGATACCTTGTCTCAGACTTATATCTGTTAGATTTCATCCTAATCTTGGTATTAGTTGTCTCACTAGTGTTACTTGCTCTTACACCTCATATTTGCTTGGTGTTCTTGTCAAGTTTAAGCATTTGATAGATGCATCTACCCTTGTTTTTTTGTACACAAATGCTACTAGTATTGTCAGTTAACATATGAAAGACAGAAGAAGGATGTTGTTTGAAGGATGCGAAGCTTCAGATGCTTCCATCCTGTATGTAGAGTATGTTTGACCTCCTGTTGCCATTTAGGGGATTACCTCTGAAGCCTGGAGCAGTATAATATTATTCTGTTACTCTTTGGGAAGTTCGATTACCGTGTTATAAGTTTCGGCAGTCTTATTATTTATTGCACTTGGATTTGGAGAATATGCTTGACATTCCCTGTTGATTGAGATCTTAAACTGTTACTGTCTGAGATAAATCAGTCATCGGATAAGTCACTGTGCCGAAGTGGATATTAGAAATCTGTGCTAGCTGTTGATGGTGCAGCATGTTACATGCCTGTAGTATTTACTGCATTTCCTCTGATTTTCTGTGCAGGTCGCACTTTTACATTAGCTATGCTAGTTTGTTTCTCGTCATCTTTTCAAAATGGTGAAGCTGACAATGATAGCCCGTGTCACTGATGGCCTTCCATTGGCGGAGGGGTTAGATGATGGTCGAGATCTGAAGGATGCTGACTTCTACAAGCAGCAAGCAAAACTGTTGTTCAAAAACTTATCAAAAGGGCATCATGATTCATCAAGGCTGTCAATTGAGACTGGACCATACCTTTTTCAGTATCCTTAATCTGTATGTTACCTGCAGCATTTTGGCTTTGTTTCTCTTTGGATAAAATGTGATCCATCCATGATTTTGTTGTCAAAGTTTTTTGTTCCAAAGAGAAATAGAACCATGCAACTTGTGCAGCCTAATTGTATATAACTAGCTACTTTCTAAATCCTTCATGCCATAGTTGCTTTATTAGTAGTTGAAGTTGCTTCTGCAAAATAATGACAATTTTAGGAACTTTGGTACCCTTGTAAAATTCTAGGCCACACATCTAAATTTTTGTATGCTTTATGACATAATAAACGGTTACTTTTTGGTTAGCGTATCTGTTTATATAGAACCTGCTTATTCAGATCTGCCTTAGCATTTCAAAGAGGCAAAGGTAACATACTGCTACTGCTTAAAGAAGTTGATGACTTCAAATTCTTCAACACTAAACAGTTTCTTGGACTGCACTCTTCCTTTTTACATCTACAACACCTTTTGTAATGCGCTATATGTATTCATGATGCTTTTGCATGTAGATAAGTAGATTGCATTTAGTAAGATGCATGCTAATTTGCTGATACTGTATATTGAGAAGGAAATCCTCTTCTGTAGTTGTAACTTCTTTCCTTATTAAAATTATTGTGGCGCTCTTGTTGCACCTTGATTCAACAAAAACAGTTACATCATTGAGGGCCGTGTATGCTATTTGACAATGTGCGACCGTTCTTATCCAAAAAAACTTGCGTTCCAGTATTTGGAAGATCTAAAGAATGAATTTGAGAGGGTCAATGGCAGCCAAATTGAAACTGCCGCAAGGCCATATGCTTTCATCAAATTTGGTACGGTTTTTGGATCTCATATGAAGATTCTTCATGTTCATTTTCTTAATAGCTAGTACTTGATAGCTTATAGATGTCTATGTTTAGACACGTTCATACAGAAAACCAGGAAACTGTATTTGGATACCAGAACCCAAAGGAACCTTGCCAAGTTGAATGATGAGCTCTACGAGGTGCATCAGATAATGACTCGCAATGTTCAAGAAGTTCTTGGTGTGGGTGAAAAACTAGATCGTGAGTTTCACACTTCCATCTTATGTTCATTAATGTAGCGTTTGCTTCGCCATATTTTTCTGGATTGATAGACATGTGAACGATTTCTCTGCATATTTGGATATAGCTGGAACATATATGTGAGTGTTTACCCCAAAAGGCATCAGTGAGTAGGGTGTCTGTTAGGTTCAGAATCTAATTTTGTTTCAGTGCTCTATGTGAATTTTCCCTTGGACTATAGTTTTTTTGTGCTATGTTTTTCGTCAATAGGACCTTTTCTCTTATATTTTTTATAACACATGCTTCTTTTGAAATCCCTTACTGTATATAAAGGTATTATTACTGCCTTAATGCTATGTTTTCGTGCTAGTACAATTTTTCGAAAACACTTGCACACCTTTTGGGCACTTATTTTTTTGACACCATTTTCGTATTTTGAACTTCTTTGCTGTGGACGCTTCCTTTTTTAGCAAGACTTGTCCTGCTCTATCAAATGTGTTGTTACATTTTATAACCCTCAGTCATGTCAATTAACTGTTACTCAAAGAAAGTTTTTATTCGTTTCTTGCAGAGGTGAGTGAAATGTCTAGTAGGTTGACCTCTGATACCAGAATGTATGCAGACAAGGCAAAAGATCTCAATCGCCAGGTATCGTCCGCGTAACTTCATTTTCTGCTCCAGTATATATGTATCCGAGGGCCGAGGCTCCAAGCAGCTAAGCTTAGTAGGAATACTAAAACTAATGAGAATCTGTATTGGACACGAGATAAGCATGGCTCGTTTTTGTTCATGGTAGTGTTGTCATATTTGTTTTTCATTATCTTAAGTGAAAGGAGTCTTGAGGTAAATCTACTTGCTCGGTGAATCATGTGTCATCTTTTTCTCAAACTTATTAGTTCAAGACTCCATAATTAGATGTAGGCTACGTTTGGTATTACAGTGGATTATGATAATTTCCGATTGCCTAACCAACTTGTGCTATTTTACCTTTTGGTTACCATCTTTTTTAATTTCCGTGGCTCTTGTTTGCAACTGATTATAAAATAAGTTCTGCTCAACACAGTCGAGTAGCCACAAACTTAGCCATGTATTGCCTTTCCCCTTCATGCATCTGATATTAGTATGATTGGTCACTTCCAGCAAATTCCATCCTAACTTGGTTCCATTGTGATCTTCCACAACCTGTCAATTAATGCTTAGCAATATGATTCCATCTTCTATTTGGTAAACATAGAAATTCCAAAAAAAATTTGTGCAATCCTATGCTCGTTGTTCGGTATGGGAATCTTGCATGCCTTACTATGCCCTGTCTCTGTTGTTAATACTGGTTATATCTTGTCTGGTTGAGTTGATTGTTAAGTATATAACGGCTACCTGATGCACTCCACTTTCTTCTGAGGAAGAGATATGGTTATCATTTCATTCCATCGAAAAAGAACAGTTTTACACGGCATTCAAGAGGCACAAGACACATACAACGGTAGGCTAGAAGAATAAAACATGATATGGGCATACGGTCCCAAACTATCTATCTCTGCATTGAACAACCTATCTAAGGGGCTAAGGGCGCTGAGCCTGCCATCTGGTCAATACACCACTTCACCCACATAGTTTACAAACTATTCCCTCCTTTCCATATTATAAGATGTTTTACCTTATTCGGAATCGGATGTATATAGACTATTTTAGGATGTAGATTCACTCATTTTGCTCTGTATGTAGTCCGTATTGGAATCTCTAAAAAGGCTTATATTTAGTATAACAGAGGGAGTAGATCTTTTTCTTATTTATCTGATACCCTTGCCTCTTGTCATTTTCAGGCCTTGATTCGGAAGTATGCGCCTGTTGCCATTGTGATTGGGATAGTAGTGATGCTCCTTTGGGTCAAGAACAAGATATGGTGACCGAGTGAAGCGCGGACATCCTTCATTACAAGATGGAAACTTCTCAAGATCCCGGTGCACCATATCGTCGATTCTAGTTTAACAGTCGCTTCTACAGCTTATCCCGCATCTGCCTATTCAAGCGAGAGTACATTTTAGCTGCCTATTCCTCCCAAAGAAGAGTACTAAACAGTAAACCTAAGCCTGCTGTGTAGTATAGACTACCCTGATGGACGAGTTCCATGAATGACCCTATGCTGATGTATTGAGTTCCATGACTTCTGGGAGCTGCACATTCCATGAACTAATACATGTGTAGAGTTGGCATTTCGATCTCCGAAATGATAAATGTTTCTTTTTGCTAGCGCTCAGATTTCAGGCTGATCGACAAGTATCAGTCTGTGTCGTGTGTGTGCATGTTCTGGAACGTTTGTACCGCGATGAAGTTTGTTCAGCAGGCTGCTGGTGAACGGACAGGTCATTTCATTCCCACATTTCCAATTCGATCGGTTGATGAATGTTTTGGTCCTGAGATTTGACATGATTATAGTCGAAATTGCCTTGTTTACTGTAGAATTCTGCCTTAATTTCTTACAGTTCAACCCAAACCCCAAGAACTAGTACTGCTAGCACCGGAAGCCAAGCACCCTGCCGTCTACCGGCGAGACGCCGACGCGGCACACCTTGGAGGCCTGCACCCGGTGCGTCAGCACCTTCAGCATCTTCACCCTCCCCTTGAACACCAGCAGCGAGTCCACCTCCATCACCGTGGCAGCGGCGGCCGGCTGCTGCGCGGCGATCTGCATCGGCGGCGGCATGGCCGCGGGGAAGGCCTGGACGGCGAAGGTGGCGGTCAAGTGCTTGGTGGTGCCGCTGTCGATGAGGCCCGCGGGGATGTAGATGGCGCCGATCTCCCCGCCGGCGTAGGCGACGCGGAGCGAGCTGTCGAAGTGCGCGAGCGGCGCGCGGTTGGGGTTGCGCACGGTGGCCAGCTGCTCGAAGGTGAAGGCGACGGTGCCGTTGGCGGCGGCGAAGGACGGCAGCCGCACCGCGGACACGGCGATGTCCGGAGGGCGCGGGCGGAAGAGGAGGAACAGCGCCGCCGCGGTCCCGCCACAGGCGAGAATGAGGAAGAGCGCCGCCAGGAGGCAGGACGCCAGGGCGGAGGTGCGCCGCCGACGCCGCGCGGGGCGCTCCGGCTCGTAGTAGTACGGGTACCAGGGACTCGGCGACGGCGGCCTGTCGGTCGTCGCGACGGGAGCCGCGCGGCCCTCCGGCGCGTAGTACGGCCCCGGCGGCCTTGGCACGGTGGGGGCCGGAGCCTCCTGAGCCGCGTGACCCTCTGGAACGCCGTTGGGCTGCCCGGGTGGCCTGGCCACGTCCCGAGCCGTGCCGCCGTGCGGCTGCTCCGGCGGCCTGGACACGGCGGCGACGGGAGCCTCGGGAGTCGCGCGGCGCTCCGGCGTGCCGTAGAGCTTCCCCGGCGGGCTGGCTACGGCGGCGACGACGGGAGCCTCCCGAGTTGCGCGGCCCTCCGGCGTATTGGAAGGCCTGGCCACGGCTGGGGCGACGGGAGCCTGTCGAGTGGCGCGGCCCTCCGGTGGCCTGGCCACGTCGGCGAGGAGAGCCGCGCGGGCCTCCGCCGCGTGGTTCGTGGCCGGCCGAGGCTGCGGCTCCGGCGGCCTGGTCCTGACGGTGACGGGAGCCTCGTCGCCCTCGGCCGCGCGGTAGGGCCTCCTCCCCTGCCCCAGCTGCTGGTGCCGCCGCTCCGGTGGCCTGGGCACGCCGTCGGCGGCCGCGGCCGCGGCCTCGCGTTCTGTCGGCGGCCGCATGCGCGGCGGGAGGGGAAGTGGTTGCTGCGGCCGCATGCTACTCCCTTTGCCCTGTGTGTGAGCGTGTCGCTCGCTCTCTTTGTTCTCTTGCGCCGCTTTACCTTGGCACCACAACGACAGCGACAATAATAATGTTGAATAATGTTGTTGGGTGGCATGTGCGTGGCCGTGCCCGGGCGGAAAGGGAGAGGAGTGGCTGTGGGAGTGAGCTGCTTGCTCAGTGGAGGAGCTTTTGCGCTTTGGAGACTTCTCTTCCAGATGAGACCGAGCTGCTGCGGCACTGTGTGATCTCTGGTGGTGGTGTGAAACGGGTGACCACGGCACGGTCAGGTCGACACCAACGATGCAGGGAGGCGAGTTTATCAGGTTCTGTTGCGCGGTAGTAGGTCCGTAGCCGTAGGTGACCAACAGGCTGAATTTCCTCTCTCTTTTTCTCGTTGCTCCCCACAGCTTCAGAGACACACTTCCTTGTTTTGTTTAATTTTTCTTTTTACCTTTGCGTAAAGCTACGAGATCTTTATCTAGAAAAAAGCTACATGATCTTAGTCTTTAAGCAACGTGCCGCGTTGGCTGTGCTCTGTTTTGCTGCTACGAAGCAAACAAATACGACGCCATTGGGTGGTGTTGCTCGGGCATTGAGCAGCATACGATGATGCTCTCTTTGTTCTGTGACTATGGTTGGAAACGGAACGGCAACTTGTTTAGCTTCTTTTTTGAAGTATTATGAGTACTTCGGTTTTCAAAAACACTTAATGTGTTTGGATGTACTGACTGTGGCTTCAAAAGCTAAAGTACCCTCCAAAACTACATTTTTTGCTTAAATGAAAACTAAGGTCCCGATCTATTTTTTTTCTAGACTGAAGTATTCTTTAAAACTGAAGTATTCGTTAGCCCGTCGATGAAATATTTCAATTTTGTAATACTCTAATTTCGAAAATACTGGGCTGCCAAACCACACATAGTTTAACACATATAAAGCACGAAATTTCTTGAAAATAGTTTTACATAGTTGACACTAAGACACTATGTTGATAGAATACAATTTTTAGACAAATGTATGGTTCAGCAGCTATAAAGCACCACTAAGACGCTAAAACACTATGTACGCCATTTTTTTTAGAACCATGCAGGAGCACTGCATGTATTAACATAGATAGAAAGAGAGAAAACCAGGCGGACTGGCTGTAGGTCTTACAGAACTGGCCGAAGCCAAGGAAAAAAATAAAGACAACATATTTACAAACGACCTTACAAGCTCAAAACGACCAAGGGAAGTAAACCCAGTCTAAAATTTCAGTCAAGATTCAAGCGACCTGCACTTGCTAGATTCCATTGTTTGGCCTCATTCTTGATGTGTTCAATTAGCACATTTATGGGTTTGACAATTTTATCAAACACTCTCCGATTTCTTTCCCGCCACACCTCCCAAGCGACCAACACAATCATCGTATCCAGCTTTCTTCTAGTTGTTCCTGTAAAGAGTACTCTGGTATGCACCCACCATTCTCTTAAATTATCTTGGATTGAGGGTGTCACCCTCTGAATATTTGCCCAACTAAGAATCTGTCCCCATATAATGTTGTCGACCGCACATCCCATAAAGAGATGTTGTGCATTTTCTTCAACCGAGCCACAAAAAGAACAGCTGGCGGGATGGGGTAGGCCTCTTCTTTGAAGTCTATCGGCAGTCCAAACTCTCCGGCGAATGAAGTTCTTCAACCGAGCCACACTATGTACGCCATGGTCTTGCATGTAGGCAACACATGTTTTGCTGGGCTGTGTATGCGGAAACTCTCCGTATTCGTTTTTCCAGAAATTCCGTTTCATTTCTGTTTTTTATTGGAATATTGCTTTATCAATTTCCTTTGTCGTTTCCGTTTTAGAATATTCTGTTTTCGTTTCATATCCGCAAAGTACTGTTTTAGTTTACCTTTTTTTGCTCTACGTTTCTACCCCGCAAAAACTATTGTATCAGCATAACGATGTCAAAAAGGCAAAATGGACAAAAAAAATTCCGTCGCCGGGACTTGAACCCGGGTCTCTCGGGTGAGAGCCGAGTATCCTAACCACCTAGACTACGACGGAAGTGTGCTAGTATCCTGCGTTTGCATTATTCGATCATTAGTCCAATCTCGCAGCAACCAAATCGCTCTCTGCTGGGCCTGAGACTCGCAAGTCGCAACATACAGCCATAGAGGGCCCTATCCAGTTAGTCATCAAGCCGGGCCGGCCTTTCTTACACTAGAACGACGAGAGGACGACAACAAATGCACATTTCGCACTCAAAAAGCAAGAAACACACCTCTCGCTCGCCGATTCCCTGAAGCGCCGGCCGGAGAAGAGAGGTGGCCCGTCAACCCCGGACGTCCGCGGCGCGGCGGAACCGCTATGCCTCCGACAGAGGAATGCACGACAGTTGTCCAGATTAACCACATCCGCACGCCTACCAGGCAAACCGGAAGTTGCGAGCTACCACGAGACACGCCTATAAATTGGTGGCCGCGTCCCTCTCCCTGATCACAGCAGCCAGCGCATTCATCGCACACTAAACCAACAACCATTTGGACAAGCATCCTCGAACTAAATCCACCTTCAGCAATGGCCGAGCACGTGAGCCACCAGGCCGGCGCGGCGGTTGGCCACGCCCAGGTACGTCAGTCTCTCGCGCAAATATTCCGGCCGGCCTGCCGCCGACGTCCTGATCAGGCCGTGCATTAACGTGGATGCCCGCGTTGCAGGACACCACCGGCCATGTGGCGCACGACGCAGCGGGGACGGCGCACGACGCGGCGGGCGCGGCTCACGACGTGGCTGGGGCGGGTGCCAACCAAGCCGGCGGCGTCCTCCAGGAGGTCGGCGGGCAGGCGCACCTGGTCGCCCAGAGCGTCACCGACGCCGCCGCGGGAGCCGCGGAGACCGTCAAGAACGCCACCGGCCTCGGCGGCAACTAGGCGGCCCCGCACGCGCGGCGTATGCGTGGCTCTGCCTGATCCCGTCAACTGGGCTTTGGATTGATCCACGCATGCAGCTGGACCCCAACGCGCATCGGTCTATCTATATGGCGCGAGGCTGAAACGATCAGTCGATCAGCCGAGCATCTATATATACCCATCTTTGTTTGTTTTGTTTTCCCGCTACTTGTTACTGAAACTAGCTAGAGTGGTTTGGTTCTCGCCTGTGGACTGAGCTGAGAATCGAGACTCTAGCTCTGGTTTAATTTGTCTCGTCCCACTATGTAAGGTGCGACGTGGTATGAATAACAAGTACTCCCTCCGTATCTAAATTGCTGTCGTGGCGTCGATTTTACAAAAGAAAAAACCGTCTTTTTCTCCTCGTCGTAGCGTTCGTCCCTCCCGATGGCGTCCCCAACTACTGTTCCTCCTTGCATAAGTCCCCGAACCCGGTTCCTTCTCCTCCTCGGCGCCGTCCCCATTCCCTTATACTCCTCGCCGACCCGCCGTCTCCGTCCCATACCAAGTGAAAGCTCAAAACTCCGCCGTCCCTGTCCTAGTCTCCCCTCGAAAAATGTTGATTTTTTACAGGAAGGACAAATTCCGGCTGGACCAGGTGGCGGCGTCGTGCGCTTGGTCGAGGGAGCATGGTGCGGTGCTCACGCCAAGTGCTTGCCACTAGGACGCGACGACACCGATATGAGACTTGGAGGGGTGCTAGATTGGTGCGCATGGCGGCGGAGATGCTGGACTGCCATGCTTGCCACCTCCCCCTCAAACACCCTATCTTCAAGGTAAGATCAATCGAACCAACACGCCTCGATCGTCTTTCCTTCCCCTGCGGATCAGTGACTCAGCCTTATTTACTCAAGCTAGTCTCAGTCTTGTTCTTTGATTCCCATGCTGCAGTGCGACACGGACCATCTGGTGTGCTCCTCCTGCCGCGGCATCCACGGCGAGACCTGCGGCCGCCCAGTCGCCCACTCCACCCTCGCCGAGGCCTTCGCCACCGCAGCCTTCATGCCGTGCGACTACCAGAGGTACGGCTGCGACTCTGGCTACGTCCCCTACCACCAGGCTGCCGACCACCGGCTCACGTGCCAGTACGTGCCCTCCGGCTGCCCGGAGCGATGCGGCTTCTCCGGCTCCCGGCAGAATCTCCTCAAGCACATCTCCGGCATCGAGCACTCGCGCACCATCATCGTCGTCCGCTACGGCAAGACCGGCGTCCTCAGCCTGCCCCTCTCCCAGCGCTGGCAGGTCCTCGTCGGCGAGGAGGATAAAGATGACCCACACCGGAACGTGTTCCTGGTGTCCTTGAGCGAGCGCAGCGCGGAGGTGGTGGAGGTGTCACTGGTGTGCGTCCGGGCGGACGGCGGGGCGCCGCAGTTCTCCTACAAGATCGCCGTGGAGCACTCCGACGATGGCACGAGACAGACGCTGGAGTCGCCGGTGATGAAGACCAGCTCCCTATCCAACGGGGCGCCGGCACCAGGCGAGGTGAAGTGCTTGATGGTGAAGAAAGAGCATCTGTCCGGCGACATTGTCCCCCTCAGCATCCGAATCGACAGGCTCGCACATCCTCCACCCTTTAGTCCCAAGTCTCCTCCTTTTAGTCCTAAGCCTCCTGCTTACAGCCCTACACGTCCATTTAGTCCTATGTCACCCCTTTTAGTCCTACCCATCCGTTTAGTCCTAAGCCGAATCCTAGGCGTTCGTCTAGTCCTAAGCCTCCTCCTGTTGCTTCTCCTCCTGTTGCTGCCATAGAAGTAAAATGCTCCAAGAGGACCAGGAGAGGAACTTAGTAACAGCTATAAGGAAAACATGCCAGCAAGCTAGTTTGTAGCAGCAAAATGGTAGTACCAGTTAGTCGTGTCTCCATGTTTGTTTGTTGTCTTAAATCTAGTCTACCAGCTTCGAGGAATAACCGAGTCCAAAAAACAATGATGTGTTGTATTATGTTGTGATGTTACCATGTTTTAGCTGCATGCATGAACATAAATAATTACTCCTATATTTGAAGCCTAAATTTTACTGAAAGTCGTGTTAATGCCCATCACAGTTACAAATGGGTTTGGCTTGTCCCTAGCGAAAGGGATAGATTTTGTTCCCCAATGAAAGGGGAAGTTTTTTCGAAAACCAGGAAACAACAGACCGGTTCAGTGATAGCATCTACAGAAACATGAGCATGCAAACGAGAAGCAGGGGCAGGACACAAAGCAGTGATCCATTCCATCGTGAGCAAGATTACCTGCAGCATCACACTCAGCTCCATGGTTGTGACTGCGAAGGACATCAGCACGGCACAGTTGAAAGGACATCATCACAGTCTACAGACAGTTGTCTTCGCTTCCACCAGGGTCCAGGAGAAGATGCTGAGTTCGCACTCACCACTGAGTATCCCGAATCTGCATATTCAGACTGGCCCTTCTTCAGACAAATAGGTTCATGAACAGAGGAAAGACAGATCTCCGGAGTAACCCCACTGCCTGCCCGGCAAAACCGTGCCAAAGAGCCGTGGAGAAAACTTCTGCTCTTGTTCTATATCTATATCAGGTCGGACATGCGATGAGAATGTCATGTTGCATTGAAACTGTTACAGGTTCAGGCAGCTCCAAGCCATGCCATCGTTGTTGTGCTTCATCCTTACCCCTCGTGTCTCTGAACCTTCAGACACTGGATCATTTTTTTGACCTTCTGTTCCAAACTGACCGTTCGACAAACTCATCAGCGATTCAAGCAGCTGGTAAACATAGTGAAGCATTTCAATGTTGCACAGTCACACACGTTGTCAATGAACATATATCTACCAAGTCCAACTTGTTTTAGTAAAGGTCCTTACACAAAACACCCTACGATGAACTGAAATCCACTGTTAGTTAGTTCAGTAGCGCACCTTGCGTGTCTGCCACACATCAGCTCTCCCAGAACCCTGCTGATGCACACGGCAATAAGAAATTTTACACAGACGACCATGTCTAAGAAGATAAGTACCCGAAATAGCTGAAGCGAACAGCAGGGCCACGGCGTCACAACGTCACATAAAGATCTCTTTCATCTGCCTCTCACCTGCCAGTAAATTGATACCCTCGTTTGAGGCCGTTACACCTCAATTTGGAGTACTCGATGTCAAATCAGGTGGTGGTTAATACCAGGCAAAAGATCATGAAAAATGCTCGCCTCCATAAACAACAACAACGAACGCCTTTCATTCACAAGCAAGTTGGGGTAGGCTAGAGGTGAAACCCACAAGATCTCGAAACTAACATAAAAACATTCTCCGTATAGGATGCTCAAATAAAAACATTCTCCCGGAGCATAAATGCACTACTGCTGCAGTATATATAGGAATGAAGACAGAAATGACTAATTCAATGTAGTGAACTCAAAAATCTAAGTGAGTTTCTGAAACAGAAAATGCATCAGGCTCAACATGTATATCTGAAAGCCTGTGTGACTTCAAATGTGATATGTTTTCTTTAAAAAGGAATACCAGGCTCAGGTACACATCAAAAACAAAACGATACACCTATGCAGGCTGCTGATAACCATGACGATGCAACGCGAAAACTGTGTAAGCTGACCAAACATTTCTTGAGAAATTACCAACATGACAAAAGCCCAATAATAAGTATTAACAGTAATAGTTTGTAGTTGCTTATGCAAGGTCAGTGGGAAGGCGGGTATACCCCTGTACTGGATATACCTTTTTTTTTTCAAAACGGACTACATAGACCTATTGTTACACACCTACAGAAGTTTCAGTCATAGAAAAAGCTGAAAGTGAATTCCATTTTTAAGTACTACACAAACGAACCTCTAATACAGTTATTTCGTACAGAGTAAGAATGGGGATATTAGTAAACGTAGATGCGCCACTCTACATGGCCCCAACCTACATGAAAATATTTTTTCAGGAAAGGAAGAACATCATATGTATATGTAACAACACCAGTCTTAATGAACTGAGCATGGTGATCGCAACAAATACTGGGAAGCAAGAATCGTGCATACAAATCGAAAAATTCTGCACCATTGCTAAGAAAAATTCTGATCAATCAAGCGGCAAAAGCAGGCATATGTGCCTTACATATTTAAAGGAGCAACCCACCAAGTATACAGAGAAATAATTTAACCAAGTATCCATTTATCTGTTGAATTCAGAAGTTTGATACTATTTCCTGAATAATTTATATGTGTTTAGAGCAGGAATTGAACATACTGTACTTTTGCCACTACATGGGTTCTCACTGACCAGAAGCTCAAATAGATTGGTATTTGGAGATGAACACAATTATCATATCTACTCGGTCCATCCCTCTGCTGTTATATGTACCCAATCCACCACCATTAACTGGTTTTTTAGCCAACTTGTCAAGCATTGGTATCTTAATCTTACCAGTTTTAGACTCCTAATTGCATCTTAAATCTTAAATTTTCTGAAAGAAGCTTTTCACACTTTTTCTTCCACAATTTCTCAGGGAACCTTGGTACCATTTCCCCTCCTGATTTGTTGCGAACAAATTATATGTGTATATACATCCATGAATTTATGTCAGACTTAACAGAACTCAAATCCCCTGGACAAATAAATCCTGCCACACTAAACTTATACAGTTTTACTTATATGATTATATCAGCTCCAGGTCTTTATAGGTAAGTATGACACAACACTGCTGATAGGGTAGTAGAGAAATAATATTGATAAATCAAGTAGCACTTTTTCCCAACTTGCACAGTTCATGCACATACGAGGTCAGAAAAATCAAGTAGCACTTCTTCCCAACTTGTAGTCACAAGATTGGAAAAGTGCCAAGAAAGTTCACCTTTTTTTACGCCACCTTACAGATGTAAGTATACCAAAAAACATCAGCATTCAAACTTCACATGCTATTATTCATAAGAATGAAAACACTTAGCAAAAATGTAGGTCAACTAATTCCAATTATGAGTAAAGAAACACTTCTATAAAACAAAGATGCATTATGCACTGAAAATAGCAGAAACAAGGTTGCAAACATTCTGTCATTAACTACAAATGAAGAAATTTGGGACAAGAGGCATGAAGGCCATCCTTTTGCACTACAGCAAGTTCATACATAAATATAGCTGCTTACGGCAGCAGCTTACAATACAGGACCAAACAACAAAGAAACAATGACAACCAACTAAACATAACAGATTTAAACTAGCATTGAAGCGCAATAGAACGGAAAATAAACTACTGCCGGACCCCTTCAAGCGGCAAGCTAGAGCTTAGACACTACCTCCTAATCCGAGTTATAATCCTGAGTAAACTTTGTTGCAGCATCAGAACTCGGAAGGCTGGGACAACATTTGGCTAGAAACAAAAACAGCGACATACTTATTAGGCTTTAGGCAGAAGACAAGGCAATCTTCAAAATGGACGTCGACTACAATTGTCGCATCCGCTGGAGGGAAGGTCAAAGGGATCAGCAATTGATAAATCATGGGTATGCTTGTTGCTTGTGAAATAATCCTTACTACTCCTACCACATTTCAGTTCAATTAGAGCATCCCGAGAAGCTCTATCATTGATTTGTAGCAGCCTGTGTTGATTAGTAAACCATCTCTGGTGGCGGTGGTAAGGCAATGTGATTTTCATTTCCCTTAGCACTTTGGCATTTAAAATAAAGAACTTGGCGAAGTCAACAGACTGACTCTTCGTGCCGTCATAATTCTTCAACACCACTTCTTTGAGATGGAGCTCAAGGCATTTGATTGGGTCCAGTGGGTCATACTTCCAGACATTATTCGGAACCATCCATTGGCATTCAATTGACTGGAGATAGAAAGGACAAAACATTACAAAAGAAGTTCCCAACAGGTTAGCAATAAAATGTTGTCTAGACTTCAGGTAAAAACAAATGCTGACTTTGACATCTAATGATCTAAAGCAAACACCCATGTTTTATACTCACAATGACGTAGAGCCTCCCCAAGCATGGGAAGCACTTGAGAAAGTTAACCACTGCATCCAGATTAGGGCCAGCAGACTCAAGAACTAACACCCTCACGCTGTGTAGTTTGGTTGTCAAGCTGACAGCAACCATTTTCTGCAGAGAATATAAAACAAGTGCAAATAAGAATGCCAATCTGCATACAGGAATTCTGGATGAGTTGCCAAGGAAGCCTGCTGCTACCTGAAAAAATGTGGTTCCAAATTGAAGTGCTGCTATGTCTTCGGAGAGCATACCCAATATCTCCAGTTTAGGTGCCGAGATTATACGTATGGTCACTTGACCATACTTAGGATAAAGTGGTAGCAACCTCTCGAGGCACGGGGCGTCCTCGATTACAACCTCTTCTAAGACGATTCCTCTGTACTTACTGTTGGCGGCGGCGTAGAAGCCTAAACTCTTGAGAGTTTGGGAGGTGATGCAGAGGCGACCAATGCCAAGATTGTCAGTGAACTCAAGGCTTTCCAGTGCAGTGCAGCCAGCGAGCATCCTCTGGAAGGAGTCCTCCGACATGGTGACCCTATGCAGGGTCAGCTGCGCGAGGCACGGAAACTTGATGCATAGCGGCACAATCAAGTCGGGGAACTGGCAGTTGCTGAATTTGGCCAGGCGGAGTGTGGGTGCGAAGCGAAAAGCGGACAAGGGCAGCACACACAGCCTCCTGTCGTCGGGCAAGAAATAGTAGGTCAACTCAAGCTCCTGTAACTCGTTCAGGGCTGGGGAACTAAGCCAGCCTTCAATCTTGTGTGAGTAGTCGTCATTGAAGAAGCCAAGCGAGAAACGGTGTCCGGGGCCGGGGTGCTCGGAGAGGATCTTTTCAACCAAGTCGATTCTCCTGTTCCCCACGAGGTTGAGAGGAGCCAAGCGCCAGAGCGGGCGCCACCGGCGAGAGACGGCCTGCGTGCGGACGCCGTCCTTGGTGGGGAGAAGCGAGATGATACAGCCGAGGAGGTGGTCCGGAAGGCTGCTAATGAGATCTTGCTCGTCGACGTTACCGCTGCTAATGAGACAGAACTTACGCTTCCTAGAAGCTTGCACCGCCGCCGTCGCAGCGGCCGCCGCCTCCTCTGCAACCGCCGCCTCCTGCGCATCTAGCTCCGCAGCCGAAGCCCTCGCATCCGCCTGCTCGGAACTTAACGCCGCGGCAGCCGCCGCCACAGCCGCGTCCTTGGCGACAGCCTCTGCCTTCTTGGCGGTCGCTGCAGCCGCCGCCGCATCCTTCGCAGAAGCCGCCGCCGCCAAAGCAGCCTCCTTTGCGGCAGCCTTTTCCTTCTTGGCAGTCGCCGTAGCTGCCGCCGCGTCCTTCGCGGAAGCCTCTGCCTTCTTGGCGGTCGCTGCAGCCGCCGCCGCATCCTTCGCAGAAGCCGCCGCCGCCAAAGCAGCCTCATTTGCGGCAGCCTTTTCCTTCTTGGCAGTCGCCGTAGCTGCCGCCGCGTCCTTCGCGGAAGCCAACGCCACGTCCTTGGCAGCCGCCGCAGCAGCCGAGGCCGCCGCCGCCACCGCCTCCATGGCTGCCGACGGGGACGGTGGATTGCTGGAAGGAGGGTTTCAGGCTCGGTGGTAGTGTGTGAGTGAGGATGGGGAATTCGGGAAGTGAAAAGATCCTCTCTTTTTTCAGAAACCTTTCTACTCTTTTTTTAAAAACTGAAAACTTGCTACGTCCAGAGTGTGCAAACAAATCAAGAAGAGAGTTTTTTCTCGTGTAACAACAGCGTTTTACTGACAAGAAAATTGCACCAATGCACATATTTTGGGGACGTTGTAACAAACTAGAAGGGTAAGGCGCGCGTTGCCGCGCCTAATACGTGTGAATAACATGTACTCCATTCGGGTAAATAATTTCATTATCTATAAGCGAATTCGTTTCTATTTTATCATTTTTATTATCTAGTAATGGTCTTTTTTGTTGTCACAAACAAAATTCAATTCACACAAAAGCATTAGAGGTACACAAAATAATTAGAAAATAGAGATTTGTCTTGATATGTTTTCAGATAACAAATTCACGACGCCACAAGAGTACCATTCATCACTGATATTTAGAAATACGCACACAAACACACACACACATTCAACTATCTTATACATGAAATTTTGCTTAATACAATTTAAGGAACCATTTCTGAACCAAAAAAGATTACACAAAACAATTATTACCTTGAGAAATTCTAATGCCATTCCCAAAATTTAGAATAAGATATTGTCAGATAGTAGAGATAATTATCTTGATGGACCACCACCAAGCTGTGAAACAAAAAAAAACAAAAACTGCACAGTATTTTTGTAGAACGCTTTTTAGGAAAATCCTAATGGATCAAGAATGAGCAAAACCATTAAAAAACAGTGGACATGCGTCCAAAAATTAAAGATTAGAAATTAGCAAAACATTGTATAAGACATCGTTGTTGCAACACTCGCCTCCTCTAAAAAACCTAGATCCAGATCTCCCATATTGGCTATGGCGGTACACGGCGCCAGGAGGGAGAACTGTGTCGAGAGTACGTTGATAACAACGACTCTGGACAGCATGGTACATCAGGTTCTATGCAGCGGACCCGTGCTTATGGTTGCAGGAGTGGTGACGCTATATCCCGTCGTGGTGAGCCAACGTCATGCCTGGCAAGGTCAATGTATTGATCTCTCTTTAAAATGGGTAGGCGGAAATAGGAGTTAGCTACTTTTAGAGCGTACGCAGACTGTGCTCACTAAGAGTTTATTGGACCGGTTTATTTTCCCGGCTCGCCGTGGGTGAGTTTCGTGGGGGCATGCGGTTTAGAACCACCCCATTGTAATTTTTAGGTGTTGCAACAAATATTGTTAGAAAGATGGATTTGATTGATTGATGTATTTCTTTTGTTAGACTTTGTTGAATATTATAATAAAAAATCCATATGCTTATTTTCATGCTCTGTAAATTCACGTTAGGTCTAGTATTCACAACACGAATGGATGGTAACAATAGGGACTCTATGCGACATGTCACACAGCTGCCAAGCGTGCCAAATTATAAAAATTATAACCTGAAACGTGGGGCGCTCTCTGTTTTTAGCGACCTTTTTCACAACCTGATAAGTAGGACCGCAATTAAGTAGAGATCTGTATTTTTAAAAAGATTAAACGTGGAGCGAAAAACATCCAGAGCTCTCTATTTTTAAGGTTTTATCATAACCTGAAAATCTGTTAAAATTGTATGTATTTTAAATGCGTGTGTAATGTAATAACACAAACATGCCTCACACCAGATGCCTAGCGCAATCCTCCTATTGCCTCCACAACCTACCAAAGATCTCTAGTTCGATTCCTGCTCCATGCAATTAATTTTTTCTTGCACTAAAAAAGTTATTCAATCAACAAATGACACACCAACACGTGGGATGCTCATAGGCTAGAATTCTAGGGAGCTTAGTTATTGTAGAGATAGATACGACCGTTTGCACTATGAGGATGGTACTCGCTGACGCAAATACACACAAAGCAACAACGTTAATTGTTGGCTCCAAACCTAGCTAATCCAAGTGCAGGTAACGTAGTCGGATACAACACGCCAAACTTTTAGACTCCAAAACAGACTCTAGCTAGGAAGCCGGTCCTCGCATAGGAAGTAGGAAGGCAATCCATGAACGTTCATTCAATACTGCCAGCGGAGTAAATGAAAACATGCTCGAACAGCAGGATATCAATGCATAGCATGTTCATGCCGTCCATGTCTCCTCCTCTGCCCTGTCGAGCTTGCCTATGAATGCGCCCCCGTCCAGGAGGCTGCCAAACATGGCGGCCTCGAGCAGGTAGTTGACCTGCCAGGCGTGGTGGCTGGCATGGGCGAGCAGCCAGGCCATTTCCATGACGAGGCCCTTGGAGAATAGCTGGGCAATGTGCAGGCGCGAGGATTCGGCGAGGTGCTGCTCGCGCTTCTCGTCCACCTCGCCCTGCCGGACGTACTCCAGCGGGCCGGTGACGATTGACCACCAGAGGGCGCCCAGCAGGTTGTCTTGGTCCTCCTGGCGTAGGTCTTGGAGGAAGCGGCGCACGTGGTTGCAGGTTTCCTCGCGGCCGTCGCAGGCGTACTCGGGGTCGAGCGGCCTGCTGACACCGGTGGTGCGGAAGTCGGCGTCGAAGACCTCGTCGAAGTCGCCCTCGCGCTGTGGCCGCGCCGGCGACTTGCGGGCCTTTGGCCATCCCAGGAGGGCGCGTCGGAAGAACATGTGCCGGTCGTTTAGGATGTGCCACGTGTACATTGCGGCGCACATCCGGGCCAGGGGCTCGTGCCACCTCTGGGTGAAGATCCGCGCGCCCGTGGCGGCGTATGCGTCGTAGATGGCCCGCAGCGCCGGCTCGCTCACGACGCCCGAGGCGGCGATGTCGGCCACGTTGAGGAACGTGTTCATCACCTCGGAGTTGACCACGTCGCTGCCCACGTCGACGACGTCAGTGGCGGGATTGCTGAAGATGAGGTCGCTCATGATGGCGCCGGCGTCGAAGCCCCGGGCCGTGGCCTCGGCGCCCATGCCGAGCAGGCAGCTGTCGGAGAGGGAGATGATCTGGGCGGCGCGACGGTCCATTTGCGCGGAGAGGTTCTTGAGGCGCGTCCTGTGCGCCGCCTCGAGCGTGATCTTGGCCTGGATGTAGGATGCACCTACGGCGGCGGCCTCGCGCCGCTGCTGGCCGCCCGGGGTGAGGCGGGCGCGGGCGTCGGCGAGCCCGTCCTGCAGCAGCCGGTGGAAGGAGGGGAAGACGTGGCGGTACCCGTGCTCGTAGTAGAAAGCCATGTCGGTCACGTAGTTGGAGAAGAGTGTGCGCACGTCGGCGGCGCCAATGAGCAGGTTGGCGATGCCGCAGCCGAAGAGGGCGTTAGTGGTCGTCATGGCCTCGGGCCAGTCGGCGGCGCCCAGCAGTGCAAGCACCCGCGGCGAGGCTTGGTTCAGCCCCCTGCCCTTAGGGGGAAGCACGTTGCCGATTGCGTGCTGCGTGCTTTTCCACAGGGCCAGCTCCGGCGACAGGCGCAAGTGCACCAGCCTGGGTCTCGCCGCCGCGGCTTCTGGCGCGTTCTCTCCAACCTTGTCGATGGTAGCAAACACCTCCGCCACCATGTCTTCCGCCTGGCGAGACAGCCTTCTCAGGTCCACCACGGCTCCCTGGCCGACCAAGGCCCTCGCCTCCGAGTAGCCAGCGTGCTGCATGGGGAAGCCTCCACCCTGTTGGTCCTCGCCCAGAAATAGGGAGACGACATTCTAGTTGGCTCGCCGCCGCGGCCGACGGGGTTGACCTCAATAAAGTTGAGGCCATGGAGAGAGCAGCCACCCCAGCGTGGGGGTGATGCCTCCACCACGCTGCATTGCATATTGTTATTGTCGTTTAAAAAATATATAACTACGTGAGTAGAGAGAAAGGTCTGCAATGCAGAATGCACCGTGGTGCTTCTCTTTTTTTTGAAAGGAGCTCGTGTATGCTTCTCTCATTGCATTGCTCAGCTTATATAGTACACGAGGTGAGAATGGCATGCACTATCACTATCCAGCGTTATGTTTAAATTATACTATATTCTTAATAAAATTTGAAGTTAAAGTTCGACTCAAAAAGTCGAGGAGGAGGATCAGAGGATCAGTGAAATGATGGTGAAACCCGGCCCGAAGTTTGCATGATAAATTAGGAGGCTAGTACTTGTCATTGACGGCTAGTACTGACCACCTCTGGTCGGTACAATGAACCTTGGAATCTTGGATGGCCAACGGTGAATGATTCCATGTACGTAGTAAGGAGAGGTGCCTTTCGAGTGGCGACTGGCATTGGGATCTTAGTCAAAATGTTGAGCTATATTCCAACTTGCCTACACATCTCGTGGTACAGATTTTGGTATGCGGGTCAAACTCTGTATAGGACTTGGAAATTTAAATGCCGACAGATTAAACGTCCAATTTCTTTTGTGCTCTCTCTCTCCCACCGGCCGCCTCTCTCCGTCAGCACATCATTGGCGACCATATATAGTGTTGCTCTCTCTAGATGAATGGCGTAGGCCTTGAAGGTTGACGCTGAATTGTAACAGCGTTACTGTGGACGAACTGAATGCAAACATGATATATTTGAATATCATTACAAACTTACAATACATGACTGCAAAAGCCAGACGGCATGGCTGTGAGGCATTGGGTAGACATAGCAGGTTTAGACAAAGAATAACTTGGGAGAGATTAGATTGCTTGTTCTTGCTTGATCTGATAACTTACATGACGGACATAAATATAATACCTCCTAACTTGACACCCAAGGCGTGTATACTTTTCGAATTCTTCTGTTCCGAATTAACCTTTTCCTAATCATATCTCAAACTCATCTTTCCTAATTCAAGTCTCCTTCATGAACTCTTCCCGAGCCAACCCTTCCCTGACTCTCATTGGGAAGCAACGTGCTAATGTGCACAACAGATATAGTACACTACTGATTCATGTTTCCAAGTAGCGCTAAGCCACATATATTGTTCCTTTTTCGGTAATCTTAAGATAAAGTGGATCTAAAGTTTGATATGCGCTATACATTCAGGTTTCCAAGTAGAGCTAGCTGCAAAAGACAATTTAGTTATATCAATTGCCTACTTATAAAATAATGACAAAGTTCAGCCACACAACCGTGGTAGATTGATCCAATTCAAATAACACATATAAATGAAATTCATCCAATCATGGCAATTGTGGAGCATAGAAGATTGCAATGAACCGCCAACCTAGATTATGTTCATCTAGTTTCAAATCGTTCAAATTTAGATTATGTCCACTAGTTTAAAATTGTTCAAACTAGTTTATGTTCAACTTGCTTCAAATCGTTTAAACCTAGGTTTTTGTTCACCTAGGTTGAAATGTTCAAATATAGTTTATGTTCACCTAATTTCAAATCGTTCAAACCAAATTATGTTCACCTAGTTTCAAATCGTTCAATTCTAGATTATGTCCATCCAGATTAAATCGTTCAAACCTATTTTCTGTTCACCTAGTTTCAAATCGTTCAAACCTAGATTGTGTTCACCTAGTTATTTTTTAAATCTAATTTATGTTCACCTAGTTTCAAATCGTTCAAACCTAGGTGTTTGTTCACCTAGGTTGAAAACGTTCAAACCTAGTTTATGTCCACCTAATAGTTCAAATCGCTCAAACATAGATTATGTTATAGTTATATGTTCACTTAGTTTAAAATGTTCAAACTTAGTTTCCTCTTCACCTAGTTTCAAATCGTTCAAACCTAGTTTATGTCCACCTAGTACTTCAAATTGTTCAAACCTAGATTATGTTCACCTAGTTCCAAATCATTCAAACTTAGATTATGCTCGCGTAGATTGAAATCATTCAAAGATAGTTTCTGTTCACCTAGTTTTTAAATCGTTCAAATCTCGATTATGTTCACTTAGTTAAAATCGTTCAAAACTAGATTATGTTCACCCAGTTTCAAATTGTTCAAACCTAGATTATGTTCACCTAGTTTAAAATCGTTCAAACTAGTTTCTGATCACCTTTGTTTCAAATCGTTAAAACCTAGGTTTTTCTTCACCTAGGTACAAAACACTCAAAATAGATTAGTCACCTAGTTTTTAAATCGTTCACCCTAATTTTCCTAGGTTTAAATCCTTCGAACCTAGTTTATGTTCACCTAGTTTCAAATCGTTCACCTTTTTTTACTAGGATGAAATTTTGAAACCTAGTTTTTGTTTCACCTAGTTTTTAAATCAGTTAAAACCTAGTTGATGTTCACATGTTTCAAATTGCTCAAAAGTAGATTTTGTTCACCTAGTTTCAAATCTTTCAAAACCTATTTTTTTCACCTATTTTGAAATCATTCAAACCTAGTCTCTTTTTCCCTAGGTTGAATCGTTCACCCTTATAGTTGTTGTTCACTTAGTTTCAAAATCGTTTAAAACCTACATTATGTTCACCTAGGTTCAAATCTTTCAAATCTAGATTTTGTTCTCTTGGTACAAATCGTTCAAATAAATTTCTGTTCAACCTAGATTCAATTCGCTCAAAACCTAGGTTTGTGACCACCGAGTTTCAAATCGATCAAACCAACCTAGGTTATGTTCTCCTAGTTTCAAATTTTCAAACCTAGCTCAAATCTTTCACACTTTTTTCCTAGGTCCAAACCTAATTTATGTTCACCTAGTTTGAAATTGTTCAAACCTAGATTATGATCACCTAGTTTAAAATCATGCAAAACTAGATTATGTTCACCTAGTTTCAAATCGTTCAATCCTAGATTTTGTCCACCTTGTTTCAAGACGTTCAAACCAAGGTTTTGTTCACCTAGTTGAAAGCTTTCAAATAAGGTTTCTATTCACCTAGATTAAAATCGTTGAAACTTAGTTTATGTTCACCTTATTTTCAAATCTTTCAAACCTACATTATGTTCACCTAGGTACAAAACATCCAAAACCTAGATCATGTTCACCCAGTTTTAAATCGTTCACCCTTTTTTCCCTAGGTTGAAATCGTTCATATATAGTTTGTGTTTAGCTAGTTTCAAATCGGTCACCCTTTATTACTAGGTTGAAATCATTCAAACCTATTTTATGTTTCACGTCATTTTTAAATCTGTTCAAACCTAGTTGATGTTCACCTAGTTTCGGATTGTTAAAAACTAGATTATATTCACCTAGTTTCAAATTGTGCAAAACCTAGTTTCTTTTCACCTACTTTGAAAATCGTTCAAACCTAGTTTCTTTTTTCCTAGGTTGAAATCGTCCACTTATAATTTTTTTAACCTAGTTTCAAAATTGTTCAAAACCTATATTATGTTCGCCTAGGTTCAAATGTTCAAACCTACATTATATTCCCTAGGTACAAATCGTTCAAATATAATTTCTGTTCAACCTAGATTCAAATCGTTCAAAACCTAGACTATGTTCACCAAGGTTAAATTCGTTCAAACCTAAGTTTATGTTTGCCTAGTTTAAAATCGCTAAGATATAATTTATGTTCACCTAGTTCAAATCATTCAAACTTAGTTTCAGTTCACCTAGGTTCAAATCATAATAATTTATGTTTTCATTTTTAATTGCATCAAATATGCTTTTAATGTTTACTTTTACTATTTCTTTTTGTAATGCAAAGTCAAATCATATAATTTTAACCCTTAGTTCATTAATGTCTATATCAGGCGCTACACGTGCTACATTAAGAAGTCAAACACAACGGAAGCTCAGGAACCAAAGCATTTTTGTTATATTTATTTCATGGTACAATCATGATTTTTTAGTTTTTCCATTATGATTCTTTGTCCCACAAGCTTTATTTTTTATATTAATTATGATTTTCTTAGTATTCTTTTAACTGGTTATTTGATTTTATGTTTATTATAAATAAACTGGGAATCATCCACCAGATGATGTGAATCACTGAAGAAGCACCGAAGAAGTACTGCAAACTGTGTTTCCGAAATTTATTTTCAAAATCACACATACATGAAATTTATGTTTATCTATCAAGACATTTTTCTTATTTCACACATTTTTTCCTGTAATTTCTTATTCACCCGATGACTTTGCGTGGAAGCACTCATATTCGTATTCACGCGCAGAAGCTAGCTCATACTCGTAGTCATGTTATTCGAGCACAAAAGATAGCTCGTAGTAGTGCAACGAAACATTAAAGAAAGGAATGCTGACACGCGTCACTCTCCCATGACTAACCGCTTTCCCTTCCTCCCGGGTTGCCCCCGCTCGGGCGGCTCCGGAGGTCCCCAAAAAAACCCTAGCAACGCATCCCAACGTCGCCTCCCTGGCCGCCGCCGACGGTGGTGGCGGCGCTTGTTTCCGCCAAGGGCAGAGCGAGAGGGAGGGCAGTGGTGGCGGACCACAGTTGAGCTCTCTGTGGGTGGGGTAGTGCACCTGACTCGGTCGCGCGGGAGTGGCTGCCGTTGGCGGTGGCGCCTGGAGGAGAGATGGTGCGGCCACGAGGACAAAGTAGGCGAGGAGCTCGCGACGCTGCGGACGGTGGATCGCCATGTGGCTCGATGCACCGATCGCCATGTGGCTCGACGTGCGACGGGTGGGCCAATCTGGGTCAGACTGCTCTGTCCAGATCGCGGCCGATCGTGGCCACCAGGATGTGCTCCGTCTGACCAGCGCCGTCAGAAGAAGTGCAGACAGCCGTGGAGGATGGTGAGTCAGATGGAGATGAATGGCACCATTCTCGGTGTTGCATCCTTCTGAGGGTGGTCTTCAAGCAAGATGATGTGGTGGATGTGCGATGGAGATGGTGGGAGCTGGAGGGAGTGAAATGGTGCCACTGCGATTGTTGCATCCTCCGCGAGAGATGAATGGCCAGCAGGCGTTGCATACTCGAGGAGACGAATGGCGTCGTGCTTGGTTGCATCCTTCCAATGGGAGAATAATGGCGCCGCGACGGGGGTTGCATCCTCCATCTAGTGGGTGACGCGGTTGCGAGGATGGAAGCACACCGAGCTTGTCGGGGAGGTGCGGTTGGCTGTGGAGGCATTGTAGTGCTTTGACGTTTAGTCTGCTTGGATCTTGGGTTCGGGCTATGCAGGTGAGACTGCCGGCGAAATCCGTACTCCAGTTGTCACCGGAGTCGTCGATGGCGACGCCTACGGGTGTCGCTCCCTCGTTGGAGGCATCGATGTAGTTGCTCCCACCTTGCATTTCTTGACGTGCTGTGGGGGGGGGGGGGGGGGGGAGCCGTGAAGATCAGACGATGGTGGCGCTATCCGGCGCCACGTTCTCCCTTGGGGCATCGTCTTGGAGGTGGATCCAGTCAGAGGGACCCGTGGCTCGCTAGGTTGTAAGCCGAAAGGCATCGTCTGTGTGGTTTTCGGGTACGGTTTCCCTCATAAACTGGACCATCTTCTATCTATTCAATGAATTTAGCAGTGATCTTGCTAACATTAAAAAAATTAAAGGAGCACATGGGCCAGCCCAATAAGTGGCGCAAAAGGCGCTGAATAAGAGCTCCCTAGGAATTGCCCCACCGACCATGTGCTTTGTGCCCTACCACCCGAACCCCAGGGGCCCCTTTTCTTTCCATGTGCGCCCATATGTCTCCTCCTACCTAGGATCACCATGACTAAATACCTATCTCCACAGATCGGACCATTACCACCAGCGAAGTTCAGAGACATAAAGAAAATGGCACACACTTGATATACATGAATTGTCTTTGTGAAGTAAGAAAATGTCCGAAAGGGCAACAACCTTGCCTTGAATAGAACATCACAACAAGTACCAACACAACGCACGAGTGAAGCAACACACTGTTGCTGAGTGAAGCAACACAATGTTGCATGCAAAAGCAACTTAGCATGAGAAATATTCTGTATGAATAAACACTATGTGTAAGCTACTTAAAACATGTGTGAAATTGGGTTGGGTCACCTGGGTACACCGGTATCTGCGTACGTGTTCATCATCGTCTTGATTCTTACGTGTTGTCCACACCCTTACTGAATAAATAAACTATTTTACGATTCTGGAAGTGAGATTGTTGTGGGATCGTGATACCATCATTCGACAATTAGTTCAGTAGGAAACCAACTAATTAATCATATGAGTCAAAGTGCTAAAATATATTTTTATACAATTTTTTTAGCTACCCTTTTTTAATAATATTCCGAAGAGATGGAGTAATATCAAGACGACTCATGTAAAAAAATACGATACGTGTGTAGCTACTTGCTAGGCTGATGCAAGACCTCCATCGACCGTGATATTTGAAAGTATCATGAGCAGCCGAGCAAGCAGCCACGGTCAGCTCTCG
Organism: Poa pratensis; assembly: GCA_947311845.1. Taxonomy (NCBI): domain Eukaryota; kingdom Viridiplantae; phylum Streptophyta; class Magnoliopsida; order Poales; family Poaceae; genus Poa; species Poa pratensis. The sequence goes on from CAMZMU010000110.1 coordinate 10,354,030, forward strand.
ATATGTAGCACAAGTTTTCCGTAAAAAAGACAAATGGAGGTTTAGCATTCCAAAGTAAACTGAACAAATAGTATATAGCTGGACGAAAACAAAATCATGAAATGTGCCAAGTTGTGCATTTTTCTTGTTTTGCGTTTCTGGGAAAAGTATTGGTCTGTTGAAGGAAGAAATAACAAAAGAAAGATTATTCGTGCTAACAGCCGAAGTCATTTTTTAGTTTTGGTTGTGCACCAAAAAAGGTCAGACCAGCACGTTATTTGTACATTTCGATGAAGAAAAATACAAGTAGTGGTACAAAATGATTGGCTATGTTTTGGATCAGAAGATCCTACCGGTGATATCGATCCGTACATGAATGTTCGTAAGAGCTAAACAAAGAAAAATCCCGCAGGGTAAAGTTCCACGCCTGTTGCATCTTGACCCGGTTTGAGCGCCAGTGCTCCACTGTACAGATAAACCTTTTCGTTTGGATCTGGGTTAGTCCACCTATGAACTAGTACAACGTTATATATTTCTATTTTTAGACTGCATGCGGATCACCACAAAGCATATTGGCATGCCGTGGTTTAGTCAAAATTTAAGTGTTAGTTAAACAACGAACTAGTCCAACGCATGCATGTGAGCATAGTTCTATTATTAGACTACGCTGTTGGCTATTTAAACAATGAATCACGAATCTACCCCATCATTAAGTCACTCACACTTCTACTGATTTTCCTCGATTCATGTCGAAAGATGGAAGCGCGATACCTCGCCGTATGCTTCTTCCTAGTTCTGGCCCTAAATGGAGATCGTACTTTTGCACGTAAGTTTTCCTTTTATCCCTATGTTGTCCTACTCTTGTAGATGTTCTGGAGATTCCAGTACAAGATATATTTCGGTGATTTGCCATATAGATTGTGCTTTTTTTTTTGAAGGATAACAATATATTAAGTCAGCAAGCCGCCTCATTAAAAACCTTCCAGTCCCCTTAGGTACCCTGGTAAGGAAAAGAGCGCGTCTGAAACTCGCCGCTTTAACCACTGGGTACAGTTACATCCGGGTTACAATCAGCACTGAGGCTGTCAACTAGAAACTCAGGCACCTCTCTCAACCATTCCTGTGAAGCACCTCCGAGACACGCCGCACGCGCACAAAGGTGTGCCAGAGTATTTGCTGAGCGCCTAGTAAAAACTAAAGAAAAAGCCTGAAAGAAACCTAACAGGTCACTAATATCCCGAAGCACAGTAGCAATGACTGACCGATCCGTTGCTCTAGCTTCCTAGCACCGCATCAGCTCCATGCAATCCGTCTCGAAAATAACAGATCGAAAGCCTCGAGCTTGTGCGAAGACAACTGCGTCTTGGAACGCCAAGGCTTCCGCGCAGAGAGGATCACCAATCCCCTTATAGACAGTGCTCCATGCACCACGAAAACCACCAGCATCGCGTGCAATGCCCCGCTGCCAGCTGTGCCTTCCTGTGTACAAATAGCTCCATCAAGGTTCAGTTTCACAACACCAATCGGAGGTCCATGCCAAACAGAAGCTGGCTGTTTTACCCCTGATCGCTTTGCTGCTCTTGGTAGTTCGAGGTCCAGAATGATCCGTCTTACATGTTCAACAGCCTCATCCGGCTCATATCCTCTCCCACCATGCGTCCAATTGTTACGTGATGACCAAATTGTGTACATCACCGTCGCCACAATCGCTCTCTCCCTTCCTGTGAACCACGGTTCAAGCAGAATGTCAGCTGCCCAAGTTTCAGGATGGAGTCTTGGTAATTTTATCTTAAACACATCCTTTGCTGCTGTCCAAAACAACTTGGCGTGTGGACAAACAGTCAGAGCATGCAATAACGTCTCACTTGCTGCTTTGCATATCCCACAGGTACTTTCTTCTTTGACATGCCGCCTGGAGAGAGTCGAGTAGTCGGGCAAAATGCCTTTTAGAACTCTCCACCAAAAAACTTGCACCTTGGGTACGACTTCAAGTTTCCAATTTTGCTTCCATACTTCCTTTTGATCAGAGCTAGAAGATGAAGCACCACCTCCCGGCATCATCACTTGGTCTACACCAGAATCAACAAGAGCTCGATACGCGGAACGAACCGAATAATGCCCCGTTTTTTCTAGTGCCCACGCTATCCAGTCATCACCATCCTGGACTCTCAAGGGGATCTGCATAATCAGCACCACATCCGGAGCCATGAAATTCTCCCTCAACTTTGGGACTATCCACTGATGTGTGGCAGTATCAATAAGCTCGCTAACCATCTCACAACTTGACGATTGCAGCCTACCCATCGGTCGCAAAGATCGTGCTCCCGGTATCCAACTATCTTCCCAAATAGATACGGACTGGCCCGCACCAATCCGCTTGATTAGACCCTTCTGCAGCGCTTCTCTCCCTGCTAGAATAGCGCGCCATGTCCTCGACGCAGTCCGAGGAGCAACAGCCTCCATAAACCCTATGTTTGGGTAATATCTGCTCTGAAGTACTCTAGCACACAAAGAGTTCGGAGAGGAGATCAGCCGCCAACCTTGTTTCCCTAAGAGAGCAATGTTAAACGCTTGCATATCTCGGAAACCCATCCCCCCTTTCCTTTTGGTATCGCCATGCGATCCCATGCGAGCCAATGCATGGATCGTTTGTCCAAATTGCCGCTCCACCAGAAATTTGCCATGATCGAGATCAACTTCTTACACATTGTCTTGGACAGTTTAAAACAGCTCATGCTATAGGTAGACAGTGCTTGAATCACTGCCTTGATCAGTGTCTCTTTAGCTGAGTAGGACATCTTCTTCTCCGCCCACCCATTCACCTTAGCTCGAGCGCGCTCAAGAATATAATCGAATGCCTCATCGGTTAAGCGACCTGCTGCTGTAGGTAGACCAAGGTATTTCTCACTAAAAGCTTCCACATCAATGTCTAGAACTTCCTTAACAGCAAGCCGAGTAGTCTCTTGGACACAAGGGCTGAAGAAAACTGAGCTCTTTGATCTATTCACCAGCTGCCCCGATGCTTCATTATAAAATCTCAGAATGTCATTCAACCTTCCTGCGCTCTCCACAGTTGCATTGATGAAAATTAAGCTATCATCAGCAAATAAGAGGTGGGTGATCCACGGAGCTCTACTGCACACTCTGATGCCACGATCAACAACACCTCCTCCATAATGGTTGAGAAGTATGGAAAAACCTTCAGCACATATCAAGAAAAGATACGGCGACATTGGGTCACCGTGCCTGATGCCTCTTGTTGGTAAAAACTGAGGCAGGAGCTGCCCATTAACTTAACAGAGAACTTGGCCGACGAGATGCACTGCATTATTAACATGACCATCCTCATCGGAAAACCAATCCTCAGTATCATAGCACGAAGAAAAGGCCACTCCACACGACCGTACGCTTTCATCATATCGAGCTTGACCGCACACAAGCCCTTCTTTCCCTTCTTGTTACGTTTCAAGGCGTGGATGCACTCAAAAGCCACTAGAGCGTTGTCGGTGATCAACCGCCCCGGGACAAAGGCGCTCTGCTCAACGCTTATGATTTCCTCCAAAAGAGGGCGCATTCTGTTAGCAATAGCCTTCGTACACATTTTGTACAGAACTGTGCAAAGAGAGATTGGTCGAAATTGAGTAATCGATTGGGGATTCCGTACCTTTGGGATTAAAACTATAGCCGTCTCATTAAGTCCAGGAAAAACCCCTCCCCCGTTTAGCACACCAAGCAATTCAGGAACTAGCTCTCCTTTTACTAGCTCCCAATGTCGCTGAAAAAACCCTGCCGTGAAACCGTCCACTCCCGGAGCCTTTGACGGATGCATTTGGAATAAAGCTGTTTTTAATTCTTCCTCCGTATAATCTCTATCCAAATCTTCACGGGTGTTATGATCTATCTTCTCCTGTACAAGGGATAACAATTCCGCCATCACAGGCTCCCCCTGTGAATTATATAACTGCTTGTAAAAACCATGTACTTCCGCCTGAATATCATCATCGCCCTCACAAAGAGAACCATCACTTCGCTGCAGCGTTGTGATGTTATTTGTGCGCCTTCTTTGTGCTACCTGGGCATGAAAATAAGCCGTGTTCCGATCTCCTGATTTTAGCCAGTTGATCCTTGATCGCTGCTTAATCCATATCTCCTCTTGGAACATCACCTCACTAATTTTCTCCATTGTTTTCTTCTCCGCATAAGATGGTCCTTTGCCAATCGACTGCGCCCGTTGGCGCTCAAGATCAGTCCTCAGTCTGGCCAATTTCCGTTTGAAATTTCCAAAAGTAGACGTACCCCAGCTCGATAAGCCAGCCTGCAGCCCATTGAGCGCACCAGCTAGCCCGCCCCCGCTGGCACCATTTTGTCCTTGCTTCCAAAGCCTTTGAACCACCTTGTCGTAGTCAGCGTGCGTCTGCCACACGTTCTCATACCTGAAACTCCTCTTCGACCTCTGTGGTATTTCCCTTTGTCGGAGCTCAGCCACAACAAGGCAGTGATCTGACTCCACAGTGCTAATATGACGAACCTTAATCACGGGAAAAATGTTTGTCAGTGCCATATTTCCAAAGGCTCTATCAAGTCTAGCCTTCACATTTGCGCGACCTGGTTGTCGGTTATCCCAAGTAAAAGGTACACCCACATAACCCAAGTCCATGAACTCACAATCTTCCACAACCTCACGAAATGGCCTCATCTGCCACTCCATCTTCTCATTCTCACTAAAATGCTCCGTTGCATGCAGGGTTTCGTTGAAGTCTCCCATACATAACCACGGATAATTTCGGAGAGCATGCAAACGTCTCAACAAAGTCCAGCTCTGATGTCTATTTTCCCTCCTTGCCTCACCATAGAAGCCGGTAAAGCGCCAAGGAGGAAACACGCCATCTCTCTGTGTCACAATCGCGTCTATGTGGTGGGAGTTATAGCTTTTCAACTCCACCGACACCGCTGCGGACCAGAAGAGGCCAATGCCTCCGCTCAGGCCTTCACTATCAACAGCAAATCCCACATGAAAACCGAGGGTGCTAACTAGTTTCTCAACCCTTTCCCCCGTAATTTTAGTTTCCATCACGAAGAGGAGGGCGGGCTCTTGCTGCTTCACGAACGCTCGCAGCTCCCGAACTGTCGGCTGGTTCCCAAGCCCCCGACAGTTCAAACCAGCACAATTCATTGCGTCTGGCCCAGCTGCTCTGCAGCCGGCGCCAAAATTGCAGAATTATCTTCCTCTTCTGGTACAACCTTTGTCTTCTTTGCATCAGGAGACGGGGCAGCTGAACGAGAGCCAAGTTCCGGTCTGTCATCCCTTTTTGCTCCCGAAATCTGAGGCACATAACGCACCAACTGGTGTTCACTTTGCTCGGCCGTCGTGGGATCATTAAGGTCTAGTCTACGATAGGTTTCAGCATTACCCCGTGCACCGGCAAAACGACCTCTACCTCGGTTCCCACCACGTCCACGACCTCTGTTGCCGCCCTGAGGAGGTGGTGCTTCCGTAAAATCCTTCCCATCCTGGGTACCATCAGTAGCACCCCTAGGGTTCGTGTTGTAAGCATTGCTACCATCATATGAAGAACCCGCACCCGGCTCAGCTTTCTTTCTCCTCTCATCCGGTGCCCGCAGAGACGGCCAATAAGGAAGCCGTCCCATCTCATCTCTCTCAGCCGGCTCCGGGCAAACCAAGTCAGAGTGTCCGATCCTACCACATGAAAAGCAAAAATAGGGCAGGTTTTCATACTTGATTTCATACCAATCACATGCTTCTCGAAGAGTAGAATCAATGGGGATCCAACGCTGCAGTGGCTCGTGTACTTTGATAGCTACTCGAGCCCGCAGATACTTGCCACTAACTAGCCGCTTGCTGCTGGTATCCATACAGATAAACTCCCCAATTCTCCCAGCAATCTCAGTACCCCAGTCCTCGTGCAAATTAAACGGTAAATTCATCACTCTTATCCATATAGGCAGACGATCAAACTTCAGCTCCAATGGACGTTGGCTCCTCTTAAAATTCTCAAGGATGACAGCATGTTTATTCACCGTCCATGGCGATCTCTCCCAAACTCTATCTCTTTCCCTCTCTGAGGGGAACTCCGCCACGAACAGATTGGGGCCGCCATCACGGAACACCAACCCCTTTGGGTTCCCCCAAGCAGGACGAAGCACATCGGCGATCGTCTGAGTGTAGAAGACCTTCGGCGCTGGAACCAGAACCTTGCAAGCCAGCGTCCACACCGGGTTCTCGCGAACATCAGCACGATCATCAATGAACAGCTTCGAGGTCTCTGCGGCCGTGAGTTTCATCCGGCCAACCAGCTCCTTGATCGATTCCTCCTCGGCCACAGGGAACTTTCCCCGTGCCCCAGTACCCACTCCACCCCCTAGTGGCCCTTTGTACTGAGCCGCCATGGTTACACCTCCCTGTCCCGATCACAGATCGATCTTCCTCGCCAAGGGTTGGTAGAGGCGCTAGGGCCTCCCTTTAATCACCCCGAACAGGGAGAACCAGACCTCACCGAGACAAGGATCCAACTCGCCGGCCCGGAACAGATCTCCGTCCGACCCAAGCTCTTCTCGCCCCGCCGGAAGACCAACGTGCGCCGCCGTTTCACTAGAAACCCTAATCGCCTCCTAATCGCCTTAGGAGCCGAAGCGGTATCCGGAAAACCTTTTTCCGTCACTATATATAGATTGTGCTCAGTCATGCATTCTTCTTTGGTTAGAAACTTACACGTATTATTAGTAGTTTCGTTGTTATTTTCATGTGATGAAAATTTGGTGAGATTATTATTAGACGCTAATGGGTAGGTACATTTCATGCAGAGGACTGCAGGCCATATGCTACCATGAGTCAATTCTGTTTTGGCGCTATGTGTCATGGGCAGTGTTGGGTTGAAGCGAAATTCTCAAGTTCCTATGTCCAAGAATACCGATGCGATGGAAGTTGGTTGAAACGCGCTTGTACCTGTGTTTTGTGCCGCAAATAGTGAACCTGTCTAGCGGAATTGAAGAGCGTGCAAAACATCATCGAGGAACACTCCATAGTTTGTGTCATTTATTTGTATTCCTTTTACAATAAATTAAGATAGTGCTAGTTAGCTCTTATCTAGATTGACAATAGCTAATATTTAGTTTTTTTTACATTTAGTTGCAAGCCATTTATAGCTTGATGAACCATTGTTTTATTAATTTTATGGATTCATTGTTTCTAGTTCATTGTTTGGCTTAGACTTTTAGTTGGGAGATAAAGGGCAGGAGGAAGTATTGCATCAAGAAATATATAATATATATTGTATTATTTCTGCTTATGCCTTGCGAACAAGAAAATGTTATGTTTACATGTTGCTCTTAGTCGCGGATGCAGTGGCGCACATTTCGCAAAATATCTTGAAAGTTCATACTTTGAGATGGGGCCACATAATAGCGTGGATGTCAAGTAGTAATATTTATCCCTTGAGTAAAACATTTCTTAGTCCCAGAGAAGCATTCACTGAAGAATTTGTTTTTACTGCAGTATTAGGAGTGGCACTCCCTCGTTTCATTGCTCAAGAAAAAAATCACATCATTAATTTCTTAGTTCTGTCACAATCAAACTCAACTTGTTTTTGGAACATCAATGAATTACCGAGAGGGTGAGTCAGGGAACATAAGGATCATAATAACAGCTTATAGATCAATCCAAAACTCTGTAGATTATCACTAGTAAGTGGCTACGCATAAAGATTACACTCAACTGGCACTTAAAAACATAAATGGAACAAAATTGAATTAAAATTATCCAGAGGTGTGCAAAATAACAGATCATGAAGCTAACGGCGGCACCACAGAGGCTCCAACGGGTCTTCCCTCATTAGCAGATGGCGCAGAATTCGATGTTACCGCAAGCATCAGATTCCATAACTCTTGAAAACTCAGCATCAAAACTGCGAGTCCAACCATTGATGCGTTAACAAATATTGTTCATACATAGAGTATGTTTCGCTCAAAACAATCATGTGATGGGTTTCATGGTTCACGGAGTAGTTCACTTACTGTAGCAGGTTGCTACTACCAATTCGCTAGTAGCCCGCACCCTCGTACTTGCCCAGCTGACGTCCACAGTCCATCTGAAATAGCACACATCAGTTCAAAATTATAATTGGCAGTTTCAGCCAGTTGAGTATTTTTTTTGTGCGGGAACTTACTTCTCCATGGTTCTATGTGCATTCCATCCAACGAATAGCATCCCAATATACATTGCCCCCGATGCGAACACCAGATGGAAAAAACCATATCCATATGGGACGTCGTCTTCTAACTCTATCCTGTTGCTGAACTGCAAATGTTCGAGATATATCAATTTTCAGTGGTATACACATCTAGCATGTATTTATCCATCTATCAATCAGTTTCAGTCGGATGAACAACATACTTGGATGCATTTAGAGTCTTTGCCTACTGTGTAAGTCGATGTGATGATGACGACTGCCGCAATAATCAAACTCTGCCAGTATTGAAGTAATACTCCAATATCTACTGTAATTTCATTAAAGATAAGAAGGTTGACTAAAGAAAGCATGTATTTACCAGGATGTTTTGGCACTCTGTTGTGGGTTTCGTTTTCTTGTTGCAAGTCTCTGTGTGTGGCTCACTTTTGGCAAAATTTCATGGTACAAAATAATAATAAAAAAGTTATGTCATAAAATAAGCTTTATAATTAGTAGGATCAGTCAAAAAATGATTTGAATTTACTTCGTTCTTTCACAATATAGTGCATTCTAGTTTTGTCCAAATGAAACTTGTAAGTTTTGACCAAATATATATAAGAAAACATCAACATGTAAAACAATAAGTTAATGCATCATGAAAGCAGATCTCATAAGGAATATAATTTGATATATTGATATATTTTTCCTGTACACTAGGTCAAATTTACAACAGATTGACCTAAATAAAAACATAGGATGCACTGTATTGTGAAAAGGAGGGAATACCTTCTAATGGTTGTCCAGCACAGCAAGACAACATATGCCATCATTATCCCTGGTGCTAGGTAGCCTCCCTAGACCTTGTTTTGGCGAAAGATGACAAATTCAGAATGTATGTTTAGTACTCCCTCCGTCCCGAAATAAGTGTCTCAGATTTGCTCAAAAGTGGATGTATCTAGACATGAAACAAGTTTAGGTACATCCACTTTTTGGCAAATCTGAGACACTTATTTTGGGACGGAGGGAGTATTTCAAGTATATGGAACTTGATGAGGTCATGGAATTTTATCCAAGAGAGTATATACCTTGCGCGTGCATGAGATGAGGAACATGAGGCAGACGACCAATGCCGTGGCAGAGATGTATCTGCCCGTGGTGGGCTTGCAATATGGAGCGTACCAATAGTACATGAAAGCCAGTCCTGCGAAAGACCCGAGGTACAATACAACTGGAGCCACACGTAACGGAAGGAGACCATAAGTCATATGAGCCCTGCAATAAAGATTTCAGCGTTGGTTAAAACATAAAAGGAGCCTAGATGACTGATCCTACTAATTATAGGACACGGCAAACCTACCATCTCTCGCGGTTGGACTCAACCCGGCACAATCCGTTCACCCACATGATGAGGCTGGTCACACTGAAGAACTGAATGGCAAGGAATAACCTGTTCCATTCACAAAGTTAACGACATGTTACTAAATGCATGTCAAGTATAAAAAGAAATATATGGCTCTTGCCGAAATAATAAATGTGTGCTGTGTGAGTTACCATGCTCCAACATGTGCAATCATCCCTGGTGAAATTCACAAGAAAAGATAAAAATCGTCAACGACATTTGGCAGCTGTAACAAATTCCATTGCAAGCTATAATAAATGATGAACTGACCATAAAACTGTAGCCAGGATGAAGGTGCATAAGTGGCGAACCCGTAGCTTATTAAGAAGATAGCAGTCTTGAGACTCCACCAACTGGAGTGCAAGGAGTTGCGAAATTCATACCGCTTTTTCGTGTTCACAGTCAACACAAACATGATGAAGAAGAAGATCTCATTAACTCTTGTCAAGGGAAACGATTGATTTGAACAGTGCTGCTAGTTCATAATTTCAAGAACCAAAAAATATTTTTAGTTTCTTACTCGTGTGAAACAAATAGCAAGACTATTTACCGGAGCCAAAATGAATATATCGAGTAAGACTGTAAGATACAGTCCAACAATTGCTTGAAAGTGCACTTGCAAACCTAGTCACTATTGTCCACGGGTCCTAGATGACGCACAGCTAGATCACGTGGCAAGTTTGCATGTCACCACCGGACATGTGTAAATAAGGAAAAAATTCCATTATTTTCTTAACATTTTTATTTTATCATGACTCTGGGCAAAGTCAAGTGTGTTACAGAGCGAGTGCCGAGGCGTCAGGCGTAGCCACTCACGTATAAAACAAACAGATCGAGGAGGGAGCTGGTAGGTAGGGACTCAACATATGGCAGTTACTTATGTAAGAGTATATTTCTAGGAGCTAAGCATGCACTTAGTAAATAATAAGAACTAACTTGACACCACAGCTATACTTGAAACTACATTGCATTATAATCTATTGTGCCAAATGAGAGACTAGTTGGTAGGAAAAGATAACAAGAAACCGGAATTTGAAATAGAAGAGCGAGACAACAAATAATTTATATGAGAAACCAACTAGAATTAAATAAAAATAGTAAAAAAGGATACAGCAATGCCCATACTAACTCTGAGTACACCGTTAGCGGCGATGCAGTCGTGGGAGCCATCGCAGCCGTCTTTGAACCTTGGTAATTCGATGTCCCGCACAATCCAGGCCACAATGGTCATCGAGGCGAAGAGGGCGGCATATACGTACCTCATGGCCATGGGGTTGGGCCCGTTGGGGACGATAAACACGCGCGCGCGCAAGTTGTTTTCCACGGTTAGTTCGGCCTCCAATATCTCATCGTGCACCTCCTGACGCTCGCCGCCGCCGCTGGCCCTGTCGCCAGTGGACGAGCCCGCGAGCTCGGTGATCTCGGGTGCGCTCCTGTCGGCGATGTCGGGTGCTGCAGCTGCGGCTGAAGGTGAGCGTAAGTCGTCTTCCTCCTCCTGGATCTCAGCGCCCTCGCCAGCGGATGATCCCGCGACCTGGGTGACCTCGGGTGCGCTCCTGTCGGCGGTGTCGAGTGCTGAAATCAGAGGAGCTGCAGCCACGTCTGCATGTGAGAGTAAGTCCTCCTCCTCCTTTAGGTCGGCGCCCTCGCCAGCGGATGAGCCCGCGAGCTGGCTGAGCTCCTCTTCCTGTCGCTCAACGCCCTCGCCAGCGGACGAGTCCGCGAGCTGGCTGAGCTCCTCCTCCTGCCGCTCAACTCCCTCGCCAGCGGACGAGCCCGCGAACTGGCTGAGCTCCTCCTCCTGCCGCTCAACGCCTTCGCCAGCGGACGAGCCCGCGAGCTGGCTGAGCTCCTCCTCATGGTGCTCAACACCTTCGCCATCGGACGACCCCACGAGCTGGCTCAGCTCGAGTTCAGGAAGCGACATGTCTACTCGAAGTTTGGAGGAGAACGAGAACTGATGAGCGGCAATCGCAGAATTTGGTTCATTTTATAGCAGAGCTATCCATGGTCCGTGCCAGCAACGCGAACTGCGTGAGTAGCTAGCCCAGCAACGCGAGCGGCGTGAGTAGCAGCTCTCGTCAAGCATGTACCTCACAGTTTGACTTCTTTTCAGCAACGCGAACTGCATGAGTAGCAGCTCTACGTCAAGCACGGCGCCCATGCTTTGGTTGCTGCTCAGAAAAAAGGCACGTAGCAGAATACTGCCTGTGTTGTCCAGCATATGACTGAGTGGAAACTGCAAACCCCGCACATTTTTCAGCATCAGAGATCAGTGAGCGGCCACGTCCTTCAAATTCCTTGCACTTTTTTGCATGGGTATTGTGAGTTGGAATAACATATTGCACATATTAATGTCCAGTAACATGGAGTAAGAGCATCTCTAGCACGTAAAATTTCGGCGGTAAAGCCAGTTTGCAAAATCGTAAGTGGAACAAATACTGCAATTTGCTACCGGAAATTTCGAAAATGAACTTGGAGTAAGCCAACTGGACTAGGTAAAGTTCCCATATAATGGGACAACTCTATGTTTAGGGGTTATACGGGAGATTATCTAACTAGCACTGGAACGAAAACCTTCAACAATTAGCCACATGGTTAGTTCCTTAATTATGTTTTTATTAGGAGGATACCTAGTACTCTTATATCTCCACCTCCATATATTCAGAATCTTGGACCTTTCTGTATCAAGATTCTTCCTAAGGATGAAGTAAAGCACAATTTCAGGACACCTCCAATGTTGTTTCGGGTTGGCCAAGAAAGAGTGGCCAAGATTGTTTGTAGTGCTGATTCTATTTCGGTTTAGGGGGATTGAGGTCAAATAGATGTTTTTGTGTTTACGTTATTTTTTAGCCAGGTCTTGTTGTGGGCCCCTTAGGGTTGTTTCCTTTCGTTTTGAGTTTGTGCTAGGGTAGGTTTGGGCCGCGAGCACGGCAAATCCTATACATCGGCCCACGGCGATGCGAAATGGTACCGTCGCCTGGAGGATTTTGCTAGTGGGCCGGCCCATTTGACGGATTATTCTTTTTTCCGTTTTCTTCTTTATTTTCTTCTATGTTTTCTTCTATGTTTTCGTTTTCTTTTTCTGTTGTTTTCTTTTTCTTCTTTTTTTCTTTTCGATTTTTTCAGATTTTCGAAACCATATTTACAAATTTGTTCAGATTAAAAAAATCCAAATTTTGAAAATTGTTCAAATTTGTTCATATTTGAAAAAACAGATTTTGAAAATTGTTAAGATTTTCAAAATTGTTCAGATTTTCAAATTAGCTCAGATTTGAAAATGAACCAAATTTTAATTGTTTTTTAGATTTTCAAATTTGTTCAAATTTATAGTTGTTCAGATTTCAAAATTATTTATATTTAAAAACATATTTTAAAATTGTTCAGATTTAAATAATTGTTCAGATTTTAAAAATGTTCAGATTTTGAAGAAATATAGAATTTTGAAAATATCCGAATTGAATTTTTTTGAGATTTAAAAATTATATTCAGCTTTTAAGAAACGCAAAAAAAAGTACCTTTTATATTTGGGTCGTTCCAAATGCGGCCCATGAAGGAGCTCACTTGAGGCGACCGACCGGAAAAGCACCTCCTGAAGGCGACGCACATGAGCTCCCAGCGAGCACTATATCTACCTTATGGCAAGCTGGTGCACCGACTCACCCGCACCAGCCTACGACATGGGCTGGCCTGTTTCTTTTCATTTTCGTTTTCTATCTTGTTTCTTGTTTTACCCTTTCTATTCCTTTTTTGGTTTTCTGTTTCTTGAGGTATAACCTACTTTTCTGTCTCTTTTTTTCATATTTCTTTGTTCGGGTTTTTCTAGAAATACATGAATACATTTTTACCATGGACCTTTTTATTATAGGTGAACACGTTTTAAATTATCGTGAAGCATTTTTTATTATAGGTGAACACTTTTTAATCTAGAGTGGACCATTTTTATCATGAACCAAACACTTTTTAATTTCCAAAAATACATAGATACTTTTTTGTCGTGGACTATTTTTTATTACAGGTGAACACTTTTATATTTACCGTGAACATTTTTTGTCATAGGTGAACACTTTTAATTTACCGTGAACCATTTTTACTATGTTTTATTATAGGTGAACACTTTAAAATTATGGGAATACATGAATACTTTTTTACCGTGAACCATTTTTTATTACGGTTGAACATTATTTAATTTATCTTGAGCCATTTTTTAATCGTGAATTATTGTTTAACCATTTTCTATTATGGGTGTACACTTTTTAATTTCTGGAAATATATGAGTACTTTTTATTGTGAACCATTTTTATTATAAGTGAACACTTTTTAATTTATCGTGAACCATTTTTATCTAGAGGTGAACACTTTCTTAATTTATTTTGAACCCATGAGCATATTTTTCTCTTGCGAACATTTTTTGAAGAAAGGTTGGAAATCATGTTCCAAAAAAAGTGTTTCACTTATCCCACTAAAAAGTATTACATTACCAAGAATAGTTGAAATATATTAAAGTGATGAAAATACCAAAATAAAGAAACAAAAACAAAATAAAGAAGAGAAATAAAAATAAAGTAAACAACGAAATAAAGGAAAAACAAAACATAAAAAATAAAATAAAAAGAAAAAGTATAGAACAAACTTGGATCATCCCAGTCGGGTCACGACATTTTTTATAGAAACTGTTACTCCCTCCGATCCGTTATTTCCGTCGCTACGAAATAACGGACTAAGCACAACTCGCTAGCCTAGCTCGCGACCCTTTTTCCGGACCGGAGGTAGTAAAACAAGACCTACCAGGACTAGCCCTTGGTGGTATTTTTTTCATAGAAGGATACTCCCTCGCGAGAATTTTCGAAATTCCGCCCCGACGGGGACTCGAACTCGGGTCGTTGCCTCGCCACTGCTCAGCTAAGCAACGGGCTATGCCCTGTTCTTGAGTAAGTTGATTGAGCGACTCGATAAGCATTTCGTGTATCCCAAATGAATGGTCCCGCATGATTCAATCTCGAATGGCGACAAGGAGAGATTTAGAAATAAAGGTAAAAACGGGTGCAGCTGGGAGGTTCAGTCTATTTTGAACTACACCTCTTAAAAATTATATCTAGTTGTCGACGTTAACTGTTCCGTCATACGCTGCCGTCACGGGACTCAGAAAACGTCATTGTGAGTGGCGTTTCGTGTAGGAAAACACCTACGCATGCGGCGTTTCTGAAAAGGGACGTATTCAGCTGAATTTTTTTGACAGACCAGATTTGACTAATAGTTTGTTTGAAAATGACGAACGCCCCGACCTAACCTCTCCCCCGTGCCGCCGGGCCGCACCGGGGATCCACTGCCGGCCGCCCTCCGCCCTCCCCCCATCTAGATCCCCTCCCGCCGCCGCCGCCATAGGCGTCGCAGGGCAAAGCCCGCGTGGCGCGGCGGCGGCGGTGGCGGTGGCGTTACATCCTCGGCCAGAGGTCAAGTCGGGGCGGCGGCGGCTCTCTCCGGTTGGCTCACTGGCTGTGGCGCGAGCCAACGGCGGCCATGGACGGCGTGCAGGCGTCGGCGTTCGGCGGAAGGGCAGTGGTGGCGGCGGCGCCCGTTCTGGGCCCAGCCACCGGCCACGACTGCATCTTCACCGGCACCGGCCACGACGCTCGTACTCTGGGCTTGGCACGCAACACGAGGAAGCCAGGGGTTCCTGCCCCGGGCAAGGCGGTGGTGGCCTCCTCCTTCCCGGAGGTGGTTGACCGGCCGGTTGTGGTGGATCTTTTGATCTTGCTGGCGTCTGTGCAGGGCCAGCGGCGCGGTCGGCGGGAGGTAGCTTGCTTCTTGTCGGTGGCGTGTCCGGCCTTGGTTGTCTGTGGGCTGTGGGGCTGTTGGAAGGGCCGGGAGAAATCCCTATGCAGCTGCGGGATGACGGCGACGCCTGCGGGCGCCGTCACCTCCTCGGAGGCGTCATCTAGGCTCTCTCCGGCATGCCCTCTCTCGAGCATCGGGGGAAACCCTATCTCTAGCTTGCTAGTGCGACAGTAGCGGCGTTATGTCGTCGTCCCCTCCTTGGAGGTATTGTCCGGTTTGCTCGTGGAGTCCCATGACGGCGATCAAGGTTGGTGCTGGGGCGTACCCCCGGTAGCAGTGGCTCTTCTCGGTGTCGTCCATCTTCGGCGCGCGTGGGCTGCCGGAGCTGGTGGCAAGGCTCCCTCTAGGGACATGGCGTGGCCGTGGGTGTGGGTGCGGAGCTCCTCCGTACGATACCGACGATCCCTCATCGTCAATGCTGCAAGCTCTCTGAATCCTCCCTCTTTAGGTTGATGTTCTTTGAGCACTAGCTTCAGAGAATCTTCTCGTTGTAATTTCCTTTCTAGTTTCTGGGGCGATGTTAATCGTTCTCCGGAATGCTGTTGTAAGACATGGTGGTTTCTTTTCTATGAAATGGAACCGGGGCGGGCCCTTTTTATCTAAAAAAACTAATAGTTTGTTTAAGGGTCATTTAGTAGAAAACATACCCTAGTTGCGCCGAGATTCCCACCAATCGAGCATTCGAACCACCACAAATGTGACTGACGGCACAATCTGAAATCAGCTAGCCGAACTTTAGGAAGAGTGCAAAACTAGTTTTCCTAAACTTTCTGCTACCTCCGATCCATATTAGTGGGCACAACTTTGTCTAGATACACATGTATCTAGTCTAAATACTTAACTAGATAATATGAATTTAGACAAAGCTATGTCCACTAATATGGATCGGAGGGAGTACTAAAACCTGTTTTGCTAAAACTTATTATAAATACATGTTATCGAAACAACCACTAAACGTGTTTTGACAAAACGTGAAATAGACGTTTTTACAAAAACTCGATTTTTTTGCTGAAAAGTTCATCTATTAAAGTGAGTCAAAGACGTGCCGCCGTCCTCGTCCTTCCATCACCTGAGTCTGGCAAAGCTTATCGTAGTAGAGCTTTTTGTAGTATACAGACGAAAGTCGTCGTGCTAAGAATCTAAAGACGAGCGTAGCGGAGCAACAACCATCGCAAAAGATAAGAACCCTAGATCGGAAAAACCATACCTGAAACCACGCCAACAAACACGAAAATCAACTATAGCTCCGCCAGACACAACACAATCCTTAACGTTCCGGGTGGTGGGTGTCGCGTTTGTGCGAAATTGTGGACGCCGGGGCGGCGGCCTTGGAATGTGGTCTAGGCGTCCGGCTCTCCGGCGAGCGGTGTTGCTGTGGTGATGATTCTATCCTTGGCTGTGTGGATGGCGAGTAGCGGAGATCTCGGTGTCGGCGGCGCTTTGGCAAAGGCGACTCCCAGATCCTGACGTGGAGGCATGGCTTGGTGATATCTAGTGGTCCGAGGTACCGGGTGTGGTGCAAAGGTTTCTCCGGGCGAAAGCTCGGCGCTCCAGCGCCAACCGGCGGCGATGTATGCGGATGTCATAACCCTCTTGGGAGTGTTGTTGCGGTCACCTTCCCCATGTATGAGCTCCGGTGAAAACTCTTGATCATGTCGGTCTCGACGGTGGCGGCATGTTGTGTCCTCACCCTCTTGGTGGCGTCGTCGTGGAGCTCCGGTACCTCTCAATCTCGTTCCGGTGTTTTGGGTGTTTCGTCGGGGTGTAACTACTCATGTATTTATTTTTTGATTATGTGTGATCTGTTCCGTAGGAGGGTTTACTCTTCACCTCGTATCAGTTCGCCCGTGTGTATTTATGTATAAAACGTGTGTATTTATGTATAAAACGGAACGAAATCCTTCACCTCGTATCTGTTCGGCTGTGTGTATTTATTTATAAAGTGGGGTCAAATCTTGTTTACATAAATACTTATTTATAGAGTGGGACGAAATCCTATTTCCAAGCATGCAACTCCGTCGGTGCTAGACGCACCAAGTTATGATATGATGGGGAAGACCTAATTCTGACACCATGACTCTTATTCTGACACCATGACTCTTCGAGTTGCACCTCTTCGGAGTTGAGAAGCAGTGTGGGCGCACGAGCCTGGCAAAAGCGAGTATTGCCAGGAAGTCAAGTTGAGATTGAATAAGAAGAACTACAAAAATATTTTCTGACTGAGTGAGAGAAGCGTATCAGTAAGAGAGTCAAATTTTCCTAACAGATGTGTGTCAAGACCCAAAGCATTTGTCCCTATAAAAAGAACCGACAGTATTTGGGCTGTTCTAGGCAGACATCTGACGACTGTTTGACCTGACACCGCCAAAAGCAATTACATAATAGGTCGTAAAGCATAATTTACTCTAAACATGGTAACAAACTCCTAGCAAAAGATATAGCAGACCATTCCATATGACATCAGGTTAAAAGATTAACATCATCCTAAAATTAGGCGAAAACTTCACATTATCAGCATCATGGGCTCACGGCTTCAGAACCAGCATCAGCCCGACCTTAGGGCATTTCTTGATTGTCTTAGTGTCGACTTCCGCAACAACAGTCAATAAGCACTTTGGTCTCAGCTCATGCTGGATCAGACCAGTGACAGTACCATCACTGCCATGGCGCAGCTTCATGCTAGTCAGATTATCCAGTGAATGCTCCACAACCACCATGATGGTGGTCTCATTGCTCGAGAAGCTGTGGGTCAGCTCAGCCCCAGCACGAAACTCTTGGTGCATCATTAAATGAAAAAAAGATGCAGCGACGATATCTCCTTTGTTCTTCCTGAAAAAGAAGAGCATTAATCAGCGTATGTAGTTTTTTTTAGAAAGAAAGAGCCAACGGCTCCCAATTTTCAATTATTTGAAAACTGATAACACAACGTTTTTCCGTTCCTTTCGGTTGTATTTCCACACGCCCAGGGAAACACCCTCCCCTGAGCGCACCTCTCCTGCTACTCTACCCCTACCAAAACTCCAACGCATTGCAAGTTTTTCACTCCCAGGAAGACCGACGAACACCAACACAAACTAAACTACTACAGCTTTCTCGTGCTGCTCCAAGCCTACAGGATCACCAACAAACAAGCTTCAGTAAGACTTCTTGTCCTTCTTTTTCAACCCACGACAATATGGGAAATTGGAAGAAAGCCATGAAAAGCTCTCGAGCTCTCATGAGGATCCTCTAGTCTCCTATGATAAGCTAAAATTAGCTCATAAGGTTATTATTACAAAGGTAAAATCTTGTGAGCCTCATGTGGACAATGGCACAAGCATAACTCGAAATCCTTTATTACCATGTGCTAGTCCTAGTAATTCATCCACTCATAATATTACTACATCTTGTCAATGTGCTTATCCAACCCTATCATAATTGATAATGTTTATTCTCTTAAGAAGGATAAGGTTGGCAATGTGTTTGCCAAATATGTTGGTACTCAAAGTGGTGTCAAGAAAAGAACCATTTGGGTTGCCAAGCCTATTATGACTAACCTCTTATGACCCAACTTGTTTGGGGACCAACAAGCTAAAACTTGATCAATAGGTGTTGGTCGGAGGACATTGGAGACTTGGCTACATCATGAAGAATTAAGGGATCTTCATCAATTATATTCTCTCAAGCCAAGTCAACGATTATATTGTTCTATCTCATATCCAATGTTCCTCCTTGCGGTAACTTGTATTTAAATCATATATACATTGAAAGTTGCTTGCACCCTTGCATGTGTTTGGTTTTGTACCTTGCTAGTGTTTGTATGTGTTGTGCTCTCTACTTACTTATCTTGATTAATCAAGTATGTGTATGTTGGTTTGCACACCATGTATGTGTGAGTTTGTGTTGATCTTTTATAATACCTTGCTTATAACTTAGTTGGCTCTTGTTGAGAGATTAATGGACTATTCCATTTTGGGGGAGTGATATGCTCTTTGACACTTCACGATCCTAAAAATGTGTATACATGAGGAATACCACTTAGTGTTTATATATCAATATTATCTAGTTTCTATGTGGTATGTCATGCTCATGAGAAATTCAAATTCTATAATGTCCATTAATTATCTCTAGTTGGTTTTTGTTTACCTCTTGTTGAGAAGAAATGGATTATCATATTATGGGGGAGTAATAAGCTATGTGCTTATTACAATCCTAGAAAATTTGAACATGTGAGGTATTGCCATTTTGATTTGATATTGTAAATTATCTTGTTACTATGTGGCATGTTGCTCAAACAAGTTCCAATTTGCTTAAATGATTTTGTTTGCTCATATTTTGGATATTGTTTGTGAGAGATGTTCATGATACGGTTTTCCTAAAATATATTACTATACATTCTTTTTGGGAAACCGATTGCTTCAAGTTGCTCAAATAATAGCTTTGCATGATCGCGTGAATAATTCAAACTATCAAAAACATCATCTATCTAAGCATCGCGCTTAAACCTTATCTTTTGCCTTATGCTTATTTTGTGTGAAGATGATCTTAAATATAATACCAATACCACCGGGAATTATCTCCATATACTCATTGTCCTTGACAAGTGATACTCATAAGTGTGGCAGAATTTATAGATCGTCTTCATATTGGCTTTTGATCTTATTGCCTTATTTTCTTGCAAATATTTTGTTTTGGTTTGAACTCCCATCGTCTTCCTTGCCTCTTGTGGATCCATTTTGCTTTACTCGAACTTTCCTAGTGATTTAATTGGTGTATGAGAGGAATTGATCCCATTATTGTGCACTTTGCATTCAAGGGCTACTTCTACATAATGCACTATTCTTGGGGGAGCTATCCTATATTAATTAAAACTTATATTTTCATTAGTATTGGATCCTATTTTGTTTTGGAGAGCGTTGATTCCATTTGTGTGCATTTTTGTATTTATATGCAAGATCATAAATAATGCACTATTATTGGGCGAGCCATCCTATATCCTTTTGAACACATGTATTCCATTGGTTTTTTATCCCGATGACGTGTCTCTATGGAAGACAAAACTTTTCGGCTTGGTACTTTGTGCCATCATGAAAAGTGTCGATGGATGGTTTATTTGTTAGAACCTCGCTCTTTTTTGAGAGTTAATCTCAATTGGTATCTATCTTTGGGAATTTGATATCTAGTCCCTTTATTTATTGATTAATTGGTATCTTATTTTCATTTTGATACCTTTATCCAATTGGTATCTTATCAATCATGTTTTGGTTTGATTTAGTTTCAATTGGCTTCTCTAAATCAATTTTTGATTTGGATCTTTGATATAATTTGGATCTTCTTTGATTTCTTGATATTTGTCCAAATTGTATCTCCGTTTGGCTATTGAAGATCTGAGGCATGCATATCTTCTACATTCTTATTTTGTGGCATGCTTTCCTTCTTTGTGCCAATATACAGGGGAAACTCCACGGAATCCTAATTTGGCTAAGATGTGCAGGAAATTCAATTTCATATCTATATGCACATATTTGGGTGGAGTTCCTCCTATGTATTGTAGTTTGACTAACTACTTTGGGACCCAATTAGGTTGGGAACCATTTTGTACTTAAATGTGTTTTTAGGTATATGGGAGATGCAATGGATGCTTGTCTCTTTCCCAAGAAAGTGTTTTCACCATATGCTTATTGGAGCCAAGCGAGGATGGTTGATGAACTCCTATCTACTATATCAACCCAATGTCATCACGGTAACAAGTATCCAACATCATGCATAATTTTCTAGCATTCGACCTTGTGTAGGTCGTATCATGGCATGGCATTTATCTATCTACCCATGTTGTTGTTTTTGCAATCTTAAAGAAACTTCTTTAGTGCAAATAAGAGTATTTTGTGTTGATTGCTTATTAAGTGGACCATATAAAATCATATCATGATTCACCTATCTCAAATATGGCAATCTAACAATTCTATTGTATATCTTTCTCTCAAAGTACTCTCATGTGCAATATTGATAAATTTGCCAATTCGAGTTGTTCTTATGATACTTTTTGCTTTACTCAATGCATCCCAACTATCTCTTTTTCCCTTAGTGATATTTGTGATGCCTTGGTTATGGTTGAATTTGAAGTTCATTATTATAGAATATGAAAATATTGAGCTATGTGCTATGATCCTAAACAAATATCATATGTGTATATTATATGACTTCCTTTTGGATATATTGTTCTTTTCTTTACTAACTAATTTTGTGTATCCATATTTCTTTGTGGATGTATATCATCATGATTGTTGTCTACATAGAAACTTATATGCATGAGAAGAGTTACATCTTTACTTGATATCTTAATTCTTCGGTGTCACCTCTTTATTACTTTTTATTCTTTGTGACCCCAAAAATAATTTATCTTATGAGTGCATGTCGTATTTTATCACATCTTGGTACACTCATCTTGGTGAATATTCTTGACCTCATGCTTGCTTGATGAGCCTATTACATTCACCATGGGATAAGACAAAAGCTTTGATTTTTATTTGCATATTTTTGAGCTTGTGAATCCATTTAAATTTTGTGTTTTAAAGGATACTGGGTGAGCGAGGATTCCATTTTTGTACACCTTGTATTCAAATACAAAAATTCTAAATTATGTACAAATATTGGGGAGCTCCTCTATTTTCTTTAAAGCACTCTTTTGCTCAAATCATAATATCTTTTGTTCACTTGGTTTGTTAGATCTTTTGGTTGCTTCCTTTTATTTGGAGAATTGAAAAAGGTTTTCCATACCATTTTTTTTGCAATCTTTAGATCCTCAATATAGTGTGATCTCCTGTAACAGCCCAAAGTTTGTGAACCTAAAATGTGAAGCAAATTTTCACTTTTGCATTTCATTCATGCATCATGGCATCATTTGTTCAAGTGCTCAAGTTGAAACAAAGATTTGGAGAACATATTGAAACAACGGGAAACAAAAGCAATAATTGTTTCAGATAAGATACACTCCAATGAGTTTGTTGTGACAAAACCAATTCAAATAACTTCCATATTTGTCAAGGAAGTTCCAAGAGTTCAAAATATTATTTCGCAATTGCTCTAAAAATTTCCAAAGGAGCAACATTTTTGAATTTAGCAAATGCCCTAATTTTAACTCTATGAACAAATGTTGCTCCAAACTATTTTATTTTTAATCACCAAATTTTGTGGAGCCTCTACATGTTATGGAGAGGCTACATGATTTTTTCCATATTTTTCTAAGGTGTCTAAGTGCCTTAAATAAAATCCCCAAGTCTCTGTTTTTAAAAGAAAAGGAAGAAGGGACCAATCTGTGATGGAAAAGAAACTGCCAGGGGCCTTTTTGCAAAATCTTCTTCTCCTTCCTCTGTAGCGACCGTGCGTGCAGCTCGAGGTCGCACCGAACCATCTCTTCGCCGTGCTCGCCACGCCGGGCCCCGCACTGCCTCCACCTGCCGAAGAAGGGCATCACGAGGACCCCCTGCTCACTCGCCTGCTCCTCTGCTTCCCGTTCCCCACGCTCTCTTCTCCCTCCCCGCGACGCGACCTAGCCGCCGAGCTCGCCGAGCTTGTCGCCGTTGATTGCCGCGTCCCCGAGTAAATCTAGGACCACGGGACGCTCCACCGCGCCGTCCTCTATGACCTCGTCCAAGGAATCGTGCCGAAGCGCCGCGAATCGACGACGCCATCATCTTCTTCCCCGCGGCCGTCCGGAGCTCCGCCGCCTGATTTCGCCTCCGTCACGCCTCCTCCGGCCACCCCGTCCTCCCCAATGCGTCCGTGGTGAGCTCCTTCCCTTGCTGGCCCCTTCTCCCTTCCTCTCTCGTCGTGGCCTCGCCGTGGTCTCGCCGGAGCCACCGTAGCCGTGCTCCCCTCGCCTCGCACGCACGCCCGGTCGAGGAACCGGCCTAACCGGGCTGTGGGCCGTTCCTCTCTGCCGCGTAGCCGGTCCAGTAGCCGGCCCAAACCGGGCTGGAGTCCGGTTAGCTCTGGAGCAAGGCCGGCCTGTCAGCCGGCCCAACCGGGCTAGAGGCCGGTTACACAGTTTTTTTCCCGCGTCGTTCTTTTTCCAATTCTCCCCCTTTGCGCATGATTCCCGCTACTCCCTCGCGCAATTAGGGACATCGAGCTACGATGATTCACCTATTCCACCTCTCTCTCTCGAATTCGTGTAATTAAAATGTTATTGTTGTGAAAAATAATTTATTAAATCATAAATTTAAAAGAGGAATTTTACAAAAGTAATAACTTTTTATCGGGACCTCAGAAAAATGTGTTCGATATACCAAAATGTTCAGAAAAATGTGAATTATCCAGAATCATCATCATCATGCATAATTGTTCACAATTACAATAATGTACTTTTAGTACTATTAGAATCATTAAGTTTTAATATGGGGTTTATTCCAAATAATGCAATAAATATAACGGGGACCCATTTAACTTGTTGATCATGTTCAATGCTTTTAGGGTGTGCATTTGAAAATGTCATGTCATCATGTGTTTGCGCATTGCATTTGTTGAAGCTTGTGTGGTGATTGATTGTTCTTCCGTTGTTATGCTTCGATAGATCAAGCAGCCGGGGTTACACCACAATACCCCGAAGAGCCGTACTACCAGCACCTTGATCAAGGCAAGCGTAATCCCCCCTCTGAGCATATCTTATCCTATGTTTCCGCAAATATTTTCTCCACTATAATATTGCATTCGGTTCCAAATGTCAATTTTATTGGATTAGAGTATCCTATAGTTGCATTAAGTTTCCGATGCTAATACCTGTTTCCCTCCTATTATCCATAGGTTTGTATTGTTGGCCTGAGATACTTAACTATGCTATGTTGACGCTTAGCCATGCTTAGTTAAATGCCTAGTTGTACGAAGTATGGTTCATGTTGGAAACAGGCGATGAGATGAATGGATGATGGTGGAGAAATTGTGGTGACAGGTAATAAAATGCTTAAAGGTGGAGATGAGAGGCCACTTTGGTATGGTGGTGTTTTGTCTCACTCTCGCCGCCTAGGTGCGAGTTCTTTACCTCTTGAACCAAGAATGAGCGTGCTTCCTTTCGGTGGGGTATATGGAGCCCTCGTCGACCGACTAACTTGTGCGGGGCTAGCCAGGGTCCTCTAGTTTGAGCTTCCATTTGCACGTGCGTTGAGATGGTGGCCAAGACAGAAATGAGGATGTGGTGTTAGGAAAATGAGTGGCCACGGGGCAGGGTGCTGGAGGCACTGAACTTGTCCCGTCCTCACTGATGATCCTGGGTTAGTCCCAAGCAAGGTAAAGGTTGTAACCGTTCCCACTCAGCCGGCTTTCCCCGGAAGAGAGCTACGTGTAGGCAATGAGCCGGGCGGTACCGAAGGTAAACACAGTGCACCCCTACAGGGTTAAATATTTTTGAAAAGCCGTGTCCGCGGTTATGGACGACTTGGGAAAGGACGATAAGACCATAGAATAACTTCAACGGAATGATTAAAAACTGGGTACTAGAGGTACCACTCAAGAATGCAAGGTTGACTTTCTCGAGGGTGATTCGGGGAGGTGCCTGTGTAGAACAGGTGCACTGGTTGATGATGGTTGATGATGAGAAAGGTGATCAAGGAAAAGAGTTAATTCTTATCTCTTTTAAAAATACTCTAAATAGTCGATGCTATTGAGTGGTGTTTTTATTAAATAAAATCAGCTTTATGCAAAACAGCCATAAAACTTTGAAAGCCTCATCGAGCTAAACCTCTATATATAATCTTGCGAGTTCGTCGAACTCAACGTCGTTTGTTTTGTTTCAGAGGAGGACTTCACTGACCTCGAAGGTGGGTTCTTTGTGGACGTCGACGAGTAGTCTGGAGTTCCCAGGTGGCAGCTTGGGACATCCCGGAACAGCTGGCGTTGGATGTTTATCTGTAGGCCTCTTAGGCCATATTTTGGATCTTGTTGTTTAGACAACCTAATTCGCTTCCGCATGTTGTAATGTTGGGTCTGTGACCTCTGGTTGTAATTTGCTATCTTTCTCTATTATAAGAGTTGAACTATAATGATTTGTGTCGTAGAGTCTGTGATGTGCCAGTTGTTCCACAAGTCTTGATCTCTCTATTATGCTTTGATAGTTGTGCCTGTGTTAAGGCATCAATCGGGGTGTTGCGTTGCCGATGATCCATTCCGAGCAACGCCTGCCAAAGGTTTTGGCCGGGGATTGGTAAACCCGTAACTTCCGGTTGTATCGCTTAACCGGTGACACACATCATCACTGTATAGCAGTCGGGTCGGGGCGCCACAAGTTGGTATCAGAGCAGTACTGCCTGTAGGAAACCCTTCTACTGGTCGACGTTGAGTCTAGTGTTTGTGAAAATATTTTTAACCTAAAAATGAGTTGTGAAAACCATCTTAGGATTCTTTTTACTCCTTATCTGGTTACCCTCTAATCTCAGAGCAATCTCACCTCGATTTGAGTTAAAGGTTTAATTCTCATCTGTTACTTCAAAATGATTAGAAACGGGGTTGGGTTCTACCTTTAGTGTTATGTGTCTGGTTGCTCCCGCTGCGTTGCAAACTAAAATCAACTCGGATGTTTGAACCCTGTTACCCAACGAAGGAACAAGTGATTATCCTCAATTTTGTGGGTTTTAACCCAAGGACTTGAACATAAGGTCCCGGATTGTGTCAACTAGACTGTGTTGAGTCATATGGTTCCTTAACCATTGCATGTCTCGCTAGTAGCACATGATGCTGATCTTTGACTCAAGTTCTATCTTGTTGATTCCTTGTTAATTGTTACACAATGTATTATCGTCCCTAGTCTGTGTACTTGAGTAGACGATAATGCTATTGTTCGACCATTCGGAGAAAGATACTAATTGTGTCATTGTCCAATCTCCAGAATGGCTCGAGGAGGCCGCGGTGATCGCGGTAACCACAACAATGATGAGGATGATCTGCCGCCACCACCCTCGATGGCTCAGGTCTTGATGGCCATTGAGGAGAACCGCGGGCGCAATGAGCGCTTGCTTGAGCAGTTGGTGCAGCAAAATGGACAGAGGAATGGCTGCAACACTCTCACTGAGTTTCTGCGCTCACAGCCACCCACCTTTGCTGATGCTAAGGAGCCACTGGAAGCT
Source organism: Poa pratensis (assembly GCA_947311845.1). NCBI lineage: Eukaryota > Viridiplantae > Streptophyta > Magnoliopsida > Poales > Poaceae > Poa > Poa pratensis. The sequence continues at coordinate 10,380,525 of CAMZMU010000110.1, forward strand.
GATGATTGGCTTCGCGCCTTGGAGCGCAAGTTCTCCGCGCTGCATGTCCCAGTGGTCGAGCAGGTCTACTTCGCCACCTACCTCTTGGTTGGTGCAGCTGGCTGTTGGTGGGGAAGCCATGTGGCTTTGTTTCCAGCCAACCATGTCTTCACTTGGGCTGATTTCCGCACTGCCTTCCGTGCGGAGTACATTCCCCAGCCGATCATGGATTTGAAGAGGAGGGAGTTCCTGGATTTGCAACAGGGACGGATGGACCTCCGCACTTATGGTCGTGAATTCAACCATCTCTCTCGTTACGCCCCAAGGGACGTGACCACTGATGCTGACAAGCAAGAGCTGTTCCGCAAGGGTCTTTCGCCGCAGCCCTACCGTATGAGTGATGTTTTTATTAAATAAAATCAGCTTTATGCAAAACAGCCATAAAACTTTGAAAGCCTCATCGAGCTAAAGGTCTATATATAATCTTGCGAGTTCGTCGAACTCAACGTCGTTTGTTTTGTTTCAGAGGAGGACTTCACCGACCTCGAAGGTGGGTTCTTTGTGGACGTCGACGAGTAGTCTGGGGTTCCCAGGTGGCAGCTTGGGACATCCCGGAACAGCTGGCGTTGGATGTTTATCTGTAGGCCTCTTAGGCCATATTTTGGATCTTGTTGTTTAGACAACCTAATTCGCTTCCGCATGTTGTAATGTTGGGTCTGTGACCTCTGGTTGTAATTTGCTATCTTTCTCTATTATAAGAGTTGAACTATAATGATTTGTGTCGTAGAGTCTGTGATGTGCCAGTTGTTCCACAAGTCTTGATCTCTCTAGTATGCTTTGATAGTTGTGCTTGTGTTAAGGCATCAATCGGGGTGTTGCGTTGCCGATGATCCATTCCGAGCAATGCCTGCCAAAGGTTTTGGCCGGGGATTGGTAAACCCGTAACCTCCGGTTGTATCGCTTAACCGGTGACACACAGCATCACTGTATAGCAGTCGGGTCGGGGCGCCACATCTCCCTCCAATTATTCTTCATTGGATATGTGTATTTGATTTCACTCACATTTTGAGAAATGCACACATTATGGGGGAGCTCTTACTATATTGACCTTCTAACATTTTTTGCCAATTTTGGAAATGGATGCCAATGGGGGAGAAGTTTTAGAGGGTTTAAGGGAATTTGGTTTTATGCTTTTGATTTGTTCTTAAACATTTTCCTCTCATGCTCATGCATCCTTGCTTGTTTCATTGCATGGTTACTTAAAATTCATTATATAAACCCACGTAAAAGAGATTGTCATCAATTACCAAAATGGGGGAGATTGAAAGGGCATGGCGCCCCCATGTGTGGTTTTGGTAATTAATGACAATCCCTATGGACTAATGGTTGCATTGAGTTATACTTGTAGTGTTTGTCCATAGACAATGCTTGAATTCCATATGTTGGATTCAAGGTTGATGCCATGAATATATTGATATAGTGAAGTATTTGGCATCAAGATCATCGACGTGTATGGATATATATTTGATATGATCAAGAAGAAGAGTATGTGATGACCAAGTTAATATTCGAGGAGTTATCCGATGATTGGTCATATGTGAGTTGAGCATATTGTAAGTATGTCTTGAAGAAAAGGATTATGTGATCATTCATGGTTATCTTCAAGACATCATCTATTGAAAAGAGAAGAAAAGATACAAGGTTGATCAAGATATTGATCAACACACAAAGCTACAGGATTAACCAAGTGGGATCATGTATCTCTTGGTATGGTATGCAATTGTCCATTTAGCTTTGGGAACTAACCCATGATATGTGTGTGGGCATTTCTATACGTGGTTAGGTATCTTTCTATGGGCTTGCATCAAATGAAGAATTCATATAGCCCATGAAGGATGACGTCAAGTGGTGATCGTCATCAAGCTTAAGAAGTGCAAGTTCAAGAGAAGTATCTCGAAGATACCATATGCTTGATGCTTGCCACCTTCTTGGAGATAATGGTCAAGTAAAGATGTGGCTATGAGAGGCTCTCCCATAGTGGAGCATGGGGGAGCAATATGTGAGACTTCACCAAGCGAAGCGCAATCAAGAAAGGTGGCCCACTTGAAGAGATCAAGGTCGACATCATCTAGATCAAGTGGAATGCGCAAGGCAAAGGTATGATCTTGATAGGGTTTCTATTTTACCGGTCTCATGGTGCTAGTTGGGAGACCGGGCTATAGGATAGATACCGTACTATCAAGAGGGGTTCTCAATTGAGCTTTAACATATCAGTTGGAGAGAGCTCAAACCTTTGCATACTTGGCATCATCTTTCTTGGTTCTTATTTGGCTTTTCTCTGTGTGGGATTTTGGAGCTTGTTGTGATCTTCATAAGAAGCTCAAGTTCATCAAAAACGGATTTCGTATGAAAAACTTGTTGAGTTTTTGATGTTGCAGGTTTGACCGGTTGTTCATTTATAGAAAGGTTTTACCTTTCTACATTTGGTTTTATCCTCCCATGTTGGACTATGATGTTTGTCTACATGATCTTGTAATGCTCGTTGCGGTGATTCCAACGAGCCCAAGAACATCGAAAACGGAGTTCATATGTAAAAGATATCACATTTTTCTTATGTGTGTTTCTGGAAATCCGGGTGACTCGGAATATTCCGAACTCAATCCGAACTGACTCTGAACTGATTCCGAACTGATTCTGAACTGAGCTTTTCGGTTCTGTACTCAGTCCGGATTCTAGTTGGTAGACATCCAGATTATTCCGAAAATCCGGAATTCCGAACCAAATCCGGATTCACTCCGAACGACACGAATCTGGCCCAAATGGTCGGATTTTGGGGACCTATAAAATGGGGCTTTCTTCCCCAACGGTTCCCCAACTCTTGAGCTCGTTTTTGCCCCCATTGTTGAACCTTCTTGAGCTTTGCTATCTCTCTACTTCCTCCATGATTCTTTCCTCCAATTAGAGGGAAAAGAGAGAGGAGATCTAGATCTACCATTCCACCAATCAATCTCTCCTCTAAGTGACGGGAAGCTTTTGGATCTAGATCTTGGAGGGATTTTGTGTTCTTCCTTGTTCTTACTCTCTTCTCCTCCCATAAGCATTAGTTGCTTTGGTGGGATTTGAGAGAGTTTTGGTGACTCGCGGGATAGTCGAGAGCCTCCAATTGAGTTGTGGAGTGTGCCTCAACCTTGTGATTCTTGTGGTTTTGGGAGCTGTGGAAATTCGGTGGGAGGCTCCAATTAAGTTGTGGAGTGTGCCTCATCCTTGTACGGGTTCGGTGACCACCCTCAAGTGTCCCATAGTGGTTCGTGGTACTCTACATTGGTAGAGGCACGAAGGAGATTACGGTGTGCCATTTGACGGCTATTCGGGGATCACTTTGTGACTCCGCACCGCTCCAACGGAGACTAGCTTCCATTGGGAAGTGAACTTCGGGATAAATCATCGTCTCCAAGTGGCACGGTATTTCTATACCCGAGCTTCTTACTTATGCATTTTACTTTGTGATAGCTATCGAGATTGAAGTAATATATCTTGCTATCACATAGTTGCTTGTCTTGTTTAGCATAAGTTGTTGGTGCACATAGGTAAACCTAGCTTGCTTAGGTTTTGTGCTTGATAAATTAAACGCTAGTTTTATTCCGCATTTATTCAAGCCTAAACCGCAAAGAATTTATATCGCCTATTCACCCCCCCTCTAGGTGACATCTGTGTCCTTTCACTAACTCTCTTGGTCCCCCGGGTTATCAGGTGAACTTTCTTCGCCCCCCCCCCCCCCCCCCACACGGTGCGACGCCTTCGAGACTAGGCCAGGGACACGGGGTCCCTTCCAGCGATGAAGACGACGGACTTTGAGGCTAGGCGTGGCTTGGTGAAGACGACGACGTGCTGCTCCTCGATGCCTTCTCCTTGACCTGATGCATACCTGGGTTCGTCCGCAATGTTGGTCTAAGTTGTAATTTTTGTTTTTCTTATGTTTGCTTGTGCTTCTTATTGCCTGTAAGCTGTTTGTTCAGCATGATGTATCTGCCGCTAAACTCTGGAGCTTTGTTAATTTAAAGTTGGGCATTACTGCCTTTTATCTGAAAAACTAAGTTATTGTGAATGTTTTACCTTGTTAGCTCGTTGAATTCGTTTTCCTTTTGTGGGCGTTAGTTTTTTTTTGCGAAACGGACACTGTCATTAATAGAAACATCGAACAATACAAAACATCTCAACAAGATCACAAATTATAACGAGATCCTTGAGATGCCCTTTGTCTTCAACCTCCAGACCGTGTCGACGGCGCGCCGCCGCTGCCGCTCCTCTCGGAACCGGCCTGACATTGCTGGATGCGGACGGGAAGTCGCCGAACGGGTCAAGAAGACCACATTCGCCCCAGAGATGAAGAAAAAGGATGAACCGCCGATAAAGCTGCATGACGATCCAGAGAACGCCAACGCCAACTTAGTAGATAGATTTCAGTTATACAATATGTACACGATAATGGTACTTTATATATATTTTTTCAGATTCAGAATTAAGCCACCTTTCATTTTAACAAAATATTATTAGATCAGATCAATAGATCAAATCCTAGGAAAATTAAACAACAAACATCTAGGCCCGAAATAACCAATTAGTGATCATGTAAAAAAAACACATCTCACTCAAAAAAAAAAAAAATACACCAAACGAAGCAAACAGCCAAACACACCATGACACCAGCACACGCCCCTAGGAACAGCTTAAAACCCGGTCTAGTTAAAGCCCTAATTCGACAAAGCGCCTTGGACGCTTCTCCAGCACTCACGGGGACGCACCTCGCCTTCGGGACGCCGAGCACCTGCAGCGCGTCGACGGTCCGGCTCGTCACGAGCACCTTGCTATCCCGTTCACATGCCTCGAGCGGAGCCAGGATATGGCGGAGCCGCTGCTCCATGCGCCGGACATCCGTGCCGTCGCTGCACCCCACGTCGTCCAGCACCACGAAAACACGCCTCCCGCTAAGCTCCTTCTCCAGTCTCTCCTGCATGGTGGCAGCGTCAGGATGGCCGCACGGCGTTCTTCCCGTGGCTGCCTCCATCATGTCAGCAAACACGTCGTCCACGGCGCCGAAGTCCCTGGAGACGTGCACCCACATGGCGAGGTCGAAGTAGCGGGCCTCGTCCACGCGGGCGTACACGAGCTGCGCGAGCGTCGTCTTCCCGCACCCGGCGTCGCCATGGACCCCGACCAGGGAGTACGGGCAGCATCCGGGGCCTTGCTGGGCCTCGTACCCTACTGTCCTGTGAAGCATCGCCACGATCCTCTCGCAGTCCACGAACCGGCCGAACACCTTCGCCGGAGGAACTCCCGTGGTGCGCCGGCCGATCGGCAGCTAGCCCTCGTCCTCGAGTTCCGTCATGCCGTCGTGCACCTGGTCGATTACGGTCCTTACCTCCTCTTCTATGATCTTCCCCAGCTTCTTGATCTCCTTCCCGGTACCGCCGGAGCCGGTCTGCCGGTGTGTAACACGGACCCGAGCGTCTTCTTCGCCCAGCTCTCCTCGTAGAACGGGTTCGTAGTCGCGGGGAGCGAGACGATCTGCTTCTGGCGCGCGACGACCTTGTCCAGCGTGTCCTCGACCTGGTGTAAGGTGGGCCTGATCTGGCTCAGCAGCTCGCGCAGGCGATCCGTGCGGGGACTGGTGATCGCGACGGCGGCGTCCTGCTCATCTCTCACGGCCAACTCGACCTTCGCGACCTTCGTCTCCAGCTGCACCAGCTTCTCCGTCGCGTCTGCGCCGATCAGGGCGTGCCCCTTGGCGATGAGCCTGGATATGATGCGCGACACGTCCTCCTCCGGCTTCTTCGTGCTCTTCGCGGTCTTGCCCGCCGCCGCCTTGGTCACCAGCATGGCCTTCTTCTTGCCTTTGTGCTCCAGCAGCCACTTGCCGATTGTTCTCTCGAACGAACTAGACATCTCGATCGATTTGCTTGCCGTTTGATCTAGGTTCTTTCGAAAATTGTTTATTTTGTAAAATGTTTAGATTTGAAAATTGTTCATTTGAAAAATGTTTAATTTGAAAATTGATCATTTTTTAAAAATTATTCAGATTTGAGAATTGTTCATTTTAAAAATGCTCATATTGAAAAAAATTCATTTTAAAGAAAATTTAGATTTAAAAATTGTTCATTTTGAAAAATGTTCAAATTTGAAAATTGTTTATTTCGTCCTATTGTTAACTTAAAAGCAGAAAATTAAAGTTTTTTTTAGTACCAGAAAATTAAAGTAAAAAGTATAAAAAATAACACTTACCATTTACAGGAAAATGGGCCTGGCCCAATAGTGTCGGGGGTAGGCGCCGCTCGCTCCCGCGTATGATTCGTTATTGTTAGAGCATCTCCAACAGACGTGGCAAATGGAGCGCGCGCGCCAAATAACGGGCTTTTCCCGCGCGCGGAGCCATTTCGCGCGCTCCAGCAGTCGCGGGAAAAAAACGCGCGCTCAGAAAACGTCGGCGCGCGCTGGCCGAAGCGCTACGTTCCGCGTTAAATACACCGTCCCGCGGCGCGCGCTCACTCCACGCGTCTCCTCCCTTTTCCTCTCTCCCCCGCCGCTCGCGCCACCGCACGGAATCCGCACCGCCAGCCGCCGCCACCGCGCCGCGCGCCGTCGCCACTATGCCTCCGCGCCGCAGGAACCAGTCCGGCTACCGCGGCGTGCGCGCGCGGCCGAACGGCTCGTTCTACGCGGAGATCCGCTCCGGCGACGAGCGGATCTCCCTTGGGACGTTCGAGACGGCGCACGAGACCGCCCGCGCCTACGACGCGGCAGCATGGCGCCTCGGCCGGAGCCAGCGCCAGATGAACTTCACGGACGTCCACAACGCGCAGCAGGCGATGGATCTGGCGCCTCCGCCGCGCCTCGTCACCGCCGAAGAGCGGACCGCCCACCGCCAGCTCCAGGCCCACCTTCTTATCGTGGACAGGGACGCGCAGCTAGTGGCGGACTATCGCCGGAGGCACCCGCAAGAAGCCGCCGCCGAGGCGCAGCTCTTGGCTACGTACGCAGCTGAGCGGGCGGAGCGGAGGTACGAGCGGCGGCAGCTCCAGGCCCAGCGGCGCCAGCGCAAGGCCGAGGCGGAGGCGCAGCTCAACAACATCACCTGGCACGACGAAGACCCCAGGTGGGAGCATCTGTTTTCCGACATCTCCGATACGTCGGAGAGCTCGGACTCCGACTTTGATATCTAGGAGCTTGTTTATGGAGTCTGTTAGCTTAATGTAGTCTGTTAGTTTAATCGAGTCTGTTAGTTCTATGTTTTAGTCAACGAACGTTCGTCTGTTCATTCTAATAATCGAGTCGGTTGTATATATGGTTGATGCAAAATGTTGTTTGTGCTGCGCGCGCTGGAATTTTAGCGCCGCTGCTGGAGCAAAAAATTTAAGCGCCGCACCACGCTAAATATAGCGCTTCTGCTAAAGTAAAACAGGCGCTGCAAAAAAAAAATTAGCGCGCCGACGCGTTGGGCGTCTGTTGGAGATGCTCTTACCATTGGTGATTTGGACGATCAGTTCATGGATGATCATCAAGTAGTACGGTGGTTCTAGGGAGGACCCTACATGTATTTCTGTGTTTATCTCACATGAGAATTTAAAGACTCCAGATTAACTTAGGTCGCAAGTGTGGTATTTGTTGTATACTGCACCCTTTGGTGTAACTTGTTATTCTTTGTCTTTGGATCTACCGTGTTTTTTCCTCGGGATCAAATTGGTTATTGGATAGATAAAATTATGAAGTGTCATAAAATGAGAGAAGTGCGCATGAGATTTCTGGATACATAATCGTACATTTGAGATAGTGTTCCATTTTCCCAAAGTTGGATGGTGTTCCTGGGAAATGTATGAGTTATTTTGTCTAGCTTTGTCTAATATTAAGAATTCAGAGATTTACCGTTTTGGAGTACAACACTAAAACTTCCGAGATACCTATATTTCTCAGTCTGCACTTAGATATTCTAAGAGCATCTCTAGCAGACCCCTTATATTATGAACCTTTATAACGCTTTTATAGTTTTTTTCCACTTTTAGAGGTTCAAATGCGTCGCGCAGAAGAGAAACACTAAATCGAGCTGAAAAATTTAAAATTATGCATCACAGGAGATTTAGAACAGACACACTAGTTCATTGATGTGGCTGTCGAGGTCGACAAAGATGAGCTTCTCGCCTCGTACTCGCACGCCACTCCTCTCGCTTCTGCTGGAGCTCGCTCTCGCTGTTGATCCCTTGTTGGAAGAGGAGTCCGTCGATCTCAGCATCCCGGTCGCGGACTTCGTGTCGTCCTCCTCCTCGGGCTCGCTGCACGTCATAATCATGGCGGTGGCCTTGTCGATGGAGCCCTCGTGGACGAAGTCCTCTGGCGGCAACGGCGAATGCCGCCGGGTCGTATCCCTCGAGCGGGAGGTGCTCCTCCTCCTCCCTTTTCGGCGGCGGTAGCGGTGCGCGCCTTCCCGCACCGGAGGAGCTCCCTGCCTCGAAGCGGTGGCAGCGGTCGTACTCCTTGACCTCACGGTGGGCGAAGGCGCGCGGTCAAAGGCGGAGCTGGCCCCAGGCTACATGGGCCATGGCCCGGGGCGTGGAAAAATTACCAGGCTATATTTTATACTTTGGCCTGGGTCGCAGCCCAGCCTAGTTAGGCGCAGTCAGCCCACATTTGGACTCGTTCTACCCTTACGAACCTGGAGACAACGCACGGACGCGTTCCTGGTCTAGCGACGTTAGATCAGCATTCAGCATGTTCGTAAACATGAGAGTGCTCATAGTAAAACTAGACAACATTATGAGGCTTACCAAAATCAGAGGCAAAATCTACCACATGTATTTGATCGGGTACGAATAATGAGCAAGAAAAATACAAAGATTGTCTCCTGATTATATTGGGCGTTGTCAAAATTTTGCTTCTACAAGCGCTTGCTTTTCGTGAGCATGATGACTCTATAGCTCAAATAATAAGGGTAACTCAATGGTACATGATGAGTCTAATAGCTCAGATCAACCAAATCATTGATTTGGTACCATCTTTTGTATCTTTTACGCAATATATTGTCTTTTGTTATATCAAATTTTTGTTGTTGAACCACCATTGCATACCGTGTTCCAATTCATATTAGTTATCCAACTGAGCTTTCCTTCTATTATGTCTTTAAACTGGGTAAATTTTTGGATTATGTTTTGACCTTAATTTTTGGCCGGGTCGTCAACAATTCCTGGCTACGCCGTTGCGCGCGGTGGCGTCCAGTTCCAGTTGGTGAACCAGCGCGCCGTGCTTCCGAGCGGCGTTGGAGGCTACACAATGCTTCCACTTCTCGTCGTCGGGGCTATTCCCGCAGCCGCGCGAGCTCACGAAACGGCCGACCTGGCCGCCCCCTCGTCCGATTGAGCCCCCACACGGCCACATCGTGGTGCGTGGTGCCGGATCTTTAGGCGGAGGTGGTGGATTTGGTCGAGGCAACGAGTATGGGTGGGAATTTAGGCACGGAGGCGGCGTAATCAGTCGAGTCTGAGCCCGTATCGAGCCCTACAACCGGTAGAACCAGAGGCGGCTATTTGATGGGCACGGTAAAAAATTTACGGGTCAGGCCTACTACATGTGATCTGGTCTGGTAAAAAAAACCACACCCCGTATAGCCGCCGGAGAAATAATGGCATACTGCTAGAAAGTACAACAACTTATACGGGCCAATTTTACAATTCATTCATTAATTAAGCATATGCTCATGTCAGGGCTTCCAAATTGCACCAAAATTTGTGGGGGTTATCTGTCCATTTTATTCTAGATTTTTCTCTCGGGATTTGTATCACGGTCGTATTTGCTTATTTATTTTTCAAACAAAAAGAACATGTCGAAAAAACAGGGTAACCCGGCTAGGGGCGGAATCCCTTCTCTCTCTTTCCAGTAGATTCCTCACGTCCCTGTCCCTATCAGGAGGAGTGGAGCAGTCCAGCGGCCTCAAACCCCGCAGTTTCCGCCGGCCAGCCCCAGGCTCTCTCTCTCCTTTTCGGCTTTACCCTCATACCTCCTGGCCATGGCCTCCTTCCGCGCCGCCGCCGCCGCCGCCGCGCAAGCCGGGCGAAACTCCCAGCCTCCCCGGCTGAATGCCGCTCTGCCAGCACTTCTCCAGATTAAGAACCCCGCCGCCGGCGTACGGCACACGTCTACTCTGGGCAAACTGACGGGCGATCAACAACCCCTCACAAATCGGGCTTTCAAGGAGTGGGCGCAGAGCAACCAGGAGTTCCAAGAGTCGGCAAACGTTGCGTAAGTTCATCTACCCTTACATCTCAACTCGATCTCATTTGGTTTTTTCATCCGAAACTTGCTGTTCTTTATCTTATTTGAATTTACTAGGATTTAGTACTCAAGATTTCTCCTTTCCTTGCAGTCTTGCGAAAGCAGCAACCGAGAGATCTTCTTCTCTTGGTTTGAAAGTTGGTGCTTTTGCCTCCATTTCGCTCACCGTTGTGGCCATGTACGGTGGTTACTACCGCCACGAAAACTTCAATCCTGACCCGATTCCGAAAAGCAAAATTCTCACCCTCGCGTCAGACAAGGATTTCCATAAGTTCGTGAGTATTCTGGTTCAATTCTGTTATCAACAGCCTGGTCTCAGGTGGATTTGAATCCTCTACCATATATCAAGAGATCCTTAGAGAAGTACTGGCTCTCATCTGACTTTCCCCCCTGTGAAAAGAATGATGATTTCTCAGAGTTGTCTATGTGGAAGATTGCAGCAGAGGCTTCCTCATGGGCCATGATCTGTATGGTTGAACTAAAATTATCATGCAAGCCATTGACAGTGGGTAGGTTTAAGTGCACATCTGCCTATTCCATACAATCAATTGCTTTGTTCGTAGCTAATATAGCTACTTGTTTGTTTTATTGGCAGAGGATCTCTGGTGGCGCCTATCAATCATAGGCTTTGCTCAAAAGGAGTTCAAATCAAATTTTGATTTGCTTGCCAAAATAGGGTACATACTTTTTCCACTAAAGTTAAAAAATTTGAGCTTCTAGGATAGTTTACAGCCAGTTCACTTCCTTGTCCATCTTATACGATGCCATTTCGTATAGAGTATTTAAGATGGACTCAAGTGAAGATCCTCCAACAATCCTCTTCAATGAAGATGATTTCGTTGCCTGTAGAAAAGGTGTTCTGAAGGGAAACATTCACAAGGTAGCGTTACCAGATATCTCTTCTCTTTCAGACTCACAAAGAATAAATCTTTTATCTTATTTATCTTTGGTTCCTTAGGCTTTGAAGGAACAACTGGAGAAGAAAAGGCAGCTAAATTTGGCAGCCATGTGTAAGAACAATGGTGAGTATTGTTTATGCATAATTATGAGAACATAATAGTTCGAACTTGTTTAGATAAATTGTTTGTTGTATAGTTAGAGGAGCTGTAGAACAGTGAATGTTAGAGTTTGGTTAATAATTGTTGAGCATTTTATTTTTCTGACATTTTTGTTCTCTTACGGTAAACTTGTTTGATGTGTGCTCATGCACCATTTGTGTTAACCTCGTATACTATATTGTAGTAATGATTTGATTGTATTGCAATGTCGATTGTGCACTTGTAACTGTTGTTTGCACTGTCAACCACCTATTTTTGTAGATTCACACTGTCAGCCGTCTATTTTTTTAGATTCACACTGTCAACCATTAGTTGGAGCATGTAATGTCAGAAAAAATGTTGATAGGAACCTGTTAAAATGTTGGGAAATATGTATAATGTCATTGTATTCACGATGTTATCGTTCTGGATGGAATTAAAATCATGTAAGGGAAATAATTGTAGAGTTATCGTAGAGTTTTAAATAATTGTACATTGTTAATGTTTTCCCATCATGTGTTCAAATTTGATTAACTGTCCAATCATGATCTGAATCGTAGCAATGTTAAATCTGATGTAAACTTTAGTTTTTGCTACTGTCCACAGCAAGGTTTGTGCTTCTTGTTTCTTGCTATGTATTTAAGTCTGATTTGAAATATGGTGCCTAGGTCCATGTTGTTTAAATCTTGTCTAAGCTTATTGGGATAGTACATTGCTCTTAGAAGTCCTAATATGCTTTAGTGCACCATTACACCGGACACTGATCTGAATCGTAGCAATGTTAAATCTGATGTAAACTTTAGTTTTTGCTACTGTCCACAGCAAGGTTTGTTCTTCTTGTTTCTTGATATGTGAATCTAAGTCTGATTTGAAATATGGTGCCTAGGTCCATGTTGTTTAAATCTTGTCTAAGCTTATTGGGATAGTACATTGCTCTTAGAAATCCTAATATGCTTTTAGTGCGCCATTACACCGGGCACCTATCACGTTCAAGTCCGAAAACTAGGATCAGCTATGTTTGTTTATTTTGTGGAAATTGGGAGTTATAAGTGCCTAGTATCTAGGTGGTCTTTGCAATATTTTCCATGCTGATGTCAATTAAGTTCTGCAATGGAATACCTTTCTCTTCTATAATGAGATATTTTTATTTGTACCTTCCTTCAGGGGTACTTGTTGAGAACTCAAAACATAATAAGTTACATAATAGTGATATACTTGTATGGTTTCTATGAATTTTACGTAGAAAGATCTAGGATCTGTCATTGCTCCTTATAATTATTGAACAATTCAATGTCAGTATGTATTTTTTCGTAATAAAATGGCAATGTCTTTCACGGTTTTGTGTTTTGACGATTGGAAGTTTGATTGGCAGATGAGGTGCCCAGTCAGAAATGAGGAAAAGTATTATGCAGGCCAGAATCCAAAAAAAGCTCACACAGGCACAGCTTGCACAGGTATGAACTAAGTCAGAGCTGCTAAGTAAGATCAATAGCTAGGGCTGTTCTATTGACAAATCACCAACTTGCAAACTTTCAAACTTATACACTCTTGTTTTGAAAACAATTGGAATTTGCATCATAATTTGTTAGCCTATTATTAGGCGAAGGAGACAAAACTAGAAACTCCCTCCATTCCAAAATAACTGAAGTTCTAGGTTTGTCCTATCTGTAACATCAATTCTATATGATATGAAAGCATATTGTATGATGAATCTAATAGAACTAAATTGGGGTGCTAGATGTTGATGTATTTTTCTACACACTTCGCAATCTTAAGATTGTTTGACTTAGGAGGGGTATTGTTCTTACGGAATATCTTCCTAACTTGTTCCTAGGAATTGTAGATCTCATAGGAAATAAACAGTTCATGTTTTGTAGCTAACTTAATGCCGATCTGTGATTCATGTGCCTTTATTTACAATAAGGACTTTTTTTTAAAAGTAGATGATCAACTTGAAGCCTGAAGACATCGAGGCCTACGAGACAGGCAAGCAGTCCCCTAATGCACAATCAATGGAGAAGCTGGAACTAGTTCTTGGTACAAAGCTGCCAAGGAATAAGTGATCAGCGAGGAGCATCAAGTCATTGAGGCCTATGGGAAAGACCTTGAGGCAGGGGCGCTGACATATGATGCTGCGTGCTTATGAGAAGGACGAGCATCAAAACATTGCAAAAGTGATTTCAGCACTGTGACCGTGCATTTTGGCTAATCGTGCGTGTTGACCCGTGTTAATTATGCGCGGCATGTAGTGTAAATCAGGTTCTGAACTATGGATCGAATATAATGCACCCCCTAGCTAATTGCGAACCACTTACTGATTGCATGGCATGCTTCTACACAAATTCTTCCATCGATCACCAGTTCACCACTCGACACCTAGCTAGCGCGCGCGTCGTGATCTTGACTGCTGGAACCGTATGCACGGCTGCCTCTCGTCGTCGGCGCAGACGACGAAGAATATTTTTTTTTGAGGGGAATGTCGCCACTTTATTCAATCACACAAATGTGTACAGGTACAATATCTGGATCATAAGGAGCACCTAACCAAATGTGTCTACCAGGCCCTAAAGCGAGAGCATGTTTTGCGAGATTATGAGATTCAAAATTACAAATTCTACTTTCATGATAAAAACTACAGAAGACAAACTCCTGTGAACGTCGTTGAATTTCTCTCACAACTGCACCGTACTTTCCCAGAGAAGAACTCGATATATCTTCAACAACAGCCTTGCAATCAGAAGCAACATGAAGTCTATCAACCAACAGGTCCTGTGCTAACGCTAGACCTTCACGGCAAGCAAGGGCTTCAGCAGTCCCAGGATCTGTCACTCCATTAATGACTAAAGCTGAAGCACCCAAATATAGCCCCGATGAATCTCTACAAATAGCTGCAGCAGCACATGTTTCTGAGTCTCCACTAAAACCTCCATCAACATTGATTTTCACACAGTTATTCAGTGGAGGTAACCACCGGCGATCTGCTCTTGTGGTGACCTAAGCTCTCCCCACCGCTGCTGTCATAGTAGCCGTAAACTCAATGTAATTCCGAACAAAATAGCTAGTGGACAGCGGACTTTGAAATATATTCTCATGTATAGCCTTTCGTCTTGATGACCAAATAGCCCACAAAGTAACCGCCATGCAAGTGAACTCTGCATGCGATAGTGAATCATGCATCTCGAACAGCCAATTTTTCGCAATGTGTTCACCGCATCCCCTCATCCGATCCACCAACTCTTCATCCGCAAGGGCCCAAACACTCCTAGACATAGGACAATCAAGCAAAGAGTGTCGCCATGAATCACTTCCACCACAAAGCGAGCAAGCATCCGAAGCTGCCATATTTCGCCTGTGGAGGACATCAGCTGAAGGAATTGACTGCTGGGCTAATCTCCACATAAAAATCTTAGTTTTGGTGGTACTTTCAGCTTCCAAATAGACTCCCAAGATTTAGCTTCAGAGGTTGAATTCGAAGAACCTGCAGCCGCATCCAACCAATTCTCTCTTCTGTACTTAGTAGCCACTATCATGCGGTAAGCCGATCTTACACTAAAAAAACCTTTCCTCTCAAACTGCCATCCCCAAAAGTCAGACATGGGACTAGTGCACAGCGGTATACTGAGAATTACATCAGCATCCATAGGAAGAAAAACCTCTCTAACCCGATCAACTCTCCATGTTGCAGATGTGTGATCGATTAGCTCCTGGACCAATTGTGGCGGCTCATCTACTCTTGACAATAAGGGCCTTGGGAGGGTTTCACGAGGCAGCCAATTGTCTGACCAAATTGATGTCGTGGCACCATCACCAATTCTCCTTATTATCCCCTGTTTCATAATGTCCCTACCATCCAAAATTGCTCTCCAAATCTGAGATGGATGGGACCCCAAAGTTGCATCCAAAAATTGATTGTTGGGCAAATATACAGCTTTTAAAATTCTAGCACTCAAAGACAAGGGCTCTTGTAAAATTCTCCAAGACTGTCTTGCTAGCAAAGCCAGATTAAACAATTCTAGGTCTCTAAAGCCAAGACCTCCCATGAATTTAGGCCTTGTCATCACCTCCCACGAGACCCAGTGCACCTTCCTTTCTCCTCTTTTGCTTCCCCACCAGAATTTCCTGATCATTGAATTAATATGCTCGCATAGGCCCCTTGGCAGCCGAAAACATGCCATAGTAAAAACAGGAATTGCTTGAAGAACAGACTTTATCAAGACATCCTTACCAGCCGCTGAAAGAAGTTTTTCCATCCACCCCTTAATTTTATTCCAAACTCTATCCTTGAGATATTTAATGGTACCATTCTTTGATAGACCCACCTCAGTCGGCATACCCAAATATCTTTCAGTTAATGATTCATTTTGGACATCCAGGATATGTTTGACTTCCTCTCTAACTTGTGCCGGGCAAAGTTTGCTGAAAAAATATCGACGATTTACCACGATTGATTCGTTGCCCTGATGCCCTACAATAAATATCCAGCAGGTTTGGCACCTCCTCCGCCCCTGAAACACTTGACTTAAAAAATAGCAGGCTGTCATCTGCAAACAAAAGATGATTCACCGGGGGTGCCGATGAAGCCACCTTAATATTGCACAAGTGAGATGACTGTGGTCTAGATTTTAGGAGGCACGAAAGGCCCTCCGTTGCCAATAAGAAAAGATAAGGGGAAATAGGATCTCCCTGTCGAATACCTCTCGAAGGACGAAAATCCTCCAATTTCTTCCCATTAAAGAGCACTGAAAAAGAAACTGAGCTCACCATGCCCATTATAACCGAAATCCAAGCATCAGCAAAGCCCAGCTTTTTCATCATAGCTTCCAAATATGCCCACTCCACTCTATCATAGGCTTTCATCATATCCAATTTTAAAGCACAAAAACTATTCACCTTTGCTTTGCTTCTCTTCATAAAGTGCAAACATTCATAAGCTGAGATAATGTTATCAGTTATGAGACGTCCCGGAACAAACGCTGATTGCTCCTCAGATATAATCTCCAGTAAAATTTCCTTCAGACGGTTTGCAATCACTTTTGAGGCAATTTTGTATAGAACATTACATAGACTTATAGGACGGAACTGAGAAAGCATAGTTGGGCTAGCAACCTTCGGAATTAACACTAGAAAAGTATTGTTGATACATTCCGCGCTTTCATCGCCCTTAACAATACGCAACACTGCTGGCGTAACATCATGTCCACACACATCCCAATGCCTCTGGAAAAAATGCGCCGGGAAACCATCAGGTCCAGGCGCCTTCGTTGGAAACATTTGGAACAGTGCCTTTTTAACTTCAATTTCGGTGTATTGCGCCATCAACATGTTGTTCATTTCCTGTGTCACTTTTTTCGGAACATGTTCAAGGACCTGTTCCATACCATCGACACCTTCAGAGGTAAACAACTCCTTATAAAAATTAGTGGCCAGCTCCTCCATTTCCTGTGTATTTCCGTCAATTCTCCATATGGTTTGGCTAACGATTTCAGCATATTTTTCCTCCTCCTCATACTCGCCCTTAGATGGAAAAACTGCGTATTTTTATCCCCCTCCTTCATCCAATCAACCCTGGATCGCTGCCTCCACATGACTTCCTCTCTATGATACAGCTCTAGAAGCCTTTCCTTTGTTTTCAGCTCAACATGCGTCGGACCAACTCTCCCTGGTTGGTTGCACAATACATCCAGCTGTGCTTTTAGCCTAGCTATCTCAGCTTTTACACTACCAAAAGAGTTTTTATTCCACGTGCCCAAATTGCCAGCTAGGTCCTGCAGTTTTTGCTGCACTTGTTCCACCGATGTTGTCTGAATCCCCGGCTGCCACCCCGACTCCACTTCATTCCGCAGGTCGGGATGAGATTCCCACATGATTTCATAACGAAAAGGTCTGCGCCTAGATCCCTGTACCTCCTGGTCTTGCATCCGCAAAAGGATTGGACAGTGATCAGATGCAGCAGCCGTTAAATGACTCAAAGATGCTAGCGGGAATTGTGCACTCCACTCTGCCGACCCCGGAGCTCTGTCTAGCCGCACACGTGTAAATGATCCTCCCACAACTCGTTTCTCAAACGTCCAGAAGTGACCCTGGTAGCCTAGATCATTCAGGCCACAGATGTCAACTGTATCTCTGAAACCTTGAATCTGTGATTGACACCTCTATCCGACACCCTCATGCTCATCGAGCTTCAGAACTTCATTAAAATCACCTATACAAAGCCATGGCAATTGGCTTGTGGTGCATATGTTTTTGAGGGTGTCCCATGTTTTATAGCGCTCGCTGGTTTGTGCCTCACCATACACGCACGTCAGCCTCCACGGAGGAGCACCATCCTCTTCCACCCGAAGGTCAACATGATACTGAGAATAACCAAGAACTTGCATATTTATATCTTTATTCCAAAACACACCAATACCACCACTCCTACCCGAGCTTCCCATAGCATAACCATGGTCATAACCGATCCTACCAGCAAGGTTCTCCACTCTTAACTTTATCTATTTGAGTCTCTAAAATACAGAAAATTTTTGGGGCAAATTTATTCGCGAGATCGCGTAGCTCTCGAATTGTCGCGTCGTTGCCCACTCCACGACCGTTCCAGCTTGCGAGACTCATTGGTCCCGGCGGCACCCGCGAGGAGGCCCGCCGATCCCTCATCTTCAGTTTCCTTGTCTCGATCATCACCCTGCATCTTCACCCTCTTCGGATCCCTCTTTGGAGGAGGACTAGGGATAACCTCCTTCCCTGAACTGTTGAACTTGTCCAGCAAGTTGCGTACCACACTCCCATCCTCACCATTCGTCAGAAGACCCTGCCCCGGGCCTGCAGTACGTTTCCGGTTCTGAACACCATCATACATCTCCAAATCATCAGCGCCTAGCTCCCCCTTGTTCTCATAATCCTCTTCATCAGCTTCTGAATCTCCAGGTTTATATTCGGGCGAATAGCTCAGATGCGACGTTTTTTTCGAGTAATTGGACAGGCAGCGACGTCATTGCACGTAATAGCTCACATACGGCATCTATTCGAGCCATAATTGCTCTGAGGCGACATGGCCGTCAAGTCATGTTCCCCACGCTGTAAACCAGGTTTGACCGGTGTTTTTCTCAAGTGGGACCCATGCGTCAGCGAAACCGGCCTCTGTTCGTGGGGGAACCCTCTCTGCCACGCGCCGGCGTCCCGCGGAGCTCACTCTGTCCCGTCGTCTCGGTTTCTCCGGGCTGGGGAAAAAAATTCCTGGCGACGGCGAGTCGGCGGCAATGGAGCGGGCGACTCGAGCTGTGGCAAAGAAGCGGGCGATTCGAGCTGCGGGAATGGAGCGGGCGAGTAAAGCTGCGGCGAGGGGGCGGGCGACTGGAGCACCGGCAATGGAGTCGAGCAAGCTGGCGGCGAGTCCTGCGGCGGAGGGAAGAGCGGCCGCGCGAGTCCAGCAGCGGCACCCGGAGTCGAGCAAGCTGGCGGCGACGCAAAGCTTGGGGTGCTGCGTCGAGGGAGCAGCGAGGGAGGATGGAGGATGGGGGGGCGGTGTGGGTACACGGTCGCAGAGGCGACCGGCAGCCCGATTTGTGTCTCGTGCAGCGGCGAGGGGCTCCATCTATCTCGACGGCAAGCGACCCTACCGGATTTCAGTCCAGCAGGTACTGAAGAAGGCGTGGAAGCGTCACGGCTACTACAGCTCCAAGGGTTTTCCGCTCGGCGGTGATTCGCCGCCGATGACGAGGCAGAAGTTTGCCGCGATGCGCAAAATTGCTGCGTTCGACGACAGCAGCTCGGGCGGTGCTGCGGGCGACGAGAGCAGCTCGGGCGGTGCTGCGGGCGACGATAGCAGCTCGGGCGGGAGCTCATCGAGCAGCAGTTCAGCAAGCTCATCCCCGAGCGTGGACTTCGATGCCGCGTTGAGCCTAGAGGCTTTCAGCCTAGTTGCCGGGATGGCGGCGGATAGATTGTTCTGCTCCGATATCCTCTGCGAGATGAAATCGAGCTAGAAGATTGTGCTGCAGAGCCATGGCGGAGGGAAGATCGTGCTGCATTCTGTAGATAACTAGTGTAGTGAATTTTGTTAGGTGCCTGAAACCATTTCAGGCAGTGTTTGCCCAGCGCTGGGAGCGTGTGTGGGAGTTCTTTTGTGAAATGGCCGTGCTCTGGACATGCCCTGGACGTGCTCTGGACGTGCCTGGACGTGCGTGGCACGTTCCGGTAGGTGAAACCTTGTTTTTGTAGGTGAAACCTTGTAAACAAAATGTAAATTATTGTGTTCCTTGTTTTTGTGTTCCTTGTGGCATTCGCACGCCGTCAGATTGTGGCATGCACACTGTCGAACACCTTTGGGAGCGCGCTCTGGACACGCCCGATTGTGGCATTCGCACGCCGTCGGATTGAAAACAAGTTGAAAGAGTTGAAACATTGTCAACTAGGTAGAGGCTTATGTCATCTATAGACAAAATGCTTTAATTTTTTATTTAACTTACCAAAATGTAAATATTGCTAGTGTTACCAAAATGTAAACATTTGTAACTATTACCAAAATCGAAATGTACATGTTATTTGTGCTAGGCTTGGATGTTGCAATGATTTCATACTAATTTTTGAATTCAAATTTGAACTACAATTCAAATGTACATGTTATTTGTGCTAGGCTTGGATGTTGCAATGAGGAGGATTTCATTTGTAAATATTAACCTTCTAATGGTGGTAGATTTGTCGCAAACAGAGGCATAGCCTAGTGGCAAAGGGTTGATGCTCCCTTTGCCCACCTAAGTTCGAGTCCCCTTGCTCGCAATTTAGGTGTTGCACATTATATGTCCTAGTCCAGTAGCTTAGTGGGTCGGGCATCTCACTATTATAGAAAGATTTCTATAATAGTGAGTTGTCCATCCATTAAAATATTGCACTTGGACAAATTCTTTTGAATTTTTTTTTTTGATTTTTTGTGCTAATTTATGAATATTTGAATTCAACTATGAACCAAAATTGAAATGTACATGTTATTTGTGCTAGACTTGGATGTTGCAATGATTTCGATCTAACTTGGTCATCCCCATTTCTAATCCTGTCATTTTTCTAATCGGTTCTCCAAAATGAGCTACAAAAGAGCCCCAAAGGTAAGCCCAAACAGCCCCATTTCTAATCCTGTCATTTTTTCGACATTCTCCAAATGATCTCAAACTCTAGGGTTAACATCTATTGCACTAATATAGTGTCCTAGACCAATTTTTAACTCAAAACTTGTTTAAAAGTTGGTTTGATAAACTTGTTTAAAATATTCAAAAAACATCAAAAAAATGCAAATCCAGTGCACATGGTCTTATTTTGACATGTACTAACAGCTCCAACTGATAAACAAGGTCTACATACATATTAAACAAGAAATGCTTCAATATGGTGTGAAATCTCACATCTCAAACTATAGTCCTAGTTTGAGATGTGAGATTTCATACCATATTGAAGCATTTCTTGTTTAATTATATCTAGACCTTGTCTATCAGTTGGAGATGTTAGTACATGACAAAATAAGACCATGTGCACTGGATTTGCATTTTTTTGATATTTTTTGAATATTTCATGAATATTTCAAATTCGGCCAAACTCAAGCCAAATCAGCATTTAAACAAGTTTTAAACATGAAAATGAAAAACCAAGCTTGGATCCTTCTTAGTCAATCCAAAATGAAGCTTTGGTGAGTTTTTTGTAAATTTCATGTTGCAAATCCCAAACCACCTCTCTTCGCACATGAGAGTTCATTGTTTGAAATGTGTGATTTCACACCATATTGAAGCATTTCTTGTTTAATATGTGTCTAGACCTTGTTTATCAGTTGGAGATGTTAGTACATGACAAAATAAGACCATGTGCACTGGATTTGCATTTTTTTGATGTTTTTTGAATATTTCATGAATATTTCAAATTCGGCCAAACTCAAGCCAAATCAGCATTTAAACAAGTTTTAAACATGAAAATGAAAAACCAAGCTTGGATCCTTCTTAGTCAATCCAAAATGAAGCTTTGGTGAGTTTTTTGTAAATTTCATGTTGCAAATCCCAAACCACCTCTCTTCGCACATGAGAGTTCATTGTTTGAAATGTGTGATTTCACACCATATTGAAGCATTTCTTGTTTAATATGTGTCTAGACCTTGTTTATCAGTTGGAGATGTTAGTACATGACAAAATAAGACCATGTGCACTGGATTTGCATTTTTTTGATGTTTTTTGAATATTTCATGAATATTTCAAATTCGGCCAAACTCAAGCCAAATCAGCATTTAAACAAGTTTTAACACAAAATGAAAACTAAGCTGGATCATTCTTAGTCACACCAAAATGAAGGTTTGGTGAGGTTTTGGACAATTTCATGTTGCAAATCCCAAACCACATCTCTTCGCACATGAGAGTTCATTGTTTGAAATGTGTGATTTCACACCATATTGAAGCATTTCTTGTTTAATATGTGTCTAGACCTTGTTTATCAGTTGGAGATGTTAGTACATGACAAAATAAGACCATGTGCACTGGATTTGCATTTTTTTGATGTTTTTTGAATATTTCATGAATATTTCAAATTCGGCCAAACTCAAGCCAAATCAGCATTTAAACAAGTTTTACACACCAAAATGGAAAACTAAGCCTGGATCATTCTTAGTCACACCAAAATGAAGGTTTGGTGAGGTTTTGGACAATTTCATGTTGCAAATTCCACCTCTCTTCACACATGAGAGTTCAAATGAGCTCTAAAGGTAGTGTAAACGGCTCCATTTCTAAGCAAGATTTTTTTCCACCTTCTCTAAATCAGCCAAATAACTATCCTACACATCTACTCTATATATAAAAACCATGTGCACTGGAATTTCATTTTTTTGATGTTTTTTTGAATATTTTATGATTATTTCAAATTCGGCCAAACTGAAGTCAAACCAACATTTAAACAAGTTTTAAACATGAAAATGAAAAAATAAGCCTGGATCATTCTAAGTCCCACCAAAATGAAGGTTCTGTGATTATTTTAATTTTTTCTGAATTAGTTGGTCAACCCACACAAAATCCTACGAAGCTTCTGTGATTTAACCCTGGCCGTCCGATCATGCCTTCTAGAAGGAAACCCCCCGATCCGCGCCAGTCCCAGTTCTGCGCTCTGATTGGCTGTTGATTCTTTTTTTTTTTAGAGGAGGCTGTTGAATTTTTTTAGCTGCAGTGTTTCGAACGCGCATAGGCCACGGCCCAACAATTTTTTTAGCTGCAGTGTTTTATTAATTTCAAACGCGCATAGGCTACGGCCCAGAAAACTCGACGGCCCACGGCCCAAATCCTGTCGTGCCCTAGCTATTGCTCTTCTTATCCACTAACCCTGTCGTGCCCTAGCTATTTCCCCACCCTGTCGTGCCCGAGCTATTTCCCCACCCTCGCCGCCGCTCGCATTAGCTCGCCGCCGGTGATCAAATCGAGCTACGCCTGTAGATCCAGCCCCGCCGCCCGCCGATGTTTAGGAGGGGAGGTCGAATCGCCGGCCGCGGTGGCCATTCCGGCGGTGGCAACGGCGACGAGGAGCGGAAGGGGAAGAGGCGGGTTCCGGCTGACCCCGCTAGGAAGGCCGTGGCCGCTTCCGACGGCGCTCGTAAGCGAGGCGCGCGTGCGTGGACGAACCTCAATGCGGCCTCCGCCTGCGTACGAGCGCCGCGAGCTGCCTGAGTACGACCGGCGCATGGCGATGGCTGGAAGCTCTTCCGTGCGGGGAGCTCCTCCGGTGCGGGGAGCTCCTCCATTGCTCGGGGTCGGGCACCTGCCGCCGCCGAAGAGGGAGGAGGAGCAGCAGGAGCGCCCACCGCGCAGCGGCTGCCCCCTCCTGCCCGGGGACTTCGTCTCCGAGGAGGACCTGCCCTGGGTCACCTTGGAGGTGTTCCAGCGCAGCACAGAGGAGGAGAAGCGCCGTCAGATGGAGATTGAGCTCGACCAACGCCGCCTCGAGGTCGGGATTTACAGTTCCCTCCACGACGTCATCGACATCAGCTCGGACTCGACGGGGCCGGGCTATTCGACTCCGACGAGGACTAGGACTGAGCGGCGCCGCCGCCTCGTTGCCGCTGCCGCACCCCCGGGGCTCCGGTGTGAGCCCAATTTTGGGTCGTAGCTAGGGGTAGGAGCAGCAGCGAATCGTCCCCCTTGTATTTTCAGTTCATCTCTGTGTGGCTTTTGATCCGATGAGCCACGAGCTTCTGTAATGCAGTCTATGTCGAATATATAGTTTGTCTACTATATGCGCCCCACTTGTTTATTTTATCTGCATTTATTTATGTTTTGTCTCGCCGGCGTTGCCGCGCTGCGTCGATGTCGCCGGAGAAGAAGAAGAAGAAGAAGCAGAGAAAGCGCGCGCAGGGGAAGAGATGAAACGGTCGTCATTGCTGACGTGGACAATTGTGGGTCCCACCCGCCTCCCCTTAATCCTAACTGACACCGGGGTAGGAACTGATTAAGAGCAATGAGTTAGGGAAGTTATTTGAGCTCAATGAGATGTCGCACTAGAGCTATTACAAGCAACGACGTCGTTCCCCAGTGAATAGGGTGAAAAAACGTCGCATGTGAGCTATTTGCCCTTTATATTGAGTCCCATCTCCTCGGCCACGACCACGTCCGCTTCCCCTGCCTCCTCCACGTCCTGGTGGACGCGAACCCTGATGCCAGTCATATCCCGCTCGTAGCCCAGAAAAAATCAGTGCCTCATCCGCATGCACTCCATCACCATGCTCCTTATGTTTATGCCCCAACATGCCACACACCGCGCACCAATCCGGCAATCTCTCATATTTCACCGGAAACAACATTCTCTTCCCCGCATGGATCAAAGGGACAAAGCTTTTGAGTTGCCTCGTCACCTCCAGCTTCACACGCACCCGATAGTAGTTCCCAACAAAATCAGCTGATGGTTTTTCCACAAACATGAACTCGCCGACTTTGGACGCCAGTGATTGCAGCATGCTTTTGTAGCCCTCCGGCAGGTCGTGTATCTGAATCCATATGCAGATTTTGTTTAGCGTGATCGATGAAGGTTTTGAAAAACCATCATACGGAGCCATCATCACACTTTTTCCTTGGAAAGTCCAGGGACCTCCCTCCATCACCTTCTCCCAATCACCCAAGCATGCAAATTGGAAGGTAAACAGGTTCTCCTCCAACGCCCTAGGCCTGAAATCCTTCGCCAGCGCCCTGTTAGATGTGTATATGTACTGGCTGTATGCCCCAGTGAATAGTTAGTTGCTCACTTTGTGACATGGTATCAGAGCTCAGGTGCTCTGCTCTCCACCCCGCGCGTTGCAACTCCGCGTAGCCCACCGTCGCCGTCGCTTCTCCGGCCGGCTGGCCTGCCTCCTTCTTCCTCTTCTCTTGAGTTCGTGGCCGAGCTTCATCTTCCGGTCGCCGTTCCGGCCTTCCCATCGCGGCTTGCCCACCCGTGGTCGAGCTGCACCTGCCCGTCGCGACCGCCGCCACCTCCCTGCCCGTCGCGGCCGTCGCCGCCTCCCTGCGGCCTGCCGCCGCCGCCCCTCTGGCCTACAGCCGCCTCCGCCGTCCTTCGTCGGCCGCGTTGCCGGCCCCGTCCGTCGCGGCCTCCGTGCTCGTGCAGCCGCCGCCGGCGTCTTCTCCGGCCGCCGCCACCTACTCCGGCCGGCGCTGCCCCAGCTCGACCCTCGGCTCACCTCCACAACGCCTACGTGCGCATCGGGTCAGAGAGCAGCGCGATCTACATTCTCTCTCTTCCTGTGAGTTGACTTTCAAAAAAAAATCAGCAGAGAGCCCACGATGTCTCCGTCGGGCTATGTTGCTGTTCCTCGGTGCTCTGTGATTTTTGATGGCACCAACTACGCCAAGTTTGTGGGCTTTATGCGTATCCACATGCGCGGCCTCCTGTTGTGGGGTGTTCTCTCTGGCGAGGTCTCTATCCGCCATGCCCCGTTGCTCCTGTGGCTCCTACTCCACCGGTGCCACCTGTTCTTGCTACTGATGCTTCTCAGGCTGATCGGGATGCTGCCAAGGATGCTGATGATCATGCAGTTGAAGCCTACGACCAGCAGGTATCGGATTATTCTGAGTCCCTTTCTATTTACCGGGATGATCTGTCTGTTTACACTCAGTGGTGCAATGATGATGCCCGTGCTGCTGCTGTTCTCACTGCTAGTGTTCTGCCTCAGTTTGCTTCTGAGTTCATGGGATTAGGCACTGCTCCTGCTATGTGGACTTATCTTTGTCAGCGCTATCAGCCCTCTGGTGATGCTCTCTACCTATCTGTGGTCCGTCAGGAGCATGATCTTCAGCAAGGAGACTCGACTGTTGATGAGTTCTACTCACAGTGCTCTGCCATCTGGCGTCAGCTTGACTCTCTGAGGACCGTTGTTTGTGGTACTTGTCGCTGCTGTCAGACAGTCAGGTCAGATTTGGAGTTTCAGCGTGTCCATGAGTTCCTGTCTCGCCTCCGTCCTGAGTTTGAGGCTCGGCGTGCTCACTTGCTTGCCCGTGGTCGACGTGTTCCCATCTCAGAGGTACTTGCAGAGCTTCGTGCTGAGGAGACTCGCCTCCGTTCTGCTGGTTGCTTGTGGCTCCCACTGTGCTTGCTGCCCGTGCTCCGTGTCGTCTGCTCCACCGCTCCTACCCACTCCTTCACGGGGGATGGGCGGGCGCCCTGCAGGAGCGGGCCGGCCTCGCATGTTCTGTGACTACTGCAAGAAGCCAGGTCACCTCGTGTCCACCTGTTTCAAGAAGGAGCGTGACTTGGGTCGCTCCTCTACAGTGGGTCGTACGCCTTCACCGAGCTCGTCACTCACTGATCTGGACATTGTGCGGCTCAAGCGTCTGCTGGCTTCCTCAGGCTCTTCCTCGACAGGCACCGTTGCCTCGCTGACTGCTTCCACTACTGCTGCTCCGTCACCGTCGCCTACACAGTCAGGTACATCTCTGTGGGTTCTGGATTCTGGAGCTTCCTTTCACATGTCTTCTGATTCTTCTGCTCTGTCTTCTATTCGACCTCTTGATTATCCTGTCAATGTTCTCACTGCCGATGGCACACCTCTTCCTGTTGCTAGTCGTGGCACTCTTTCTACCCGTCTTTCTCTGTTCCTAGTGTTTCTCATGTTCCCCGTCTTACTATGAATCTTTTCTCCGCTGCTCAACTTACTGATTCTGGTTGTCGTGTCATTCTTGATACCGACTCTTGCTCTGTTCAGGACCGTCGCACCCAGGCTCTAGTTGGAGCTGGCCCTCGGCGCCGTGATGCTCAGGGCCTTTGGGAGGTTGACTGGCTTCGTGTTCCTTCCGCTGCCACCACACCCGCCAGTCACATGCTCTTGCTGCCTCCTCTTCTGCGTCCTTCCAACAGTGGCATCATCGACTTGGTCATATATGTGGCTCTCGCTTGTCTTCATTAGTGCGTCAAGGAGTTTTAGGGTCTGTCTCTGGTGATGTTTCTTTACATTGTAATGGTTGTAGACTTGGCAAACAGACTCAGTTACCTTATCCTACGAGTGAGTCAGTCTCTCAGCGTCCTTTCGATCTAGTTCACTCCGATGTATGGGGTCCTGCTCCCTTTGCTTCGAAAGGTGGTCATCGCTACTATGTTCTTTTTATTGATGATTTCTCTCGCTACACTTGGCTCTATTTTATGAAATCTCGCAGCGAGGTTCTCTCTATATACAAGCGATTTGCTGCCATGGTCACACCCAGTTTTCCACGCCTATTCGTGTTTTTCGTGCTGACTCGGCTGGTGAGTATATCTCTCAGATGTTGCGTGGTTTTCTTGCCGAGCAGGGTACTCTTCCCCAGTTCTCTTGTCCTGGTGCCCACGCTCAGAATGGCGTTGCTGAGCGCAAGCATCGCCACCTCCTAGAGACGGCTCGTGCAATGATGATCGCTGCCTCTCTACCTCCCCACTTTTGGGCTGAGGCTGTTTCCGCATCCACCTATCTTATCAACATCCAGCCTTCGGCTGCCTTGCAGGGTGGTATCCCTATGGAGCGTCTCTCTGGTCGTTCTCCTGACTACTCTGCTCTTCGCATGTTTGGGTGCGTGTGCTATGTTCTCCTTGCTCCACGCGAACGCACCAAATTGACCGCTCAGTCGGTTGAGTGTGTTTTTCTTGGCTACAGTGATGAGCACAAGGGTTATCGATGTTGGGATCCTGTTAGTCGTCGGCTACGTATTTCCCGCGATGTGACTTTTGATGAGTCTCGTTCCTACTATCCGCGTCCTACCGCCTCGACCTTCTCAGTTGAGGATATCTCCTTCCTTATACTCCCTGACACATCTCCTCTTGTGCCCCATATTCCTTCTCCACCTCCACCTCCGGCGAGTCCCACTGTTTCTGATACACCTTCGACACCACCCTCTTCTCCTCCCTCGTCACCTACCTCTCCACCTACTCCTCCAGTGTGCCCTCCCCTTTCTCCCTTCCCTCTCCACTACACTCGTCGCCCTCGTGTTGAGGATGATCCCTCTGGCATGCCCTCTACTTCCGGAGCGCCACCTTCCCCGTGTACACCGGTTCATAACCTTCGTTCTCGGACCTCATTACGGTCTCCTGATCGCTATTCTGATTCCCAGTACGGTCTTTCTGCTGTTGCTGAGCCCACTTCCTACCGTGATGCCATGGCTCAGTCTGAATGGCAGCTTGCGATGGCTGAGGAGATTGCTGCCCTTGAGCGCACTGGCACGTGGGATCTTGTTTCCCCTCCTCCCGGTGTTCGTCCCATCACATGCAAGTGGGTCTATAAGATCAAGACTCGCTCCGATGGTTCTCTTGAGCGTTACAAAGCTCGTCTTGTGGCTCGTGGCTTTCAGCAGGAGCAGGGACGCGATTATGATGAGACATTCGCTCCTGTTGCCCACATGACCACTGTTCGCACTCTTCTCGCTGTGGCTTCTGTTCGTCATTGGTCTGTGTCTCAGCTTGACGTCCAGAATGCCTTTCTCAATGGTGAGTTGCGTGAGGAGGTTTATATGCAGCCACCACCGGGGTACTCTGTTCCTGATGGTATGGTTTGTCGTCTTCGGCGCTCTCTCTATGGCCTTAAACAAGCCCCTCGCGCCTGGTTTGAGCGTTTCGCTTCTGTGGTGACTGCCGCTGGTTTCGTGCCTAGCGACCATGACCCGCGCTGTTTGTCCACACCTCACCTCGTGGTCGGACGCTCCTCCTCTTATATGTTGATGACATGATCATTACTGGCGATGACTCTGAGTATATTGCCTTTGTTAAGGCCCGCCTCCGTGAGCAGTTCCTGATGTCAGATCTTGGTCCTCTTCGCTATTTTCTTGGGATTGAGGTTTCTTCGACTTCTGATGGCTTCTACATCTCCCAAGAAAAATATATTCAGGATCTTCTTGCTCGCGCCGCTCTTGGTGATGAGTGCACTGCTGAGACTCCTATGGAGCTCAATGTTCAGCTTCGTGCTACCGATGGTGATCCCCTCACAGACCCGACACGCTATCGCCATCTTGTTGGGAGTCTTGTCTATCTGGCTGTCACTCGTCCAGACATATCATATCCTGTCCACATTCTGAGTCAGTTCGTCTCTGCTCCCAGTTCTGTCCACTATAGTCACCTTCTCCGTGTTCTACGATATCTTCGTGGCACGATCTCTCGCCGCCTTTTCTTTCCTCGCTCCAGCTCTCTCCAGCTCCAGGCCTACTCTGATGCTACGTGGGCCAGTGATCCTTCTGATCGCCGCTCGCTGTCTGCCTATTGTGTTTTTCTTGGAGGATCTCTCATTGCTTGGAAGACGAAGAAACAGAAGGCAGTTTCCCGCTCCAGTGCAGAGGCTGAGTTGCGAGCGATGGCTATGTTGACGGCTGAGGTGACCTGGTTGCGATGGTTGCTAGCAGACTTTGGTGTTTCTGCTGCTGCACCGACTTCTCTATTGTCAGACAGTACGGTGCCATCAGCATTGCGCGTGACCCGGTGAAGCATGAGCTCACCAAGCACATCGGCGTGGATGCCTCCTTTGTGCGTGCTGCTGTGCAGGATCAGATTCTTGCTCTTCACTATGTGCCCTCCGAGTTACAGCTGGCGGATTTCTTCACGAAGGCACAGACTCGAGCGCAGCATGGGTTCTTCCTCTCCAAACTCAGTGTTGTTGACCCACCATAAGTTTGAGGGGGTGTTAGATGTGTATATGTACTGGCTGTATGCCCCCAGTGAATAGTTAGTTGCTCACTCTGTGACACGCCCAAGCTGTTCTCATATTCTTAAAGAACCAGAACTGGCTGAACTCCGTGTCAGTATGAACCTTCGCAATGGCGAGCCATCGCGTTTCGTTTTCCGGCGGCCGATTGCCCTCCTCAAAGACGACATCATCCAGATCGTCCTCTCTAATACCCATCCTTGCCAGCAGAGCTTCAACCTCATCTTGGCCCGTCCCTCTGCACGAGGACCCCTGCCCTTCGCTCATCCCACGAGCAACGATGCGATCTTGCAGACGAAACCCTAAACCCCGAGTTAACAGGGA
Organism: Poa pratensis; assembly: GCA_947311845.1. Lineage (NCBI taxonomy): Eukaryota > Viridiplantae > Streptophyta > Magnoliopsida > Poales > Poaceae > Poa > Poa pratensis. Next base: position 10,410,324 of record CAMZMU010000110.1, read on the forward strand.
CAGCTTCCAAGGCCGGGTAGAGATGCAAGATCTCCCCTTGATCAGCCCGAGAAAACTACCGCCGAAATCCAGGAAAAGAGATCCGATATTGATGGTCTCAACGTCAGCGTCGCAAGACGAGACGACGAAGAAATGGCTTAATTGATCTCGAAACTAAGCAATTGACTCCCTTACTAACACGGTAGGCGTACGCGTATATGCCGAGAAGATACTGGACCAATGAGAAGAGCGCTACACTGGATCGATCATGCTGCGGCCGGGGTTAGTTCGCGTGACGTGCGATGGTACGTCAAGTTCCACAGCTTGCAGGACATTGACAGGCGCCGTCCATGTAGCTAGGTTAGGTTGACATTGCGGTGACATTGACAGGTGCAACACATCAGATACGCACTTTTGGTGCCGGCTGCCCGCTGCAGGTGACATGGACTACCATTTAGCTTCGCGTACGTAAAAGTGTTAAAACATATTGTGGATTTCACACTGCTAGTCGGATACTACAAATAGTATGTAGTACGTACGTACGGACTTTGACCTTTGGTTAAGAATATTTTATTTCAAAAACGTAGAGTAGAATGTAACACGCACTCACACGAAAATCCCATTTGGATCCCGAGCACTAGTGCACCCGCGTTTTAAAAAATTTGAAAACTTTTCAAACGAGTTTCAAAAGAACCCAAAAGAAAACCAGCTTATACATATGCATGTTCTCTACGTATATGCCGATTATGGGTGCAAAACAAATCGTATTCCGAGCTACATAAAAATAACAAAATTTGGGTCAGCAAAAAGTGAAAATAGTATGTTTAATCGGTCAGAAGTTTCTCTTTTTTCTGTAGCCCACAATATAAAAAAAAATTACGAAATTTCTTGCGTACTCACGTAATATGTATATGTATCTGTGTAAAAAAATTCAGATTTTCTTGAAGCAAAAAAGTACGATTTTCATTTTTTTTTTTCAAACTACTGGGAGTAGTGGTGCTCGGGAGCCAAAAGTACCCTTTCGCACTCGCACAACATCTCTATCAGATACCGAATATCTACGTACCGGATATGAGATATTCGGTTGACCCGGAAATTGATTTCCGGTACCGCGCAGCCTCGGGCAGAACAGATGCAGTAAACTCGTACCGGATATGAGTTCACAACATCTGTTCTGCCCGGCCTACCGATAACGGTACTGGAAAACCATTTTTTGCATTTTTATAAAATTCATGATTTTGAACAACATAATCTTCATAAAACATCAATACAAATGCAACATAACAAATGTTTTAACATCATATAATATAATAATCATTCATATTGAAATGGTCCGAATGGAAACAATAGTTTAAATTACAACAATATCAAATGAATAAAATGGAAATCTACTAATTCCCATACAATTTTCACCGGTGCTCAACAAGATCCTTATATAGCTGAATGTGTGTGGCCTTATCCTCAATCTCCGGTAGGTCTTGAGAAATGCTTGGATCCGGTCCGGCTTCCTTTGGAGCTTCACTCGGCTAGCAATGTTGTCATAGAAAAATTCCAAATAAAACTCCTCTCATCTCCAATGATCATTTGTGTAAAATCAGACAAGATGTCAAAGGAACTCGCACGCATTTGATCGGCATATCTTCACCAAATGTGAAGATATTCATCGGTGTAGTCAGCCGGAACACCATATGCTATCACCCTCATAGCAACCGATATTTTTTGGTATGAACTAACCCCAAGCAAACCAGCGGCATTTCTCCGTTGAACGAAGTAACGAGAGTTTTGCTCGCAAGTTTCAACAATGTGAACAAATATAGATCTACGCATGCGATAGCGCTTACGCAAGAGGTGAGCCAGTTAGGTCGGTACCTCGGCGAAGTAGTACTTCATTAGCAATGCACTACCGAGCGCTCCGTTCCGAGGAATACAAAGACGCCGGACCTTCGAGCCTCGCATCTTCCTCTTGCCTCCGGTCTCAAATTGCTCGACGAGATGCGCCATAATCATGTGGTCGACATTATCATCAAAGAGCATCTCCTCAATCTCAGAATCATCCGAGTAGGAGGAGGAGGACGAAGAACTGTACACGGCCGCTAGCCGGAACGAAAGACACCGGAATCTTCTGCGAATTGAGGTGCCAGTTGTTCGGGAGATGCACATCTGACCATGCACCTACCATGGCATGATACAAGTACCACTTGCAATCGCCGATGGGGTCATACATGTGATCCCGCCCAGATAGCATGACCCCCAGCGGTGAGATCGTGAACGGGTTCGGAGGAGGAGCCAGAGTAGGGGTCGGAGCTGGGTGGACGCGCGTCGGCGGAGGGAGGACGAGCCGGCCTGGTGATCGTTCTTGCCTTTGTCCGTCCACTTGAGCAGCATTTTGTCGGCAATGGCTATGGTTTGTTGTTGGCGCCGGGGAGCATAGTGGAGTTGGGGAGTGGGGTGACCGTCCCTATTCGCACACGTGCGGCATTTAAAAGGAGCCACGTGGGAAACGAGGGGGCGGTTGGTCTCCTCCACGTGGGCCCAGGGCGGACAACGAGCGAACTCACCTCATGTCCGTCTGCTTATGGGTCCACCGCCGTCAAAGCCACACCTACAAGTTTTGGAGGACAGTGGTGAAAATCTTTGGAGAGGAATATCCGAGATCACTAAATGCGGCAGCCGACAGACACAGCTCGTCTCTTGGCACAAGGAGAAGCAAGAGGATTTCTGGGATGCTTGGACGCATCGATTGCATGTATTGGAATTGGAAGAACATCCCATTTGCTTGGTAGGGGATGTACAAGAGGATATCACGGAAAGTGCAGTGTTATACTTGAGGACGTTGCAGATTATGATATTTGGATTTGGCATGCATTTTTCTCCACGGCTGGTGCTCACAATGACATCAATGTGCTCCAACGCTCCCCGGTGTTTCTCAAACTTTGTCAAGACCTAACTCTGTAGTGTTACTATGTGATCAATGGCCATGACTATGACAAGGAGTACTACCTTGCCGACGACATCTATCCTAATTAGACAATATTTGTGTACACTAACCTTGTTGATGAGGCAAATTGCCATTTTTCAAAGAGGCAAGAGGCCGTCCACAAATATGTGGAGCGGACATTTGGTGTGCTCCAGGTCAGGTATATCGTCGTCCGCTACCCTTGTCTTTCTTGGTCACTAGATCAAATATGTGAGATCATGACTGTCTATGTTATCATGCACAATATGATCATCGAGAGTGAGGAGATACGAGGAGGCAATTGGTCAACGAGTTGTTTGATTTCTAGGGGCCTATGGCCCACCAACAGCCGGGCGCGTCGTCGCAGTTTTTAGAATTTCTTGCCACCCATCGGCTTATTCGTTATGGAAGAAGGCATGTGCAGCTGCAGGATGACCTCGTGGCGCACTTATGGGCGATCAAAGCAAACAACGTACAGCTGGCGCCGGCTTGAGATTTCCATGTGTCCTTTTCAAAATCTTAAATAATTTGAAACTAAATTGTTGTAATAAGTCATACATTTGGATTCTTATTGAACTTTGCAATGAAGTTTATAAGTTACTAGGACAAAGCCCGTGCATTGCTACGGCGCCATGTTAAATCAAATGAACAACCTTCATATGTTTAAATCCGTACGACAATCGAATCAACATATATCAACCCTTGCTTACTCGAAATATGCATGTAGCTTCTCGACAGAAACTCATGTGTCAAACAATAAGCCTTCTTCTCATTTTTTTTCTCATCGGAAAACAAAGTGACCGACAATCACCATTGAAGACCGTCTGGCTACCGGTATCATCTCCAAAAACGACATTCCTCCGCTTACTGCCGACACTTACAAACACAAACAAAGTACCGTATAAAATCAGTTGATGAAATACAACATAAATTATACCATGTAAAATTCAGATAAATGTACCATACAAAATTCAGATAATTCTTTAGCAGTTACACACATCGCAAGATTCTTCTATTGATCTTCTCCTCAACACATAGAATGCCACAAACAGAAATTGTAGCCGGATTTAGATGTGTAGATATTTCATGCTATAAGTGCACGTAGTACTTCTTTTTTGTTGCCTAAATCCACTAATCCAAGTTCACAGTACAGAGAGTCAGAGACCCCCAAACACGGCGCAAGAATCATACAGTTCCTTTTCCAAGAGGAAGCTTCAGTAGCACTTCAGTACAACCTGTGAGCTGGAGTAGGAGACAACATTCAGCGGTGCCACCGGCCGGGGTCGTCGGCCTGGAGATGGACTAATACAGTAGCGTCGCTCTAGGTCTCTGTGCTCCTGGTCGGGGGCGTGCTCCCAAACCTGGAGATGGACAGTAGCGGCGCTCTAGCCTCTAGGTCTCTGTGCTCCTGGTCAGGGGCGTGCTCCAATGGAGGGAAATCTTGGGCGAGCTCAGGTGGAGAGGCGCCTGGAGGGTGCGAGCTGCTGGCGGTGGGGGCTGCTCATCCTGGAGAGAAGAAGGTCGGAGGTCGAGTAGGTGGTCGCTAGTGCAAGGATGGCAGCGGGAGCGGCCGGCTGCGGCTCGCATGGGAACGAACAGAGGATAAGCGACGCGGGCGTCAGGCAGAGGAGGCCGACGCTCGGGTGGAGGAGGTCTTCCGGTGGGCTAGATACAGATCGTGGGGCAAGGCTGCAGGTAGCGGCAGTGGCGGGGAGCCGGGGACCGGGGATCGATATGGGGAGGGCAGCGGCGGCGCATCGCTGGTAGGTTTGACTGGAAGCTAGCGTCAATGAAACGCTCGGGGGATAGGCACGATTTGTGTTTTTTTTTCTTTTCCGCCAAAACACCGAACCGGTATCTCATTTAGCGGTGGCAGGTGGCGTAATACTTTCTAACACGTAGGGGTAAAATCGGAAAAAAAATAACGTGCCACAAGAAACCTTAATGTTTTTATTATTACTAGCAAACCGCCCGTGCGTTGCAACGGGCCCATAACCCTGAAAAATTGCATGTTTTTAATTTTTGGTTTAAATCATTTGAAAAATGTTTGATTTCACGTATCATTCCTTGTTCCATGATAAAGCATCGATGTTGAAAAATATAAAAACGTGACAGCGCTCCAAGTTATGTGAACGAGCGAAGCCGTGGCCAGACAATGTAAGTCCCTCATGTGCAGGATGTCGCATGTTAGGACTGTTCAGGGAGGCTGGAGCGAAGCAGCATAGCAGCGTCCAAAGCTTGGACTGAATGAATTGCAATGTTGTCTAAAATAGAATAACAACAATTTATTTTACTCTGCCACCGCTGATGGACCTAAAACTAAATCTCAATGTGCTTACCCACACCCGGGACTGTTTTAATGAATACCCAGATCAAAAAAAGAACGACCTTGGACGTTCCCCTCCCCGTCTACAGTGCAGCGGAGGCGATTTCTGAAAAACACCGAAGAACTCCACCTCGCCGGCACGATTCGTTGGATCCCTCGGCCTCCGCCGGCCGCCTCGGCGGCGGGAGGCCAGGGGATCCCCGTCTCGTGTCCTGTATATAGTGTAGGCGCTCTTTGGTTGCAGGTCGTCGGCGTTCTGGAGGTGGAGGCGCGGCGGCTGGTGTTTGCGGGCGGTGGATCTCCTCTCTGGCGTCGGCGTTCTGCGGAGCGTCATCTTCGATCCACCGCCACCGGCGCCCTCGCATCTCCTCGGAGGTGCCGTGGGCGTCTTCCCCGTGGTCAGCTCCGAGGGCGGCGGAGCTCCCAGATCCAGTTCTTGAAGAAGAAGGTCCGGCGCATCGGGCTGTCCGCGGCGGCGCTCGACAGTGTAGGTCTTCCGGGACCGGCGCTCGGCGACTTCCCGCTCGCCTGGGGACTGCCTCCGATCCAAGGCTTCGAGGGAGGCAGCGGCGGCGGCGCGCCACCGACGGCAACGGCGGGTCGACGTCGCGGTCATAGTGCAGAGGGGCGGTGTTGTATTTTTGTGTTTTCTGGGGTCCTCTCTGTAATTCCGATGTAATGCTTCTTCTTCCTCCGCAAAAAAAAAAAAAAAATTAATGAATACCCAGATCAGTATACTCCTTCAGGAAATAAAAAAAAGTATAAATTTTGCTGGCATAGCTAGGCATGAAGAAAAAACTATATATCACTTTGTTACTTGGAAAACGTGTTTTTTTTTTAGATAAAGACATGAAAAACGTGTACTGAGCTCGCGATGAGTTCGAATATAACTTGAAGTTATCAATGTTATGCAGATACACTATTTTTTTACCTGATCCTTTTTCACGGGAAGAGGCACATGCTCCAGAGTTTAGCATGCATATGTTCACATGTAGAGCAAGTGGTGAGGTGCAAAACAATTTTAGCCCGCTCGAAATCTTGATTTGAAATGTGATTCAAAAATAAGAACACTGGGTAGATTCTTTAATCAATGCATTAGCATCAAATCCTGTGTTGAAGCAATCAGCCACATCAGGTATCATGCATAGAAATATAAGAGAGAAAAATCTGATGGACAATGGCTATCATGCAGTAAAGTTGAAAATAGTCACGAGGCCTATTAGTGTACTAATACGTTCAGCCATAATCAACTACATAGACACCAATGTACACCTATTGAGGAGCGACTTGAAGTATATTGTCAGCCACATCTTATACAGTGATGTGGTGGCTCCCTATCCTCGTCAGACTACTCTATATTTGTCAGGCAAAATACCAACTACTACCTGCTTGGACATGATTGGATCTGCATAACACTTTAATGCAGAAAAAAGATCAACATCAGATTAATCAGTTCTTCTAACTTTTGAGATGCACATATCAGATCATCTCGATCAGTAACCATCAACCAGATACGGAAAGCACACACTAATAGCACATTCCTGCTGAATACTATATCTACTTTAGCGGTACCACTAATCACAAGCAATAAGGGAAAATCAATAGGTTATTACAATCAGGGACATATGTGTTGTATTAGTCAGTGCATCACCCATTCTGTAGCGTTTGCACACTACCAGATTGCAAGACACATGAAAGCATAATAAGTTGGCAGCATCTTCAATGATCCAGAACGCATATAATAAGGCTCTGTTGTGGAAGCAACACAAACAAATCGCTGAAGGAAGGATCTGCGCCACCTCTGCTAGAGAAGCAATACAAATCCATATTATTATTCGAAGAGGGGAAAGGATCTCGTCCTCACAGCCGGCCACCGTGGCCGCCGTTGATTTGGAGAGAGCCGTATCTGAGGCAGGGGTGGACATAAGGGACTGCAGGTAGAGATGGAGGAGGAGCTACGAAGGGGAGCGTTGTATCCGGCGGAGCAGCGTCGGCGTCCGTGGTCGAGGAGGAGGAGGTGCTAGTCGTCCTCACAGCCGGCCACCGTGGCCGTCGTTGATGGGGAGAGAGCCGGATCTGGGGCAGGGGTGGACATAAGGGACTGCGGGTAGAGAAGGAGGAGGAGCTAGGAAGGGTAGCGCTGTCTCCGGCGGAGCAGCGGCGGCGAGCGTGGGCGAGGAGGAGGAGGTGCTAGCAAGGGGAGCGTCGTCTCAGGCGGAGCAGCGTCGGCGGCCATGGGTGAGGAGGAGAAGATCGAGAGAGATGTGAACAAGAACGACAGAAACGTTCTGCGGACTGCGGGTTGATTTCCTAGTTTCATAGGGGTGTTTCCGCAAAACGGCCGGGACGTAAAAAAAAGGTCGTTCACTTGTATATACTCCCTCCGTCCTAAAATAAGTGTCTCAAGTTGGCACAAAAGTGGATGTATCTATACATGTTTCATGTCTATATACATCCACTTTTTAGCAAATCTAAGACACTTATTTTTGGACGGAGGGAGTAGTAGAGACTAGCAAAATGCCCGTGCGTTGCAACGGGTATATATAAAAATTATTTGGATTAAAAACTTAAACATTGTTAAATATTAATGTTTAAACTTTTCCACATGTTGAGATAATCTAAGCATGGAGGTAGTAATGTGCTAAAAAATTCATAATCTTCTGAGCACTATAGCAAAGTATCGGTATAAATATTAACCGTGACATCAAATTGACCCTTGAAAATATATTGTCCACATCCACTATCTCTTACAATTCCGTTATGTTGATACACCAACCTTTATGAAAAAGAGAAATAAAACGTTGCCACTTATTTTCCAATCTTATGTGTTTAAATAACATGGATATCAAAAGGTACTGAAATGAGCACATATACATTATGAGTGGGACAACAAAATCCGTATGACGAATTTGTTAAATTATACAAAAGATCATAATGAAACAAAATCTTGTCAGTAGGTTGAAGAAGCAAAACATGGAATGAGGTACAGTAAAACATAACCTAATTGTCAATCCAATGAAATATGCATGCATAAAGCCGATCAGGACAATGTTTACACATAGGTCGCTACGGCCCAAACACCATTTGTCTTGAACAAGGCGACAATGCAGCTGAACGCAGAGATATGAAAATCATCGAAGAAAAGAATTCTGGTACCCGTTTGTAGATTTCATAAGAGAAACTAACACAAGATCAGAATAATGCATCTTTCTCGTAGAACTGTTTATCTATTTACATCTTCTTCCCAAATATAATAATTCAGGATAGGAATTTTCAGTAAATACTGTGTTTATACGGAAAAGACCTTGGTGATTCTCAATCACCATCTGGTTTCAGTTTCAGTAGACAACAAACAACAAAACACATTTACTTTATAAATTTAAGCATGAGCAGTCATATAATTTCTGCATAGTACGATCATGGCATGCTAATTTGATATTCTGCTAGAAAACGAAATAATCTTTTACTCACTCCGTTCGGAAAAGGATGTCTTAGATATATCTAAGACATCCTTTTCCGAACGGAGGGAGTATCAGATTTATATCTAGTGAACAATCATACATAAAATGAACTGCATTCGCCACAAGAACATGAAGCTTGGCAGGTTAAATGTATTCTCGGTGTAACACACATAAATCGTCAATTCACCCATTTTAAAACACGAGTACTCATACAGCTTGTTCCACCAAGTAAGATAAATAAATTAAATCTTGCACATATCAGGAACGCTAGTGCACGGTCAGCTTGAACCAAGCTTGTGGTCATGGTTCCATGATTCAGGACTTACCACCAGACGGCCGGGTGATGAATCTGAAGGAGGCAGGCCGGGTGATGAATCTGAAGGAGGCAGCCGGCAGCGAAGTCGACCTTCTTGGTCTGAATATAAGCAGCTTTGATCTTCTTCTTGTATATGCCTTGTGAAGACTGCCGCATGATGGATCCGAATCACACATAGCCGCACCAATCTGTCTGTCTAATCTCTCCTCTCAAGCTCAATCCCTCGCTAGCAGCAGTAGAGCAGGACCACGGCAAACAGCAGCAACAACAATCAGCGACAGTAAGCAGCAGTAGCACGAGCGCGACATCCCCTATGCGTCTCTACCTATTTCAGGCGACCGACCTCCGATCCCCATCTACTCCTCCACGTCGGCACTCATGGCCGGAGGGAGCCGAGACCCCGCACGAGGATGGACGCCCCTGCTGCTCGCCGCCGTTCGGAAGGAAGTCGCCCCTGCCGTCGCCGCATCAGTCGAACCGGGGAATCGCGTGCGAGAGGATAAGGATAAGGTTGACTGCGCGTTAATTTCTAAGAATTGGAGGCTAAAGGTGCAAAATACACTACATACATGGACTGCGGGTTCATACTCTAATTCCTGAGGGGCTAAACGGAAAAACTACCGCGACATGTTGCCTCCATCTAATACGAATCGTTATTTTCACTTGGCGGTGGCAGAACTTTAATATCTACCAAACCTCAGGGGTAAAATCGAAAATTGAAAAAAGTACCATCACCTTCTTAAGCCGTATTATATAGTAGAGACTAGCAAAGATGCCCGTGCATTGCAACGTGAGAAAAATCTATGTTGTAGATACACAAAAGGCAGTTCACATTGGGCATAATGATAAAGTGTGAATTTATCTTATGTTAACTCCATGGTTCATCCTTCATACCCTTGCGTTGTGAGGGTCTTTCATACCTGTGCTTGGCGACGGAACACATATTATCATGATACCCAAAAGTGTAAAGAAAAAAAGGTGAAATATAAATAAATAGTCAAGAACAGTGTTTTTTTTTTTTTGATATTTTTATAAATAGGTGGCTTACCACATATGCCATGTGGTGCAAGAACAGTGTTGAACAAATTGAGATTACGAAAAATATAAACATGATTCATACAAAGGATGTTTTACGCTAATAGAATGTAAGCATAATAGCTACTGAAGACACAAAGAATGTTCTTTCGGTTAGCCAGGCACATGGCAATAAAAGATAAAGTGGACAGTTTATTTTATTAGAATAACTAAGGCTAGGCAGCTTGTGAGCGTAGGAGAATGAACGGGAAGGCATACAAATTTGAACGCGTTAAATTAAGCTGGGAAATTCAGTACATAAGCCTAAGCCAGCCTAAGAGATATTATCGCGGCCTATACAATAGCTGGATTGATCTGCACATAGTTTGGAACTTTGGATCCAAGAGTACATTAATTTGCTGTTAAGATAAGTAGAGAGAACTGTAATTCAAATCATCGACATTGATTTGTGCGAGCTAACAATTTCTTTGATAGCAGCTTGTGCAAAAATCTCCTTAGCCACAGACTCTGTGCACATAGGTTGTCCGAACAACATTTTAACCATCGGTTTCTTAGTAGCAGAATACTCTTCAGAACCATTTTCTACAGAAATTCTAAGACTGGCCAAAAAGAGTTGTGCACTGAACTTTACGGGCATTGGAGACAAACATGGCAAAATAAGGTACACACGTTGCATAGATGCAGCAACCTGAGTGGACGAATGAGGGACATTAGCACCATTGATTACTCTTCTGGATTAGAGCACTGTCCCCAGGAATCGCCAGAGATTGTCGCTGAAGTGGCGATGCAGCAGCCGACGCGCGTGACTGCAGTCTCCACCTCGACGGCTCGACCGGCGGAAGAAACCTGTTAACGCCGACAGCCGGCCGGCGTCCGACTGAGGGCCGCGTAGAGCAAGGGCCTCCGTACCCATCCCCTCATAGCAGCACGGACATGCAACACTTGCAGACCCGCGTGGCTGCACGTAGAGGAGGCCAATAACTTGCAGCAACGCCACCGGGAGGGGTACGCCCAGATCCGAGCTCTACCGCACCCCAACAACGGGACGGGTACAGAGAGCCCCGGCGCACCCCATCACCGCCGCCCCGGCGACCATCGATAGGACAAAGAAGAGGGGGCAGGAGGATCCAAAATCTGGATTATTAGGAGATTCCCCCCTCGCCCCCTCCCCCACCCACCCCACCTCCATCGCCAGCCACCGTGGCCGTCGCCCGTCGGCGACGTGGGGAGATGCCGGAGTTGGGAGAGACGGTGGAAACCAAGGGGGAAGACGACACGACGTCACACGCACAGGGGCGACTTGTTACTGCCTGTCTAAAAACGAATCGTTATTTTTACTTACCGGTGGCAGTTCATGTAAATATTTGGAAACTTCAAGCCTACTTAGGATGACGTGCCACAAGAAGCCTTAATGTCTTTATTAGTAGGTATAGATACATAAAAATGATATAAAAAGTTAGGGTATTGGTTTGGGGTGTACCGCTTTGAGCAACACCCTAATGTGTCGAAAACATGTCGGACACCTTCAATTGCATCTCAATTGGGTGCGTTACCGGATGTTAGAGCCGTAACTAGGGTTTAGGGAGAGAATAGGTGATGCAACAATGCTCGATTGTATTGATCAAAGGTGTGGCTATATATAGCCTTACAACAGGGGATATCTACGGTAGGGATTGTTACAGAATACAAACAACCTAACTAGAAGATATATACGCTAACACCCCGCCGCAGTCTTGACGTCGTCGACTGGCAAGACACAAAGACTGGATCGGAAGAACTGAAAAGGACCTTTGGACAATCCTTTTGTCATGATGTCAGCGAGCTATTGAGTTGTAGGAACATGCACGACCCGGAGTTCGCCAAGGGAAACCTTCTCCCGCACGAAGTGTATGTCCAACTCAATGTGTTTTGTTCGTCGGTGATGAACTGGATTGGTTGACATATACACCGCGGACACGTTGTTGCAGAAGACGATGGTAGCCTTGGGGAGAGGACAGTCGAGCTCACCAAGCAGCTGTCGGAGCCAGACGCAGTCGGCGACGGCGTTGGCCACCGCATGATATTCCGCCTCCGCATTGGATCGTGACACGGTGGCTTGCTGTTTGGAGGACCAGCTGACAAGAGCGCCGCCGAGATAGACACAGTAGCCAGATGTAGATCGGCGCGTGTCTGGGCAATCCGCCCAGTCGGCGTCGGAGTAGGCCACGATGTCGGTGGAGGGCGTGGCAGCAAGGAGAAGGCCGGACGACGAGGTGTCGCGCACATAACGTAGAATTCGCTTGACGATGGCAAGGTGGTCGTCGCGAGGATCATGCATGTGTAGGCATACCTGCTGGACAGCGTATGCGAGCTCCGGTCGAGTCATCGTGAGATACTGCAGGGCCCCAGCGAGACTCCGGTACTCGGAGGGATCAGCAATAGGCGGACCAGCATCAGCAGCAATCTTGGAGAGGTTTTCAACTGGTGTCGAGAAGAGCGTGCAATTCACCATGTCGGCACGTTGCAGAATCTCTTCGGCATATTGAGCTTGGCTGAGGAAGAAGCCACGCTTGGTGCGATGCACCTGGATGCCAAGAAAATAGTGCAGGGGTCCCATGCCCTTCATGGCGAACTTGGTCTTGAGCTGGGCGACAATCTCATGAAGCAATGTCGTTGTAGAAGCTGACAAGACGATGTCGTCGACGTACAGTAGCAGGTACGTGACAGCAGAACCGCGCTTCAGGATGAAGAGCGAGGCATCCGAGCGAGAGGCGACGAAGCCAATGGTGATGGCGAAGGCGGCAAAGCGCTGGAACCAAGCCCGTGGAGCCTGCTTCAAGCCGTAGAGGGACTTGGCAAGCTTGCAGACATGATCGCGATGAAGCTCATGGACGAAACCTGCCGGCTGATGACAGTAGACTTGCTCCTCAAGAAAGCCATGGAGGAACACGTTTTCACGTCCAGCTGGTGCACCGGCCAGTTGCGGGAGCATGCGAGGGCGAGAACCGTGCGAATTGTCGCCGGTTTGACCCACCTCGCCTTGTAGCGCTCGAGAGAGCCATCCGCCCGATGTTTATGCCTGAAAACCCACTTTCCTGTAACAACATTAGTGCGAGGAGGCCTGGGAACAAAAGTCCAGGTGTTGTTGGAGGTGATGGCATCAAACTCGTCTTGCATAGCGGCGCGCCAATTGGGATCCCGGAGAGCTTCCCGAACGGAAGAGGGGATCAAAGAAATGGGTGTCATAGCAAGTGTGGCATAGCGTGGATTGGGTTTGCGGATGCCGTGCTGAGTGCGAGTGACCATCTGACGGGTTTCAGGTATCGGAGGTGGCGGTGGCGTGGAAGGAGAGTTGGAAGACGAGCTGGAAGAAGCAGAAGATGGGCTGTGGGCTCCTGTTGGGCTGGGAACTCCTGGTGGGCTCGAAGAGGAGGGTGTGGCCGTAGGGGAGCGAGTAGCGTGGGCCGTGGGCGAGCCGCGGCCTGCTGGGCTGCATGGGGGGCTAGATGGCACGTTGTGTGGCCGGCGGCGCGGGAGGGTATGCATGGGTGTGATCGACGTACAAAGGAGGCGGAGGATCCTCGTTGATGTTGCGATCGGGTGCATCAACATAGGAGAGTGAGGAGCTGAACGGGAAAACCGTTTCCACGAAGGTAACGTGACGGGAAAAAATAATACGCCGAGAAACAGGATCGTAATAACGATAGCCTTTCCTTCTGTCGGGGTAGCCCAAAAAATGCAAGCGATGGACCTCGGTGCTAGTTTGTTGGGTGCTTGGCCATGGAGGAGCTCGAATGGTGTGGTAAGAAGCTTAGGTTTGCAAGGACGCCGGTTAAGGAGATAGGTGGAGGTGGAGAGGGCTTCCGTCCACCACTTGGGCGACATAGATGCATGGAGAAGAAGTGTGCGCACACCATCATTAAGAGTACGAAGAATTCATTCGGCCTTACCATTTTGTTGAGATGTGTATGGGCATGTGAGACGAAGAAGGGTGCCATGTGAGTCAAAAAGAGCCCTATTGGCGTTGTTGTCAAATTCTCGTCCGTTATCTGTTTGAAAAGCCTTAATGGGACGAGAGAATTGTGTACGAACGTAGGTATAGAAAAGTGAGAGGAGTGGTGAACTTCAGATTTTTGGCGAATAGGAAAAGTCCATACAAAATGCGTGAAATCATCAAGAATGACAAGATAATCTTGATAACCCCAGATGCTTAACACAGGACTGGTCAACAAATCACAATGACAAAGTTCAAATGGAAACGAAGTTGTAGTGGTGGAAGAAGAAAAAGGGAGCCTAGTGTGTTTGCCTAGTCGACATGAGTCGCAATGAGTAGACGAACTTTTATTACAACAGAATTTGAAATATTTGGCCGCCAATGCGAGAGCTTGAGCGCCTGGATGTCCGAGCCGCTGGTGCCAGAGGGAGGCCGAGACGGTGGTGAGCAAGCCGTGAAGAGGACGCACGAACGGGTAGAGGTCGCCGGTGGAGTTACAGCAGTGAAGAACTCGTCCCGTTGCCAAATCCTTAATAGAAAAACCAAATGGGTCAAATTCGATTAAAACAAAATTATCACGTGTAAAGGCGCGGACAGAAACTAGGTTTTTGATGAGATGAGGACATATGAGGATGTTACGGAGGAAGAGTGTGCGAGAAGGGGTGGGGAGATGGGCAGAACCAGCGCCGGTGATGGGGATGACAGAACCATTACCAACAATGATTTGTGTGGGAAAATTAGAAGGGAGGGGTTGAGATTGTATACCGGCGCCGAAACCCATGTGTGAAGACGCGCCGCAGTCGAAGACCCACTCGCCGCCGTGGTTGGGCTGGCCGTCGCCGTCCGATCCCGCTTGGAGAGATATCTGATTGAGCGCCGCGATCAATGCAGACTGATCCCAGCTCGGTCTAGTGGTGGTGGCGGCGGTGAGCGCTCGTGGAGCCGGTGGTCACGGCACGGGGCCGAGAAGGCCAGGGGCAGACCATGCCTGGAACGTCCCCGCCGGAGGACGAGGCGCCGTTGGTGGAGGGGTTCTTCTTCCGTTTCTTCTTGTCGTGGCCGTTGGAGGAGCCGGAGGTGCCCGCGTGGGAGGAGCCGACACCATAGAGGCCGAGGGCCGCAGGGTTGAAGGACGGCGTCGGGGGAGCACCGATGGCTGGTGGCGCCGGATGGGCGTACGGCACGGCCTGGTGCCCTGCAGCGTGGTACGCCTGGCAAGATGCGCCGGTGCCTGGGCGCCCGCCGCATGGTAAGCATGCGCGAGGAGGGCGTTGTGGGCGACGACGCGGGCTTGACGATCAAGCCGCTGCTCCTCAGAAGAAGGAAGGAGCGCAGCTTGATGAAGGTGGGGAGACGGCCACACGTCATGTGAGGGACAGCGTGTTGGAGACGCTAGTCGAGCCCGCGGAGCACGTTGTGGACGAGTCCGCGATCCTTGATGCGGGAGCCGAGATCGCCGAGCGTGTCGGCCATGTGCTTCATCTTCGAGGTGTAGTCCACGACGGAGAGGTCGCCCTGATTGAAGCCATGGAACTCATCACGAAGAAAGGTCGCGCTGGTGTCATGATTGTCGCAGAAGACGGCGCGGATGGAGCGCCAGAGGGTGCGGGCGGTGGCATCTTTGGTGTCGACGATTGCCAGAGTCGAGGGTGTGACCGTGCCATCTTACCAGGAGACGATGGCGAAGTCATTGAGCACCCAGTCAGAGGTGCCCTGCGCGGGAGAGCCGTCGATGTGGTGGTGCCGAAGGCCAAACTTGCAGAGGGCAGTGAGGATTTGGCGGCTCCAAAGGCCATAGTTGTCCTTCTCGTAGTCAAGGGTGACGAGGACATGATCGCGGATGCGAAGGGCTTGGAGCTGCGGGGTGGGGAGAGAATAGGCGATGCAACAATGCTCGATTGTATTGATCAAAGGTGTGGCTATATATAGCCTTACAACAGGGATGTCTATGGTAGGGATTGTTACAGAATACAAACAACCTAACTACTCGCTCCGTTCATAAAAGGATGTCTCAATCATTTCTAAATTTGTATTTATCTAGACATACTTTAGTATGTAGATACATGAAATTTTTTGGAGCAACAATATATGCAAATTTAGAAATGATTAAGACATCTTTTATGAACGGAGGGAGTAGAAGATATATAGGCTAACACCGGACATAAATTATTGGGTGCTGCCGCTGGAGATGCTCTAACACGGAAATGGATCCGTATGCATCGCCACGTTATTTTCTGCCTGAGCGGATATAAAACGATGGAGTCATCATAATGAAACATGTTGAAAGGATCTCTAACCTAGTTCACCACTAGAGTGTATGAGGTGTTGTTTTGGGTACACGTACGGTGCCTCATGGAGCTAGCTAGAGTAGATTCTTCGTGTGACCGACTCAGCCAGCTGCGTTGCCGTGTCTCCTGCACCGCACCCCACCATGCCTCCCAGTCCCAAGCTGCTCGTCTGGCCCGGAGAGACACCAAAACGGCAACTGCGCAAAGGCCATGGCGGAAAGGCTACTGAGCTCGCTCCAACAACTCGTCTCGTCCTAGCCTCCTAGCTGGCTAGCTCGATCGTGCTGAGCGTCTGGTGCCGCTGCAAGCCACGACAAAAGCCGAAGAATTCAAACTCAGCGCATCTGCCGGCTTCAGGAAGCTTTGGACCTGGCTAAAACCGTACAACCACCCCCACATGTCTCAAGTTGGCAATTTTCCCCTGGGGGCGGGTACCCGCGGGTATCTACCCGCTAAGCAGCGGTGACGGGGGGCAAATTCCCCCCACGGGGATGACGGGGCGGGTACCCGGTAAGGTAACGGGGCGGGGACGGGGGGCAAATTGTCCCCGTGGAGGCTCCACGGATATCCGGGACCCCACCTGTCAGTCAAACATGAACCCCGTATATAAGAAAAAAAACCTAAACCTGCACCCGATTCACCTCATTTTCTCCTCACTTCTTTCCCTCAGCCGCACCTCACTCCAGCTGCCACTGCTCTTTAGCCCTAGATCGAGATTCGAGACCACCACCGGCGGCAGGCGGCAGCACCACCGGTGGCGGGGCGGCAGCGGGAGGCACATCTCGCCTCCTTCCCGTGGCACTCACCTCCTCCTCCAGGACTCCTCGGCGTCCTCGCGAGTCGCGACCTCGCCTCCTCCTCCGGCTGCCGGTCGAGGAACGGCAAGGGTGCCGGGCAAGAATCTGGCCGCGAGCCGCCCCTCCTCCTGCACGCCGACTCCCGCCCCAGTCTGTCCCTCCTCCTCCTGCACGTCGACGGCCGACCACCGCCCAAGTCCTCCTCTCTGCTGCTGCCGTTTTTTGTCCTCTATTAGTCTCCATGGAGTATCCATGGGGATCGGGTACCCGTTTAATTCGGGGACAGGGATTGTTTCCTCCCCGCGAAGCTTGGCGGGGATAACGGGGACGGGGATTAGCGGGGATCGGGGCGGGGACAGTGGAGAGCCCCCCGGAGATACCCATCCCCGTCGCCAACTTGACACATGTCCACGACATCAGCATCAGTCCTTCATGCTTTGCTTCTGCACCGTTCTCCTGCCAAAATGGCTCCGCCGTCGTGGGTCATCCTAGAAACGGTCAAGTGCGTGTCGGCAGAGCAGGACGCCGACCTCTCCCTCGACCTCGCCACCCCGCCGCGCGTCTCCGTCCTCACCGTGCCCCCGCGTGTCTCCCCCATCGAAGCCGACCCCACCAACGACGGGTGCCCTGGGTGGTCACCGTGGACCCTGCCTCCGGCATCCTCCTCCTCTGCACCCCGCCGCCCCCTCCCCCACCCACTCCGCCTCGCCCACTGGTATTCAGCAACGGCGTGCGCCTCATCGAAGTCGGCTACCGCAAGCCCCGCCCCTCGACCAGTTAAAATTTAGGGTTTCCGTGGGGCAATGCCTCTCCACGTCTTCCTTTATATAATAATCAGCAATGATACAATTTACATACATACATACATATGCGTACAAATACATGACACGCTAGACCTATTTTAACACCCCCTCAATCTGAACTTCTACTCTGTACAAGATTCAGATTGGTCCTAAAACGGTCTAGCATCTGTCGAGTGGTTGGTTTGGTGAACACATCAGCCAACTGATCATCGGAAGAAATAAACCTGACCTGCAGGGCTCCAGAAGCAACACGCTCTCGCACAAAATGGAAATTAATCTCAATGTGTTTGGTTCGCGCATGAAAAAACTGGGTTAGCAGTCAGGTATTTAACCCCTAAATTATCACACCATAGAATGGGGACGCACTGCTGTGAAACACCAAGCTCCTTGAGTAGTGATTCTACCCAAATGGCTTCAGCAGCTCCATTAGCCAAAGCTTTATACTCGGCCTCGATACTGGACCTCGAGACAGTCGGCTGTTTCTTCGAACTCCACGAAATAAGATTTGGTACAACAAAGATAGCAAAACCTCCTGTGGATCAGCGATCATCAGGGCACCCTGCCCAATCCGCATCAGTGAAAATACTAATGCTGGTGGATACAGCCTTCCAAAAATTTAATCATGTATGCAATGTTCCTTTAACATAACGCAGAATGCGCTTAACTGCTTCCCAATGAACATTTGTGGGCTGCGAAAGGAACTGGCATACCTTATTCACCGCAAACGATATATCTGGGCGAGTGAGTGTCTAATACTGTAGTCCTCCAACAACACTGCGATACCGGAAACAATCATCGGTACTAAGAGAATTACCAGATGCTCGTGCAAGACGATCCGTTGTATCCAACGGTGCGGAAGTGGGCTTACAATTCTCCATACTCACACGGTGCAAAAGATTCAAAGCATACTTTCGTTGAGTCAATGTCAGCCCCTCTGAATTGTAGGACGCTTCCAAGCCAAGAAAGTATTCCAGCGGCCCAAGGTCCTTGATAGGAAAACTGGCCGCAAAGGATCGAACAAGACCATCGATAGCACCCTGAGTAGATCCCGCAATGACGATATCATCCACATAAACCAGCATATAGATCTGAACATCATGTTGGGAGAAGAAAAACAAGGACGTATCGGCTTTGGAGGAGACAAAACCCAACTCGAGGAGACGTGCACTAAGTCGAGCATACCACGCACGAGGAGACTGTTTGAGACCATAGAGAGCCCGCTGCAGCTTGCACACATGAGAGGGATATCGAGCATCCTCAAAACCAGGCGGCTGCTGCATATAGACATCCTTAGAAAGAAAACCATGAAGGAACGCATTACTGACATCAATCTACCGAAGACTCTAGCCTCTGTACACTGCAAGGGAGAGAACCAGACGGACCATAGCTGGTTTGACAACCGGACTGAAAGTGTCTCCATAGTCGATGCCATGCTGCTGAGTGAAGCCACAGGCGACATGACGTGCCTTTACTTATCAACAGAACCATCTGGACGATGCTTGGTCTTGAATATCCACTTACTCCCCACGATGTTAACACCTGGCGGACGAGGCACAAGAACCCATGTCTTTGTGTGATGAAGGGCAGCGAGCTCATCAGTCATCGATGCACGCCAGGCAGTCTCACGGAGAGCATCGTGTTGAGAGATAGGCATCGCAAGAAACGCACGCCGGCGAGGATCATAGCGCACAGTCCCATCAGTAATCTTCTTCTCATGCCAGGTATTATCTCGTGTACGTGTGATCATCGTGTGTCCAGACGCAGCTGAGGGCGTCGCGATCGAGGAGGCAGAAGTACCCTCAACAGAAGGCGACGTGAGCTGAGCATCAGGCGACGGCGGTGCATCGCGAGCCGACGACACCTGGGCCGTTCCAGGGGAACGAGCAGCACTCGATGGAGAAGAGCAGGCCGGCGATGGGCCAGACGAGCGATCCGCAGGGGAGGAAGGCGAGCGAGTCGATGATGGGCCGGGCGAGCCTGGCGCGGGAGGCATCCATGCGCCATGCACGTCGATCACCGAAGGAGGACGGACGTCGATCGCGGGTGGTCGGAGATCATGACGCGCAACCTGAGGTTCCTGCACGGGAGGTAAACTGCCTGAAACAGACGGATCAGTAGACAAATAGGACAGGTCATATTTTTGCATAGTGTCACCCGTAGCCGGTTCATTGGAAGGGAATGAAAGCGCATCAGCTAGAGTAGAGACATCGACGGTGACACCGGGTGTGGAGTAGGGGAACACAGACTCATCGAAAACAACATCACGAGAGATGTATATGCGTCCCGTGGAGCGATCCAAGCACTTGTATCCCTTATGCATTGGGCTATACCCTAGGAACACGCACATGGTGGAACGAAAAGCAAGCTTATGTGCGTTATACTTGCGCAAACTCGACCAGCACGCACAACCAAACGTGCGGAGGAAAGAGTACTCTGGTTTCACCTTGAGAAGGTGATACATGGGTGTATCCTGCTGAATAATAGGTGTGAGCATGCGGTTAATGAGGTAACACGCAGCAAGGAAAGCTTCATCCCAAAAACGCAAAGGGAGAGAGGAATGAGCCAACAAGGCAAGACCCGTTTCTACCAGATGACGGTGTTTGCGTTCAGCAACCCCATTATGTTGAGATGTGTGTGGACAGGACACAGGGTGATAGATCCCAGTGCGCTAAAAATAACGATGCAACTTATGGTACTCGCCACCCCAATTCGACTGAACAGCTATGATTTTAGTGTGAAGAAGACGCTCAACATCAGACTTGTGCTTGAGGAGATATATCCAACAAAAACGAGAGTAGTCATCGACAAAGCTAACATAATACTTATAACCTCCTAAAGAGGCAATAGCAGGCCCCAAACAACAGGATGAATTAACTCAAGAGGCATGATAGAAACACGATGAGATAAATTATACGGCAATTGTCGACTCTTAGCACGCTGACAAGCATCACAAACTAAAGTCCGATTCTCAGAAGAACACACTAAATCATTATTCCTAACAATGTTTTGAACTACATTATTGGTGGGATGACCGAGACGCTGGTGCCACTGGGACAGGGTGGTCTTGAGTCTTGATGCTGGGGTAGAGGCCGCCATGACTTCTACCGTGAAGAAGAATTTTCTTCGTGGCCTTGTCCTTAACAAGGACAAAGAAGCGATGAAATTCCACAAAAACATCATTGTCGGTGACAAGACGATAAACGGAAAGGTGTTGATTAATATGTGGAATATGTAGGATATTTCTTAAACAAAAAGATGAACCGGCTAAATTGGAATGACCAATATGCGAAATAGACAAACCTACACCATTGGCCACCTGCACTTGATCCTTCCCGCCATAGCGCTCGCGGAAGTGGAGACGTTCGAGATCACTTGTCAGGTGATCAGTCGCACCAGATTTCATGACCCAGTGAGGCGGCTCGTGCAAGGAGGTAGATGCAGTGCCGGCGCGGTTGTCTGATTTGCATGGGGGGAATGGGGAATTTATCAGATAGGTGGACAGACAGCTACTCTAAACAGCATGGCAGCAGAGTTACAAAAGTTGTTTACAGAATGTGGTCAGTCCTTCAAACTAAAATGGAAGGCGCACAAGAGGAAATTGTATTGTTGGATAGCTGCCTTAAATTTCGTAGATACTTGCCTTAAGAAATTCAAGAAATGTGTATTCTGTAAATACTTTCCTTATATTTTGTCTCACAAGTTTAAAGACAATGTCTTCGACCTACCATGATTAATTGCAAAATCTCTCCACCCGGCACTGAGTGCTTTGCTGGGTACAAAAATATTTTGTGTCATAGTTGTGCCCATCGTCATCTTCTAGCACAATGACAGTATCATGCTTCGGAAGATGTTTGCAGAAGTCATACGGTAGATCCTGGAAGAGGCACTATAATTTGCTTACAGACTCAGGTTCGTAAGAAGATAGCTTCTTGAGAACCTTCAATGCAGTTTACTCTCAAGAAAACAAGAAAAGTTGAAGTACCTTGCACATGTCTTTTGACCATTAACATCAGATGCCTGTCAAGTCATAAATTTTTCATTGTTAGTCAATTTATTTGGTTTTCAAACAAATGAGAGTCAAAAAAAATAAAGACTAAAAACACAACCATTTTATATAGGGTATGGCTACATGGCCGCACAGCATCTTTTTCACCTCTACAAGTTCACTATATGGTCCACTTCCTCGATGACGACGAAAAATAATATGGTGGTGGGGTCCTTAATCGTATTTCAACTGTTGGGTTATAATGCACAGAAGGTGACACTGCTTGTTAACAAGGCTGGCGGCACTACCTTGTCACCCCACAAGACCACAACTTCTGGCAGCAATGCTACATCATGCAACCATGGTGGCACTTCTAGGCCTTATCTAGCTAGGGATACTAATGGGCCAGCCCATATAGTTGAGCTTTCACTTCGAGTCCATAACCGAGGTCTACAACTCGTGTACGCTTACCAAAAAAGGGCATGTTTCCTTTTGTCATCATGCGGCCTCTTTCGGCTGCAAGTCTGCAACCATGGTCAGCTGGTAGCATCTGTGAGGTTATTTGGTGAGGGACTAGCCCATAAGGCACCATTGTTGCTATTTAGAGGTACCATAAGTTAGGATACAATTGAGAGTTTGAGCTTCAATACAATTATGGAACAACCAAGAGTGGTTTCTGCGTACAATGGTCTAGCATACACCCTCTCTAAGAGCAAGCAAGAAACAAAAGTCTTTGAGGCCTCGCTTAGGATGAGGGCTGTCCCTCTCCCTCTTTTTTTCCCTAGAATACACCCTGGAAGGTGTACTACATATCATAGAAGGGGTGCCAAGAGGCAAGTTTTACAATGCTGTCAAAGCCAGCAAGCTTGCGGCAAACAAGGGGTAGCAGCTCCCCAGATTCTGACCCTAATCTCCTACTAGCCACCGTTCCCGCGTGGGCGAAGGAAAGCCAAACGCCTCACCCCAGAAGAGACCCTCTTTAAAATCGTAACCATAAGAATACAAAAGCTAGATATCACCAATAGCAGCAAGGTTGATAAATAGCATGCAGCCAGGGAGCAATGTCTTGCGAATATCCCTCAAGCGCAAATACAGCTTTTGGAACTGATGGTACTTATCACATTCTTATGTGCAACTGTTCGGGCCTGACATGGCTCCTTTCGTTATACCGAAAACATTTGATGGGCGATAAAAGAATGTGAAACAAGTGTAGGGCCAAGCAAGTTCCAAATTTAAGTAGGACTCAAAAAAGTGAATAAGTTTATCTCAGCAAATTACGACCTGAAAACAGGACTGCAAATCACAATATATGACATATTTTACTACAATCATTCAATTTAACCGCTAAGGATTATAATCCTACAAAAAAATCCTTAGAAAATCCTCTAGAGTCAAAGATTGTCAATATCAAAGCAGTAAAATAAACGAAATGACTTGTTTGTCACCTCATGACATATACAAGAAGAAGCTGATTAAAGAAAAGAGTGCAGATTGGTGTCGAGTTACCTGCATTTTCAGGTTCACCAATGTCGGTGCGCTCAACCTCAACCTGTAGGGTATTCAGAATCACAATTACATAGAAGTGCCTCTAGCAATATCAAACATTAGACTGAAATTGTACAACATCAAATCATGAAGGTTGGCAAAGATTTCATATATTACTTGTATAACCGTATCGATGTCTTCATCTGACAATTTTAACTATGAATTTAGGGCAACTTCTGATGTGCATTTCTATAGAAATCTAGTCGTCTCTCTCTCTCCACAAAACAAGAACTCGGACCTTAGTTCCAGTGAATATCAGAGGAAACCAACAGTGTTCCTATGGTCTGCAATAGTGCTCCTTTGGATTGATTCCTGCAAACCAATCGGTAACACAATGTCAATCAACATAGCAAAGATCCAACGAAAATACATGTTTAGAATCAATACTTGCCCTGACATTCAATCCAACTAAAACTTTTAAGCTTGTCACCTGAAGGCAGAAGTTTGACATACGTATTGGTCTGCTAAAACTCAGTCGTGGTATCATGTTTTTCTAGGGAGAAGCGTTGATTGTGACATATGAAATGTGATTCTTTAAGCTTGAAATAAAAATTGCCCTAAATGAAGCAATATGAAATGATTCCATGGACCCCACCATAGACACAAGATGATCATCTTGTAGCTCTCGATGCTATTACTTCTGCCACTCTCAATCAAGGCAAGCTCTGGCTTTACCAGTGCCGTCTGCTTATTGCTCTTGGTGGACTGGGAAGCTGCCGCCCTCGGCCCTCCCTCTCTTATTCTGAAATCCAACCAATCTTTGAAGCATTTTATGCAAATAAAGATAAAAATGAATTGTGCATTGGTTGGTGAGTCAAAATGTACAAAGCATTATGAGCACGTGAAAAATTGCAAGTATCGTTTATTAGCACTAATTTCCTATGAATACTAAACTGTCACATCACATGCACAAATACAAAATGGAAACCAGGGAGTGTCTTACTTTGGCAGTGTTAGAGTTGTGAGCACTGTGTGTTTGAGGAACACCTCTTTTGCTCTTTATGGAACCTCCCTGGCTGAGCGATTTGCTGTAGTGAGGAAACCAACTATCAGAACAATTATATAATTAAGTCCAAGTGTATGCCCTGGAAAATACAAGATGAAAATGAAGATAAACAAGGAGCTGGAGCCAGATGCACATGTAGAGACAGTAGAGTACATCTACATAAATTTACAATTGGGTTTATAAAGGAGGACTAAAGCAACAGTCAATAGTGCACTTACATTCAAAGGAGCATACTCCTCCTCGTCATCTGTAGTCACAAATAATTGCGATAGACTGCTGTTCAACAACAATGGAAATATCCTTATCTTGCAATCATCAAATAGTTAATGTGCCATGAAAAAAGTTCGAAGTTGTAGCAGAAGGCCAAAAGGAAACACCAAAACAAAAATTCTGAAAACATTGGATGCATAAGATCATCGGTATTAATTGCTATGTATCTACCATGCTAATATGAGGCAATGAAAGACAAACATAAGCGAATAAATCCATACTTAAGCTTAATTTATCAGAGGCAGTCCCTCATGGTAAGTGTGATAAAGCTTCAAAAACAAAAGAGAAAAACAGGAGGAAACATATAGTAGTTGTTTGGTTTCCAGCCAGAATTTTCCACGGCTGCCATTCTTTTGAGCTTAAGCAGCCTGGGACCTCAAAGTCGCCGAATAAGCCAAAAGGTGGCCCTGAAACTTCTCCAGTACGCAGTGCCCTGAAACTGAAACTCAAACGGGAAGAGTCTGCTTTGGGGTCCTAATCGTTTATGCGCGAACAACCACTGTATAGAGGCCTTTCTCATGCTTAGTTGCCAGAAAATTACAGTTTTAACATAGCCCTACGACGGCAATAACAGACCGAAGGCCCCTAGCGTGTTGCAATCTACATATTTCATCACGGTTCAGAAGCCAACAGCACGAATTATGTACAATCTTACAATAGGATGTACAAGAACTATCTCGAAGAAGTGACGAAGGGTCAGGCAAACAAGGCAAAATGATTGAATTAGGTGCCAGATGGTCATTGTCAAGATCATGATTTTTTCTTCATATTCCTCCATTTGACTCTCAGGTCACTCGGGAGGCGTGTCTTGTGAAACGCATGTCTGCCATATTCTAGTATCTGAACCCAGGGAATTGGCTCATCGTCCTTTATTTTGAATTTCAACATTGCATCCTGAATCAGAATAGCAAATGGTGTAAGTACACAAGCAAGAACATGACTACATACACATTAGTAACTAGGAAATTCAGCAAAGATAGTGCAAGGTTTCATCATCAGTATGCATGGGGTATGCTTACCTTCAAAGCTCGCTCTTCTTCTTCTGTCCAACAGAGCTTTGAGCGCCTTCCAGGTGCAAGAGCATTAAAGCTGCAAGACAGATATGGCTCAGTTTTTGCAATTACAAAAGCAGACACCATTAAATGGTAGACTTCAGAATACAGAATTCACAATAACTGGAACATCCGAAATCGGATTTTATGCTAAGAAACACTAGTACTCTTAAGAGAAAATATGGGGGGAAATAACCATTTCAGCTTCCCTTTTAGTGTGTGACAGTTATTTCAATGCGTGCAATCTCATGCAGCCGAGAGTAGTACCCATTCGTGCCTGTGCAGAACTGCTTAGAAATAAGAACACGCCTTAAGCTATGCAGTCAGTACCATATCCAGTTAACTACAATCTAACATCAGTATCGCAGATTTAACTTTCTAACCATGAGTTCACAAAAGCTCTTGTGAACTCGAAATTCTCCATGAATAAAAAGGCTGACTTCCCCTTGTATCAATATCATGACAAGTTGCCTCCCTCCAGAGATATAATGTTTCCTAAAGTTTCGACCATCTCGAAGCTAATTAGGACTGTGCTATCTATGGTACTGAACTAAGAACTTCGAACAATAGAAACTGTTTGTGTAAGTGCAATGGAACTGAGTAGGTTTGATCCCCTAAACATCCACCTTACAACTTATTTATCACGAGTATAAATAAGGATGTTCAATTCATTTAATTCTGAGTTAACCAGTCTCACAGACATTTTCACTTACTCCAAAGAATACGGTCAGGAAAAGAAGTGCTTATGAAGCATCAAGCATCATCATAACACTTACTAGCGCTTGGGTGCATAGTTTCGTTTCCTTGATGGTGAAGGCATGTGCTCATCCTGGCACCCCAATGCCTTTTTTGAATTATTTGATACCACTGTCTGCTTTTGTTGCAGTCTTGCTTTGTGGTGTCTCATATTTCGCCAAGGGGGTGATGACCGCTTGCCAGAATCATTTGAAGAAGTAGCTTCTATTTCATCAGAATTTTCGCACTCATGAGAATTTGTACGACCATCATGTTTGTCAGCCTCCACATTCTGACTGGTAACAGGACTGCATCTATTCTGAGATGAATGGTGTGCTTCATTAAATGACTTGTCATTGCCATCTTCACGGGCTTCTGCATTTTCCACAGGCTGCTCATGCTCTGCAACGTGAACCTTTTTTCTTTTATAGTGAAGTACACAATCGTTCTTGGTTGCAATATCAGAATTCAGACCAAAAGATGCCTTTTCAGTGATTACCTCCTCAGTACAAGTATCAGTTGTAGCATTGGTTTTATGCTTCTTCCTCTGCTGACCAGGTTCTAGATCCTTATGAGAAAGGTTATATGCACCAGACTGATGGTTACCTTGCCTTATAGATGTATTACACCCATTCAACTGATCCTCTTCAGGACAAACATCATTTGTATCATTTGTTCTCTGCTTCTTCCTCTGCTGACCAGGTTCTTTATCCTTATGAGAAAGGTCATCTGCTTCAGACTGATCATTACCTTGCCTTTTCGATGTATTACACCCATTCAACTGATCTTCCTCAGGACAAGCACCACTCGTATCATTTGTTCTCTGTTTCTTCCTCCACTGACCAGATTCTTCGTCCTTATCAGAAAGGTCATGTGCTTCAGACTGGTTGTTACCCTGCCTTTTGGATGTATTACACTCATTCAAGTGATACTTGCTGCTGGTGGCTGCTGGTTGTTTTCCAGTAGATTGCTCATGGTATTGCTTTGCAAATTGCTTTGTGCCAAGGAAAGCAGATAGGTTCTTCCTAGCTTCCGAATATGCTGTTTTAGCTTTTTTATATGCTTCAGTAGCTTTAGTATAGAAGCATACAGGGCAATAAAACTGGCCAGAAACGTCAAATGTCACTGACGAACCAAAACAGCTATCATGAGCGGCTAATGAGCAGCTGCTGCATTTCAGCAACTGGCCATCTTTACCACATTTTATGCACAAATCTTGTTCCGTAAAGCCCTCGATGGAACCATTGGCATCTCTACCCTGAGCAGAGGACTGCATAAATGATAGAAGACAAACAGCTGCAAAGCCACTGGAACTGTCATCAGAGCGATGCAAATTTGATGTTTCCCCCACAGCATTCCCCATGATTTCCTTGTTTGCAGCTCGCTTGGTTCCTTCTTTATTTCCATCCTGGGGAGAGTTTGGAACAGATCTGTCAGCCATATTCTTTTCTGTATTTTTTTCAGATAAAGAATCGACTTCTGAACTTTTATTATGTAACGCCACATTGCAGCACAGAAAATCTATTGCAGTCTGACCGCCACAGGATGTATTCTTCTTCAACATGTTGCCACCATCCTGTAGTGATGGATTAGCTTTGTCAGCACAACTGACTTCTAGATCCTTTGCCGCTAGCTGAATCCTGGCACTACCCTCATCCAGATCTTGACTTGCTTTCTCACCATGGTCATGTTGCAGTGAATTCCTAGTTTTTCTGCCAAGTGGTTGTGCAATCATGGTATCATCTGCAGCAACAAACTCAGGCAAGTGGCCTTTTTCAGATGTATATGTCGGTAGAGCATCAGTGCTTCTGTCCGAATCTGGAGCCACCGTAGCCTGCCTGGTCAATCCGTGACGGCTGATATCTTTTGATGATTGAATGTTGGTGCCATCATCATGTGGTCTCTCTCCATCATTGTTGTGGGATGGATTTTGGTACTTGACTCCACAGGATCCTGGTTGAAGGTTGGTAGTTGGACTCTTTTCTTTGGACATGGTAGTCTCCACCGCATCCTTTGATATAAGTTCAGCATTGCTTCGAAGCAAAGCATCACCGCAGGTAGCTGAAGCAGGCTCAGCTGTAATGGACATGTTTCTATCGTCAACAATTAGACTCTTTCCTACAGACCGGACACTGGCACCAATAGTATTTTCTTGAGGTCGATCGTACCACCTACGGTACAATGTAGATGGTTCACTTAAGTCAGGAGTTGGCTCCACTGGATTCTTCTGTGCATCTCTTGTGTCAGTTTCATTGACAAAAACTGTTAAGTTCTCTCGCTGAAGATCAGAACTATCTCTAGAGCACCCATGTTTTTCTGTATTTACATGATCATGGCTGCTACTGCAGAATGACTGGTCATTGCCGTTGTTCTTGCCACTCGTCTCCAATGGGGACAGTGGGACCATAGATGTGATCTCTGGGTAAAATTCTCTAACCTGAATATAAAAATAACAGTTAAACGAAATGTGAAGAGGAGTCATTTTTTATTTTTAGTTTGATAGTAACTTTTTTGACATACCAACTCAACAGAAGTTTTTTGTAAAGTCGGTATCTTGATACATAGAAACTTTTGAATATCCTCACTAAAAGGTGGAAGCATATCCTTCTCCAAGCTTCCTGGGCTACCAACCTGCAAATGTTACATTCATGTAAAGCAAACCTCAAAAAGATCTGGGCACTAAACAAATTGTAGCATGTATTAGATTCTGGAAATCAAAAAGACCAGAACATATGATGATTGTTTCATCAAGTTATAAGATCATCACATGAAAAGCACCAAAAAGTGGAACCATGAGAAACATGCATAATTATGTGGTGCAACATCTAACATGGCATCCCAGCTCCTTGCAGAATTGAAGATTTTAAACATACACGTGTGGAATGATACTGTTGATCTTTGGGGACTAAACAAATTGTAGCATGTATTAGATTCTGGAAATCAAAAAGACCAGAACATATGATGATTGTTTCATCAAGCTATAAGATCATCACATGAAAAGCACCAAAAAGTGGAACCATGAGAAACATGCATAATTATGTGGTGCAAAATCTAACATGGCATCCCAGCTCCTTGCAGAATTGAAGATTTTAAACATACACGTGTGGAATGATACTGTTGATCTTTGGGGACATCATAAACATAGAACTTGCTAGAATACCCTTTCCTAAGGTAATGTCTGTTCGCAGGACTGGAGACACAATTGCCAAAAGATATCGTGCTTCATATCACAAGAAAACATTAGCTCAAATAAGAACATCGTCTAGCCTACGGACATTGTGAACAACAACATTTGGATCAGCGAACAACTCACTAAGTACTCCCTCCGTTCGGATTTAATTGACACACATTTGGTTACACATGGATGTATCTAGACACCAAACAAGTATAGATACATTCATATTTGGACAAAACCAAGTCAATTAATTTGGAACGGAGGGAGTACAAACCTAAATTTTCCACAGAGAACACGAAATGATAAAAGGTGCTTTGCTTGCTTTCATCCTCACAAAAGCCACTACTAATTGATCAACAATGAGTTGCCGGTAAGAATTTAAAATGTCGCCATCAATTTTGAGTCTTTAATAAACACATGTTATTACATACAACAACCAATATGCAAAGTGTTCTCTTGTTGCTATTATTGTCGCTAGACATGATCATAACTCTACCACCAATGAAGAAACACAAAATTAAATAACGAGAAGCATCCATGGGATCAATTGCTCTATGGTGGAGCCTGTCATCTCTAACTTTTAACTGCAATGGCTACACTTCGTCCATTGGAAGAATCAAGCCTGAAAGAGAGTTGATTTGCATTCTTAAAGAAAGGAATCAAGATTATGATTTCCAATCGTGTTTGCATCATGATCTGGACAAGATTTATTCTAACTAGCACATCTCTGAGGAGCAAATGCATTATTTGTTGCACTGTCCACCTTTCATTTTCTGCTTACAGAAACATGAATGTGTGTATGCTTGACACACAGTATCACAATGGAATTGCACTGACTCATGGTTGGAACGTGTGTTCTTCTTATGAAATCAAGTGAACAAGGTAATCCACTGAAATTCAATCACCTTATTGCAATCTTTGAATATATCACAACAAAATGCAAATTGTACAAACTTCCCTAATTTACTTTTCTATGTTTTCTTTCAACTCATGGGAACCAAACGGCTACTGATGAGTAACTACATTACCGTCCCAGAAATGTTCCCAAAAGCACGCTATACTTCCATATTAATCACGCCAGTACACGAATGTTATTTCAGAGATCAATCTGAAGTTCTGAATCACCCGAATGCACGTGGTAACAAAGGCACTACACACCTGTCGAATTAGCTCAAGCAGCGATTCCTGGCAAGAGCGGGCGGCATCACCCCTAAGCATCTTCCCCTCCCCCGTGACCTCGCCCTCGGCGGAGACGGCAACGACCTCCTGCAGGCATCGGAGCGCGAACCTCTCCCGCGTGGCCTCCGGCGCGCCAGCGAGGGACTCCGGCCAGACGCCGAGCAAATCTGCGGAGAACCAATAGCCGGCCCTAGGTGAGATAATGAGAGCGTGGAGGCGGATGGAGTGCGCGAAGGATGGATTAGGGTATGATGTTACCTTTGATGAGGGAGAAGTCGAGGGTCTCATCGCCGGCGAGAGCGTCGGCAACCCAGTGGCCGGCGAAGGCGGCGGCGCGGGCGGCGGAGGCGGAGGGGGGCGGCATTGAGAGACTCAGAGGAGTTTGAGGGCCCAGGTGGAGTCCTTCGGGCGTGCTGGAGGTCGTCGGCGAAGCTGGCAGCGGGGGAGGGGAATGTGGACCTGGGCGGCGCCGAGTCGCTCCGCTAGGGCTCACTCGGTGGCATTCGAACGTAATTTCTGCGCAAGTCCAGCGGCAGTTTTGTTTCGGGCGGAGCGTAGATGCTCGGGGAACTGCGTATTTTTTGCCAAATCTGGCCGTTATCCAGAACTAACAACAGATCTGGCCCCTTCCGAGAACTAATTGCAAATCTGGCCCCTCTGGTCGGCGCCAACGCAGACGGCGCCGACATAGTGTAGGTCGGCGCCAGTGGAGCGGCTCGCCGAAGTTCGTCGCTGGGCCCGGATGATATCCGACGTGGCACGTCGGCGCCAGAGGAAATGGCGCCGAACTCCCTTCGCTAACTGAACCCAAATCGAACTGTTCGGCGCCAGCCACGATGGCGCCGACCTTTCAGTTATAACCCTAGTCGTTTTCGATCTGGATCGATCCCGCAGAGACATTTCACTCGCACGTCCTCGACCTTGTCCTCCCCGACGCCGCCGCCGCGCCCCACCACACCCGCCGCCGCGCCCCACCATTCCCGCCGTCGCGCCCCACCACACCATCCACAACCGCCGCCGTCTGCATCCATCCCCGCTGTCTGCCCCGCACCCATCCACAACCGCCGCCGCCTCCCACCGTGGCCCCGCATCCTTCTCCTTCGCCGGTGCCGGCCAAGCGCCCTTCGGCGGCCTCTCCTCCTCCGTGAAGGTATAACGTGTGCCCACCCGCCCCCCTCTCTCGTACTGCAGACAAGGCAGACCATTGCCACTTAATTTTGCCACCATTGCCACCATTGATTTGTGTTTCCTTGTACACACAATTGCCACCATTAATTTTGATGCCAATATGGTCTAGATTGGAGATAGAATGGGTGACCGTATTAGAAAATTGGGTGCCCAAATTTTGATTTGTGTTTCCGGTTGTAAATGGTGCCAATTGTGTGTAGAATAGATTTATTAGTTTGGAGAATAGATTTGTTAATTAAGTGGCAATGGTGGCAATGGAATGTAGAATCGATTTGTTCATAGTAGCTATATTTGTTGGTATCGAAAGAATTTGTTATTGAGAGCTCTTTATTTACATAAATCATCATCTAATGGTAGAGGTATATCTTGTTTCCGATTATAGATGGCCTACACAAAGATTGTTCACGTTCATCACGGAGGCCGTGTTGTGTCCTCTAGCTGCGGTGTTGAGTTTGTGGATATGACGAGTAAAGTATTGTTCTTCCCGCATAGTCCAACTTTGCGTGAGCTTGTTGTGAAGATCGAAACGGCGTTGGGTTGGTTAGGCACTGCTGTTGGTTTGGAAGGAAGATACGATGCCGGTGGCTGTAGGTCTTATACTCAGATGATACCCATCCGAGACAACGAAGGGTGGGAGTTGTACAAAGAGCTTGTTGAGAACTCTCAAATCAAGTCAATTGTTGTTGTTGCCGTGAAGGTTGACATCAACAGTCGTACCGTAGTTCTCCCTGATTTGAACAAGCATCCAACGGTTGTTAAAGAAAACAATGATGACCGTAGTGAGCACGATTCGGGTCCAAGCCAGCCTCCCTTGAGGGAGAAGGAGAGTGTTGACCATCGAGTTAAAGTGGAGTTGCTTAGGGAGCAGAAACTAAAGGGTGCAGCACCACCTGCAACTCGTGTTGTGTCCTCTAGTATGCCTAGTAGAGAAGAGATCATTGAGGAGAAACCCAATGTTGCACACTTGGAGGCGGTGAATGACGAGTTTGTTGGTGTCTCTCCATTGGACATTCCAGCACCACCGTTTGTACCTCAGGTGGCATCCTCTGAACTTGATGGAGACCCGTATACTTTCGAAGATCACAATCCCGAAGACGAGGGTTATGATCAGGCTTATGCGGCTGACTCTGATGAGGATCGTGAGGAGCCCCAGTGGTCCGTGGACGAGACAGATGCGTTCGTCAAGGTATGGGGCAGGCATCCTAGTATTCATGAGTTCAAGGATGTTAGGGAGGCTCACCTAGCCGTTTCCGACTCGAACCTGCGGGAATATGGCCCAGAGCCTCCTAAACCCATCATCCAGGATGGGGATGGAGAAATCCAACGGCCTAGGGCAAGGCCTTTGATATATGCGGGTCTAAAATTCAAGGGTCTATTGGAGATGCAGATCTGGCTGCAGGAGTACGCCGTTAGGCATCATCGGCAGTACATTGTGTTCAAGTCTAACCAGAAAGAGCGATATGTTGTGATGTGCGATGACAAAAAGTGTGGGTGGAAGGTGAGAGCAAGGAAGACTCCTCAAGGTCGTGGAAGATAAGTAGCTACGATGGCCCACACACATGCGGCGACAAGGTCCTTGCCAACAAGGCCCCTGGCGAGAAGGTTGTCCGGCGCACACACCGGCAACTGACATCTACTTTTATTGCTCACCGGTGCGCCGAAGCCATCAAAGCTACGCCTACCCTCTCAGCGGCCTCTTTGATGAAGTTTATACATCTCATCTTTGATTATCGTGTCACGTATGGCAAGGCGTGGAGAGCTAAGCAGATGGCTATGAAAATGGCCTACGGGGATTGGGAGGAAGCCTATGGAAGGCTACCAAAGATGTTGGCGGCTATGGCCATCGCAACCCTGGAATGACAATTTGTGTGCAACCGCATCCAACTTATACTCGCACGGTTGAAGACGTCAAATACCCAGTGTTTGGACGCGCGTTTTGGTGCTTCCGCCCTTGTGTCGAAGCATTCAAGCATTGTCGTCCATTTCTTTCCGTGGACGGCACCTTTTTGACAGGGAAGTTTAAGGGCTCCCTTCTTGTTGCTATCTCTTGCGACGCGGACAACCGTTTGGTCCCCCTTGCCTTTGCTCTGGTCACGGGGGAGGACACGAACAACTGGAGTTGGTTCATGCACTTGTTGAGGACTAAGGTAGTTGGCAGGGATAGGGTTGTTTGTTTGATATCTGATCGCCATCAGGGCATACTGAATGCCGTGAAGGATGAAATACCTGGGCATCCCCTTGTGAAGCACCGGTGGTGCATGAGGCATTTCGCGGCTAATTTCTACCGTGCTTGCCGTAACCGGGAAATGGCTGAGTATCTTCGTAGGCTTTCCATGGTGTTTGAGGAGGATGTGTTTGACCGGATGTACGCAGAGTTGTATGGCTTGACGAATGCGAAGGGTAAGGCTTTCCTTACGGAGCATTTGCCACAAAAAATGTTGTGGTCCCAAGCATTCGATGAGGATGGGGTTCGGCACGGTCACATGACAAGTAACATGGCCGAGGTATTCAATAAAGTTTTAAAGGGTATCCGTGCGTTACCGGTTAGCGCCATAGCAGCGTTTACCTTTGACAAGTGCAACGAGTACTGGGTTACGAGGAGGGACGAGATAGAAGTCCTTGTGAATGACGGTAAGAAGTGGCCAAAGACCGTGGAAGAAGAACTTGATTATCAGGAAAAGAAGTCAGAGACCCAAACGTGGATATGTTTCGACAAGGAGGTTGGAAGTACGAGGTTTGTGAACAAGGAGGTACCAACGTTGGCGGTGAGCAATTCGGTGGCCGCAAATATGTTGTTGTCCTAGCCTCTGCGTCTTGCACTTGCCAGATGCCGTTACAGATCCATCTACTGTGCTCACATATAATAACAGCGTCACGTGCTAGGGCAGTAGACCCAACTAGCTTGTCGTGTTTGTCCCGGTTCTACAAACTGGAGGCGGTTCGAGGCACATGGGCTGGTAGATTCGAGCCTTATCTAGACATGGCACAATGGCCTGAATACACCGGCCCGGTGTATTTACCGGATTTAAAACTCATGGTCAAGACGAAAGGGCGACGGCAGACCAAGAGGTTCAAGATGGACATGGACCGCGCACAGGGGAGCACACACTCCAA
The DNA here is from genome assembly GCA_947311845.1 of Poa pratensis. NCBI lineage: Eukaryota > Viridiplantae > Streptophyta > Magnoliopsida > Poales > Poaceae > Poa > Poa pratensis. Next base: position 10,445,507 of record CAMZMU010000110.1, read on the forward strand.
GAGACCGCGTGCAAATGATTATTTCGTGGAGGACACCGTCAAGAACCGTTGCTCCGTATGCGGCGAGGAAGGTCACAAGAACACGAAAAGGTTGAGCTGCGAGGACCGAAAAAAGAAAATAGCTGCCGAGGAAGCAGCGGCTGAAGCTGCAGCCGCGGCAGCCGCTAGTAACCCTTCGTCAAGCGTACGTGGAAGTAAGCGTCCACGAGGAACTAGACATTACAGAGGTGCTAGACGCCATCCCGATGCAATTGGGAAGTTAGCTGAAGCAATAAAACGTAGTAGCAAGGTTATATTTTCTTTACTATATGTTACACATATAATTTATGTTAGCATATTTTTTGCATTTATTGTGTTGATACTTTTCATTGCAATATTACTCACTTTGGCTTGTCTTTACATTGCAGAATGGAGGGTCGGCACCATCTTCTTGATGTTGGGTACGATAAGGATCATGGAAGGCGTGGAGGTATGTACATAATGATGAAGTCAATTTGTTTTGTTGCCAAATGATTACTAACTTGTGTGCTATATAAAATGTTTTGCAGGAAATGAAGCATCTTCGCATACGTGGCCATAAGTTGCAGCATGATGCAATGAAGTATTCAGATAGGTACACTGAGTACATTGAGAGGGCAAAGTTGCTTCCCTTTGTGACCATGGCGAGGCGTGGGCTTCCAATCTACAATAGCTGCGCCCTCACGGCACTAGTTGACAGGTGGCACGTGGAGACTCACACTTTCCACCTTCCGTGTGGAGAGATGACTGTCACTCTAGAGGACTGGGCCATGATCACCGGTTTGCCTCTCGATGGGAACCCCGTCACTGGAAAGATAGAGGCACATAAATTCAGGGACATGGTTGAGCAGCTTCTTGGAGTAAGACCACCTGACAAAGTTGAAGGGCAAAAGGGTAGCAAGACTGGAGGGTTGAAGACCACTTGGTTGCAAACCCATTTCCGTGAGCTTCCGGAGGGTGCTGACGACGTCACCGTACAAAGGTTGTATCTCTATACTAATTTTCCGTTGCCCACCTTTTTGTTATGTGCTTTTATTTCCATTTCGCCGTCTGATTCGAGTCTTGTTTTTTATAGGTATGCTCGGGCATACATCATGTGGATCTTTGGGAAAGTGCTATTTCCAGACTCTGGGGGCAGCGACGTGTCTTGGATGTATTTGCCTCTACTCGTGTGTCACGCCCCGGCTAGCGGAGAAATAATCGTGACAGCCCGCCGTATACTTATGAAATAAAAATACCTCATAAGCATACAAGGCGTAAGTAGTATTTCTCTAAAATTAAAAGCACAAGACAACACCAGGTTCCATTTATTCATGAGTACTTCATATCTTACAAAGAAAAATAGCTAGACTAGAAGGAACGCTATTTCATCGTACTAGACATGCAACAAAGGCATCCTTCATTTATTCATGCATAAAGTAAAACCGTAGCCCAACGCCATGAACTAGGTATCTATTTATTTTCTATAGCTTCCATTGCTTCCCCATCAGATTCAAGTTCCTTAAACACTGCACATACCAGAGAAAAGAAATTGGCCGTGAGTATGTTGAGACATACTCAGCAAGGATCAGGGAATAATTAATTAAATGACAGTTAACAATTTCTAAGAAACATGTTAGAGAAACTTGATGCACATGAATATTCCCGCAAATGATTAATCAATAGCACATCACACAAATGAAATTATGCATCACAAGTCAAGCAAATGACCGTCGTGATCTCCACCAATGGTAGTACCTATCTCCGAGAATCACGACGCCGAGTCCCCTACTTGTGTGAGGCAAATCCATCCCACACTAGTACCGGCTTTTAACCGCGTACCGTTATTTCAGGTATCGACCGTCTCGGGCTTGATACACCATACATACCATGATCACGACGATTCACAAACAAATCATGCTTAGCATTCAACATCACAAAATATCCTTCACAACAGAAACATTCACGGACCATTATGTTTATATCACATGCAACATATATGGACATTTTATGTTGTTCGAAAGATTATATGTCTTAGAGATTATTTGTAGAAGCAACTGGTATGTACAGCCTTGCCTTTGATTATTTTCTCCGATCAGCTTGGCTTCAACCTGGTCGGTTTGCATAGAATTCATTAGTTGTATTTTACCAACAGCAGTCCAATCAATCATTATTTCATGCATGCTACTAACAGCTGGGTGAGGCACATGATATGACATGAGCAACTAGCTGCCTCGCTAGCTCTGGCAAGAATCAATCGACCATCCATCGATCACACATGCATGCAAGCTAGCTAGCATTTCACACGATGCATGTACAGCACCAAATAGTACTAGTACTCCTCTCGGTATTATTTCATAATAGTTTGCACCATGGATCATGCATGCGCACACAAATATTAGCTGTATTTAGCTACTAGATTAGATTTAGTACTAGGTAATGGTACAGATTTAATCGAAACAAGTTTGATTCATTTAGTAAGTACAGTAGTATTGCGTTAAACTCTGGATCTAACCATATTTAGAACATCTTTCTTTAGTGCGTAAATTGCACAGAGTTTTAAGATCCACTCTAGCTGATGCAAGAACTAGCAGATCTATGGAGAGAGAAGGAATGGAGCTAGAATAGATAACTACAGTACACTTGATACTAGACTAGAAGTAGGCTCATGCGGCTGGTCATACCTTTCACTGTCTTTCCTTTTCAGATCGAACCAGAAGGTTAGCAAGTAAGGAAGGGATTTGGGAGATTTGCACCGTGTGCTGTGCGATGGGATAGGCGACCGGCAGGGGCTATTTATAGGTCAGGAACATAGCTGAGAGAGTGACATATGTGCAGCTCAAGGCAGAGAATTAATGAGGTGGATGAGAACGACGGTCGTGTTACCACCGGTCCGCTCACACCTGAGTTTATCCACATGTTTATAGTCCTAGATATTTTCAGGTTACGTGGGTGCTACTCTTCCTTTTTCTTTAAAGCTAGACTTATGTGTAAATTGATTATACTGCTACATAAATGCACAAATATTCAGTGTCATGATTCAATAATTATTATATTTATTAATATTTATATATTATATTTTTGGACATTACATCCTTCCCTCCTTAGAAAAATTTCGACCTCGAAATTTTACGTACCATTATTTTTCGAATAGGTAAGGGTAGCTTTTCCTTAAGTCATCTTCATTTTCCTAAGTGGCTTCATCTTCAGTGTGATTACTCCACTGGACTTTGACAAACCTAATATTTTGTCGTCTAGTCATGCGGTCTTTAAAATCCAATATGCGAGTAGGATATTCCTGATATGTTAAATATTTTTGTAGTTCGGGTAGATCCAGCTCCACACTTTGATGCGGCAGTTTCAAACATTTACGGAGTAGGGAAACATGAAACACATTATGCACGCCTGCAAGAGAATCTGGCAGCTCTAGCTGATACGCAACTTCTCCAATCCGTTTGGTGACTCGAAAAGGACCAATATATCTTGGGCTCAGTTTCTTGCCAAGTCCAAATCGTTTGATCCCTTTCATAGGAGATACCTTTAAATACACAAATTCTCCTTCTTTAAAATGAAGGTCTCTCCTTTTGCCATCTGCATAACTTTTCTGTCTGCTTTGTGCAGCTTGAAGTCTCTCACGTATAAGTCTCACCTTTTCTTCGGTTTCTTCAATTAAGTCAGGTCCTAGAATTTTTCTATCCCCAACCTCGTCCCAACAAATGGGCGATCGACACCTTCTTCCATATAGAGCTTCATAGGGAGCCATTTTAATACTCGACTGATAGCTATTATTATATGCAAATTCGGCTAATGGCATATATCATCCCAAGCTCCTTTAAATTCCAGGACACATGATCTAAGCATGTCTTCTAAAATTTGGTTTACCCGCTCAGTTTGTCCGTCGCTTTGGGGATGATATGTTGTACTAAAATCCAGTCTTGTCCCTAATGCTTTGTGCAAGCTTTTCCAAAAATTTGAAACAAATCGAGGATCTCTATCTGATACAATACGCAAAGGTACACCGTGAAGAGATACTACTTCCTGATATATAATTTGGCCAACTTTTCTAGAGAAAAAGTAATCTTCACCGGTATGAAATGTGCGGATTTTGTTAATCGATCCACTATCACCCATATACTATCATTTCCGGATGGTGTCTTCGGTAGCCCGACAATAAAGTCCATGCTAATTTCTTCCCATTTCCAAAGTGGTATTGACAAGGGTTGTAGAAGCCCAGCTGGTCTTTGTGTTCTGCTTTTATTCGTTGGCATACATCACACTCCATAACAAATTTGGCTATTTCTCTTTTCATGTTATTCCACCAAAATGTCTTTTTAATATCCTGATACATTTTTGTGCTGCCCGGATGCATAGTGTATAGAGAGGAGTGTGCTTCTTCCAAAATATACCTTTTTAGATTAGAATCATTAGGCACACAAATTCTATCTCTAAAGCATATAGCCCCACTGGAATCAATATTAAATTCGGATGGTCCTCCTTCACTTATACTTTTCTTTACTTTTTTTAGGTCCTGATCAACCATCTGTTTTTCTATGATTTTCTCCTTTAAGGTTGATGTGACTCGTAGAGTAGCTAGCATGTGACCAGGGACATGTACTTTTAGCTCTACTCCCAACCTTTCCAGATCTCGTAGTAGACGTGGCTCTTGAGTGACTAGGATAGACATGCTGCAGTAGGCTTTCCTGCTCAAGGCATCTGCCACAATATTTGCTTTTCCCGGATGGTAGTTAATATTAAGATCATAATCCTTCATTAATTCTAACCACCTTCTTTGTCTCATATTCAATTCCTTTTGTGTGAAAATATATTTCAAACTTTTGTGATCAGTAAATATCTCACAATGCTCGCCATAAAGGTAATGCCTCCATATTTTTAATGCAAAAATTACTGCTGCTAGCTCCATGTCGTGAGTTGGATAATTTTGCTCATGCGGTTTAAGTTGGCGAGAAGCATAGGCAATGACTTTTCCTCTTTGCATAAGTACACAACCAAGCCCAAATTTTGAAGCATCACAATAAATGGTGAATTCTTCCCCGCCTGTGGGTAAGGTAAGGACTGGAGCTGAAATTAGGCGATTCTTTAATTCTTGGAAACTTTCTTCGCACTGATCGTCCATTCAAATTTGACTCCTTTCTTTGTTAAACGAGTTAAGGGAGCAGCAATTCTGGCAAAGTTCATTATAAATCGGCGATAGTATCCTGCCATGCCAAGAAAGCTTCGAATGTCCGTGGGCGTTGAGGGTCTTTGCCATTCTGATACGGCTTGCACTTTGGCAGGATCTACAGATATACCTTCGCCCGAAATGACATGGCCAAGAAAAGGTACTTGATCCGTCCAGAAATCACACTTCTTTAGCTTGGCATATAATTTATGTTCTCGCAGTGTTTGCAACACAATTCTTAGATGTTTTGAGTGCTCTTCTTTAGTCTTCGAATATATAAGAATGTCATCAATAAAGACAACTACAAATTGATCCAAGTAAGGCTTGAATACCCGGTTCATTAAATCCATGAATGCCGCGGGAGCATTTGTCAATCCAAAAGGCATGACTAAATACTCATAATGACCATAGCGGGTGCGGAAGGCGGTCTTAGGAATATCACTCTCCTTTATTTTTAGCTGATGGTAACCAGATTGCAAATCAATCTTTGAGAAAACCTTGGATCCTTGTAGTTGGTCAAATAAGTCATCTATCCGAGGAAGAGGATATTTATTTTTAATAGTTACCTTATTTAGCTCTCGATAATCAGTACACAGTCTTAAGCTGCCATCCTTCTTTTTCACAAATAAAACCGGTGCTCCCCAGGGAGAAACACTCGGGCGAATAAATCCCTTCTCCTCTAGGTCTCTCAACTGTGTTTTTAATTCTTGTAACTCCACCGGTGCCATCCTATATGGTGCCTTATGAATTGGTTCTGTCCCGGGAATTAATACAATCGAAAATTCAATTTCGCGATCTGGTGGCAGTCCTGGCAGATCCTTTGGAAAAACATCGGGGAATTCTCTTACCACTGCAATTTCATTTATGTTTGTTTCCTTGCTTTCCATACTTGCTATGAGCGGTCTGACTAAATTTCTCCTATTACTTTGGTACACAATTTCTACTCGGCCACAAGGTCTAAATGTAATCCCTTTTTCATGACAGTCAATTGTCGCTTTGTTCTGGCGTAACCAATCCATGCCAAGTATCACATCAAAATCATGCATATCTAATACTATAAGGTCAGCTGTGAAAGTCCATCCCCCGATTTCGATGGACATGAATTGCAAATTAATTCTGCACTTCTGCTTTGTAGAGGTGTATCAACATAAACTATTTCCTCTAGCGGTCTACTACAGATCTTGTGTTCATTCATGAATTTTGCAGAAATGAAAGAATGTGTGGCACCAGAATCAAACAAAATTGTGCCCAGGTGAGAGCAGATTAAAAAGTTACCTGTTATCACATTGTTGGCTTCCTCCGCACTCTTTTGCGTAAGATTAAATACTCTAGCCTGGTTTCCTCCACGAGATTTATCTCTATTATTTGGGTGAGCTCCAGATGATTGATTGTAGGTGTTGGTCTTTCCATACTGATTTGACACATGATTAGTTGCTGATGAAGGGCCAGGCAGATACAGTTGTTGAGGTGGCTGGGGTAACGCCAAAGGTCTTGGTTGAGCAGAAGGAGCCATGCGATTAAAATTTGGTTTGTCTGGACATTCATAACGAGTGTGTCCTGGTTTCCCGCAGGTATAACATTTACCCCAACGATCATGACAAATGCTAGGAGAATGATTTCCCTTACATATTGGACACTTCCTTGTCATGTTTACCGATGAATACCCTGCACTTCGTTTTGTGCGACCACCAGCCCGAAATCTCCCGTTATTTTGGTTGTCACTAAACTTCGGCTTCTTTGAGGATTGGTCCCTATCAAGTCTTTCTTCATAATATCCCTTTTCTAATAATTGCGCTTTACTTACTACTTCCCTGAAGGTATTTAGCTCAAAGGCTTCCACGCGCCATTTAAGTGGCTGACGTAATCCATTTTCAAAACGCCTCGCCTTGGAGCCATCAGTCTGGACAAATTCTGGAGCAAATTTGCCAGCCTAGAGAATTCAATTTCATAGTCGGTCACAGATTTATTCCCTTGTTTTAGCTCAAGAAACTCTCTTTCCTTTATGCGCTTGACACTCTCCGGAAAATATTTCCTATAGAATTCCTCCTTGAATAATGCCCATGAAATTTCAGTTCCTTCCGGGTAGGACTTTTTGTGTGCATCCCACCATTCAAAAGCACTTGACTGAAGCATATAAACCGCATATGCGACTTTCTCCTTATCAGTGCATTCCATAGCGTCAAATGCTTTTTCCATGGCAGTCATCCAATCTTCTGCTTCTAGTGGATTTGCTGTTCCGGAAAATGAGGGTGGTTTGAGCTTGTGAAATTCCCCAAGTCCACTACGGTGATTGTCGTTCTTCATAACACGTTCCAGGATATCCATTTGGCGCTGTTGTGTTTCCTGCTGCCTGCCAAGTATATTGGTAAGCAGATTTGCAAGCGCACCCTGATCTCCCAGTTCATGAACCATTTGTCTAGCGGTGCCGTTGTTTGCCTCATGGCTTGAACCGTTGCTATGATCATCAGCCATCTATTACAAACTTAAATAAATTAGCCCAGTTAGCCAAGACAGTGAGTAGTCATGTCAAGAAAAAGAAAGATTTTTGCAATCAGAAACTCCACACACTGTTAATTTGTTCGATTATGTAAGCAACTAGTACAGGTCTAGTCCAATAGTGAGTCTAGAAAAAAAGGCAGTGTAGACCACAGTCTAGATATCAATGGAACATGCATGTATGCACGCAAGACTGACTTTAATTCTCACCGGTGCCTTGCAACTCGCATGCATGCCTCTCAACTTGCAAGCATGATGTACTACTAGGTGAGAGAGATGGGGTTATTACATATTCTTCACCTTGTCACGTTCCAGGTTTCACAGCTTGTCTTAGCAATCAAGGAAAATTTCAACCAAAGAGATGCACATATACATTTTAAAGAGTGTCGTACAAATATGGCACTAAATATTTTTGTGTCATGTGTCGAGCATGAAGTGTTCACAGGAGATTTCAGTAACACTACAAAGAACAGTACCAAGTAGAACAAACGATAGTGAAACAAACATCCACCTTCCACTTCATGCAGATTAAAGACTAGATTCTGAAAAGGAAAATGCACAAATAACATGGCTAGTAGTTCCATAACATCGACCATCAGACTATAGGTTATTTCACAGCATGGTACTTTTCCTTCCCAGACCCGAGACGCATGACTAGGGACATCCCCACCACTCTTCCACCGTGTCTTGCAGGGCCAAACTACTGCACCACCCACACTCTACTCCCTGCAAGACTTTATTCTATAGGATACTAGGTACGACATAGGTACTGCTCAAACTGCTGCTGCCCCGAGCTTAGGAGCTACCACCAGAGCTTCCATCTCCATGCTGCCGAGATGCAACAGTGTTCTTCAGGCTACGAATGCGACGGTAGAACCTGTGGGACATATGCTCCAGAAAGGCTATCTCCCTTTCACTAGAACAGACAATGTCCATCAGCTCGATACACAGGTGTTGAGTCTCGGTCAGCTTCTGGCGTAGTTCCTGATTCTGCTTCTGCTGGTACTCCAACACATGGAAATTGATATCTCTAGTCTGGACCTGACACTTAGTGGCTAGAGCATAGGTGACCACAAAGACACCGTCTGTACGGCGCCTCCGGCATTGTTGCACCTATAGCCTCATAGCGCAGAAAGGAACACTATCACTTGGACCAAGGTCAACCTGAACCCCTACGACAACCATCTCCTCCGGGCCAGGCCTTCAGCTAACACCTGGTGCCCCCAGACCAAAGAGCTGCGGTAAACTCCACCAGAAATTCCTTAGCTGGAATCTCCACATACGCCATGCCTGATTTGACAACACACAACCTGCATGTTAGTAAAACAAACAAAGCATCCCTGGCTACACCTTTTACCTGCAAGCTGCTACCTAGTCCTACCATGCAAACAAAATGCTAATGCACAAGCAACGACAAAAACTTTAAACAAACCAGTACACATCCTATGCTATTAGCGCAACATGGTCACCAGCCTACCCCAGATGTTCCTACCTTGTTATTGACCTTCCAAGGTTCCTATTTCTTTTCTAACCCTAAAGATTATTTAGTTAAGTTTATATTTTAGTAGATCATGTGGAACTTGGCTCTGATACCACAAAAACTGTCACGACCCGGCTAGCGGAGAAATAATCATGACAGCCCGCCGTATACTTATGAAATAAAAATACCTCATAAGCATACAAGGCGTAAGTAGTATTTCTCTAAAATTAAAAGCACAAGACAACACCAGGTTCCATTTATTCATGAGTACTTCATATCTTACAAAGAAAATAGCTAGACTAGAAGGAACGCTATTTCATTGTACTAGACATGCAACAAAGGCATCCTTCATTTATTCATGCATAAAGTAAAACCGTAGCCCAACGCCATGAACTAGGTATCTATTTATTTTCTATAACTTCCATTGCTTCCCCATCAGATTCATGTTCCTTAAACACTGCACATACCAGAGAAAAGAAATTGGCCGTGAGTATGTTGAGACATACTCAGCAAGGATCAGGGAATAATTAATTAAATGACAGTTAACAATTTCTAAGAAACATGTTAGAGAAACTTGATGCACATGAATATTCCCGCAAATGATTAATCAATAGCACAGCACACAAATGAAATTATGCATCACAAGTCAAGCAAATGACCGTCGTGATCTCCACCAATGGTAGTACCTATCTCCGAGAATCACGACGCCGAGTCCCCTACTTGTGTGAGGCAAATCCATCCCACACTAGTACCGGCTTTTAACCGCGTACCGTTATTTCAGGTATCGACCGTCTCGGGCTTGATACACCATACATACCATGATCACGACGATTCACAAACAAATCATGCTTAGCATTCAACATCACAAAATATCCTTCACAACAGAAACATTCACGGACCATTATGTTTATATCACATGCAACATATATGGACATTTTATGTTGTTCGAAAGATTATATGTCTTAGAGATTATTTGTAGAAGCAACTGGTATGTACAGCCTTGCCTTTGATTATTTTCTCCGATCAGCTTGGCTTCAACCTGGTCGGTTTGCATAGAATTCATTAGTTGTATTTTACCAACAGCAGTCCAATCAATCATTATTTCATGCATGCTACTAACAGCCGGGTGAGGCACATGATATGACATGAGCAACTAGCTGCCTCGCTAGCTCTGGCAAGAATCAATCGACCATCCATCGATCACACATGCATGCAAGCTAGCTAGCATTTCACACGATGCATGTACAGCACCAAATAGTACTAGTACTCCTCTCGGTATTATTTCATAATAGTTTGCACCATGGATCATGCATGCGCACACAAATATTAGCTGTATTTAGCTACTAGATTAGATTTAGTACTAGGTAATGGTACAGATTTAATCGAAACAAGTTTGATTCATTTAGTAAGTACAGTAGTATTGCGTTAAACTCTGGATCTAACCATATTTAGAACATCTTTCTTTAGTGCGTAAATTGCACAGAGTTTTAAGATCCACTCTAGCTGATGCAAGAACTAGCAGATCTATGGAGAGAGAAGGAATGGAGCTAGAATAGATAACTACAGTACACTTGATACTAGACTAGAAGTAGGCGCATGCGGCTGGTCATACCTTTCACTGTCTTTCCTTTTCAGATCGAACCAGAAGGTTAGCAAGCAAGGAAGGGATTTGGGAGATTTGCACCGTGTGCTGTGCGATGGGATAGGCGACCGGCAGGGGCTATTTATAGGTCAGGAACATAGCTGAGAGAGTGACATATGTGCAGCTCAAGGCAGAGAATTAATGAGGTGGATGAGAACGACGATCGTGTTACCACCGGTCCGCTCACACCTGAGTTTATCCACATGTTTATAGTCCTAGATATTTTCAGGTTACGTGGGTGCTACTCTTCCTTTTTCTTTAAAGCTAGACTTATGTGTAAATTGATTATACTGCTACATAAATGCACAAATATTCAGTGTCATGATTCAATAATTATTATATTTATTAATATTTATATATTATATTTTTGGACATTACATCGTGACTGGGACGAGGCTGGGAGGTACAGCTGGGGCTCGGCCTCACTGGCTTACTTGTACCGGTAGCTGGATGAGGCATGCAGAAGGAGCAAGAATACATCAAACATGGGTGGTTGCGTGCTTGGGTTACAGGTATGGATGTGGGAGAGGCTTACTGTAGGGCGCCCCCCTACGAGGGCACTTCGTGCTTGGCCACATGCTAATCCCGGCATGGCTCCCACCGTCGCGCACAAGTATGAGGATTCTGCGACCAATTGGGGCCCCTCCGAGAATCTGTATATGCAATACACCGATGAGACTGACTCTTTGCTTCCTAGCCACGTGAGTGCTGCACAATACATTTGTTCCTTAATCATTTCGTTTTGCTTCACTTATGTTCTCAAATGTTTGATAATATTTTTGCTCACTTGCATCACAGGTTACGTGGAGGCCCTACGCCGAGGTTGTTGATGATCCCTCGTTCAACTTAAACGAGATGTGCACTCGTGACAAGGAGATGTGGACTTTGAGGTGCCCACTGATTTGTTTCTATGCCGTTGAGTACCATCTTCCACACAGAGTAGCCAAGCAGTTTGGGAAGCTCCAGCACTGCCCCCCAGAGTCCTTCTCCACGTCCTCTGCACTTCACGAGTAAGATCTCGAAGCACCATATTGTTGTCTATGTCTTTTCATACATGATTGCTGACCCTTTCCTCTACGTTCTTTGTTAGCCTTGACAGGAGCAAAAACAAGAAGATTACTGACTGGGAACATGAGCATCGAGAGTACATAGCTGAATGGCATGAACGCAAGGGTCCTCACATCGATCCCACGCCGCACAATGCACTCGCGTTTGACAGGTATCTTGCTTGGCTAGGAAAAAGAAAGGGACGCAAATAATGTCGCCGACATGTTTGCAAGTGTTTCTTTTAGTTATGAGATTGTTGCTTCCTTATGTTTCGGACCATCCGTGTTAGTTTGAGAACTATGGTTTGTGAATTCTGTGTGTGATGCTTTTGTGAACAAATCTGGTATGGATTGTGAGATCTACAAGTGCTATTTGTGAGAATTTGGTATATATTGTTGTCACATTTGCATGTTACAGGAAATGACTACAAAATAAGGGGAGACTCTGCCAAAAAAATTCTTGAACAAATTAGACCAGGAGAGTCCAGTACCCATATTGAACACTGGATTTCAACAAAACCAGAGAGTCCAGTACCGAAAATGTTTGGGCCCTTATGTCGGCGCCAATGCTGATGGCGCCGACATTCTACAGGTCGGCGCCAACTACGATGGAGCCGACCTCTGGAGCGAGACGTGCCCAGTTTTCGGCACCAGAGGCATTTTCGCCGAACTTCATAACGTCGGCGCCAAAGAAAATGGCGCCGACCTCTGGAACTGGAAATTTTCAACAAAACCAGAGAGTCCAGTACCGAAAATGTTTGGGCCCTTCTGTCGGCGCCAATGCTGATGGCGCCGACATTCTACAGGTCGGCACCAACTGCGATGGAGCCGACCTCTGGAGCGAGACGTGCCCAGTTTTCGGCGCCAGAGGCATTTTCGCCGAACTTCATAACGTCGGCGCCAAAGAAAATGGCGCCGAAATTTGGAACTCTGAATTTCCACCAAACTAGACAGTCCAGTACGCAAATTGTTTGGATCCTTAGGGCAAATTGTACTTAAGTTGAATGATTGAATTGCTGCAGATGTTTCTCACAGTTCCGTCGTAGCAGACAACTGGGTGGAAACTATACAGAACTGCAGACCCACAATTGGGTACAACTTTCCCTCACGGTAGAGCTACAGACCCACAATTGGGTGGAAGCTATACATAACGTGCACCCACTCACAAACAGTACACCCACTCGCAAATAGTACTCCCACTAGCACATAGTAAACCCATATTAATTTTGCTTCAGTTCCGTCCGCTGCGTCCGGCTTTGTTAATAAATAGCGGTCCATGGCTCTGTGTATTTCATTCGAATCAACCACACTCACCCATTCACATAGACAGAAACACAATGGCTGGTGCCGGAACCTCTTCAGGGAAAGGGAAAGAGCCGGCCATGGAACTTGTACGTCCTCGTAGTGGCTCATTCATGCCACCGGACATGCCACCAAGAGAAGAGCTACATGGTCATGTGCCGTGGATCATCAAGTGCGGTTGCGGTGTGGAGTGCTGCTACACGGCAGATGCTGAGAAGATCAGAAGTGATGGATATGGTGGAAGCTGGGGATTTGTCTGCGGCCACACGACGGGTCCCGCACCATCTTTTGTAAGAGTTCATTCGATTTACATATTTACTAAATAAAAACATGTGGGTACTAAGTTTTGTACTCTCGAACAGGAAGGAGCTCGTTGTACAAAGAAATACTTTTCGAATCCGACGGGCAGTATGAAGTGTATTGGTATGGAGAAACATATGTAGAGAACCAGGAGGCCAAAAAACTAGAGGAGAAGAGGAAAAAAGAACACAGAGAGTGTTACCAAAAACAATTTGAAGCATGGGCTGCTCAAAAGATGGCCAACCGAAGAAACCGTTAGAACTCTTGTTTCGTATATGGGAAACAATTTTAATTCCTTATAATCTGTATTTCATACCAAAAGGAGCTCTTGTATCGTATATTTGAAGAGGGTCGATGATAAACATTGCCCGAGCACCATCATTGTAATGTTTGCTTTTGTAACAAATAAGTGTAATTGTCTATCATTTATCCACGAGGTTGTCCTATTTATGCAATGCCAAACAAATATCCAACATATAATTTGACATTAAGGTCCACACGAACTACATAAAACATCCAACAGAGTACTCAACATTACAATAATTATAAAATATTCCGACGATTTCTAAAATATAACATCTTGGTTCAACATAAAGTTCATCATGTCAAACAAAAACCACAACATGATTAGAAGGCAACCTCGCAGATTCAACCACAAATGCTTATGGATTCCAACTCTTGAAATAGCCCGCGTTGTATTTCTTCAAGAATTCCTTACTTGCATTCAGCTCATTTTCTTCCCTTTCCGTGCTTGTTCTTCCTTCCTTCTCTTGGCTTGTACCTCCCTCTCTTTCCGGTCCTTCTCTAATTCCTCCTCCAAGAGTTTTCTCTTCACAACTTCTTCAGCTTGCTTCCTCTTGTGCTCCCTTTTCCAAATCTCATTTTCTTGCCTTTGTTCTTCATCAAAAACCTTCCATGACTCTTCCAATGTGTCGGGACCATAAAGGGGACACCACCGTGTCATGTCTTGGCAATGCTCACACCAAACCAGTGGGGGAGCCTTGTGTGTGGTTTCGTCTAGTTTCCATAGCGCCGGTGGAGTTGGAGGTGGACGCACAAGACGTGTCCAAGTCTCAGCCGGCCATGGGCCCTTATGCATCCACACATATGGTGAAAGAAGGTAGTCATCATACACCTCAGGCCCATCAATCCATTGGAAAAAGTAGCATGTACAATATTGCTGTCAGTTTTGTAAGCAAATAGGACATCAGATACAAATACATGTCAAATTCATAGTTGCTAAATAAAGAAATAAGAATACTCACGCGACGATCGCTGCACATGTAGAATGCACGACCGGCAGTAGCGGTGTGCATAGATTGTGAGATTTCACAAGGCTTGCCGCAAGGACAATTCGGAACCGGATACCTTGGTGGCACCGGAGCATCTTTGCATGATACATCGGGATACTTTCCTTCGTTTGTTGCTACTAACTTCATCTTACGTGAAAGCTCTTTGTAAATGTCAATGGAATCTAGCAAACAAAAATTCTAACATAAGAAACTATACAAAGCTCCACATACCAAATGGAATTACAATATTTTGTACACAACCATTCACATGCATATTCAACACGCAGCAATACTTAAACTACTTCTAATTTTGCCTCCTACAACCATTCACATGCCTCCTACAAAGCTATGCACCATGTACAAATAATTTTGCATTCGAGTGTCTCCTATAAAAATATCCACCTCATAATATTCTAAAAGAACTTACATATGACTCCTACAAAGCTATCCATCATGTACAAGTAATTCACACACACATTAACTACTTCAACAAAATAATTACACCACAAATTTTGGTTCTAGAAATCCGAATCAAAATGACATCAAATTTCATAATAAAATGGATGGAATTGGATGAAAAGAAGGTGATTTGAGAGAGAATACCTCCAAGAAGAGTTGCCATGGTCTAATTTGAAGAAATCCACGAGTTTTGAGTGGATTTGAGATTTGGGGCGGAAAACGGGAGAGAGAGAGCGCTTGTGGCGGCTGTGGGGGAGGAGGGGAGAAGTAGGTGCTGGAATGGGAAAGAGAAGGGACTAGGGTTATAACTGCAAGGTCGGCGCCATCGAAGATGGCGCCGAACAGGTCGATCAAATTCAGTTAACGCACACAGGTTCGGCGCCATTTCAGTTGGCGCCGACGTATGCCACGTAGGATTTTTGCCGGGCCCAGCAGCAAACTTCGGCGAGAGCCGGATCTGGCGCCGACCTGCACTATGTCGGCGCCATCTGCGTTGGCGCCGACCCGAGGGGCCAGATTTGCAATTAGTTCTCAGAAGAGGCCAGATCCGTTGTTAGTTCGCAAAAACGGCCAGATTTGGCAAAAAATACGGGAACTGGCCGTGTGTCATTTTGATTAAAAAAGGCTAATTTCCACCACAATGAAAATGGACTAACATGATATGAAATGGTAATTAAGAACGTTCTAAGAGATGATCGTCCGGTCCGGCTTCATTGATTTATGTGGTACGGGATGTATCGATGAGATATCTTTTTTCCGGTTTGCAAACGTTTCGCAACAAAAAAAAAACGTATACTCCTTTCCGCTCGATTATATCGCACGACATGTTTTTTTTTAATTTTCCACGTATATTAAACCAGCAAAGAGTACACGATTACATCGATTACAAAAACAAAACTAAAAGAGACTAGCAAATCTATGAGATCTTCAAGCTCTTTTTTTATCCATGACACAATCTTGTACTTTTCTAAAGGCAGCCGTAGAACAACGCCAACACCACCAAACCACACACCTGTGAATACCACCGAAGGTTCTCCCTTTTTAATTTTGAGCCGCAATGTCAAGGTCACCACCGAAGGTTCTCCCTTTTTAATTTTGAGCCGCAATGTCAAGGTCCTAGAGGAGGCGAGGACCCGTCGAATCCTTGCCGGCGGCGACGAAGAAGCTGCAGATATCACCGGCGGCGGCTAGGGTTGAAACCCTAGGCCGCCTACACGATCGCCCAAATCGCCTCGCGCTCCCTTCTCGTAACGTACCGGTTCGCAAACTGCTCGTAACGTACAAGCGGCGGTGAATTCTTGGTTGAGAGAAAGGAGTTGAGGAGAAAAATCGGGAGAGACAAATCGTGAGAATCGACGCACGCGAGTCGACGGACAGGGCGGAAGCCTATCCATGGGACGGGTCAAATCGGCGGAATAAAATACACGATCCATACGTGGAGCTAGCCCACCACGACCGGAACGTACGCACGAAGTGAACAAATCCATCTCGGAAGGCAGCACACACGTGGCGAGCGGTAAAATAGGGAGATGACCATCCAAAAATCGTGGGCACAAAGTGAGCAAATCGATCCCGGAAGGCAGCACACACGTGGTGAGCGGTAAAATAGGGAGATAACCATCCAAAAATCGTGGGAAATCGAAACGCTCCGTCTTTCGGATATAACATATATACAGACTGCAAGGAGAGGAGAAATAAATTCATCAGTTTCCTTTTGCAAATTAGTGGAGAAGGGGAAGTGGAATGGAAACCAATCAATATAGGGAGCCGCTCGCACGACATGGTTTTGCTATGCTAATCGTGTCACGTTACAAGTTGTCAAGTTAGTAAGGTGGCAATCGGTTTGATTTGTAACCACATGTGTCTATATTTTTTTGTTATGCTTGGATGTCACTTGTCGTTGAGTCCATGCCAGTCAACAGCTCTTTTTTTTTTTGCAAAAAATATTCTAGCATTAAAAGAAACACCGAGCAGGACACAACATTTAAAAAAACAAAAAATACAACGAGATTCTTGAGATGTCCTTTGTCTTCAACCTCCAGACCGTGTCGACGGCATGCCGCCGCTACCGATCCTCCCAAAGCCGGCCTGACATTGTTGGTTGCGGACGGGAAGTCGCCGAACGGGTCAAGAAGACCGCATACGTCTCGGAGCCGAAGAAGAAGGATGAACCGCCGATGAAGCTCCATGACGATCCGGAGACCGCCACCGCCAGATGAAGTCCTTGAGAAACACACCACTCACACAAGCTTCTCGACGTCGCCGACGAGATGGGGCTGAAACCAGGGAGACATTATTGCAAGAAGCGCCGCCCCAGCAAACCTGGACACCAAAACGAGAAAAACGGAGCCCTCCGCCGACGAGGGCCGACAGGGCCAAGAACCACCGCACCTCCATGGCCCGAAATAGTTGGAGGAGTCGGGGGCAAATTTATTCAGCGCCGCCATCACCATCGCCGGAAGGGAGAAGGTAAAGGCCAGTAGAGGCCTACTAGAGAGCTCCCAAAACTGCATCTTGACGGTGCCGATCGAGGCCCGAGGATCCCGACGTCCCAACAAAGGAACGCCACAACCCAGCCACCCCATGTCTTGTCCCCACCACGCACCAGCCGGAGCACGGGAACCTGACGGGGAAGGCGCAGGGGCAGATCGAGGGCGACGAAGCAGGGACCCGACCCGGCCTCACGGAGGAAGCTGGGGCGTAGCGGCGGCCGGCGGAGATCCAGAATCGAGGCCACAGGGCCAAGCAGCAGGCACCCCGCCGCCACCGACGGCGGCGAGGGCAGAGGGAGCCGGGGCAGCTAGGTTAACGAGTGAGTGAGGTTCGTTTAACTTGAAGCACCCTTCCACAAACGGGAATGACTACAATATCAGCAATTAAAACAAAGCATAGTTGATACAGTCCATCACAGGTCTTATTTAACAGGATTTACGGCAGCCCGACAACAGCAGTGACCAGCCCTAATACCGCAGAACATCATCACCATACATTATCAACAATTTGTTGCTTCCTTCATTACTGCTCATCCACATTTGCACTGACCATTCTTGCGCCTGCCTGTGAACTGGGTACTTCAGTGCCTTGGGTATCCTGAACAGATACGTCAACACATGAATCCATAGGACTTTCTACCTTGGTTCTCCTGAACAGATTCTTCACCATATGAATTCTCCTTAGGACTGGCCCATGATTGTGGAGTAGCAAGAGTGGCCAACTTATTTGTTGTGGGAGTGATAGAAGCTGCACCATCACAGCTACTTTGTGAACCAAATTCTTCTGCACCTCTACCATGCTTCCTTGGCTGAGGTACCAGCAAAATATACGCTTCACTCTATTGGAGCCCTTCTATGCTCTTTCTTTTCTTTAAGTTAGTGATGTACTGATCTAATGCATCATTCCCCAACCTATCAGAGCATGATACTGGAGTAGCTGGAGCGGAGTTCTTCATAGGAGTACTAGGAATAGAAGAAATACCATCAGTGGTAACAAAATCCTGAGATGCAGTTGTCATTTCCTTTCTTTCACCTGATATCTGCAAATGCGTAAGATTTTTGGTTGGGTCAATTGGAAGATCATTCTGACGAACATCAATAGCAGAATCTCGAGGACACCATTCTTGCAGAACGACCCAAAGATCCAGCAAATCACAACGGAGTTCTTCACAGACGTTAACCATCTCAGCGCACTCCATGTAATCCATCTTCAGCAACTGACGTGCAGTAGCAGCCTCCTTTCTCATGCCTTCCATGGAAGCAATGATGTGGTCTTTATAGTTCCCTTTGTATGTGGTGAAGATTTCCAAGGCAAGCCTCTGAACTTTATAACCAAAGTCTGATTTCCATTGACATGATTCAGCCATAGACTCGTCATCCGTCGGAGTGTAACTTCTCAACCACTCAGACATCAACTTAGCCTCCTCCGCGATACACATAAAGCAAGCAGCTGCAACAGGGCAATTACTGACTGAATCGATGATACGAGTTGCTTGCGTGTTGATCTCATGCCTTAGTCCATCATCACTGTGGATGGACTTGAACTCACTAATGACATCGCACAACATCTTCTCTTCCTCGAGACACATCTTGGCTGCAGCGCATGCAGAAGTATAGACAGGATTTCGGAGGAGATACTTTTTTAGGTACTCAAGATACTGTTCGATGAAAACATAACCATTGGTCCATGGCAACAGACTGTCCCAGCCCCATGCCTTGAGCATGAGATCGTCATCATAGAGGATGATATCCAACGGCGGCACTTCCTTGACACTGTTGGGTTCCCTCATGGATTCCCTGAACTCAATCAACTCCTCCATAGTTTTACGTCTGCGACACTGGTGAATGGGTACAGTGTCGACCAAGTTGAATTCCTCATCATCTACCACCTCCTAGGGATGTAGGGTTGCCATCGCCTTCTCGGGATCTAGGGAGTTGTTAATTGGATGGGCAGCGGCGAGGGTTATTAGAAGAGGCGCCGACGAGGTTTGGGTAGCAGATCTAGGTCCGGAGACGGCGGAGAAGGAGATGCGGCAGATTTCTGGCGTGCAATTTTGAAACGTATACTCCTGCTAGTACTCGAGTATTCCGCACGACATCATTGGTATGCGGACCCACTTCTTTTGAGGGCTTAAAAAATAAGCCACCACCTCCCCACCTTCTCTCATAAGTCATCCGGCTTATTAGTTGGAGTTTATAAATTATAACATCACATATTGGCAAGTTTGAGTCAGGTAGCCATAAGTTTGATTTGTAATCACATTGGTATCAATATTTTTTGTTATGCCTAGATGTCACTTGTCGCTGAGTCCACCCAAGATCATGGTTTAACCTACATGTTTCGAGGGGGAGACCGAGGCCCAGCCCGGATGGTATACCTATGATACCCACCCGCTCGAGTTCGAGTGGCAGCGCTCGCTCGTGGGCATTCTTCTAAATAACTGCTTGGTTGTTTGTCTACACCCCAAGTCGCATTTTTTTAAAACTATCCTCACCTCTCAGCAGTGGCGGATGCAGGACTAAACCATAGGGGTGCCAACTCACTGTTCATGGCTTAAATATATCATATCCAGTTCTTTTTAACACATTTAATGGACACAGAATAAGGCTAGTAATATTAGATTGAGAAGTGTGCATTTTTTAGGGGGTGCCATGGATAAGCCAATGCCTCTCGGGGCAGGTTTCTGGGTAGAAAGGGTTTTTGTCCCTGGGACGTTGTAGCGGGTGGGTTGTAAGCCGTTTGGCCTTTCTTCTATGAAATCGATCCTTTAAAAAAAACGGAAAGGGAGGAACCGAGGTGATCGCGGTGGCGAGGTGATCGAGCATTAGAGTCGAGAGGTGCGTGAAGGCGACCCGTCACCGGTGCATGGCAAGCTTGCCCTCTTTTGTGTTCGGTTCTTTCAGTTTTGAGGTTGAATTTGTGTGGAGGTGTTGTTAGGGTTAGCTCCCCTGGATTTGTTCCAAAAGCATTAATTTGTAGCAAAAGAAGGGTTCATTTGGCTTATCTTCATGTGCAGAGAGCTATGATCATGTACATAACTTCAGTCTTTGCATAACTCATGGTGGATTTTTCAAGCCGTTCTTATATTGATGGCAATAATGTGTGGTGTGATTATGTTGAGGTGGAGACACTGTCTGTTGCAAAATTAGAAGAGTCCGCGGATGATTTAGGATATGCGATGGCAGGGAGGATCGACTTGTACTACCATATATGTCTGAGAAGGGAGTTCATGAAGGAGGCCTTATGCAGATCGTAAGTCAAAGGAGTTGTATCTTGACCATGATGAGATCATAAGAATTTTTTATTGGGATGATGTGATTATGTTGCCTGTTAAAGACCTGCCAAAAGTGTCGAGTCCTATGAAGAAAGTTCAGCACTGTCACAAAGACAGACCATGTGCCAGGTTGAACATGACAATGTACAAGAAGTTGATCAGAACAAACAAGGAGATGACAAGGCAGAGTCAGTTTGTAATGATGCAATAGAAGAAGATGCAAGTAAAGCATCGGACTTTGAGAATGAGATTGTGGACAGACAATGATCTCATTGATGGACATGATGATCTGATGAGATTGTGCATAGATTATGATGTCAGAGATAGATATGATGATCTGGAGGACACAAATTTAGAGCCAGAGCATGTGAAGATGAAGAAGAGTGGCATAGCTTGTAGATGGTTCAGAGGACGAGTTGAAGAACTGAATCTGAGACGGTAACTGCATCTCTTCATTCCGATTTCCAGCTACAGTGCAAACCCAAAGAAGATAAATCACATAGGGGGGATGGGGTTTAGGTTACACGACTTGATGTATACAAAAAAAAAAAGCATCCTGGTTGCTGTTCAACAAGTGTAACCAAGTAACCAAGTTGGCATATATATCTAACTACTCTGAACCGGTAGTTACCGAAGTTATATATAAGAGGTGGTCAGTTCAATTATGACTGAATAATGTAGCCACGACGGCAATGCAGTTCTAACCCTCTGCAAAGCTACACCACTATTCATACCATCCAGTGCATCATCTTCATCTGCGTACTGAATGAATGGCCATGACACCCAAAAAGTTGCCTGTCATAGATCGAAACGCCGTGTGTATTGCTACCATGGCGCGGTTGCTAACCGCTGCAGCATTTCATCCCTCCTCACGCTCGATTCCATCTCCTCCATCTCCACGTCAATTTTCTTCAGTGCATCCTTCACAGTCGACATCTTGGAATCGAGCTCTTTCATTTTTTCCTCAGCACGTGCCTGCTCGAGTTTGATCTCTCTGTACTCTTCCCGCCCAGCAGGGTCGCTTGATCGAACGGGGAGGTCGAGGAGACCGTCGATACGTTTGAGCAGGAACGCGACGTTCATGCCCAGGAGCTTAAAGGACTCCAAGGTCTTCTTCCAGACAACAAAGTCCTCATGGGAAGAAGCGTCCGCTTTGCAGGCCCTGATACCCTCGGCAATGTTGATAGTCTCCATGATCACTCCTACAGCCAGTGCGAGATTTATCCTTTTGAGCAGATTCTTGTGAAGGAAGGAATTCTGGGCACAACAGAGCTCATAATATGTCTTGCGCAAGTGATCGGAGAACTTGCAGTCGATGACCAAACTGTCTACTATGATGTTGAAGTTGCTGAAACTTGTCACGTCACCGAAATCGATGAATGTATCTGAAAAGCTGATGCCATCTATGGATTCACCGACTAGATTACTGCTATCACTGTGAGCTGCTTTGGTACTGACTCCGGTAATCTTTGGTTCCTCCTTAGATTTCACATCATTGGAACTTTCTTCATCTACTTTGAGAAATACAGCACATGATTCAGAACATGCAGTAGTTAACTTATCCATGTACTATAACAAATTCACAAGGGCAAAATCAACATGATAAACTTTGACTCACTCAATATATTCTTTTCCTTGCAAGCTTCCAAACACAGGAGACCAAGTGCTCCGTCAGGTGTAGTGAAGTTATTTGCTCTTAATATATGGACCTGAATGGAAGGCATGCAAAATATTATTGGATACGTGTGGACAGAGCATGCAAGAAAAATTTCAAGAAAAGTGTATCATGTAAATATTAGAGAATGTAGTCCCTCTCAATAATGTGAAAAGCGCAAGCAAATAAAAATATATTGGAAACACTTGCCTTAAATTTTGCTGAACTCACAAGTTGAAAGACAGCAACATCCCTGACCTTAATACCATGATCAATGGCAAAATATCTCCACCCACCACTGAGTGCTTGCTTAGTACCAAGATACTTTGTATCATAGTTATGCCCATTCTCACCTTCTAGCGCAAAAGTAGTGTCCCCTTTGGAAGATGCTTGTTGCAGAAGTCAGACGGTAGACCCTGGGAAAGAGGAACAGAAAATTGAAATGCAGAGGAAGCAAAATGAAGAAAGGGAATGTTTTTAGGTTGCCTGTGTGCACTCAGGAAACATCACACATATACTAAGCTTATGAGACTACTTCTAAGTTCTATACTCCCCCTAAAACTAAATTTCGCATGTTTCAACTTGCTGTAAAATCGTGCAGTTTCCACAATTGCAGTAAGCATTTACCCAGCAATTTGATGATCTTCTCATATGAAAAAAAAAGGCAATGTTCATTTAGCAAGTGTTTCTCCTCTCATTCTCTATTCAGGTCCACATGTTCGTACGATTAAACAATATCTGAATACTTCAGCTTTGGACAAACATCTAAATAAATAGCTAATCTATTGACTTACCAGCCAAAAACCCTTAACAACATGCGAATGTAGCATTTCCCTGGTAAAGCTAGGATGTTCTGCTGGTAACTTCACCTGTACCTCCTTAGCTCTCTCTATAGCAGAGTCATTGTTGCCCTGAATACTATAACTGTTTCAAAGATTAAACTGCATGAGTGGACAAGATTCCTGATAACCTTTAATTCAGTTTACTCATGAGAAAATAAGAAAATTTAAAAAGTACCTTGCACGAGTCTTTTGGCCATTAACATCAGATACCTGTCAAGTCAGAATTTATTTATTTTTAGTTCATTGCTTCAGTTTTGGACAAATAGGAAGTCAGGAAAATGGAGTTTAAGAATACAAAAGTTATGCATAAAATGGATTTTATATAGCAAGGTCCAAGTGTTTAGAAGTGAATTCAATACTGTACCCTGAAATTCCACCCCCTAATTTTTTTTAACCCAGTTATCCGACTTCTAAAGTGTGACATTCATGTCGACCTGCTTAAACCAATCGTGGCATCCATTTTTTGAAATAAATAACAAACGACTGAACAACAAGAATGTCTTGAATGTGGCAATGTGAAACTGTTCCATGGATCTCACCATCGGCGCAGGATCATCATCCATGTCGCTTTTGCTGCTGTTACTGCTACCACTCTCAATCAAGGCAAGCCTCGGCTGTGCCGATGTTACCTTCTGCCCCATGTTGCTTTTGGAGGACTTGGAACCTGCTGGCCTCCCTCTCTTCTTCTGAAACCCATCCAACCAAAATCTTTGAGCCATTCTATTCAATTACGCAGTAGAAAAATAGTGTGAAATGTTGGGTGTCAAAATCAAGCATTATGAGCACATAAACTTTACAAAATGAAAGTTCTGTTCACTAGCTCTAATTTCAAATGATGTGAAACATTCAGATCATTTCACATCCACAATGGCAAGAATGGAACTAGGGACCATATCTTACTTTATCAGTGTTAGTATTCTGGTTATTGTGGGTTTGAGGAACACCAGGTAGCTTTTTTTGCTCAGTGTCCACACTCCCTGGCGGCACGACCTGACGTCACGAGGAAACCAAATATTAGAATATCAACATAAAATTTACACCCTGATTTGTAGAATAGAGCTAAAGCAACAGCCAACGATCACATACTCTTAAAGGAGCATGCTCCTCCTCATCATCTGTATCATCGCAGTTAATTACAATAGGCTGTTTATCAACAACGATAGCAAGCATCTCATCCTGCAATCGTCAAATATTCATGGTGTCATGAAAAGTTCAGAGTTTAACAGAAGGCCAAAAAGGGAGGAAATGATCTGATAACATGGAAGGATCTCCAACATAGAATGCATAAGATCATGAGTATTGGTTGCACTAGTGTCTACCATCATAATGAGGCACGGAAAGAAAATAAGCAGACAATTCCATACTGCATTTTAGTTCATCAGAGGCAGTTCACATCAATGTGAGAGCTCCGGGAACACAAAAAAGGGCAATAAAATGGCAGACTACAGCAGCCACTCACCAATCAAGCCAATAAGATGAAAATATATAATCTTATAGATGTCATGGAAAATGCATAAGATCAGAGAGTTTTGGTGGAGGGACAAGTTACTAAAGTGCTGGTGAAGAAAAAGTTGAGCCGGTAATTTCCAGACTGCATTTGAGTTTACCAGAGGCAGTTCCACATAATAAGTGTTTTCAAGCTTCAGAAACAAAACAGAGGCGCGACATGGCAGGCCTGAAACTACTGCAGAGACATCGTAAAACAATCAGAGTCGAGCTTAAGCTGAAGGGCCTCACCGATGTCGCCGCCGGCGCAACATCAGCCTCCTTGTCGCTCTCGCTGTCGAGCAAGGCGAGCCTTTGATGCACCAATGCCATCTTCTGCTCCATCTTGCTCTGGGCGGACGGAGAACTTGGTCCTACCGGCCTCCCCCTCTTGGCGGACGGGGAACCTGCTCCAGCCGGCCTCCCCCTCTTCTGAAATATAGAGAAACGAGTTCAGTGCAATCTAGCGATACGCGGCAGCCGATTGATCTACGGGGAAATAAAATCCGCGACTGGCGGGATGATCGGACAGAACAGTCTAGGTTTCTTTTCCAAGGAACACTTTTTAAAAATGTTCAGGAATCACTTCTTCTTTTTTTGACATGGAAATCACTTCTTTTTTTGAAAATTCATCACAAGACGATGAAATAAAACAAGAGGAACCCTCGAGATGCAAGAGAACGCTGATAAAAAAGAAGTAAAGCCCCCACCGCGAACTGTAAGAATCGATAGATGAATAAAAATCAAATAAAGGACAGGAAAGGGGAGGAAAAGGCCGTGCCTTCAATGGCGGATCCATCGCCATCGCCTCTCCGTCGGTGGAATCGTGGAGCTCGAATGCGCTGCAGTTGCTCGTCCCTGCGCTCCGCTCCGAAGGATTCCGCCTTCAGGTTTGCAATGTGGGTGGGGATGAGGACTGACGTCTGACGAGTAGTAGCAGAGGCAGCACGGACGGGGAAGGAACTAGGAAGAGGAGAAGTAAATACTACTCCCTCCGTTCCAAATTAATTGACTTGGTTTTGTCCAAATATGGATGTATCTATACTTATTTGATGTCTAGATACATCCATGTGTAACAAAATGTGTGTCAATTAAATCCGAACGGAGGGAGTACCTGTACTGGAATAATAATAAAAATAATATAAAAAGGAAAAAGGTGGAAAGAAATGACCGTTCGGCTACAGTGATTGATGGACGCCGGATTTATCGTTGATTGTTTTTACCGATATCTCTACGCAGTGTCATGTCTTCTGCTGTCGTCCGTCGTCCGTCGCCGTCGTTTTGCAGTTCGCCCCCCTAACAAACGGCAATCTCAACCCGCGGTCCACGCTCGCCCAAATCACGACCATCTTCCCCCGTACACATCGCCGCCACCTCCCTCAAATCTACACCGTTCCCACCCACCCCGTCAGGCCACGCGGCCGCCAGCAGCGACCACAGCTCCGTCCTCCCCTCCCGACGACCTCCCTTTATCGCGCCATTGGCGGCGG
The DNA here is from genome assembly GCA_947311845.1 of Poa pratensis. Classification (NCBI taxonomy): domain Eukaryota; kingdom Viridiplantae; phylum Streptophyta; class Magnoliopsida; order Poales; family Poaceae; genus Poa; species Poa pratensis. The sequence goes on from CAMZMU010000110.1 coordinate 10,471,938, forward strand.
TCGCGGAGGATGGGGGCCTCATCGGGGGGAACGACCGTCGTCCCCAGCACTCTATCTATGGAGCGGTGCCGCTCGGTCAATCGATCTCCCTACGTCGGATCCGCCGATGCACACGGTGCGGAAGGAAGATGGGGAACTCTGCGGCTCAGCAACCGCGGCATGAGTACGTCCTGGAAGGAACGGTGGCGGACACCCATGGTGGCCACTCTCTTCGCCACCTCCCTCTTCCCCCAGGCCTTCAGCTCCCCTCCTCCTTATCTAAGCCGGCCCCGTCCGCATTCTTCCCCTAGAAGTTCCGGTAGCTCCGTGCCCATCGCCTTGGCGGGCTGGAGTCACTCGCTCGTGCCCTTGGCCATGGTCGTGTCATTGGATGTCGACACGGAGATCGACGAGGAGTCGTTTGGAGAATTCTTCGAGGACCTAAGGGTGTTGCTTGGCTCCGTCTAGATCGTCCAGGTATATCCATGGCCTGCCCCATCCCTACACCCTGTCTCAGTAGTCATTACATTCTGGGTACTGATTCATGTCTGTGATATATCCTGCTTCATAGGAAGTTTATGGTTTGTGATATATCGTACTATTTAGTCGAGTAATTGTAGTACTACCCTGCGGTGCTTGCAAGTTTTGAAGAGCAGAAATCTTGGTGATTTTTCATCATATATGCAACCTGGTGATGATGTCTAAAAATGCGGACAAGAAGTCGAAATTAACATCTGGGTGACCATTTTAAGAGTTCCACTCTGTTCTGAATTCTGATTGGTTATCACTGAATCATTTCGAGATACATGCTAAATCGAAATCCTCCCCATGATTCAAAGATCAAATTGAGGTACATCGTATCTGCCAACTATGTTGTTACTGAACTGGTTTCTATATTTACCAAATATCTCAGTCTACACGTGTCTAAATCTTCTTTTAGGTTTCGGACTGCAGTTGTATGATCAAATTAATCGACATAGAAAGATCGATCTACAAGGTAGCTAAAGTTGGTTAGAAGCTCCGAATTCAGCAAGTCCTGCGTCAGCAGTGATTCGAGTTGTTGAGTTTTTGCGCCGAGGTTCACCACAATTCGATATATTCTAAGAAGAACAGAATATTTGATTTTTTATTTTTCTGTTCTCGTGGCAGTTCCATGACCAACTCGGGTGGACAAGAATGGGAGCTCTACTTGGAGAATGTATCCACATATGTTGAAGGCTCACAGGTTTGTATGATTAGCAAATAACAATGCTTTATTTTCTGAAAGTACCTCTCACGAAATTAATGCCTGAGGTTGTGGTACTACACACTGGTATGCAAACCGTTGAGTAAACTGATAGATAAATCGACCCACTATTCAACAATGTTTCGCTTACGACATGCCAAACAATTGAAAGCTATAAGTTTTTTTTTCTTAGAGAATGTACATAATCGGCATTAGAGTTAAGAAAACAAAACGCCAAGTTTTCCAGAACTGAACCAACACCGTTTGCTTAACAAATTTCAGAATATGCATTGTTCTCTCTGTTATTACTGCATTTCCTAAGTTCAACGATGGTTAGCATACTCCCATATTGACTTACTGCAACACATAGCAAGTCATTACTTTATTTCCAACAGTAGTTCCTTATAATACCATTTTGTTCAATTGTTCTATAAAAAAGACACTAATTCCCGTCAGCATGGTAAATGGGATTAAATAATGCATGATACTTTTCCTATTCCTTTTTATACAGAGACCCAAGAGGCCACCAATGCAGTCACTTATTGAATCCAAGAGTGTCTAGGAGACAACGAATGGTGAATTAGTGAGCGCAATACTGCATCTAGAGTTGAAATTTGGTAAAGCAGACATGACTGATTCAGCCAAGTACTCACATCTACTAAAATTGCGTTTATCAAACCACACACATTCACGTTGATACAAGAAAAATACCTGTTGTAATTTTCTCGCTCATAGTATATAGCCTAATGTTACATTTCACATCACTGAGGCAGGATAATCGCGGCAATTCGCTTACAGTCAACTAGCCGACCAAGCATCACACTTTCTTTAGTCGGCAATGAGATGGGCACACACGCTCGGGAAAACTCGGTTTAACTAAGGTAGGGATGTGATTTAGCTCACCGAGGGCGCTCACCGTGGTTTGAGGAATAATTGTTGCACCGTGACTTTCTTGCTGAGACCAGATTTTGCCAACCACAGTGCATAAACTATGACTGGGTTCCAAAAGATAGACAAGAATACAGGATCAAGGACACTAACAAGCATCCAACCAGCTAGGAGGAATCACTGGGAAGATGAGGGACTGTAAGTAGTAAATCTGTTTAAATGTTGTCATGTGCTCTCATAATGCAACGTTTGTTTGTTTTTACTTGAACATGCATTTTCAGATCTTCTATATGTGGCATGATGAATTTTTGCAACCTTTCTACTTGTGTAGTAGTGTAGTACTGTTAAATTCTTATGACATGTCTTAAATTTATGTAGATCTTCTGAGAGGTTTTGCAGCTTAATCAAAGAATTTGATCGTGTACTCAAAGATGAGGAGAAAAGGAAAATATTTCTAAGACCAACAAGCATCTAACTAAATGACAAGAATCAATTCAAAGTTTTATTTTTGCTGTCTCTGATCCTTCCAACCATTTGAGTTGTAGAAAACTGTATTCTTATGTTGTTGAAAGCCCATGCGTTTCTAACTTTCTATGCTTCCAGAGGGACCAGCAAGTGAGGATGATCAGAGTATCCATCCTCTGACGGTCACAACTCTGAATTTCATTTCTTGTTGTTTGTCACCAGAGCTGTGGCCTATCTTCCACCTCTGGCGTTGGGATTCGAACTTCCAGCAGGTGTGCAATTTGGTACCACACCTCAGCTCCACAAACACTGATTTGTCTAAGACATTATGTGGGTTATTTTTGTATGGTTTTGCTGCATCGCCTTTGATTTATTACTAATCATAACCTTTCTATCTTTCTTGCAACTTCTTTGACCATGTGACTAATGATACCCTTATGTTTTCCCTCAAATTAATTAATCTTGGTTGGAATAGACAAGAATTAGGTGAAGTGATCTAATTGTTTCGCTCATTCTGTCCCGCAGATGAGACTCTATTGTATTCTCATATGATGAAGTGACTCGGCTGCCAACCTTTGCCAAAGAGGAGGGGTGAATCACGTCGGACTCTACAACCTGAAAAAGACAGCAATGTCTCGTCACAAATTGGAACAAAGTAGTAGTGTTAGATGTATTTTAGATTGCCGGATCTCGTGGGTGGGGGATCCCCGGATCTCGTGGAGGTCGCGTGCTATGGTGTCTGGAGGTCCATCGGCACCGGCCGGTTGGGTCCTCAGATGGGCGATGGATGTATGGAGACGAAGACTCTTCTTCCTCCTCGTCGGTATGATTTGCTGCTGCTGTTCTTCTCCTTCCTCTGCGCTGTTGCTGGAGGGAGATCTTGCTTTGCCCGGGCGGATGGCCCGGCCGCGGTGCTGGACCGGTCGGTTGACTCGAGTTCTCTTCCATCCGGAAGGGACACTTTTCGCGGTACTCAAAGCTAAAGATGGCGACGGCTGTTGCAGGTGTGTTGGATTCGTGTCCATGCCCTCTCGGCGCTGGTGTCAAGGAAGGAGGAAGCAGCGTGGCGGCAATTGTACCGTGGTCAAAGATGATGACCTGCTTGCATTTGGTTGCAGATCTTTCTGCTGCAGGAGTCTTCTCTCAAGATTCTGGGATGATGACACAGGGCTGAGGAGATCTTCATGTGTTATGGTTGTCTTAGGGTGTTCTAGGTGTTCATGGTCCTGTGGGATTGTGTTACAGTGTGCTTGTAAGGGTCAACAACTTTGTATTGTTTCGTGATATGAATGCAGAAAATCTCAAAAAAATAAAAATAAAAAGATGTATTTTAGATTGCTTGTCTGCCAGTTGTACGAGCAAATAGATTGCTCGGATAGGAGCATTTCTCTGAATACCACTAAAAGCGTTTTTCTCAATGTTGTGTTATTCATCTAGAGAATATGACTGGCTATTCTGTTTTAAGTGTATGCTCTCCTGGGGATGGTAGCGAAGTGGTTCATTCTATTTTGTAGTGTAAGTATTCTATGTCCCCCATTTGATCTTCCACCTTAAATCTTCAGAGTAACGACATGTATTCTCTATGAAGCATGGTTACGAGCCCAGTAAAACAATCTGGAATGTACACTTCAAGTATCGTGCACATAAAGCTGAAGACAACCGATGGAAATTCTTTGACGCACAACGGAGTAGCTCTTAATTAACAAGAGACAATCGGTTGGATTTTTGCTTCCTATAAATAAAACACTAAATTATTGCATTTGTCACAATGCATTATGAGGGAATTGAATCTCAATGATTTTTGAACGTTATGTGGTTTTCAATGTCTATACATGGAATGTGTGTTGTGCTTGCTTGTGTGGCAATAAAAGAAACTCGACATCCCTGTAGTGCTTTACATGTGTGTGGCAAGAAAAAAAACTCAAGATCCCGTAGCAACGCACGGGCACTCAACTAGTACACGATTTGAAATGTGAACGCTATACACAGATGGAAAGCGCTTTTTTTTTTGAAATTTTCCACACATATATTAGATCAGCAGGCCGCCTCATTAAAACTCTGTCAGTCCCTTTCGGTACCCTGATTAGGGAAAGAGTGCGTCAACTACCTGCTGCCTCCACCAACATCCACAGTTACATCGTTTAACAGGGTATTAAGCAAAAATCTAGGGGGATCATCGTCCCAAACAAACTTTTCAAACGGAGTAAAAAAGGAAATGCATTTCTTACGTCTTATTTGTACAATCGTATCGTTCCTGACTCCTGAGTCGTGGCACGAATGACCCAGTTTTAGATAAAATCTTCCAAGTTACACTGTATATAAGCATGTAAGTGCAACACACATCTATAAAATTGCTCAATAATGTTATCTCATTTTTCTTTCCCGTACCGCGTACCAATGCCCCTCATATTTTCCTTCCTCGCATTCGCAAGCCACTTGTTCGATGGCATTTGATTTATAGGATAAAAAAAGTGTAGAAATAGGAATCTTATAGAATTGAGATGACATGTCGAATGGAATCCTATAGGAAGAATAAGTTTGTTTGATTATTATGCTGAAGGAATTTTCCACGTGGTTGAACCACATATTATTTTTCTATGAGATTTGCACTAGAAGATTTCAATAGAAATAATTCCTACGGAATATGAACCTACGAATCAAACATTTTTATAGGGAAATTTCCTATAGGATCCTATCCTACATGAATCCTATCATATTCATTTAAATCAAAGGGGCACTGAGATTGTAATTATAGCAAAAATAAGTTTTCTAATCTCCCATGTTGATCCTCCCACCCAAGGGTGCCAACATCAATACCCCAAACCTGGTGGTGAGGCATATAAAATTTCTTATTGCTTTACACTCACAGCCGCCACAAGGTTGCTTTTGCAATCTTTTTCTGACTTCGTCATCAGCTTACATGATCCTAGACCTACGATTAGATATTCGCCTAAAATTAATTGGCGGAGCGATTGACATGATGATAGTGCGACTTGAGATTTCTGCGAACTTTTCGATAAAAAAGGAAATCTTGGTGTAAGAACTAGATCAAGTTCCTGTTGTAATTCTAAGTGTTACACTTGTTTGGTCTATTATCAAGAAATAATCTACATCCAGAAATATTGTTAAATGTAGAGTTCATCCCCTGATCCTATTTTTTCTCTCGACTAGTTGTATGTCGTTCTCTCTCAAACAGCATCCAGAAATAATCTTAAAATACTTAGTACCCCAGTAAATGATGAATTACTTGTGTTGGGACATTTACCAAGATTACTATGTACAAAGATGTACTCTCACACCATGTAGAGCACTGTTCAAAATATCGGCCAATTTATCGCTTATCGGGGTCAGACCGATACGATAAGAGAATACCGCCGACATTTACCGGTCTGGCCGATATATCGGTCTCTCCGATATTCACCAGCAAATATGTGGGACCCATCCGATTTAGTTCCCATTTTTTATATTGGTTGAGTTTTTGGAGCCTTGATGCCTTCTATTTGTGTAGATGTCTACTTTCGGTACATCTCAGGTTTCTTAAGAGGGATACAAATGACATGGCTTACGAGTTTGCCATGTTGATTGATATACGAAAATCCTATTTTTTTAAAAAAAAACTTGCCAATAAAATGATAAATCGGTCAATAAATTGTTTTATCTCTTATCTTGGTGTAACACCCCGAAAATTTAGACCGAATTTTAAATTATTTTTGGACGCCGGAAAAACTTTTTCGGGTTTCTAGATGTTTTCTTCGAACCCGTTGGTCTTTGATTTGACTTTGGTTTCGCTCTCTTAGAAAAATTCCCAACCATCCTCGATCTTTGTCAACCTTCACCAAAATTCCATGACATTGTTTTATCTGTTAAACCATTGGTTCCATCTGGAGATTTCAAAACCTTCCGGTTCATCCCACTAAAGCCGCCACCGCAATCTTAGCTTGGAATAAATTCTACCAAGCTACCGTATGGTCCCCTCATACCTATACATCACTCCCATGGAAAAATATTTCATAGTCCCATGCAAGATTCCAAAGTTAAACCCTATTTCCTGTTATGTCGGTTTCAATCCGAAAATTATCCAGACACCTTCCACTCATCCAAAAATTCTACCATTTTGGGGAGATGCATGAATCCACCTCCTGAACATTTCACTCCACTGTCCCAACCTCATTTGAGCAATATATGAGGTACTTCCTTTGTAGTGCTCTTTCCTTGCCTATTAGCAAATTCCAAAGGAACCCCTCTTTATATGTCTCCAAAAATTCTACAAAAATTCAGAGATGGCCCCTAGGCAGTTTGTAGTCCGTTTATGCAAAAATATTTGATACCTGGCTAAGAAAATATTTGACTTTTCCTCTGTCCAAATTTCTGCCCTAAAATTCAAATGTTTTCAAAACCAAGCCAAATGATTTTTGTAGTAGGAGGAGAACACCTAGATGCAAGCACTAGGAGAGCCCACACCTCTGGGAGAAGTCTTGATCAAAATAAAAATCATTTGCTACTCCAAACAACCTTTTTCCATTTGGACCAGTGCTGTTTTTCAAAAGTTCTAGTCGCACGAAGTTTCGAATTTGCAAAAACTTTAGTCACCAAAGTTGTGGAGTTTTGATTTTGGCATGCAGTGGTGAAAACCCCATCGCGTTGGGAGCTCCGAGTCGCCGGGAACGCGACGATGCCGCCCGTGTCGCGCCCTAAACGCCGCTTAGGCATGACCTAAACGTTGCTTAGCCCTAAACCCTGCCTAACTCCAGAGCTGCAGTACAGCCGCGTGTGGCACTGCTTGTCTAGCTCGTCTACCTTATCCAGCCTCCCCATCCCTATCCCCTCCACCGACAAAACAGTGTCGTGGAGGATATATGTGTGAGCTCCCGTATATTTTCCTTCCCGGCCCGAGCACCCATCCCTCATTCCCCAGAACCTCTCCCGAGCTCCCTCCAGAGGCACCACACGCTCCCTCCCCTCTCCTATTCCTTCCCCGCACTCCAGAAGAGCAAGAGGAGCTCTGGAGGCTCCAGTTCATGCTCGAACTCGCGCGCCGCCATTGATGGACCTCGAGGTCCTAGGCACCAAGACCTCGGCCCCTTCCGCCCTGACCCTCCTCCCAGCGCCGTTCCTCGTGGTGTCCGCATCCCTACCTTGCTCGGGCTAGCAGAGCAGCACCGCGGAGAGCCGTCGTGCTCGACTTCCGCCATGGCCGTACTGCGGAGCACGCGGGCGCCGTGCGCGGGGCCCGCCCCCGCCAGTAGGGAGCCCTACCCGGTCGCGGCATAGGTCGAGGACCTCCCCGTGGTCCTCAGCTGGCCTCGTCGGGCCGCCCGCCGCCGCCGGCGGCAGTTTCCCCGAGCGTGGCCACCGTGGTTGTACCGTGGTCGCGGCGCGGCGCGTGGAGACCGTCCCCGACCGCCAGGACCTCGCCCTGGATGCGGCACGACGGTGCGGTCCCATCCCCGCCACCGGCGCATGGCGGGGTGGAGTGGAGCGACGGCACCGTCGATGGCACCCAGCCGCCCGTGCTCTTCCGTGCCACGGTCACAGGAAGGAGGAAGGAAGAGGAAAAGAAGAAAGGAGAGAAAAAAAGGAGAAGAGAGTGAGAGACCGACAGGTGGGTCCCGGCCCCACCCGTCAGGTTAAGTGGATGCGCAGTTCCGTGGATACGTTTCCCCGGAAGCGAAGACGTATTCCCAGAGGATTACGCGACCGGCCCTGCCTAGCTCGGTTTCAGCCCAATCTAGGTTTTTTTCTTCCAGTGAGCAGCGGATAGCTATCGCTCGCTCGCTCGTTTCTCTCAAACCGTAACTCCGATCGAGGTGATTCAAATTTGTAAATTCCTAGTTTGAGAAGCTCTGTCTAGTAGTATTAGTTTTCCGATCGAGGTGACACCACGTCAGGTTAATCCTCGAGTGGAATGGATGCTTTCTTTCTTATGATTGCTTTTCGGTTCATTGTTTGGAGGTTACATGCCTCACCAACTTGGTAATTAATCTGCGAGGGCGCTGGCTGGAGGAACCGCCACAGTCGTCCGATCAAATCAACTAAGCTATATTTTGTAGTTGATCTGTGAAGGCGCTTGCCAGTGGAAGACCGCTGCCACAGTCTTCCGGTCGACGTTTCTTTTTCCTTGTCAAACGAGAAGGCGCTTGCCAGCGGAAGACCGCTGCCACAGTCATCCGGTTGACGTTTCTTTTCTTTTGTCAAACGGGAAGGCGCTGGTCGGCGGGATCGCCGCCGTAGTCATCCGATTGACGCCATTTTATTTTGCTAAGTTTGGACATGGACACTACTATTGCTTGAGATCTTATGTTGCTAATGTCTTGATGTTTGATGATGTATATTATTATGATATTGTGATTGTTGTGTTGGACTAACCCCTGTTGTTTGGACTTGTTATGATGAAACTTGATTAAATGAAACACCCCTCCAAACTTCGATAGGGTCAGTCCATAGTGCCACTAATCTGAACATCGAAAGCACTACCACTGTCGCTCATATGGGCGGGCCTTGACCTACGTAATCCTATTGAGCCTCCTTTGATGCCACCCTTTTTGGCAAGTCTAGTCGGTTACCATAGTTGGTCGGGGCTAGTCTTGCGAAGGTTCCGGAGCTAGGCGTCGCTCAAAGGTTGGGGACGTGCCGGATTCACTTCTGCATAAGGCATATAGTTATGTCGGTGGCTATATAGGGAGTGTCTTGATGGCGTGAACGGTCGAGTGAGTGTATCAGACCGTCTTAAGGACGTGATCCTAAAGTACCGGTTGTTAATGATCCACTTGGATGAGTGAAGTATTGCAACCTCTCGAGAGTGTCAAATCTGGATGTCTAGCCTCGTTCCAAGGTCATGGAACAACAGTTCAGTGTCGGTCACACTATTGTCTTTGTCGAGTCAGGAGGTTAAACATAAGTTCTGTTTGAAAGAAAGATGAACAACCTGATTTCACTAAATGAACAATAAGTTGATGCAGGGAATGTTACTTGAGATGTGATTGTGAACCAAGTTTAGGGATGGCGGTGTGATGCATTGGGAAGCCTATAGTTAGGCCAGAGCCCACATCAACCGTGCGTGCCCAGAGTGAAATGATGAGGCCAGTGGGCCTAGCAGTGATCACAGGTGGTGTTGTGTATTATTTGGTACCTACTTGGTACACCCGTTTACTCGTCACAGGTAAGCCCTTGTATGATTGCTGGTACACGATCCAACCCCACCTGGCTTGGACTCTGTACTGGTGATACCCCATTGCTTGCTTACGACATGTTTGGTTGTCAATGCCATGCTACTTTTATATCATGTATCTAGATTACACCTTGCCATGTTGTAGGATTTTATTTCCAGTGTATACCTTGTTGCATGATTGTTGGATTGTTTGTGGTGAGGGCGATACTTGCTGAGTGCATAATAATGTACTCACGGGCCTTGTGATTGTGGCCAGATATCGGCGAGGAATCATCTTCTACCTTAGCAAGGAGATGGAGCAGAGCGTGCTAGGATCAGTAGCCCAGCCAGATACCTGTGGAGTGGAGCCGCTCCAAGCCGTTGCCTCATTTATGTCTTCCGCTGCCAGTTAAAACTCTGAGTTCGGCCATGCTTGGCTTGATATTGTAAAGCCACGACGGCCTTGTAAACCCTTTTGTAGCACTTTGTGCCTGATTGTGTAATGATTTCCGCTATGTTACATTGTCGTAACGTGCGGCCAGATATCTTGGGCTGGCGCACGGGGCGACCGCCCTTCTGACAAGTTGTGCCAGAAGGGGGTGCCACAGAGCATGGTATCAGAGCACCAGGCTGGCTGTAGACTACCCTAGCATGGAAAGCCCAACCTTACTTTTGCCCGACAAGGAGCCCGATGGATTTGACCCATCTCCGCCTAACCGGCATGGCTATTGTTGGTCAACAGTATGGTGCAGTAGGACTTGTCCCAATCCCCGAGTGAGGCTCGCCGGTTTCTTCCATGAGAAGGAATCGACACTACCCATTAGTATGAGACCCAAGTCCTAGCTACCTATAAATCCCACCCTCGCTTGCTATCCTTTGCAACCCAACTCTCTTGAAGCAGATCCCGCTCAGGAATCTTGCGCTCTCCTCTCCCAAGTACCTTAGCTTGAGTTTGTAGATGGAACCTACCCTTGTTTTCGAGACCACCGCTGAGTTTCGCCCCGGTTTTCCACCTCTGCTGTGGGAAGCTGCTCGCGACATTCTTGGTTGTGTTTCTCGGCCGGTGTACCATGTATATCGGTCTAACCTCTCCTCCTGCGTGAGCGAGTATCATGCCGATGTGTATGTCGCCACAAGTGCCTTAGGAAGCGCGGCGCCATATGTGATTCAAAGCCACTTCGTAGATTCCCCTGAGATGGCTCTCCAAGTTGCAGCTTGGAAGTGTCTCGCTCGTTGCGGTACTTTGAAGCCGCGACAGAACCTCCGCGTCTCGCTTCTTCCCGCCAAGATCCCTTGCAAGCCCCAGCCATCCCATGGTAAGCATCGAAGTGATGCTCAACTCAACCTTGTCCCACCTCGAAGCCTACACCACCGCCTTGGAGAGCATTCTTGCCTACCACTTGGAGGAATGCCATTCCAATAGGCAAGCCCTTGCCCGAGTCCCGCAGCCCACTGACAAGAGCCCAGTGGATACCAAGCTTTGCGTAGGACCAAAACCGCAAGATCCAGAAGGCAACAAAGTGGATGCCCAGACCAAGTCCCCACCAAGTGAGGAGTCCTAAGTTGGTAGGTGAGAGTTTGTGAGGTTGTTTTAACCCTTGTGTTTCTTGTGCTGCATGTTTGTTCTGTCCGCGGTTATGTTGTTCTTAGGTTAGCCTATGAAAAACTTGATGTTCTGATTCCTTGTTAACCACTTGGTTGACATGTGACGGAATACCATGTCCTTTTCTTCAGTTGAAAGGTTTTGAAGAAATGACAGATCACATAAAAGCAAAGTGGTATATGTGAACCCAGACGCATATACCCACCTGTGAGTTAATGCAAACTTTGAATGGGATTATTTTGTAGTATGCAAATTATTTTGTGTGTGTTGCACAAGTTTAACTATTAAGTGGAAGTATTTGATGAGACACTGTAACCACGGTGTCCCGCTCACTTAATGTTGGCTCGCGCATAGGTTTGAAAAACTCCTACATGTAGCACCCCAAGGTTCCTCACCCAATATGAACCTTGTCTGGACGCATGTTAAAGAAAGGGCCCGAGCCCTCCACGAGCAACTCCCTCCCAAGCCTTAAAATGCTTGTTGAGTGTTCTTTCTCGCTGGAACACAGAAGGATTTTTGTAGAGTGTTTTCTGTCTATGTTTGCTTGTGCTTGCCTATACGGTATGGTTGAAATGATTATGCCATACTGCTGCAGCCGTTTTGTTTTGGGCCATAAAATGCAGAAATATTTTATAAAATGATGTTTTGCTACAAGTAGAAATTCTCTACCCATGCTTGTATCCCTGCCATTTAATCTTGCTGCAAGACACGAACTGTACACGGATGGACAATTTCCGAAATTGATGATGCAAGTTCTACTCCAACTGGGACACCGCGACTACTTCAACGTGAAGAGGTACCCGAGACGTGTTATTTTCCTCGTATCCCGGAGTTCTATAGGGAAAATTTCTTTGCAAAAACAAACTTTGGGAATGGCTCTATCCCACAAAATTTTGGTGTTTGTGATCCCACCCTTGTGGCGCGAACATCGTTTTTGAAAACAAACCTTGTTTCTTTTTCCAAACCGGTATATACATGAAAGGGGCACCTGCCATGTATGTATAGCTTTGGAAAAATAAAACCTTTTGTTGTACGCACATGAAAGGGGCACCTGTTGTGTGTGTATAACTTGTCAAAAATAAAACCTTAGGAGAAGGTTATGATTAGCATATCCCTGCCTTTTGTTTATAAAGGTTTTTGAGTTCTTACTCACCCCAGTTGATCTTGTTAGATTATTTGATAATTTGGTTGTAGATCTTGTTTGATCTTGCCCTGTTTGTGCAAAACCTTAGATTTTAAATTCATAAGCATGTGAGTAGATCCTATGTTGTTTGATTGTATGAGCCCTACCATGCCATCCCTAGAATGCATTAAGTGCGATAAAAATATCGAGCCTTGAAATACCTGGTTTTAGGAAAATCCCGTTGAGTGTTGATCTTTCTATGCGTTTCCAATTATAGTGTGGTAGTAAAAGTTTTGAAAAAGTTTTAAATATAGGGGTATATTAAACCAAGAAATATCTTGTATAACCCCGGGAATCTCTATAAGTCTCCGAATCTCGGGACGAGATTCTTTTTAAGGGGGGAAGGTTTGTAACACCCGAAAATTTAGACCGAATTTTAAATTATTTTTGGACGCCGGAAAAACTTTTTCGGGTTTCTAGATGTTTTCTTCGAACCCGTTGGTCTTTGATTTGACTTTGGTTTCGCTCTCTTAGAAAAATTCCCAACCATCCTCGATCTTTGTCAACCTTCACCAGAATTCCATGACATTGTTTTATCTGTTAAACCATTGGTTCCATCTGGAGATTTCAAAACCTTCCGATTCATCCCACTAAAGCCGCCACCGCAATCTTAGCTTGGAATAAATTCTACCAAGCTACCGTATGGTCCCTCATACATACATCACTCCCATGGAAAAATATTTCATAGTCCCATGCAAGATTCCAAAGTTAAACCCTATTTCCTGTTATGTCGGTTTCAATCCGAAAATTATCCAGACACCTTCCACTCATCCAAAAATTCTACCATTTTGGGGAGATGCATGAATCCACCTCCTGAACATTTCACTCAACTGTCCCAACCTCATTTGAGCAATATATGAGGTACTTCCTTTGTAGTGCTCTTTCCTTGCCTATTAGCAAATTCCAAAGGAACCCCTCTTTATATGTCTCCAAAAATTCTACAAAACTTCAGAGATGACCCCTAGGCGTTTGTAGTCCGTTTATGCAAAAATATTTGATACCTGGTTAAGAAAATATTTGACTTTTCCTCTGTCCAAATTTCTGCCCTAAAATTCAAATGTTTTCAAAACCAAGCCAAATGATTTTTGTAGTAGGAGGAGAACACCTAGATGCAAGCACTAGGAGAGCCCACACCTCTGGGAGAAGTCTTGATCAAAACAAAAATCATTTGCTACTCCAAACAACCTTTTTCCATTTGGACCAGTGCTGTTTTTCAAAAGTTCTAGTCGCACGAAGTTTCGAATTTGCAAAAACTTTAGTCACCAAAGTTGTGGAGTTTTGATTTTGGCATGCAGTGGTGAAAACCCCATCGCGTTGGGAGCTCCGAGTCACCGGGAACGCGACGATGCCCCCGTGTCGCGCCCTAAACGCCGCTTAGGCATGACCTAAACGTTGCTTAGCCCTAAACCCTGCCTAACCCCAGAGCTGCAGTACAGCCGCGTGTGGCACTGCTTGTCCAGCTCGTCTACCTTATCCAGCCTCCCCATCCCTATCCCCTCCACCGACAAAACAGTGCCGTGGAGGATATATGTGTGAGCTCCCGTATATTTTCCTTCCCTGCCCGAGCACCCATCCCTCATTCCCCAGAACCTCTCCCGAGCTCCCTCCAGAGGCACCACACGCTCCCTCCCCTCTCCTATTCCTTCCCCGCACTCCAGAAGAGCAAGAGGAGCTCTGGAGGCTCCAGTTCATGCTCGAACTCGCGCGCCGCCATTGATGGACCTCAAGGTCCTAGGCACCAAGACCTCGGCCCCTTCCGCCCTGACCCTCCTCCCAGCGCCGTTCCTCGTGGTGTCCGCATCCCTACCTTGCTCGGGCTAGCAGAGCAGCACCGCGGAGAGCCGTCGTGCTCGACTTCCGCCATGGCCGTACTGCGGAGCACGCGGGCGCCGTGCGCGGGGCCCGCCCCCGCCAGTAGGGAGCCCTACCCGGTCGCGGCGTAGGTCGAGGACCTCCCCGTGGTCCTCAGCTGGCCTCGCCGGGCCGCCCGCCACCGCCGGCGGCAGTTTCCCCGAGCGTGGCCACCGTGGCTGTACCGTGGTCGCGGCGCGGCGCGTGGAGACCGTCCCCGACCGCCAGGACCTCGCCCTGGATGCGGCACGACGGTGCGGTCCCATCCCCGCCACCGGCGCATGGCGGGGTGGAGTGGAGCGACGGCACCGTCGATGGCACCCAGCCGCCCGTGCTCTTCCGTGCCACGGTCACAGGAAGGAGCAAGGAAGATGAAAAGAAGAAAGGAGAGAAAAAAAGGAGAAGAGAGTGAGAGACCGACAGGTGGGTCCCGGCCCCACCCGTCAGGTTAAGTGGAGGCGCAGTTCCGTGGATACGTTTCCCCGGAAGCGAAGACGTATTCCCAGAGGATTACGCGACCGACCCTGCCTAGCTCGGTTTCAGCCCAATCTAGGTTTTTTCTTCCAGTGAGCAGCGGATAGCTATCGCTCGCTCGCTCATTTCTCTCAAACCGTAACTCCGATCGAGGTGATTCAAATTTGTAAATTCCTAGTTTGAGAAGCTCTGTCTAGTAGTATCAGTTTTCTGATCGAGGTGACACCACGTCAGGTTAATCCTCGAGTGGAATGGATGCTTTCTTTCTTATGATTGCTTTTCGGTTCATTGTTTGGAGGTTACATGCCTCACCAACTTGGTAATTAATCTGCGAGGGCGCTGGCTGGAGGAACCGCCACAGTCGTCCGATCAAATCAACTAAGCTATATTTTGTAGTTGATCTGTGAAGGCGCTTGCCAGTGGAAGACCGCTGCCACAGTCTTCCGGTCGACGTTTCTTTTTCCTTGTCAAACGAGAAGGCGCTTGCCAGCGGAAGACCGCTGCCACAGTCATCCGGTTGACGTTTCTTTTCTTTTGTCAAACGGGAAGGCGCTGGTCGGCGGGATCGCCGCCGTAGTCATCCGATTGACGCCATTTTATTTTGCTAAGTTTGGACATGGACACTACTATTGCTTGAGATCTTATGTTGCTAATGTCTTGATGTTTGATGATGTATATTATTATGATATTGTGATTGTTGTGTTGGACTAACCCCCTGTTGTTTGGACTTGTTATGATGAAACTTGATTAAATGAAACACCCCTCCAAACTTCGATAGGGTCAGTCCATAGTGCCACTAATTTGAACATCGAAAGCACTACCACTGTCGCTCATATGGGCGGGCCTTGACCTACGTAATCCTATTGAGCCTCCTTTGATGCCACCCTTTTTGGCAAGTCTAGTCGGTTACCATAGTTTGTCGGGGCTAGTCTTGCGAAGGTTCCGGAGCTAGGCGTCGCTCAAAGGTTGGGGACGTGCCGGATTAACTTCTGCATAAGGCATATAGTTATGTCGGTGGCTATATAGGGAGTGTCTTGATGACGTGAACGGTCGAGTGAGTGTATCAGACCGTCTTAAGGACGTGATCCTAAAGTACCGGTTGTTAATGATCCACTTGGATGAGTGAAGTATTGCAACCTCTCGAGAGTGTCAAATCTGGATGTCTAGCCTCGTTCCAAGGTCATGGAACAACAGTTCAGTGTCGGTCACACTATTGTCTTTGTCGAGTCAGGAGGTTAAACATAAGTTCTGTTTGAAAGAAAGATGAACAACCTGATTTCACTAAATGAACAATAAGTTGATGCAGGGAATGTTACTTGAGATGTGATTGTGAACCAAGTTTAGGGATGGCGGTGTGATGCGTTGGGAAGCCTATAGTTAGGCCATAGCCCACATCAACCGTGCGTGCCCAGAGTGAAATGATGAGGCCAGTGGGCCTAGCAGTGATCACAGGTGGTGTTGTGTATTATTTGGTACCTACTTGGTACACCCGTTTACTCGTCACAGGTAAGCCCCCTTGTATGATTGCTGGTACACGATCCAACCCCACCTGGCTTGGACTCTGTACTGGTGATACCCCGTTGCTTGCTTACGACATGTTTGGTTGTCAATGTCATGCTACTTTTATATCATGTATCTAGATTACACTTTGCCATGTTGTAGGATTTTATTTTCAGTGTATACCTTGTTGCATGATTGTTGGATTGTTTGTGGTGAGGGGCGATACTTGCTGAGTGCATAATAATGTACTCACGGGGCTTGTGATTGTGGCCAGATATCGGCGAGGAATCATCTTCTACCTTAGCAAGGAGATGGAGCCAGAGCGTGCTAGGATCAGTAGCCCAGCCAGATACCTGTGGAGTGGAGCCGCTCCAAGCCGTTGCCTCATTTATGTCTTCCGCTGCCAGTTAAAACTCTGAGTTGGGCCATGTTTGGCTTGATATCTGGTAAAGCCACGACGGCCTTGTAAACCCTTTTGTAGCACTTTGTGCCTGATTGTGTAATGATTTCCGCTATGTTGCATTGTCGTAACGTGCGACCAGATATCTTGGGCTGGCGCACGGGGCGACCGCCCTTCTGACAAGCTGTGCCAGAAGGGGGTGCCACACTTGGGTCGACAGAAAAGTTAACGAGAAGTGATATCCCGAACATTAGAGTGAAAGAATATCTTGTTTATAGTTGGTACTCATGTTTAATAACTGGTAGAAAAAAATCTGTTTTTGTTGTTATTAATCTTTTACTATTAGGGACATTATAACCGAGACAAACACGAGCTCTCTCAGGATCCCTCCCAAACTGGGCATTTTCGGCCGTCGGATTACGCTCCGACAACAATTTGGCCGTTGGATATCTGTTAGTTCCGCACTGGGCCAAATGTCCGTAGGGACGCTACACCGGAGATCAAATCGTCCTATTGTGGTGAATTGGGCCTCAGTGCCCCGCTAAAGCCCAGCTAAGTGTACACGATCTGGCTCCTGATCAGCTCGACACCCTCCGCGGCCGCCTCCCTCCCGTGCCTCTCGACGCAGCACACCCCCGCCGCCTCCCTTCCGCGTCACCCGACGCAGAGAAAGCTCTCCCCAGCAGCCTCCCTCTCGCGCCAACGGACGCAATAGAAGCTCTCCACGGTAGCCTCCCTCCAGCGCTGCCGGACGCAGCATAACCTTGTCCCGCTCTACCCCAGAGGTCAGATCGAGCAGCCGCGCGACACAGCAAGTCCCGGCCGCCTCACTCCTTGCTGCAACTGATTTGGAAAAAGGTGACGATCCCCGACTGAGTCTGATCTCTCACCAATCCCTTTCTATTTGACTCTGAATCTCTCCAGGTTTCAAGTTACAACCACAGTCAACTTTTTTTCCATGAATTAGTGAATTAGTCTCACGATTGGTAGCATGGCTCCGGCGAGGCTGCTGACTGCAGAAACTGCAGCGTATTTTCAACGTCTATCCTCATCACAGAACCACGCAGTAGGAATATAGGATTGGTCTGATCCGTAGCTTTTTATATAAAAAAACTTTTGTTGTACACATGTGTATCTAGCCACTTTGCTATGTGATCGATCTACTGCAGGGAGAGAGGAGGCAAGCATCGTTGAGTGGTTTGCATTGCCTCCAACAGCACCAAAGGATGTTGGAAAGTGCAGTTTCCTTTTGTTTTCACAGGAGGCTTAATTTGTTAATCTTTACTGATATTAGCCAACTGAATTTTTTTTTGTGTAGAAAAAGTGAATATTGTGTCATAATTTAAATCATTATGTCTTTCACTACCCAACAAAGGTACGATTCCTGGACTTTTTTATGTATCGGCATTTAACTTATACCAAGTTTACAGACTTGAATTGCATAGGTTTTTTACTTACATGATTCCTATGATGTACAGCCAAAAACCTCCAGGTTGCTGAAAAGAAAACATTTGTATACGTTTTCATGCAATTCTAACTATATAACCCGGAGTGAGTTTGTTAATCTAAGTATTAATGTGATTGCATTTTTCTCTAGATGTTTTTGTGTTATATAAGCGGTTGTGTTATAATTATATTTATCCTGTACCAAGTAAAGTCCAGTTCATTTGAAACCTACATATTTTATTTGTTCCAATCAACAATAAAACATACTTGCATGAGTTGTATTGCTATGTCACACATAATTCACATGTTAGTGTGATAGATGACTGTTAGATGATTTTTCTCAAGTAGTTCAGTGATGAGTGCCCTATAGCGTTGTTTTCCGCATTAGTTGACCAAATTTTGATTATAGGATGTACTAAATATTGTACGGATATTTATAGTTTCTGTCAAAGTTAAGATTTATTTGTGCTCATCGGTATTGATTTACAATTGTTAGCCAAAAACCTCCAGGTTGCTGAAAAGAAAACATTTGTATATTTTTTCATAAAATTCTAACTATATAACCCAGAGTGAGTTTGTTAATCTAAGTATTAATGTGATTGCATTTTTCTCTGGATGTTTTTGTGTTATATAAGTGGCTGTGTTATATTTATATTTATCCTGTACCAAGTAAAGTTCAGTTCATTTCAAACCTACATATTTTATTTGTTCCAATCAACAATAAAACATACTTGCATGAGTTGTATTGCTATGTCACACATAATTCACATGTTAGTGAGATAGATGACTGTTAGATGATTTTTCTCAAGTAGTTCAGTGATGAGTGCCCTATAGCGTTATTTTCCGCATTAGTTGACCAAATTTTAATTATGGGATGTACTAAATATTGTACGGATATTTATAGTTTCTGTCAAAATTAAGATTTGTTTGTGCTCATCAGTATTGATTTACAATTGTTACTTACTAGCTCCTAGATATCCAATTTATTTGGTCCCTTCATTTGTGTTCATATATGTGTCCATAAGGAAATAGCGAATATTAAAATCAACTCAGGGCATACAATGACATGGAGGGGACACCAAGACACATAAAGCAAAGACAAGGCACCGAAATTCCAAGATGTCCTCCTTCGTAGGGTGTGTGCCATTGAGTTTTCTTCCATTCAGACTTCACTCTACGTTATTTATCACTCATGGTTATTATCTTTGCTCTTCTTATTTTAGGAACTTCATGCACACCGGAGGAATTGCTCTATTGGGGCTGGACACAAGATCTGATTGACCTCCATTTCTGAGAATGATTTCCAGCTATTTAAGATCGTTCCTTCTTCCATTTTAAAGCACATGGTTATTGGCTTTGCGGTACTTATTTCAGTAACTTCATACACACTAGATGGAATAGCTCTATTAAGGCTGGACACAGGATCTGCTTGGCTTGCGCTTGTTAGAATGGCTATCAGCTTTGTAAGCTTATCCCTTCTTCAAGGTCAATTCTTTACTTATCATATGTCTATTTGGTATTTACATGTGTGGCATGAGAATATTGAAGCCTTTAATTTGCAATACAATTTTTTAGTTCATCATCGCTTCTTGTGTTTTGTTGGGATTATTATCTTCCTGAAGTTCATGTTCATGATTGATGTGTAGCTAATTATTCTACATTTCTTTATTTTTGTAGTAGGTCATGCAACAAGAATTGGCAGGACATGGTGATGAAAGTGAAGAATGGAGAAAAGGAGGAGACGACAGTTATTAGGGGCAGTTGCAAGATATTCTTCGTCTCCCATACGTTTTGTAGTTCATTGTTGATTCTTGTGTTTCGTTGGGATTATTACCTCGTGGATGTTCATGTTCCTGGTTGATGTGTAGCTGGTTATTCTATCTTTTTTTTATTTGTGCAGTAGGTCATGCTACAAGAGTTGGCAGAACATGGCGATGAAGGCGAGGAATGGAGAAGGGGAGGTGACGATAGTGATTAGTGGAGAAGCGAGGCCACTGTCCGAGAGCTTGCTCGACGGCTATGGCCTCTTTTGTCGTTGCTCGCTCTGATGTCTCCCTCCGCCCTCTCTCACTGGATCACGGATCACGCACGCCGTACACCATTAAGATCTCTCTAGCAAAGGTCAAGTCGTGAACCTTAAAACCATCAGGACCTACTGCTAAAATTATAATTTCTGTCCAAAAATATTGTGGATAAGTCTTACTGTTAAACCTCTTGATAAATTATGTCTTGAATATGTGTCTCTTAATTCTTTTATTGTTATTTGACTATCGTGATTTTGTTTTGATTTTTTTCCCTCAAGACGAACTAACAGAACAATGTGTGCATTCCGATTACATGGATGAACCAGTGTTTTTTTTTCTAAGATATAGTTTCACAAAAGAACACATCACTATTCCCATGCCAGTTGTGTTGACGGGTAAGAGCTACGCACACAAATGTTCTAAAATTTGTTAGTTGCTTTTATTTAATGTTGTTTAAATTCAGTCTTAATAAACTGCAACGGCAAAACTGGACATACTTCTTTTGCTGTCGTGGATTAGCTAAATGATTAGCATGCATGTCTTCACCCTTTAATTTTGTCTCTCTTTCTCTTAATTTGTGAGAAAGACACTATATTTATTCCATGAGTCTAAACAAGCCAGTTTATATTAGCGATCTTAATGTGAAATCACCAAACGGCTAACTTAATATATTTTGATTGGTGTAAAAGCAATCAAAATATATTTTGTATTTATCCGTAACAATCAATTTACCTAATGGACGAGCGGGGCAACGCGTGTCTAAATGATCTAGTTATAAATGGCAGTTCGTAGGTACGTTGGCCATTTTCTGCCTGCCTTCGTCCGACAAAATATTTCGCCGACGTGTGGGCCAGGGAAGTCGATCGATTCTTTTCCTCGCCTCTTCCCCTGTCTCATCCGCCCTTGTCAGGACCTGGAAGTCCTGTACATGGGTTAATCAAAGAAAAGAGGGAGAATTGGAGCTCGATGCTCAGAAATTGGCAAGGACAGTAAATTGGAAATAAATTGATAAAGGAAATTGCAGAAAATAGGGTTTGTATTATTGCTTGGACCTCCCAGCCACCCCTCTTGCCTTTTATATCGATTGGCAAGCCAAGCAAGATTACATAATAGTCCCTGATAGAGCTAAACAACAGCAAACTTTAACTAGGGTAGGATAGTAATTCTGCACCGTTGGTTGTCTGAACCTCTGTTCTTGTTGTAGCAGCTCTTCATATAGACAGGGTCCTGACAGTACCGCCCCTCCGAGACAAGACCTCAGGGCTTGAATTCCAGAAATGTCTTCTGGATGAAGGAAACATCTTCCCAAGTGGCCTCGTCTGCTGACATGTTGGTCCAATGTATTAGCCATTGGGGGATAGCTACATCATACGTACCTGCCGACCTGGGAACTTGCCGACGTTGGAATACAGCCTGGGGATGGATCTTGATTTTGCCATCAGCAGTGACAAGAGGCAGTTGAGCATTCGGAACAGCTTTGTTGCCTAAGTGCTTCTTTAGTTGATTGACATGGAAAACATCATGGATTTGTGTGCCTGGCGGTAGCTGGAGCTGATAAGCTACTTTGCCAACAGTCTTGAGAACTCGGAAGGGACCATACCACTTCGAAGTGAGCTTGAGAGGATTTCTAAGTCCTAAGGCTGTTTCACGATATGGCTGCATTTTTAGATACACCATATCTCCAACTGCAAAGGACCTGTCTGTCCTATTTTGATCAGCAAATTTTTTCATCCTGTTCTGAGCTTGCAATAAGTTGTGTTGGAGATTCTTGATCATCTGATCCTTTTCAGCAGTAGTAATCATACCTTCATCTGTGTCAGTGCAATTGAAAGCCATGTGTTGGAGCAAGGGAGGAGAGTACTCGTATAAGGCTTCAAATGGAGACATTTTGATGGAGGTGTGGTAACTTGAGTTGTACCAATATTCTGCTGCAGGCAGCCAGGTAACCCACTTCTTTGGTTCTTGAAAAGCTATGCAACGGAGGTATTGTTCCAAGCACTGGTTTACCCTTTCCGTTTGCCCGTCCGATTCTGGATGGTGAGCTGAACTGAAGTTCAGTTTTGTGTCAATGGCAGCAAAGATTTCTTTCCATAATGCACTGGTGAAGATTCTATCTCTATCACTGACAATGCTCGATGGTGGTCCATGTAATTTAACAATGTTATCCATGAACGCATTCGCCACTGTTGGGACGGTGTAAGGATGAGAGAGTGGAATAAAGCGTGCATACTTAGTGAGTCGATCCACCACTACAAGTATCACATCTTTTCCTTTTGACTTAGGCAATCCTTCCACAAAGTCGAGGCTGATATCTGCCCATTTCTTCTCTGGAACTGGTAGTGGACTGAGAAGTCCAGGGTACTGTACCTTTTCAGATTTTGATATTTGGCATACAGGGCATTCGACAACCATCTTAGCTATTGACTGTTTGAAGTTGGGCCAATAGAAGAGGGATTTGAGCTTGTGGAGAGTAACTCTGCTTCCAGAGTGACCACCGAGTGCTGATGAGTGGAAATGGTGGAATAGCTTGGTTCTCAGTCCATTGTTGTCTCCAATGTAAATCCGACCCTTGTATCTGATGATACCAGATTGCAGAGAGTAATGTGGGAGGCTATCTTCTTTCACTGCCAATTGCTGGAGAATTTTAACACTTTTTTATCTGTTGCATATGAATCTATTACCTCTGTCATCCAAACTGGAATGGCTGAGGATATAGCAGAACAGACATCAAGAACAAGATCATCTTGTTGTGGCAGTGAACACTCAGTATCTTGGAATTTGCGAGACAAGGCGTCGGCAGCAGCATTGTCCTTTCCCTTCTTGTACTTGATTTTGTAATCGAATTCCAACAGTTTTAACATCAACTTATGTTGGATGCCTTCCAATAAGCGTTGGCTGCCCAGATACTTCAAGTTGTGCTGGTCTGTTTTGATCACCACTTGATTCCCAAGGAAGTAGTGGCGCCACTGTTTGAGTGCAAGCAAGATTGCTAATGCCTCTTTCTCATATATGGATTGCAATTGATTGCGAGGGCCCAGACTTTTGCTGAAGAACGCCAAAGGCTTGCTGTTCTGCATGATAACTGCACCTACACCTGACTGACATGCGTCAGTTTCCAAGATAAATGGCTTGGAGAAATCTGGCAATGCAAGCAGTGGAGGTGTTGTCATTGCGAGTTTGAGTTTCTCGAATGCTTCTTGTTGAGCTGCTCCCCAGTGAAAGTTGTCGTTCTTTAATGCATCATAGAGTGGTTTGCAGATGATAGAATAGAACTCAATGAAGCGTCTATAGTACCCCATCAATCCAAGGAACCCTCTCAGCTTTTTGATGTTCTGAGGCACTGGCCAACTGGCAATTACCTTTAACTTGGTTGGGTCTGTTGCCACGCCTAATCCTGAGATTATATGCCCAAGGTATTCCACCTGTGCCTGGCCAAAGGAACATTTGCTTAACTTTGCCTTGAGGTGATGTTCTCGGAGAACTTGCAGCACTAATTTCAAGTGTAACTTGTGCTGTTCCTCATCCTTGCTGTATACTAAGATGTCGTCAAAAAAGACTAAGACAAACTTGCGCAGGTATTTAGCAAAGATTGAGTTCACGAGTTGCTGAAACGTTGCTGGGGCATTGCTTAATCCAAACGGCATTACTAGGCACTCATAGTGACCAAGGTGTGTAGAAAATGCCGTCTTGTGAATATCCTCATCCTTTATGCGGATTTGATGGTAGCCTGATCTCAAGTCCAACTTTGAGAAAAATTTGGCACCATGTAGCTCATCAAGGACATCTTCTATCACAGGAATTGGGAACCTGTTTTTGATGGTTAAATCATTCAGTGCACGGAAATGCCATCTTGTGAATATCCTCATCCTTCATGTGGATTTGATGGTAGCCTGATCTCAAGTCCAACTTTGAGAAAAATTTGGCACCATGTAGCAATGCAAAGTCTCCAAGATCTGTTCTTTTTTCTGACCAAGATTGCTGGGGATGAAAATGGACTTGTGCTGGGCTGTATCTCATTATTTAGCAGCATTTGTTTGATCAAAGCCTCCACAATATTTTTTTGGCTTTGAGACATACGATAGGGCCGAATGTTTGGTGGCTTGGCGTCTGGGGTGAGTGGAATAGAATGATCCACTTCTCTGTGAGGAGGTAAACCCGTTGGAGCTTGAAAGAGGTCTTCAAATTCTTCTAACAATGCTGCCAAATTAGGAGGAACATTGGCTGTGGTTGACTATGCAGTAGTGTCATCTGAAGAACAGTCTGCATTTTCTTTTGGGGTAACAAGACATAACCAGTTGCACCTTGTGCAATGAGTTTGGCACACGCTTCAGAAGATATGATGAGATTTTTAGGGGGAACCAGATGATCTGAGAAGCTGTGCAGGCATCCCTTCTTTTCTAGTGTCAGTGTTCTGGCCACAAAGTCAAAGGTCACTGGGTTATGCAGTTTAAACCAGTTGACTCCGAGTATGACTTCTGATTCAGGCAGTTCCAGTATCCTGAAGTCAGCTGTGAAAGGTATCCCTTGGATTGTGAATTTGCACCCCTGCGCTGTGAACTGTGATTTCAGTTCGCCTCCACCTGCTACTGTGACAGTCTTAACTGTAGTAGGAGTGAGCTTGATATTGTTTTTCACAGCAAATTGATGATCCATAAAGGTATTAGTGCTACCCGTGTCGGCCAGAGCTATAGCTGTAGTGCCAGACAGAGATAATTTGAGTGATATGGTAGATTCACTCGGAGTACCTCTGTATGCAG
Source organism: Poa pratensis (assembly GCA_947311845.1). Lineage (NCBI taxonomy): Eukaryota > Viridiplantae > Streptophyta > Magnoliopsida > Poales > Poaceae > Poa > Poa pratensis. The sequence goes on from CAMZMU010000110.1 coordinate 10,496,880, forward strand.
CTGCAGAGATATGCATCATGTGGATGCGAGCAGGAAGTGCATTGGGTTGGCCTTGAGGTTGATCAGCTGCAGGGTTTGCTTCTGGCCTTTCCTCTGGAAGGTCATCTTCAATATTGTCGACCTTGTCATCAGAGTAGCCTTGCATCTCTATGGCATGCAAGGTACGTTGCAATCACTAGTACAGAACAATGCTATGGCAACGGGGGCAAACCCTCAATGGACACGGAAAAACCGTCCGTTGCCCCGCGTCCGATACTGATGTGAACTCGTCCATGAGCAACGGTTATTTTAATCGTTTCCTTTGAGCGCCAGGTATATTAAAAAAAAGCCAGGCCACGGCTACTAGCGGTAGCAGTCGGTAGCAATAAATGATGCACAAAATGAGTTCCGTGATGTATACAAAATTATCCTCTTGGACAATATACAAACCAAAATACATAGTCACACAGTTCAAAAGGAAAAAATACAGGAGATACTATCCAAAATACACGAACTATATTGCCTACTGTCCTCTTACAGGAAATCCCAAAGAAACTATGTACATGTAATGTAATTAGCAACAATATATGTTACAACGGTTGCTTCCAAGATACGCTTGGATACTGATGGAAGTTGTGGAAATTTCCAGGCTGGTGTTGTACTTGTAGCGATGTTCACGACGGCAGGGGCAACTACAACATACAGAATCAAGAAATTAACTAGTAAGCACATTAGCACAAAAACCACTGGACGGTTATACAACAGCAGATTAACTAGTTAGTGTGTCCCAGGTAACCTGCAGGGAGGGGGTTATACCTAAACGGGGGTGAGCTGCAGGGGGTGTAGAACGTCGCCAAGTTGTTGGAGAGAGGACGGCCGGTGACCACACTCCACGCTCCTCCCGCTGTCTGCCAAGTTGAAGCCATGGCCATCAGCCCAACGCTGCTCTTGCTCTCAACATGGATGAAAGAGTCAAGATCCAGAAGCATCAAATACTTCACGCACAATCAAATATACTGGTATCTAGATGAATCAAGTATAGATACAATTCATCGAGAGGGCAGCGCAGCAAAAGCAAATCTCCATTAGCAGGAGCACTACACCGAACTAGGAAACCCCATGTCTGCCGGAGGAGACCCGTCAAGAACAAGAAATCCAACCCCCCAAAGGGCACACCTGCGGTACCCCTCAAGAACAAGAAATCGCGCCCCGAAAGCAGCAGACCTACGGTACCCCCAAGAACAAGAAATCCCACCCGAAGAAAGAACCAAGAAAGAGAGATCTGTGCGAGGCAAAAATTGTGAATCCCACACGGAGAAAGAACCAAGAAAAAGAGATCCGGTCGAGCCAAAAAAATAATCGGGCTAAGCTCCAGATCGGGGATAAGATCTAGACGATGCTCCAGATCCACCGCTTGGCTCCAGATCCACCGCTTGGCTAAGCGCGAAGGTCCAGCGCCACCGCCGCTCCGGCCAGCTACATCCCCGGCGCGCTCCCCGGAGCTGATCTTGTCGGGGAGAGTTTACACGACACCGGAGGCGGCGGCATCAACGAGATATGTGAGAAGAAGTAGGTAAAGGGATAAGGAGTGTGTGGCTGCGGGAGAGGAGAAGGCGCAGCGTGCGAGTGCGACTAAGGACTAGGGTTGTGGAGTATTTATTGCACATGTGCAAACAGGCTTTTGGGCCGAGTTTAATTGCATACGGACAGGAAATTCCACCCGTTTCTAATATATTGGGTACGGTTAAATATATTTCTCCGTTGCCGATGTGTCGCGAATTCATTCCTGGATAGACTCGAATTTTTTTAACCGTTGCCTTTGTGAGCGCAGACTGTTGTCTTTCTTCTGCCGTTTCCATAGAGGGGTATCCTATGTGTCGTTCTGTACTAGTGAATTGCTGACATTTGTGCCCCAGCACCCAATTTTCGGGGCAGTACCAGCACTTCTTTGGCTCTCTGGGCCTGTCCATATTAGCTCGTGGGTGATTTTCTCTGACAAAATTTGGCCTAGCTGGAGGATTGTTGCCCTGAACCGCTTGAGGACGGCGTATGGACGACAGATAAGCTTTTTCGTAAAGCCTGGCAAACCAGTATGCTGACAGGAGTGTTGTTGGCTTCTGAATGAGGATAATGTGCTTAATGTTATCCTTCAGTCCGCTGACAAAACGATCAACAAAGAAGTCCTGGGGAAGATAGCTCTTTTCTCGCTTCATCATAGTCATCAAGTCTTCATAAGCATTGATGTAGCTGTCAACTGTCGTCATTTGCCTCAAGTGTTGAAGATTGTCCATGGATCAATTGCCTGACTGTCAGGAAATCTTTCTATCAGGATTCTGCACAGTTCTGACCAAGTAATTGTTTGTAGGTTGAATCCTGCAGTACTCAACCACGTCTTGGCTTGGCCACGAATATGTGCTAGTCCCCATTTAGCTTGCTGCTCCTCCATTATGCCCACTAAGCTGAAAATATCTTCACACTCCAGTATCCAACTTCTAGGAGCAGTACCCGTGAACGTGGGTAATTCCACATGAGGTGTGCACACCTGTGGTTCCAGTGCTCTATACTGTTGTTGCTGTTGTTCAGGAACTGGAGCAGCTTGTGTTTGTTGCGGCTGGGGTGTTGGAACTGTTGGTTGTGGTGGGGTTTGGGCGTAGATGGGAGTCTGAATTTGTGTATAGGGTGGTGTATATGGGGTTGGCTAATATTGTGGTGGGTAATACGGATAGTAGGGTGGGTAGTATGGGTTGATGGGTGGTGGGTATTGGAATTGGGAGGTCGGTGGTGGGTTGTAGTAATGTGGTTGGGTATGAGGGCTGGTGTATTGGGTAATTTGTGGTGGTAGGTGACCGTTTGTGGACTGGAGGTTATGGTAGGAACTTGTTGCGTTGTTGTGGCCACGTAAACTTGCTGGGTTGTGGTGGGAATAGTGGCTGCCGTAGTGAGGGCAGACGTCACAGTGGCATTTAGTCGAACACCTGAAGTGCCTGCCTGATATGGTAGTTGTTTCGGCGTCAAATTTCCCAAATTTGGTGGAAAAGGTAGCGACTTTCGTGCAGCAGGAGGTTGGCTTTGGGTTGTAGGAACTTCTGGGATAGGTGAAAGGCCATGGTTTGGTGGTGGAGGTGTCAAAAGTTCTCTGTTTTGGGTGGTGGTGGAGGAGGTGGTGGTGGATGCGGCTATGTTTACAGTGGTTCCTCCTGGATCTTCTCCTCTGGCTTGAGGAAAATTTGCTGCCAACAACTGCACCATGCTAGTAAGTTTAGCGATCTCACCATGGATTGCAGTAATTGTAACATCCCAAAATTTCAAACCTAATTTAGTGGTGTTTTATAACACCGGAAAAACTTTTTCTCTTTTCTAAATATTTCTTCAAAACTTTTGAAGATGATTTGACTTGGAAGTTGCCTTCTCAAAATTTCCCAACAATCCATAAACCACTCCATCACCCCGATAATTTTTGTGCCTAGGTTTTTCTCCCAAAAACCCTAGCCCTAATTATCGAAGCCTTTAAATCATTTCCTCTATCTACAAAAGGAAAGCCCATTTCCACAGCTCTAAAAATTCCACCAAAAATACCAGAGGACCCCATGTCCAGATAAAGACAACCCATGCAAAAATATTGCATACTCCAATGCAATATTTCCAAGTTAGGCCATAATTTCAAAACTGTCACTTTTGATCCAGAAATGTTTTAACCAAGCGAGGCACCTCCAATAATTCTGATAAATTCAGGGAATGCATATTTTGGCATTTCCTGCATTTCATCTTTTGGAGCCAAACCCATTTGAGCAATATTTAGACCACTTCCTTTGTAAGCCAAAAACCGATGCCGGTACGCGGCTTAGCGGACACATTACCAAAACCCATTTCTATTCATCCAATTGATCTCAAACTCCATAGACACTCTCACCTGACCAAAACAACCCATGCCTAATTTTTGGGGATTTATTTGAGTTGTGTAAGACCAAGATCATTTCATCGAACACCTTCGGTGTTTTTGGTTTTCTGTAAAATCTATTTTACAAAGTTTGGAATCCCTGTGGGATTTTTGTTTGGTTGTGTTCCTCTCACCATTGCAAACCCAGTGGTGGAAACCTTTTTCCATTTGGAACTCCGAGTCACCGGGAACGCGTCATGCCACCCGCGTCGCGCTCTGGACGTCCGGAACACGCGATTAGCAAACCTAACCTTCCGATTACTGTTCTGTCGGTGGTTAATCTTCTTCCACAGTACCACCTCGTGGCTCTCCTGTGCATCCAGCACGATAACCCTATCCTCCCCCTCCCTTATCCCCTCCCTGTAGGCACAGAAGCATCGGGAGAGACCGTGGTCTCCATTATTGGCACACCAACCTCCCTCCATATAAGGCCACTCCCAAGCAGCCCCGAGGAAACCCTGGCCACTCCTCCCCATTCCCTCTCCCCTGCCCTCTCCATTCAGTGCAAGAACGCGAGAGGAAGAGCCACACAAAACCTCCACAAAATTTCCACCATTGCCACCGTAGTCCGAGCTCGGGCACGAATGTTGGAGGTGACCCCCTCCGGTTGCTCCTCCCACGGCCGCGGCACGCCGCCCCGGACCCGTCCCAGCCGCCGGCCGGCGCCCTCCCCGGCCGTTGTCAGGACCCTCTCTTCTCTGTCAGTCATCTGTTGCATATTCAGACATCGACAACGGCCCAGATATGTTGCGAAGCCATCCAACGGTCCAGAAGCCAGTGAAGCTTTTACTTCTTTGCCCTTAGGGCTGTCTCTCTGTTCTGGTTGCGTCCAGGGTTACCAATGTATTTGCTTGAGCCTACTCTGTGTTATAAAGAGTAGGTGGGGAGGCTGGGAGGATCAAGCATATCAAAAACCTAAATTCAGTTTCTTTAATTCCTGTTCTTGCTGTTCTTCAATTTACTTCCTTTACCCAGCTTTGAGTTGCTATCTACCTATTTCTACCTATTATCCTGAGTGCAGAATGTTAGTGCCCTTGGGGTCCTGACAATGGTGGTATCAGAGCCAGGTTGGTCGCCGGCGTTTTTCCCTCCCTCCCTTCCCGGTCGCAACACTGCCAGAAATTTCCACCTTTATCCATCGAGGTTGCTGGTTCCTCAACCCAGTCGTAAAATCCCTCCACGCCGAACTCTCTACTTCACCATGACCGGCAGACGCTCTCGATCGCTGTCGCGCGACAAGGCGACAGCTGCGGAGATGAGCGGCGAAAACTCCGTCCTCACAGAAGACGCGGCGGCGGCGACCTCCGAGGCTGACGCGGCAGCAAAGGAGATCAATCGGCTCGAGGAGGAGCAGATCCGAGAACATCTACCACGCGCCGTGCTTGACTTGGGTCGTCGCGTTGATGAAAACCAAGAACATGATGCGGCCGCCTTCAACACAATCCAAGGTGAGATGTTCGAGCTCAAAGAGATGGTCGCAAAATTGTCTATGGATTTAGCGCAGCACAGGCCGGTTCATGTCAGCGCGCCGCAATCCATGTCACTCCCACCACCACGCACTCCGCCGCCATCATCTCTGCTGGGCAATCGGTTCGCCACCCCTCCACCACCTCCAAACACCTCCCTTTCCCCAATTTCCGAGCGATCCACACCCGCCACAGAGTCGCAGCCACCACAAGCACCACCCTTTACTTCCCATCTCGGCAACCTTACGCTGGATCAGCTTCCACTGTCACCGGCATCAACCCACACTCAAGGTGTTTGTTCAAATGCGTCAACCAAAACCATCTTCACAAATACTGCTCCGACCGTGGTTACGAACCTTTCCACCACCCATTACTCTCAAAACACAAACCCAAATTCACAGCCCCAATACTACCAGCCTCCAAACCAACAAAGACAACACCTTTCTTCCCAATCACCTTACTATCAGCCACAACTTTCACAAAACCACACTCTTTCGTCACCTCAGCTACCTCTCCCTTCCAATCCCAACTACCAGCAGCCTTCTTACCCACCACAACCACAACACTACCCACCACTACCCTCCCAGTACAACCACCATCCTCCAACATCTTGGGCTCACACAACACCTCTGCCACATGATAATGCAAGGTATAGCTCACACAACGAGCTTCAGTTGAGGACTCCCCACTTGGAAATACCCTTGTTTCACGGCGATAACCCACGCGTGTGGATGTTGGAATGTGAAGACATTTTCACTCTGGTGGGCATCACACCTGATCAAAGAGTACAATGGGGAGTTGCACACATCCGTGGCCAAGCAAAAACATGGTTAAGTTCTGCTGGGTACAACCTGACCACAATGAGTTGGCCAGCTCTGTGTCAGGTGTTAATGGAGCGCTTTCCAGATGATCAAGCTGCTGACCCAATGGAATCACTTCAACATCTCAGGCAAACCACCTCAGTGGACAGTTACATCAACAGTTACGAGAACTGGATGACACAAATGAAAAGAGGAAGACCATATCTGCCACCAGATTTCTTTGTTGATCGTTTTGTCAGTGGACTCAAGGATTCTATCAGGCACACCGTGATGGGTCAGAAACCTCACAGCTTGCTCTCTGCTTATTGGTTTGCCCGATTATATGAGAAAGCTCATCTCTCCAATGTCAGGCGGCCAAATATTCAACCCATTCCACCACAACAACAGAGAAATTTCATGGGACGAGACAACAGAAACAGGGTGCAGAACGAGAGGCCAAGAGAGCCTAAAAAGTGTTGGTACTGCCCTGAAAACTGGGTGCTTGGGCATCGCTGCCAGCAGATGAAGAGAACCTTGCATGCCTTGCAGATGCAATACCAAGCAGATGAGTCCGACGATGATGACATAGAACACCAAGCTGAGGACATTTTGCAACAACCAGCTATTATTCCTGAAGAGCCACGACAACAGCAGCAGCTTCCACAACCAATACCTCAAGTTAATCCAGTATCCGCCCCAGCTGCACTTGTTCCTCCAGCACCACAAGAACGTGCATACCAAATTTCTGCAGCAGCTTACAGTGGACTTCCTAGTGAATCCACTATTTCACTACCTCTGAAACTCAATACTTCCACAGCAATAGCACTGGCAGATACTGGGAGTACCAGTACATTCATGGATCACAAGTTTGCAATCAAACACAACTTTTGCCTGACTCCAGCACCAGCTCGGACAGTTGTTGTTGCAGATGGTGGCACCCTCTTATCAGAAGCTATTGCAAAAGATTGTGCATTCACAATTCAAGGGATGCAGTTCACAGCTGATTTTCGCATCCTGCAACTAGAAGGAGCTGATATAATTCTTGGAGTTGATTGGTTCAAAAACCATAACCCGGTCACATTTGACTTCTTGGCAAGGACCTTAACCCTTACTCATCAGGGAGTTCCTCACACATTTGTTGACCATCTAGTACCGACAGAGAGGATTTTCATCTCTTCGGCAGAATGCTCCAAGTTGCTGCAACAGAACACCATGGGCTACCTTCTGTACCATACTGACGATACAGATGAGATTACAGAAGCAAATGCAGCTCCATCAACTCCTGCTGATTTCCAAGATATCATCAATTCCTTTCCTGATATATTTGCTGAACCTGAAGGCCTTCCTCCTCATAGAGCCAAAGACCATACTATTCCCCTGCTCCCAGGTGCCAAACCTCCCAACATCCGTCCTTATAGAATGTCACACAGCCAAAAGACAATCATTAAAACAATAATCAAGCAGATGCTGCAAAATAATGAGATTTAGACTAGCTCTAGTCCTTTCTCATCACCAATAATTCTTGTGCGCAAGAAAGATATGTCCTGGCGTCTCTGTGTGGATTACAGAGGTCTCAATGACTTGACAGTCAAGAACAAATTCCCAATTCCTGTCATCGAAGATTTACTAGATGAATTGCACGGAGCTGCTATTTTCTCTAAACTGGATTTGAGGTCAGGCTACCATCAAATACGTATGAAAGATGAGGATGTGCACAAGACGGCGTTCTCTACTCACCTTGGGCATTATGAGTACAAAGTCATGCCATTCGGCCTCAGCAATGCACCGGCAACATTCCAGGAAGTTATGAACACTGTGTTTGCTCCACATCTGCGCAGCTTTGTCCTGGTCTTTTTTGACGACATCTTGGTTTACAGCAACGATGTAGAACAGCACAAACAGCATCTGCAAATAGTGTTGGAAATCCTGAGAAAGAATCAATTGAAAGCCAGATTGGAAAAATGCAGTTTCGGTCAGCCCCAAGTTGCATACCTTGGACATGTCATCTCTAGTGAAGGAGTGGCTACTGACCCGGCCAAAATCCGTGATATCATCAAATGGAAAATGCCAGACACCATAACAAAACTGCGAAAATGGTTGGGCTTTACTGGGTATTATAGGCGATACATTCCGAATATGCTCGATCTGTTTCCCACTATATCAGGTACTCAAGAAAGATAATTTTCACTGGGGACCAGAACAAGTACAGGCGTTCTTGAATTTGAAAGAAGTTATGTCAAGTCCTCCTGTCCTGAAATTGCCAGACTTTTCTCAGCCTTTTATCTTGGAAACAGATGCTTGCCAATCTGGGTTAGGTGCTGTCATTATGCAGGAAGGCCGACCTATTGCATACCTCAGCAAGAGTTTAGGGCCCAAGGCAGCTGCTAGTTCAATTTATGAGAAGGAAGCCTTAGCAATTTTGCACGCTTTGAAGAAATGGCGTCACTATTTCCTCGGCAGCAGAGTCATTATCAAATCAGATCAGCAGAGTCTGAAATATTTAAGCAGCCAGAGACTCTTGGAGGGTATTCAGCATAAGCTTATGCTTAAATTGCTTGAGTTTGACTACACAATTGAATACAAGAAGGGGTCCGACAACACTGCAGCTGATGCGCTGTCCAGACAGTTTCAAGATGATCCTCTCAATACTACTGTCAAACAAGCTACACCACAGGCTTGCACAGCAATTTCGAATGCAATACCCTCTTGGCTTCAGGAAGTTACTGTGTCTTATGATCAAGATGCTTACTGTGTTGAGTTATTACAGCAGCTTGCCATTAAACCTGACAGTCTGCCCAATTACACTCTGCAATCAGGGTTGATAAGGTATAAGGGCAGGATCCTTATTGGCAGTGGGTCAGACTTGAGACAAAGATTATTCCTAGCCTTTCATGCTTCTGCTTATGGTGGACACTCGGGCTTGCGAGTAACACTACACAAAATGAAGCAATTGTTTTATTGGCCTAAGATGAAACACACCATTGCTACTTCTGTGACTGAATGTCCCACTTGCCAAATTTCAAAACCTCAGAAGGTGCCTTATCCGGGTCTTCTGAGTCCCTTACCAATCCCTAAACAGAAATGGTCTGACATCAGTCTTGATTTCATAGAAGGACTCCCGAAATCTCGAGGCAAGGATGTGATATTGGTTGTGGTTGATCGCCTAACCAAATATGCTCACTTTCTCCCACTGTCTCATCCTTACATAGTCCAGAAAGTGGCAGATTTGCTCATGGAAAATATCATCAAGTTGCATGGTCCTCCGGCTAGTATTGTCAGCGACCGTGATCGAATATTCACAAGCAATTTGTGGAAGCAACTCTTCTCTGCTATGAATATCAGCCTCAATTACAGCTATGCGCATCATCCTGAATCTGATGGTCAAACTGAGCGCGTAAATCAGTGCGTCGAGCAATATCTTCGCTGCATGACATTCCAAGAACCAAAGAAGTGGATGAATTGGTTAGCTGCAGCTGAATGGTGGTATAACTGTTCTTATCACTCTGCAATAAAAATGTCTCCATTTGAAGCATTATACGAATATGCTCCTCCACTGCTTCAGCACACATCTGTTCCCTACAACACAGATGAAGACATCCAAGTTACTTTGCAAGAAAAGGAGCATATGCTTCAGCGTTTACAGCAGAACCTGTTGAAAGCACAAAACAGAATGAAGAAGTATGCAGATGCTCACAGAACTGAACGCTCATTTGCAGAAGGAGACATGGTGTATCTTAAGATGCAACCTTACAGGGAAACAGCACTTGGTCTTCGCAATGCCCTCAAACTCACATCCAAGTGGTATGGTCCTTACAAAATACTGAAGAAAGTGGGTCAGGTAGCTTACAAGCTTCAGTTACCCGCTGATGCTCAACTACATGATGTGTTCCATGTGAATCAATTGAAAAAGCATCTGGGTACACATGCTATTCCAAATCCGAAGCTGCCTATGGTGACTCCTGATGGAAAAATTAAGATAGCTCCACTTGCCGTGCTTCAACGTCGACAAGTGCCTCGCAGTAATGGGCAATATGATATACCAGTACCGCAGTGGCTCATTCACTGGGAAAATATGACAGCCGCTGAAGGAACCTGGGAAGATGCAGCCTTTATTCAAGCAACGTTCCCGGATTTCAAGCCCTGAGGTCTTGTCGCAACGGGGGGATCTGTCAGGACCCTCTCTTCTCTGTCAGTCATCTGTTGCATATTCAGACATCGACAACGGCCCAGATATGTTGCGAAGCCATCCAACGGTCCAGAAGCCAGTGAAGCTTTTACTTCTTTGCCCTTAGGGCTGTCTCTCTGTTCTGGTTGCGTCCAGGGTTACCAATGTATTTGCTTGAGCCTACTCTGTGTTATAAAGAGTAGGTGGGGAGGCTGGGAGGATCAAGCATATCAAAAACCTAAATTCAGTTTCTTTAATTCCTGTTCTTGCTGTTCTTCAATTTACTTCCTTTACCCAGCTTTGAGTTGCTATCTACCTATTTCTACCTATTATCCTGAGTGCAGAATGTTAGTGCCCTTGGGGTCCTGACAGCCATCCCGGGCAGCTCCCGCTCCATCCAGTACGGGTGCTGGACGAAGAAGACGCTCTGGATCGATCCCTGTGTCCGTTTCTTTTTCTTTTCTTTCCCTGAATCGTTTTTGGCCCAGTACAGCGCAGCAGCCCAGCCCAGCATCGGCCCAGCCAGGCGCAGCAGCGCAGTGGCGCGCAGTAGCGGCCCATTTGCGGCCCGATCTGTTTTTTTTTCGCGCGGAGCTTTTTCTTTTTCCTGCTGGACAGATTTTCGAACATCAATATCTTTTGAACCGTAAGTTCGTTTTCGGTGATTCAAATTTCTAAATCTTCGTCTCGATGAGCTCTTTCCGGTGGTACTGATTTCATCTCATTCCAAAATAGTTCTATGGGGTGCCCTTTATTCGTGCACTCCGGAGTTCGTGGAACGGGGCTATCGCTGCCCTACGCCGCGGAATCACCCCGACCATTCCAAACCGGAGGATCCCCGTCTTCGAAGGCAAGCTAAACCCTTGCTGTGAACCGTCCCGCAATGTTGTTTGTATTTACTTGTTGCCATGCTGAGTGTTTATAATTGTATGCGTTCGGTATGATGTCGATCTATTATGTATGTTTAATATGTTACTTCGAATATTGCCCCTGCCATGTTATGTCATCATCATGTATGCATTAGAATGACGTGTGAATTAATTGTGCGCCTCGCACTTGCGTGGCTTTGTCGAACCCTCTAAATAAACAACTATAAAACATGCGTTCCTATGATTGTTTGCTTCTTCTTCTTCGCCGAGGTGAGGAGCGGACGAATGTCGTCTTATGATCCTCGGAGTTGGGGCATTTGCCAAAAGAGTTATTTGCTTCTTGTCCCTCCGTCAAATGGTTGGCGTAAGCCACCTAGACTGCGACGCTTGGGAGCTGACTTTCCATTGGTTCTTTTTGCCAAGATTGCTGACACCACGTCAGGTTAATCCTTGAGTGGAATGGATGCTTTCTTTCTTATGAATGCTTTTCGGTTCATTGTTTGGAGCTACATGCTCACCAACTTTGTAATTAATCTGCGAGGACGCTGGCTGGAGGAACCGCCACAGTCGTCCGATTGACCCACTGTGTTATCTTTTGTAGTCGATCTGTGAAGGCGCTTGCCAGCGGAAGACCGCTGCCACAGTCTTCCGGTCGACGTTTCTTTTTCCTTGTCAAACGAGAAGGCGCTTGCCAGCGGAAGACCGCTGCCACAGTCATCCGGTTGACGTTCTTTTTATTTTGCTAAGTTTGGACATGGATACTACTATTGCTTGATTTATTGTGTTGCTAATATTTTGTCGTGTGATGATATATTATGATATTGTGATTGTTGTGTTGGACTAATCCTCTTGGTTTGGACTTGTGAATGATGGAACTTGATTAAATGAAACACCCCTCCAAACAACGATAGGGTCAGTCCACGGTGCCACTAATCTGAACATCGAAAGCACTGCCACTGTCGCTCACATGGGCGGGCCTTGACCTACGTAATCCTAACGAGCCTCCTTTGATGCCACCTTTTGGCAAGTCTAGTCGGTACCATAGTTGGTCGGGGCTAGTCTTGCGAAGGTTCCGGAGCTAGGCGTTGCCCATAGTTGGGGACGTGCCGGATTCACTTCTGCATAAGGCATATAGTTATGTCGGTGGCTATACAGGGAGTGTCTTGGTAGCGTGAACGGTCAGGTGAGTGTATCTTGCTGAGTTCGCCTTAAGGATGATATCCTAAAGTACCGGCTGAGTGTGGTGCACTTAGGTGGGTGGTAATTGCAACCTCTCGAGAGTGTCAAATCTGGATGTCTAGCCTCGTTCCAAGGTTATGGAACAACAGTTCAGTGTCAGTCACACTGTGTGTCCGTGTCGTGTCAGGAGGTTAAACCTAAGGCTTGTTTGAAAGAAAGATGAACAACCTGATTTCACTAAATGAACAATAAGATGATGCAGGGAATGTTACTTGTGAGGTGAATGGGATGGCGGTGTGATGCGTTGGAAGCCTATAGTTAGGCCAGAGCCAACATCAACCGTGCATGCCCGGGAGTAGCCAGAGTTGGCTGGATTGATAGCCAGAGTTGGCTGGATGATAGCCAGAGTTGGCTAGAGGCTTGGAAGCCTGATTGTGTTGACAGGAGTAATTATAAGATTTGGTACCCACTGATACACTCGTCTACTCGTCACAGGTAACTCTTTGTTTGATTGCCGGTATACGATCCAACCCCACCTGGCTTGGACTCTGTACTGGTGATACTCTTGTTGTTTGCTTATGCATGTTTGCTTGTGATGCCATGCTACCTTTATGTTATCATATTGGTCTATCTCGAGTAGACTCTTGCCATGTTGTAGGATTTTATTTCCAATGTATATCTTGTTGCATGATTGTTGGATTGTTTGTGGTGAGTGGCGATTCTTGCTGAGTGCATATTAATGTACTCACGGGCCTTGTGATTGTGGCCAGGTTTTGTCGAGGATTCATCTTCACCTTAGTAAGGATTTGAAGCAGAGCGTGCTAGGATCAGTAGCCCAGCCAGAACCTGTGGAGTGGAGCCGCTCCAAGCCGTAGCCTCTCATATGTCTTCCGATGCCAGTTAAAACTCTGTATCGTGCCATGCTGGGATTGATATTTTGTCATTCCTTGATGGCCTTGTAAACCATTTGTAGCACTGATGTGCCTGATTGTGTAATGATTTCCATTATGTTACACTGTTGTGACGTGCGGCCAGTTATCTTGGGATGGCGCACGGGACGACTGCCTCTCTGGCAAGATGTGCCAGGGAGGGGTGTCACAGACATGGTATCAGAGCACCAGGCTGGCTGTAGACTACCCTAGCATGGAAAACCCCGCCTTACTTTTGCCCGACAATGAGCCCGATGGATTTAACCCATCTCCGCCTAACCGGCATGGCTGGTGTCGGTCCACAGTAAGGTGCAGTAGGACGTGTCCCATTCCCTGAGTGAGGCTCGCCGGTTTCTTCCAAGAGAGGAGCCGACACAACCCAGTATATGAGACCCAGTCCTAGCTGCCGTTTATCCCCACCCTCGCCTGCTATCCTTAGCCAACCCAGCTCTCTTGAAGCAGGATCCCGCAAAGGAATCCCGCATTCTCATCTCATCCTACACCCAGAGCCAGAGGAATCCGATGGCAAACCCCAAGGTCATCCTGGAAACCACCGCCGCTGAGTATGGCGGATTCCCAGTGATTCTTCGGAAGGCCGTCTCTGATACTCTTGGCAGGCCTGATCTCCCTCGGTATGTGGTGTTCAAGAACTCACTCTCGCTAGACGGGAGTGAATTTCGAGCGAAGTGCATATCGGCTCGTGTCCGTTGGGCACAAGCATGACGTACCTGATCCCAGGTAGGAGCATGCCCACTCTTGCTCAAGCCATCCAGATAGCAGCCTATGAAGGTCTCGTCCGCCTACGGTACTCAGAACCCGCAATGGCGAAAAGTCGAGCTTTCCACTTTCTCCCAGCCCGACCCCAACCTGGCGCGGAGGCCATCCAAACCTCCATCGAAGGCGAAGCCGACCCTGCCGTCATCACCCTGGTCACCTACGCAGCTGCAATGACCAGGTTCAGCAATTCTCTGATAGAAGAACTCAACCACAAGGCGCAACCTTGGTCAAGCTCACTTGCAACAGTGTCGAGCAAGGAACCCACCTACCCTCAACCATGGGCAAGCTCGAGGTACCGGAGCCCCAGTCCCAGATGACTTGCTGGAACGCAGTCTGGATGTGTCTGTGGCGCAAGTACTAGCCCGAATTCAGCAGCAACCCCAAGAACAAGGTGTAATCCTTGAAGGCAGGCCGATGATTCCCCACCCACCGGAAGATGCAGATGTGGACACCACTCTTCGTCTTGGCCCCACTCCACCGACCCCCAGAGGCGTCAAGCGGAATAGAGCCCCTGTTTGTTTAGTCTGAGTGACGCTCGTATGTGGTAGGTGAGAAGCAGTGAGGTTGTTTGTTTGTTTTGTTGTTTGTTTTCTTGTGTTGGTTGTAGTGCGAGTTTGTTGTTGTTTTCTGGTTGATGTCGAATCAGCCGCGATAAAACCTGATGTTCTATCCTCTTGTTAACCACTTGGTTGACACATGATGGAATGTCGTGCCTTTTCTTCAGTTAAAGGTTTTAAGGAAACGACAGATCACTTAAAACAGGGACAACATATGTGAACCCAGACGCATATGCCCACCTGGAAATAATGCAAACTTTGAATGGGATTATTTTGTAGTATGCAAATTATTTTGTGTGTGTTGCACAAAATTAACTATTAAGTGGAAGTATTTTATGAGACACTGTAACCACGGTGCCTCGCTCACTTAATGTTAACTCGTGTAGGTTTGAAAAAAAACCACCTACTTGGCGTTATACATGGTTCCCCACTTGGGACAGATCATGTGCCACGCGAAAGTAAAAGTTTTTGTCGGTTGTTTAGTAGTTGTTGTGTGCTTGCCTATACGGTATGGTTGAAATGATTATGCCATACTGATGCAGCCGTTTTGTTTTGGGCCATAAAATGCAGAAATATTTTATGAAAGGATGTTTTGCTACAAGTAGAAATTCTTCTACCCATGCTTGTATCCCTGCCATTTAATCTTGCTGCAAGACACGAACTGTTCACGGATGGACAACTCCTGAAATTGATGATGCAAGTTCTACTCCAACTAGGACACCGCGACTACTTCAACGTGAAGAGGTACCCCGAGACGTGTTATTTTCCTCGTATCCCGGAGTTCTATAGGGAAAATTTCTTTGCAAAAACAAACTTTGGGAATGGCTCTATCCCACAAAATTTTGGTGTTTGTGATCCCACTCTTGTGGCGCGAACATCGTTGTTTGAAAACAAACCTTGTTTCTTTTTCCAAACCGGTATATACATGAAAGGGGCACCTGCCATGTATGTATAGCTTTGGAAAAAAAATAAAATAAAAAAATACCTTTTGTTGTACGCACATGGGAGGTGCACCTGTCGTGTGTGCATAACTTTTCAAAAATAAAACCTTAGGAGAAGGTTATGATTAGCATATCCCTGCCTTTTGTTTATAAAGGTTTTTGAGTTCTTACCCACTCCAGTTGATCTTGTTAGATTATTTGATAATTTGGTTGAAGAATTGTTTGATCTTGCCCTGTTTGCGCGATACCTTAGATTTTAAATTCATAAGCATGTGAGTAGATCCTATGTTGATTGATTGAATGAACCCCTGCCATGTCATCTTGAAATGCCTTGAGTATGGTAGAAATATCCTGCTTTTAGAAATATAGGTTTTGTGAAAAGTCTTGTTGACCTCTTTGGTTGACCAAAATTCTATTATTTTAGAAAAAGTTTTAAATAGGGATATAAATGGATCGTTCAAGAATTATCTTGTAAACCTCCTCGAATCTCGAGGACGAGATTCTTTTAAGGGGGAAGGTCTGTAACATCCCAAAATTTCAAACCTAATTTAGTGGTGTTTTATAACACCGGAAAAACTTTTTCTCTTTTCTAAATATTTCTTCAAAACTTTTGAAGATGATTTGACTTGGAAGTTTCCTTCTCAAATTTCCCAACAATCCATAAACCACTCCATCACCCCGATAATTTTTGTGCTAGGTTTTTCTCCCAAAAACCCTAGCCCTAATTATCGAAGCCTTTAAATCATTTCCTCTATCTACAAAAGGAAAGCCCATTTCCATAGCTCTAAAAATTCCACCAAAAATACCAGAGGACCCCATGTCCAGATAAAGACAACCCATGCAAAAATATTGCATACTCCAATGCAATATTTCCAAGTTAGGCCATAATTTCAAAACTGTCACTTTTGATCCAGAAATGTTTTAACCAAGCGAGGCACCTCCAATAATTCTGATAAATTCAGGGAATGCATATTTTGGCATTTCCTGCATTTCATCTTTTGGAGCCAAACCCATTTGAGCAATATTTAGACCACTTCCTTTGTAAGCCAAAAACCGATGCCGGTACGCGGCTTAGCGGACACATTACCAAAACCCCATTTCTATTCATCCAATTGATCTCAAACTCCATAGACACTCTCACCTGACCAAAACAACCCATGCCTAATTTTTGGGGATTTATTTGAGTTGTGTAAGACCAAGATCATTTCATCGAACACCTTCGGTGTTTTTGGTTTTCTGTAAAATCTATTTTACAAAGTTTGGAATCCCTGTGGGATTTTTGTTTGGTTGTGTTCCTCTCACCATTGCAAACCCAGTGGTGGAAACCTTTTTCCATTTGGAACTCCGAGTCACCGGGAACGCGTCATGCCACCCGCGTCGCGCTCTGGACGTCCGGAACGCGCGATTAGCAAACCTAACCTTCCGATTACTGTTCTGTCGGTGGTTAATCTTCTTCCACAGTACCACCTCGTGGCTCTCCTGTGCATCCAGCACGACAACCCTATCCTCCCCCTCCCTTATCCCCTCCCTGTAGGCACAGAAGCATCGGGAGAGACCGTGGTCTCCATTATTGGCACACCAACCTCCCTCCATATAAGGCCACTCCCAAGCAGCCCCGAGGAAACCCTAGCCACTCCTCCCCATTCCCTCTCCCCTGCCCTCTCCATTCAGTGCAAGAACGCGAGAGGAAGAGCCACACAAAACCTCCACAAAATTTCCACCATTGCCACCGTAGTCCGAGCTCGGGCACGCATGTTGTGTTGTTTTCTGGTGATCCAAATTCGTATGTACGGATCATTTCCGAGTCGGACTGCAGCCGACTTAGGGTTTGTCCACTATAAATACATCATGTAAGCCGCCGTTGGGGTAAGCCATACATTGTAAACCCACGGCGTTTGTAATCTCACCCCGATATAGAAAAGTGATTGCTGGCTGGCACCCGTGGTTTTTTCCGCTCCTTTGTTTGGAGGGTTTTTCCACGTTAAATCTCGTGTCCCCGTTGGTTTGATCTTTCCGCTACTTCATCGTTCTTGCTATCTTTTGTAACATGTTGGAGGTGACCCCGCCTCCGGTTGCTCCTCCCACGGCCGCGGCACACCGCCCCGGACCCGTCCCAGCCGCCGGCCGGTCGCCCGGCGCCCTCCCCGGCCGTCCCCGGGCAGCTCCCGCTCCATCCAGTACGGGTGCTGGACGAAGAAGACGCTCTGGATCGATCCCTGTGTCCGTTTCTTTTTCTTTTCTTTCCCTGAATCGTTTTTGGCCCAGTACAGCGCAGCAGCCCAGCCCAGCATCGGCCCAGCCAGGCGCAGCAGCGCAGTGGCGCGCAGTAGCGGCCCATTTGCGGCCCGATCTGTTTTTTTTCGCGCGGAGCTTTTTCTTTTTCCTGCTGGACAGATTTTCGAACATCAATATCTTTTGAACCGTAAGTTCGTTTTCGGTGATTCAAATTTCTAAATCTTCGTCTCGATGAGCTCTTTCCGGTGGTACTGATTTCATCTCATTCCAAAATAGTTCTATGGGGTGCCCTTTTATTCGTGCACTCCGGAGTTCGTGGAACGGGGCTATCGCTGCCCTACGCCGCGGAATCACCCCGACCATTCCAAACCGGAGGATCCCCGTCTTCGAAGGCAAGCTAAACCCTTGCTGTGAACCGTCCCGCAATGTTGTTTGTATTTACTTGTTGCCATGCTGAGTGTTTATAATTGTATGCGTTCGGTATGTGATGTCGATCTATTATTGTAGTGTTTAATATGTTACTTCGAATATTGCCCCTGCCATGTTATGTTCATCATCATGTATGCATTAGAATGACGTGTGAATTAATTGTGCGCCTCGCACTTGCGCGGCTTTGTCGAACCCTCTAAATAAACAACTATAAAACCTGCGTTCCTATGATTGTTTGCTTCTTCTCCTTCGCCGAGGTGAGGAGCGGACGAATGTCGTCTTATGATCCTCGGAGTTGGGGGCATTTGCCAAAAGAGTTATTTGCTTCTTGTCCCTCCGTCAAACGTGGTTGGCGTAAGCCACCTAGACTGCGACGCTTGGGAGCTGACTTTCCAATTGGTTCTTTTTGCCAAGATTGCTGACACCACGTCAGGTTAATCCTTGAGTGGAATGGATGCTTTCTTTCTTATGAATGCTTTTCGGTTCATTGTTTGGAGCCTACATGTCTCACCAACTTTGTAATTAATCTGCGAGGACGCTGGCTGGAGGAACCGCCACAGTCGTCCGATTGACCCACTGTGTTATCTTTTGTAGTCGATCTGTGAAGGCGCTTGCCAGCGGAAGACCGCTGCCACAGGCTTCCGGTCGACGTTTCTTTTTCCTTGTCAAACGAGAAGGCGCTTGCCAGCGGAAGACCGCTGCCACAGTCATCCGGTTGACGTTCTTTTTATTTTGCTAAGTTTGGACATGGATACTACTATTGCTTGATTTATTGTGTTGCTAATATTTTGTCGTGTGACGATATATTATGATATTGTGATTGCTGTGTTGGACTAATCCTCTTGGTTTGGACTTGTGAATGATGGAACTTGATTAAATGAAACACCCCTCCAAACAACGATAGGGTCAGTCCACGGTGCCACTAATCTGAACATCGAAAGCACTGCCACTGTCGCTCACATGGGCGGGCCTTGACCTACGTAATCCTAACGAGCCTCCTTTGATGCCACCCTTTTGGCAAGTCTAGTCGGTAACATAGTTGGTCGGGCTAGTCTTGCGAAGGTTCCGGAGCTAGGCGTTGCCCATAGTTGGGGACGTGCCGGATTCACTTTTGCATAAGGCATATAGTTATGTCGGTGGCTACACAGGGAGTGTCTTGGTAGCGTGAACGGTCAGGTGAGTGTATCTTGCTGGGTTCGCCTTAAGGATGATATCCTAAAGTACCGGCTGAGTGTGGTGCACTTAGGTGGGTGATAATTGCAACCTCTCGAGAGTGTCAAATCTGGATGTCTAGCCTCGTTCCAAGGTTATGGAACAACAGTTCAGTGTCAGTCACACTGTGTGTCCGTGTCGTGTCAGGAGGTTAAACCTAAGGCTGATTTGAAAGAAAGATGAACAAGCTGATTTCACTAAATGAACAATAAGATGATGCAGGGAATGTTACTTGTGAGGTGAATGGGATGGCGGTGTGATGCGTTGGAAGCCTATAGTTAGGCCAGAGCCAACATCAACCGTGCATGCCCCGGGAGATAGCCAGAGTTGGCTGGATGGATAGCCAGAGTTGGCTAGAGGCTTGGAAGCCTGATTGTGTTGACAGGAGTAATTATAAGATTTGGTACCCACTTATACACTCGTCTACTTGTCACAGGTAGCCTCTTTGTTTGATTGTCGGTATACGATCCAACCCCACCTGGCTTGGACTCTGTACTGGTGATACTCTTGTTGTTTGCTTATGCCATGTTTTGCTTGTGATGCCATGCTACCTTTATGTTATCATATTGGTCTATCTCGAGTAGACTCTTGCCATGTTATAGGATTTTATTTCCAATGTATATCTTGTTGCATGATTGTTGGATTGTTTGTGGTGAGTGGCGATTCTTGCTGAGTGCATATTAATGTACTCACGGGCCTTGTGATTGTGGCCAGGTTTTGTCGAGGATTCATCTTCTACCTTAGTAAGGATTTGAAGTAAGAGCGTGCTAGGATCAGTAGCCCAGCCAGAACCTGTGGAGTGGAGCCGCTCCAAGCCGTAGCCTCTCATATGTCTTCCGCTGCCAGTTAAAACTCTGTATCGTGCCATGCTGGGATTGATATTTTGTCATTCCTTGATGGCCTTGTAAACCATTTGTAGCACTGATGTGCCTGATTGTGTAATGATTTCCATTATGTTACACTGTTGTGACGTGCGGCCAGTTATCTTGGGATGGCGCACGGGACGACTGCCTCTCTGGCAAGATGTGCCAGGGAGGGGTGTCACAGTAATCACCTCTGACGACTCAGCTTGATGCTTGTCCAAGCGCTGCTCGATGGTCACCACAGCTTGAGATAGCTGATCGCGTGTGGCGGCGGCAGCGCGTTCTGCCGCGGCTTGAGTCTCTGCTTCAGCCGCCACGTCGACCTGTCCCCCGGCGTCAGTCGCTGCATCGACGCCTTCCATGTCGTCCACCGCGCCTCGGCCTTCTCGGGACTGAGATCTCGAGCGTCTGGCTTTCGTCATGGGTGAGGGATTTTACCACTGGCTCCGGTGAACCAGCAACCTCAGATTGCAAGAACAAGGTGTCGTAGAATTGGATTTGGGTGGGAAGGATAGCTGGGATTTGGGAAGGAGGGAGTAGGCAATCGGTGCCTGGCTCTGATACCACGATGTCAGGACCCGACAGCCATGTACATGGGTTAATCAAAGAAAAGAGGGAGAATTGGAGCTCGATGCTCAGAAATTGGCAAGGACAGTAAGTTGGAAATAAATTGATAAAGGAAATTGCAGAAAATAGGGTTTGTATTATTGCTTGGACCTCCCAGCCACCCCTCTTGCCTTTTATATCGAAAGGCAAGCCAAGCAAGATTACATAATAGTCCCTGATAGAGCTAAACAACAGCAAACTTTAACTAGGGTAGGATAGTAATTCTGCACCGTTGGTTGTCTGAACCTCTGTTCTTGTTGTAGCAGCTCTTCAGATAGACAGGGTCCTGACAGCCCTTCCCCGCACCCATCGCCTCTCTCACCTCCTTCAGCGCCTTCTCACACGCGCCGCCGGATCCGGCCGTCTCCCCTTCCACCGCGCGGTGAACGAGTGGTTCCGATCCGGAGGCAGCGCGCTGGTAGCACGCCGTTCAGCCCGTCCGAGACAGAATCCACGCCGTTACCCAGTTGATCTCTTTGGGCGCCGCCTCCCTCCCCGGTAGGAGGAAAGGGACGCCGGCAGGCGAATCCCCACGCGGCCCTGCTGTTCGTCGCCTTCCCGTCGCCTGTAGACCTCTGCGCCTCGATTTTTGATTCCTCCGCATATGGCTGCTCGTTGGAGCCATCCCCTGTCGACGCCACCATGACCTCCACCGCCTCTGCCGACACACCTACCTCCGCCCTCGAACAGCACGCAGGTCAAACCCCTCTTCTCACCGTCTCTGCTTCTTTAAACCATGGATTATTTGGTTATTTTTTCGGATCAAATCATCGGCAAGGTGTCGAGCAGCACAGACGTGGTCTCGCAGGTGCTCGACTGTATGTGACTCCGGACGAGATCATCCTGGTGAAGATATTGTCTGCAGCCTAGCCGCCGGAAGTGTTGCACTTGCAGCCAGCTATGGGGTAAATGGCTGCAGTTTTGAGCACATCACATGGGATAATCTCCCGTACGGTTTAGCTTTATTAATTTGATATGTTTATATTCCTAAATTATGCCGGAAGTGGTAGTTGTCGTGGCAAGTGAACGTTGCCTACTTGTGCCAGGAATGAGTCTGATTCTTTGATCTTCAATTTGACATACGCTTTGCAATAATGAAGGATCCTACTTCATATTTGCCTATATCGCTAGCGGAATTTAGTTAACTGAACTCATATTCTGATTTTATGAAACCCTTGAATATAACACCCATGTGTAGTCATTTTCCAGCTATTTTGATGTATAGATGTCCGTTTCAGACTTTTGGTTTCAGCGTATTTGTTCTTCTTAGTATTCTACTACTTTTCGAGTTTCAGTATCTAAATGTTCAGTACAGTATAGAGCCCAGGTACGCCTGTTTCACAGGAGCGTTGTTTCTACACCGTTGCAAGTTTTAGCGGGCGGCGGGGGCAACGAACGCAGCGCGGGCATGCAAGAGAACTACGACAAGTACCCGCACGAGGGATGTCGATGGAATGTCGTGCAAAGGAAGCAGCGATGCGTAGGGATCAGCGATGTCTCTGAAATACGGCTAACACCCGTCTCTGAATTACCTATTATTGATTCCCAAAGTTCTGTTGCGTCTGACTGCTTGTTGCTCATGGTTGATGGATCATGCAGTCTTCTTTGGTTGAATTGTTTGAAGCCCATTGGTTGGGTTGTCAGGACAGTGGATTTTGCAAATTGAGTAGGGATGTGTTTAAATTGGGCAGGAATATGTTGTAGATAAGGTACAAATATGTTAGGAGATGTTTGGGTATCATGAGGCAAAAAGTATCATTTTTATTTGTATGCTAGCCGTGACAATTTCGATAATGTGCTTGTGTGATTACTGATTAGTTTGTTGAACCGGTGTTTAGGGATCTTGGTGCATCGCTGCTATTTTGGCTGATTGATAATATTGTATTGTCGGTAGTCTTATTCTTTACATATATCCTTATCCAGATTGTAGATTAAAAAACTGATCACTCATTTTGTATCTTTTTTTTTTGCAGGAATGGATCTGAGCATCTCGCTGCAGCCGCACAACCTCAGACAACTCTTGGTCCCTGGACATCTCCACTTCTATCTCAACCGACAAATCCCACTGCAAATAGCAACCAAGCCCCTGAGATCTCGACTGCTAACTCGAACAAAGAATCCCACCCCCTGTCCAATCAATGCGGTAGTAGTGTCATTAACATTCAGCTTCAGATCATCCCTAACGGGTTTGGCTAATCGTTGCTGTGATTTATCCTCCTTCCTTCTTGTCATGCATATAGCAGTTTTTTATTCACTAGCTGCCTGCTTGGAAACAGAGTTCATTGGTGAAACGTATTAATTTGTTCCTGTTTTCCTATCACCACAGTCTAGAGACACTATCGATCACAACTTCCGGTTCTTTAGCGAGTAACCTCTTTTCATTGGTCACAATATGTATACCCTCAAGATTCATAACTCTTCACATCTTTCTTACTTCTTTTTGTCCTCATCTCGCTGCTGATCCCTAGATGTCACACCATACTTTGCAATTTCCAAATACTCAGCCAATGGAACCAGTCTGTGATCCACTTAGCCTAGATTCTGAAGACTGTGCATACTCATCATCCCTGTTTCTGGCATAGATTTTATATGCGATTTCACTAAAACATTCGTTGCTTACGGCCTTACGCCGAGCATAAATTTTAACAAGATAATATCTACAATTGCATTGAAAAATTATACCTTCATCGCCAATATTTTGTGGACATATCCCAGTCTTAGGGTTATATTTAGTGTAGATTATTTCCAATTTTCCATTTAAGGATTATAATCTCAATTGTTTAATGTGACATGCAAATTGAAAGTTTTAACATTCTTGATGTGCGTTTCTGGTTCGTTATATTGCATTCAAAAGGAGATAAGTAGCAGATTTGCATTGCTTAGGCTGGAGCATTAGTAATTATCCTCTAAACTACTAACCCACCTTGTTACTAGATTTTAGAAACGAAAAAGAATTTTTTATTTACATTTAAAAGGATGGATATCTTTACCTCCACAAAGCCATGTGTTACGAATTATCAATATTTTCTACAAAACTGTTGTTTGCTTTGTAGAAACAATATCTTGCAATTTCTTTATTTACATGCAAAAGGATGCACATTTTACCTACTTGTGTTTATTTACATGCAAAAGGATGCACATTTTTCCTACTTTTGCTTAGAATGGCATGGCTTCTCAGTTCAAGATTTCACTTTTTAGTTTATTTTACATATATATATATATATTTATATTACCTTTTTCTCATAAACTAGATATTGTCCTACAAGCAATTTATTTAATAATCTCACTATGCAAATCAATTGCATTGCCCAGGGTATTTTTTTTCTGTATTTTCATGCAGATAATATATTTAATATCTCATTAAAGATTATTGTAGCCATTCTGAATCGGCACTCCACATTATGTGCGGGATAGATGGTTTACGCTTCTACAACTACTGGGAAGATTAACTTGGTGTCGATATTCGTTGTTGAACTTTACCCAAGTGTCGTTGTGTATATTGAGGCTGAGCTTGGTGAATGCCTCACTGGATGTGGAGCCTATTGTGTCCATGTGTGGTTCATCCTGAGGCTGAGCTTGGTGAATGCCTCACTGGATATGGAGCCTATTGTGTCCATGTGTGGTTCATCGTGATGTGAAGGGATGAGATAATGCCGGTGGTGCAGACGCAAAGCCAGAAGGAAGCAAAGAAGGAAAAAGTAAGTAGGAAGAATTTCATCTTCCTCATTTGGAATAAGAAGTCAAGCTCCTAGGGGCAGAGGAGTACACCGTGAACCTTGTAGCTGAGATAGATGCGCGAGAAAGATGTCATTACATATCGTTTGTTATACTAGGGAAAATATCAAGACTTGTGATATGTATCCACAAAACAAAATGATTATTTGATCAAAATATTCTCTTCGTGGCAATTCATGGATATTTAGCTATATAAAGGTGAGAGAAAGCACACACATAATGATTATAGATCAATGTTGCCTCTTATGTGTTTTGAAGCCTTGGGCTATGACAACAATTTACCAGAGTTGGAGAAAACACCGGTGCACAATGACGAGCAATATGCTGTTGGAGTAGGTACTATGGCGGCGTTGTTGGACTAAGGTACTAAGCACAATAGCGGTGAAAAAGTTAATTTGAAGGATGAATAAGGTAATTTGAAAACCCGTAGCAACGCACGGGCATTCAACTAGTAACACATTATGGATGGGTTTGGTAGCTCAGTAGTTTTAAAACTAGAGTATTGTAAAACTGAATTATTTCATCGTCAGGCTAAAGAATACTTCAATTTATGCAAAAACAGGTCCGGACTAAAGTTTGCTTTTTAGCAAGAAATTGCAGTTTTGGAGGATACTACAATTTTTAAAATCACATTATTTATTGCATCCAAACACGTCAAAGTATTCTCGAAATACTTTTAACAAACTCCCAAACGGGCCCTATATCACTATATGTATGAACCAAGTTTTTATCCTCACACCTAAAACAGTACGGTAATTCTAAAAAAAAAACCTAAAACAGTACGGTGGCCCCTCATGTTTTTAGGAACAAGTGGCCCACATGTCAGTTCTATCGAACGGAGCCGAGTAAATTACGCAAACACACCACAATTCGGCGCCAAACCACAGGTCAGTACCAACATTGGTGATTTTTTTCGCGTCAGTACTATTCTTGAGGCAACAAGCAACAGATCGCACAAATTCGTGTCTAAGCGCATTTTGACAGCCACACTGACTGATGGGACCCATTTGTCAGGCTGACGTGGCGGCACACATGGAGAAGGGGAGCTGAGGTGTCTATGGGGCCCGCCTGTCAGCCCCTCATTTTCTTTCCACTCTCTCTTCTCCTTCTCCTTGCTCCAACACTCTCTCTCTTCCCGCACGCCCCTAGCCGTGCGCCGCGCCCGCCACTGGCCGCGCGCCGGGCCGGACCCGCCCCTAGACGTGCGTCGCGCCGCGTCGCACTCGCCCCCCGCCGCTGGCCGCGCGCCGTGCCGGGCCGCACCCGCCCCTGGCCGTGCGTCATGCCCACCGGTGTCCGCGCCCGCCCCTGGCAGCGCTCACCTGCTCCCGCCCCTGGCCGCGTCTGGACGCGCGCCGCGCCGGACCGCGCAGCCCCTGGCGGCTCGCCGCGCCTGGCCCACGCTCGCCATGTCCCGCTCCATCGCATCTTCCGCGCTCACTCCGAATGGTGCGGCGCTGGAGATGGAAGGCGGCCTGGAGCTGCTTGGCGGAGAGGCCTCCGAGGTCGCCGTCCTGTAGGTCGGCGTCGTCGAGGACGGCCGAGATCTGGGCTTCAAGCGCGGCCGTTGGGCGCCATCCACGGCGAGCGGCAGGGTCAGGGATGCCAAGACGAGCAGCAGGGCGGGGAGGCCACGGCGAGCGGCACGGACCGCCCCGATCCACGGCGTGAGCACGCCGGCCCTGACCTCCACGGACCGCCCCGTTCCATGGCATGAGTACGCCGCTAGCCCGCGCAGGTGGGTGTTGACCAAACGTGCCCGCGTGGTCGGAACGGCAGCGGGCTAACGGCCGTTTGGCCACGTCAGCGCTGACATGCGGGGCCACCTTGGCAGAATGGTTAAAACGTGTTAAAACGCAACATTTGGGCCATCTGTTGCTCGTCGCCTCAAGAATAGTGTACTGACGCGAAAAATCAACATAATGTTGGTACTGAGTACTGACCTGTGGTTTGGCGCCGAATTGTGGTGTGTTTGCGTAATTTACTCAACGGAGCCAGGCTGGAGATTTTGCGGCCTCCACTCCATGTGGCATGTCAGAGCGCCGAGCCCAAACCCGAAGCCGAGCCCATACATCTCCCTCTCCTCCCTTCTTCCTCGCCGCACCACCCCATCCCCACGGCTCGCCACCGCCCCGACCCACCCAACCCTAAACCCCCTCAGACCGTCCAGGTCTCGCCGGAGCCGCCCGGCCGGGGGCGCGGCGGAACCGGAATCCCTCTGCGGAGGAGAACAGATCTAGTAGGCCGAGCGAGGCCGCCGCAAGGGAGGACCCAAGATGAGGATCATGATTAAGGGCGGCGTGTGGAAGAACACGGAGGACGAGATCCTCAAGGCGGCCGTCATGAAGTACGGCAAGAACCAGTGGGCGCGCATCTCCTCGCTGCTCGTCCGCAAGTCCGCCAAGCAGTGCAAGGCCCGCTGGTACGAGTGGCTCGACCCCTCCATCAAGAAGGTAATCAATGCGGCTGCCCACCCCCAAACCTTCTGTTGCCTACTCGTGGTTCCGAGTGCTCCTTGGGTTTTGCGATGCCGTGTGGTGCTTTGTTAGCGTGGGAACTGCGATTAGATGCCGTTATGGACTGATTAGAAATTAGAGGATCCGCGATTGTCTCGTGATTTGAAAGGTCCCGTAGTTGTGATGTGGTGCTCGTAAGTACAATTTCTATATAGCCTGTGCAAATGCTATTCAGCTTGTAGTGTATACTCTACCTTTTCCCTCTGCAAATACCTCACTATCATTACGGCCAGATTTAAAAATACATCCCACATCTGTTTTTCTAATCAAAATACAAACCACATCTGTTTTTCTAAACATGTACAGATCGATGCTAGGTTCTTCTCTCTTTCAAGCCATACCATGCTATAAATCTATACACTACCTGTGAAAAATCTAGTGATACATATGATAAAATCTTGTGTAGTAAACTTCCAACAAACGGAGCCAACTAATCGTTTGTATCCCGTCTAATATTCTTGGTAGAGAGGTTAATATAACAGACAAAGTTCATCATCTTTGGGTTTTCGTCATATATACTCATTTTCTGGTGATGAATATTTGTCTTTGAACGATGTTAGGATGTTCACATGTTTTTTGTTATATCATTGAAATAGGAACCACAAGCTGTTAAAGTTCTATTAAAGATGTTACTAATAAACACAGTTGGCAATTCTAAATGGGATGTTTAACTCTTTATTGGAATTGTCATATAATTCTTGAAACTTCAACGTTTATTTAAAACCATGTAAAACTTAACTGAACCGTATTTTTGTGTGGTTTACATACAGATTGAAATGAATCTTCGAAAATAACCATCAATCTTCACTTGTGATATGATGCTTTATGCTTCTTTAATTGATTATCTGCTCTTTATGACACAGTTCTGCCCTTTTTTCAGTTGTCTTTAATATAATAATGGGTTTTTCATTTGTTTCACTTAACTAAAACTCATGTTTGTTGACTCCAGACTGAGTGGACAAGGGAAGAAGATGAGAAGCTTCTCCACCTTGCTAAGCTCATGCCTACTCAATGGAGGACTATTGCACCTATTGTAGGCCGGACGCCATCTCAGTGCCTCGAGCGTTATGAAAAGCTGCTTGATGCTGCCTGTGCTAAGGATGAGAATTATGAGCCTAATGATGACCCAAGAAAGTTGCGACCTGGGGAGATTGATCCAAACCCTGAGTCAAAACCTGCGCGTCCAGATCCTGTTGACATGGACGAAGATGAAAAGGAAATGCTTTCCGAGGCAAGGGCTCGCTTAGCTAACACCAGGGGTAAAAAGGCAAAACGAAAGGCAAGAGAGAAACAGCTTGAAGAGGCGAGGCGGCTTGCATCACTGCAAAAAAGAAGAGAACTGAAGGCAGCTGGTATGACAACCGGCACAAAAAAAGAAAGCGTAAGGGAATTGACTATAATGCTGAGATCCCTTTTGAAAAGAGACCTCCTCCAGGCTTTTATGATACGGTGGGTGAAGACAGGCCACTTGAGCATGTACAGTTTCCAACTACTATTGAGGAGCTCGAAGGGAAGAGAAGAGTAGATGTAGAGGCTCAGTTAAGAAAGCAAGACATTGCCAGGAACAAGATTCTGCAGAGGCAGGATGCCCCTGCCGCAATAATTCAAGCAAATAAACTCAATGACCCAGAAGCAGTCACAAGAAGGTCCAAACTAATGCTTCCACCACCCCAAATTTCTGATCATGAATTGGAGGAGATTGCAAAGATGGGTAATGCCGGCGATCCTGCTCTAGCTGAGGAGCTTGGTGAAGGAAGCACTGCTACTAGGACATTGCTTGCAAATTACTCACAGACTCCAAGGCTTGGTATGACACCACTGCGAACGCCGCAACAAACTCCAGTGGGAAAGGTGACACTATTATGATGGAGGCAGAGAATCTTGCACGTCTAAGGGAATCACAAACACCTCTTTTAGGAGGCGACAACCCAGAGCTTCATCCATCAGATTTTTCTGGCGTTACACCACGTAAGAAGGAGATACAGACTCCGAATCCCATGGCAACGCCTCTGGCTAGCCCTGGCCCTGGTGTTACCCCAAGGATTGGTATGACACCCTCTAGAGATGGAAGTTCTTTTGGTTTAACTCCAAAAGGTACCCCTTTCCGGGATGAGCTCCGCATAAATGAAGAGGTAGAAATGCAGGACAGCGCTCAGCTCGAGCTTCGTAGGCAAGCTGAGTTGAGAAGAGGTCTGTGATCTGGTTTTGCTTCAATTCCACAGCCTAAGAATGAGTACCAGCTAGTTATGCCACCCATCACAGAGGAGAAGGAAGAGTCTGAAGAGAAAATTGAAGAGGATATGTCAGACAGGTTAGCACGAGAGAGGGCTGAGGAACAAGCAAGGCAGGAGGCATTGCTCAGGAAGAGATCAAAAGTCTTGCAAAGGAGTTTGCCTAGGCCACCTGCTGCTTCAGTGGAGATTCTCCGACAATCTCTGATTAAAGGTGGAGAAAGCAGAAGTACCTTTGTGCCTCCTACATCACTTGAACAAGCTGATGAGCTGATAAATGAGGAGTTCCTTAGGCTCCTTGAGCACGATAATGCTAAATATCCCCTTGACGAACAAACCCAAAGAGAGAAAAAGAAAGGGAACAAGCGTCAGGCAAATGGGACAGCTTCCATTCCTGAAATCGAAGGTTTCGATGAGCATGAACTGAAAGAGGTACATTTTCCCTCTTTATCATTGGTATTTCTGTTGAACTGCAGATCCAATTTAGTTATAACATTCATCCAGTTCTTGTATAGTATTAGCCTATTAGGTACATCAATAATAACTTCAAATCATGTGGACACATCATTATATATACCTCAACGAGTAACACAGTAATATGATAGCAGCAGGCCTAAACCATTCCTTTGCCAACCTGTATGATCTTACGTCTGATTGTCAATGTCGGCTATAAATAATCCTTTGGCATTAAATGCTATCCTGGAAATGGCAAGGAAAGGACAAATAAATTTATACACTGGGAGCTGAATAAAGCACAGCACTAACAAGATTACTGTTTAGATGTAGGATTCATAGAACAATAATGCTAGTTTTTTACTTAATTCTTATTGTGTATGCACTATAGTTTTTCCTTGGATATTCTTTGTGAACTTTTGTTGGATAGTCATAACAAAACGAACATTCCATGAAGTATCTTAATGCCTTCTTTAGATTTACCTAAATTTGCATTTATATGAACTTAAATTTCAAGCTATGGATGCAGCTTAAATTGGCCTTAAGACCCTTAGAGTTTTAAATAGCCCTGCCATCATTTCATAACATGCAGATTTGTGTCATAGGAGGTTAGGAATTATAGTAGTGTTCTAAAATTGTTTGTTAAAAGTTAACATTGCCTTCCCCTGATCTCTGTAGAGTACGATTGCTTGCTACAGGTGCTATCTGCAATTAGGTAACATATATGTACAAAAGGCAATGAGGGTATAAGATTGCTTGAGAAATAAGTCAAATAACCACTTCCTGGTTAGTTAGATTGTACAGTTTAAAAAAATTGTTGCTCTGAAGTGTAGAAAGATGTTATCATCTACAAGTATTGTGTGAGTTAGAATTGTCATGTTATGCACATGGGCACATCGCCACATACACACACACACACACACACACACACACACACACACACACACACACTATAGAGAATTGTGCAGTATTTCTTCGCAATAGTTTTGACAAGTTGCCGGTATTCTTTCTGCATAAGATTTCAGATGCGCGTATATTGTAATTTTGAAGGGCTTTCTCAAGAGCATTCTGTCTGATAATTTAGTAATCACTTACTATCATCCAAGATTGCAATTTTTTACTTTTTACTGGAAGGCAGTGTGTTATGAGTGGTTTGTGTAACTGTATTCCGGAGTTCGTCTCTTGCCTCATCTTTATTTACATGTTTTAGGTTATGTGTTACTGTTCTTTGTGTCAATCCTGTTTACATTTTTCAAGTCGCTTCATTTCTTTGTTGACAGGCAAGTTCTATGGTTGAGGAGGAGATTCAGTATCTTCGTGTGGCCATGGGCCATGAAAATGAATCTTTTGAGGATTTCGTAAAGTCACATGATGCATGCCAAGAGGACCTTATGTTTTTTCCGACAAATAACAGCTACGGTCTTGCCAGTGTTGCTGGAAATGCTGATAAGATTTCTGCTTTGCAACATGAGTTTGAAATTGTGAAGAAGAGAATGGATGATGAAGCAAAGAAAGCATCTCGGCTTGAGCAGAAGATCAAACTGCTGACACAAGGATACCAGGTTAGCTGGGGATGATACGTTGTCTTCTTTGTAGTATCTATGTTAATTTTGACTTTTCTCAGGCAACATGCCATACAGCCTGGCTATGCTAACCGCCTCTCTGTAGTTAGTTTTAGGACACTTCTCTTCCAAATGCCCCATTACCATTAGGCCATTGTGTTACCTGTCAAGTTAAAATGCACTATGTGGAAACCACCCCAGACTATGAAATACTATTGGGCTGTCCCAAACCAAAGCTGCACAATTTTTAGGGTGATACATCTCTTTTGTGATTGTTTCTGGCTTTGCTTTTTACTTGATATACTGGATTAGTTCTACTAAAAGAAAATTGTATGATACTGACCGCACATTGTTTCTAGCTTTTCCATGTCGATATGCAATGCTGATGGTTTGCTTTACTTTTTAATTGATTTGTTAGGCACGGGCAGCGAAATTGGGGTCACAGATCCAAGACACCTTCAAGCAGATGAACACTGCAGCAACGGAACTTGAATGCTTCCAAGAGTTACAGAAACAAGAACAGATGGCTGGTGCCTACCGTGTGAGAAATTTGGCTGAAGAAGTGAATAAACAAAAAGCATTAGAACGTACTCTCCAAAGCCGCTATGGTGATCTGTTGTCTGGTTACCAGAGGATCCAAGAACAAATTGAGGAACACAAGAGGCAACTTAAGCTACAGGAGGAGGCAATGGAGGCAGAAAAGCGTGCTAAAGAGGAGGAAATAGAGGCAGAAAAGCGTGCTAAAGAGGAGGCAATAGAGGCAGAAAAGCAAGCTAAGGAGGAGGCTGCAGCTCTAAATAGTGCCGCTGACGAAGAAAATGAGATGAAGAGTCATAGCGTTGACGAGGAATCAGGACGGACGACCAGGGCTACTGATGAAGGACCTGCAGGAGGGAAAGAAGACAATGAGGATCAGATGAATATGGAGAATGCAGATGTAGATAAAGAACTTGTAGGCCCTATTCCTCCAGTACCAGGCACTGTAGTGAATAATGATGAGGCTTCCATTCAACAGAGTACTTCCAGTGCTCAGAGTGGTGACAATGTTGATATTGCTCGTGACAAGGCTGACTCATCAAAATCAGATAGTCAGGAGAACACAAATAGTAGCATGGATGTTGATATTGGTAGTCAGGAAGAGGGAAAGAATGTTCTTGTGACTGCTGCTACAAGTACAGATGTAGGAAACACTGCTTTATGTTCAGATCAAGCTGCGTCAAATGAAGAGAACAATGCTGTTCCTGAATAAGTTATCTTTCTGTACCTCATCTTTGAAGGGTGTCACAGACAGGATGATGGTGACTAAGCAAAGAGAGGATACTAAGTGCAAATTGTGAAATATGTATGTCTTGGTAACATTGTTGATGCAAGGCCAAGCTGCCAGAAGATACCAGTAGAAGCAAATCGAGTTTTCAAAGTTGTAGACTAAAACTTTTTCTCTCCGTCTGAAGACTAGCTTGACGTGCCATGTTGATTTTGTCAAATTTCGTTGGTCAATCTTCTGTTTCTGTTGATCTGAACATTTTTGGATGGTACAAACCTGCCATTTACGATTTTCAATCCAAAATATGAACTTGAGAAAAGAAGAGACTCTGCAGATATTGTGTACTTGTGTCATCCTATTATCTACTTTTGCATCTGATGAATATATCAGTCTGATTGCCAACATGGGCTTTTCTGAACCGACTTGTAGTCTTGTACTGCTATACTCTACCAATCATATTGTTGACATATGGTTTCCTGAACTACCAACCTGGTCTTCTATTGTTTTTATTCCAATTGTTGCAGATCTACGAGGCAGACAACATCTATTGGCTTAATCTGTACGACTTCCTCCATCTGGTAAGCACTTCGGGTTCTATCTTCGTGCCACTTGGTTTGTTTAAGCTTTGAATTGCTAATTCGTCTCTGTTAGTAGTTCTGCTGCACTAGCTCTAGGATTCGTTGAAATATATGTACAATTTGGTACTAAAATCATAGGAAACATGCTTCTTGTGAACCAGTACAGGCTGAAATTTTTCGACTAGCTTGGTTCAGCATGTAGATTCCCCTTGCTTTGCAAGTGGGCAAAAATTCGACTGAACTTTTCTACAGTTGCTTTTGCAGACATTATAGAAAGGAGTAGGCACATATTGCATTTGACTTGATAACGTGGTGGCTTCAAATCAGCTCTAAATAGTTGGGTTCCAAATGAGTAATACCTTTTCTAGGTTGTGTTTCAATGTACTATCACATCTATCTTTGGCTAAGAGTTTTATTTAGCAGTCATGTTTCGTTCAGTTCGACTACAGTTTGTTTTGGGTGATTTTATGCCCAGGGGCATAGGTGCTTGAATTTGGGTAAAGCTACTATGTATCTGCCTCGTCTGAATTCAAACACTGCTCCTCTTTCAAACACTGGTCACTTTTGTTGCATATGCAAGTTCACGCTGTGCTGTGTTATAGGTAGCTGTACCTCGTGAATCCTTATTCAGTAGCTGTGTGTCCCATTATTTCCTCTTTAAAAAAAGATTTATACAGGGAATTAATTATTACAACTTCAATTGGTGTTGCTCAGAATTGAGGAGGAACTTTTTCCCTGCAAACAGATAGCCCTTTACAAGTGTCCCTTGTTTGTACATCACACTTGGTTACGGTGAAGAACTAGTGGTAATATATTCTTATGAATATCAATAACATTAAAGGAAATGAAAATGTCTGTACTCCTGAAGTATGATTAGCTATATATATATTCCAGCATCTAGCGTGTGAAAACCATTATGGAAAATAAGTTGTTGCATCCACCGTCTATCTACCCTTTTCATGTTTATTTGCTCTCCTACAAGCTTTCATGACTAAACAAAGAGAGAACATAAAGCTACTATTTACTTTAAAGTATATGTATGTTCTATGTTCATCGTAATGTATTGTGCTGCGTCTGCTGATTTTTGGTGTTGCTTTTGTGGTTTGTTTCTCATTGAAATTAACTATGGCTGAGGGTATTAGAGTGAAAGGCATGTTCCCATTTACTTAACGAAGTGCATCCGTTACCTTTGCAAGCTGATTGCTGAACCGAAACCCCT
The DNA here is from genome assembly GCA_947311845.1 of Poa pratensis. NCBI lineage: Eukaryota > Viridiplantae > Streptophyta > Magnoliopsida > Poales > Poaceae > Poa > Poa pratensis. Next base: position 10,531,382 of record CAMZMU010000110.1, read on the forward strand.
GTCCCTATATGTTTCAAGGATTGTTCCAAGTCCCTCGCTGTGGAGTAGCCGAGTAGGTGCCCCAGTTACATTTGGTGATCTATCTTGTGTCAGTGCGATAACGTTTATAAGGCAAACTCTAAATAAGAAGGACGAGGTGGTGAAAGAAGGTAGCGATTTCCCCCATTTTTGTAGCGTTGTGAATTCCTAATGTTTTTGTGTGATTTCCTTTTGAGAAACAGGTAGCTTCTTAAACGGATTTTTATTAGGACGTTTGGTTTGGGTTTAGAAATTTAGAAACAATTTGCAAGACGTTGTCATTTTTGTCTGCATGCCTTTTTGCCTAGTACGGCATGGAAAAAACTACAAAACAGGCATGGAGAAAAGGATAAAAATGGTGGCCAACTGTCTTGGCCCGTCGAATTCATTCCGGCAGCCAGCCAGCTAGAGGAAAGCGCGCGTTTTAGCAGTTGGGGTGTACAGTACATATGATGGAGTGAACCTTATTCGGACGATCGATTCCCTTTCCTTTTTCTGGCCCGGCCGATCCCACGCGCAAAGGCAAATTTGACACTGTAGACTCATAGGCGAAAGTTTAACACAAAATGAATCTCGGGCGAAACTATTTCACGGATCTGACCCTTTTGAGTAGCGCCACACGATCAGGCGTCACACTACACAGGGTAGCGCCTCGTGATCAGGTGCTACACTTGTTGCCAGCGTGGCGAGCAGGGACCACGGTGGGGCCCAGTCTGGGGGTATAGCGCCTCATGACAGGCGCTATGGTGCGATCATGTAGCGCCTTGTGATCAGTCGCTACCCTTCTGGTATGTATCAGCCGCGTCGCCAGCCCCCTCCCCAGCCCTAGCCACACTCCTTTTCGAACAGAAGCAAGAACACAAGGCGGCGGCGGCGGTTCTCTCTCCCCCTTCTAATTCTCCACCAAATCCACTCCGATTTGAAGAGAAAAGCGAGGGGATTTCGTCTCCAAGTACTTCCCACAGGTATTCTCCTCCGATCCCCCACTTTCTGTCCAATAAATTGACCCCATTTGACCTCCATTGTGCAAGTTTCGGTTGAGCCCTAAAATGTAGTTGATTTCGATTTTGTTGTTACCCGTGGCATGCTTGTATGTGGTTTAGCATTAGGTTAGCTCTACTATTAGTTGGTAAAAATGTAGTAGGCTTTTTTTTGCTTAGAAACCCTAGCACATATGTTGATTTGTAGAAACTGTAGATTTCGGTTTTAGTAGAAACAATTGTAAATTGATTTGTACAATCTGTAGCACATATGCCTCGATTAAGACAAGTTTAGTATGCCCTCGAACACATGTGTGGAGGAAATATGTGTAGTAATATTTGTATAGTTAGGTGATATCGTTTTGTGTATGAAATATTGCTCACATATGTTGTAATATGTAGGATGGTGTGGTTACTCGATAATGAGTATGATGTTGCTCACCGGGCCTATTGGATGGCGGAAAAGGGGGAGGTAATAAAATGAATCTTGGTTTCTTTATGTGTTTGATTTTATTTTGTTGCAAATGCGTTGGATACGTTGTAATATTCTATGTCAAATGTGTTATTTGCAGGAGCTTGCACCTTTGAAGATTCGGTCTCATGGGGCTTCGTCGAATGACATGCCTTACGATGAGCGGTACACTCCGTACATCGAGAGGCTAGGCCTCCTCCCTTTCATCCAACTTGTGAGCCGTTCGACCCCAAGGCTTAACGCGCCCGCAATCACCGCCCTTGTGGACCGGTGGAGGCCGGAGACACACACATTTCACCTCATGACTGGCGAGATGACCCCACTCTTATGGATGTATCCATGATTCTTGGACTTCCTATCGACGGGAGGCCTCTTTGTATGAGCACAGACTCCGATGGGTGGCGCGCGCAAATGCAGGCCCTTATTGGTATGGCTCCAGAGGAGGTCGAGGACAAGAGCAAAGATAGAGTCCCGGCCGGCGCTACTTACCCGTGGATAGTTTCGCACTTCGCGCACTGCCCCGACGGAGCAAATGATGATGTGATCCAGACGTATGCCCGCGTGTACGTGTGGTACGTTATCTCTAGGACTTTGTTTGCTGACAGTGGTGGAGTGACGGCTCAGTGGATGTGGCTGAAGGCGCTTACCGTCTGGGACTCGAAGTGGAGTTGGGGTTCTGCTGCACTTGCCTACTTGTACCGGCAGGTAATGAATTGGTCTTTTTTGGTTTGTATTTACATTTCCATTTGTAGAATGTCATAACTTGACCGTGTTTTCATTTTTGATGCAGTTGGATGATGCTTGTCGTAGGACACTTGAGAAAGTTGGCATTGGTGGTTGTATGCTTCTACTTTCGGTATGGAGCTGGGAGCACTTTCCAGTTGGACGACCGAAAGAGGTGACCCACAATGATTGGAACATAGATGACCCGAACCCTCTTCGGCTCCCCACTTGGGCTTACAAGTGGGACGTGGTATCGGATAATTATAGCGACATCAAATACATGTACAAGCAATACACCAATGAGTTCGATATGCTTACCGCCGAGCAAGTAAGCACTTGTCTTGTCTTTACATGACCCTAGCCTCATGATTTTGATGTTCCTCCTAATTGATTATGTTGTGCCATGTTACAGGTGGAATGGGAGCCTTATGGCAGCGGGTCCGATTTTCCTCTATTGTATGAATTTACGTTGAACCCGCAGTGCTTGAAGGACAAGCCTTTCTGGCTCATGCAGTGCCCGTTGATATGCAATTGGGCGGTTGAGTTCCACTTGCCACAACGCGTGATGAGGCAGTTCGGGTTGTTCCAGGCCCATCCACCTGACTATCGGTACACGGATAAGCAGCTTCACAGGTAACATTGGTTTGTTCTAGTAGATTTTGCTCAAAATTTTATTAGCTTTACTAAGAGTGCCTTGGTTTGTTCTCTAATGCAGGATGGACCGGAGAAGACAGAAAAAGGTGAAGGATTGGGACAAGTACCATGAAAAGTACGTCATCGAGTTCGAGCAATGTCTGGAGAAAACTAGGGAGAGAGGATGGGGGCGGCAGAGGCCCATTGTCCAATTGCCTTCAACAACTACTTGCGGTGGTTTCTTCAGAATACTCGTGTGAACATATGCAAGCCGGCTTATGGCGAGGAGATATTAGAAGAGCCCCCCATCTTTGACGAAGTTGCTGAGAGCCAGTACAACAGGATGGTTAGGAGGGGGAAGCAAATCCCTTTTTCTAGCGTGGTCAACTTTGTGGTACGGTCTTCTTGCATAATTTCTTTTAGCGGTTCTTCCTCTCATATTTCTTTCATAACTAGTTGACTTTATTTCACACGCAGCGCACGGAGATAAGTAAGCAAGCCGACGAAAGCGAGACGGTGTTGGAAGAAAACCCGGAAGGAGAACAAAGCGAGAGTGCACTTCGAGGATTCTTGAAGGTACAAACCAACATATTGCAGATTACTAGATGACCTACAATCTTACAAATGCTAAGTTTAACATTTTCTCTAATGTCCTTTAGAACTCAGCCCGACGCTTACGCCGGTTGGCGAACCTCCTAGGTTGTCGTGACCCCGAGTACACATCGCCGCAGCCGTCTAGGTCCGCTTCGTCGGCTAACCCCGAGGTTGATCTAGACGATGAGGGAGATTATGAGACTACCTCGCGGGTTTGTTACCACCATAATTTCATTTTTGGCCATTTTTTCATTCTTGTTATTGTGGAAAGACCGTAACACATATTTCCTTTTGGTTGTTAGATTCCGGATGACATGTTGTTGTCCACGGCGGTTAAACAACGATCCGCCTACATGATGAGAACCCGACGGGAGGAGCCATTTGAACGGTTCACGCCGGATGATTTCGTGAACAAAGGGAAGGAGCCGCAAATCCCGGAGAAGCGCCGACGGAAGTTGACGGTTAGGAGGATGAGGCACGTCTCGTCCTCCGATGAAGATGAGGAGAACGAGGAAGAGGCGCAGCCGGAGGTGAGGGCAAAGACAATGCCCACTAGGGGTCGAGCCACGACTAGCCGTCGTACCCGTGGCCGGAAGTAGGAGAACTTGCCGTATTGTTGAACTTGTAGTATCGCCGCACTTTTTTATCTCGTGAACTTGTAGTATTGTCGTATGTGTCGTAATGTTGAACTTGTTGTTAATTTACCATGTTGGATCATCAAGTTGATGTGAGATTTGATATGATGTTGCTGTCATTTTTGTTATTATGGAGCTACCAAGTTGCTGCCATATTTTCTGCAATTGCTGTTGAAATTGTTGTTGAACTTGCTGTGTATAGATGTTTCTGTAGTTTCTATAAGGTACAGAGCATAGCGCCTCATGACGAGGCGCTACCCTTCTGAGAAGAGAGGTTCCAGAGAGCTCAGTCGAGCAGAGGCACGGGAAAATTTCTAAGTCAGAGTGTGGCGCCTTGCCGCAAGGCGCGACACTGTGAAGGGGTGTAGCGCCTGATCGCAAGGCGCCACACTCTGACTTAGAAATTTTCCCGTGCCTCTGCTCGGCTGAGCTCTCTGGAACCTCTCTGGAACCGAAGGGTAGCGCCTTATGATCAGGCGCTATGGTACGTTAATGTAGCGCCTGATCATAAGGCGCTACCCTTCTGGTATATAAGAACCCCGCGGGGTCGCCCTAACCAGCTGCATCTTCCCCCAAACCGGAGGAGCAGAACTGCAGGCGCCTGGTGCTTCCCCCGCCGAATCCTCTACGATCGTCCGTGGATCTTGCTCCTCTTAGCTACTAGAGGTAAGTTCTCTCGATTCCCTATGTTTTGACCCACTGATTCTTGCTTTAGTGCTTCTTAGGTTAATGCTTGTGCTTGTTAGGTTAATGCTATGATTTAAGTTGTCTTTTTGTTGTCATTATGTTAGGGATGCCTACAATTGTTCATGTTCATCATGTGGATAAAGAGGCCTTTTTGAAAGGCAATATGGAACCGGACCCGGATGAGGTAGCCTTGGTGTTCGAGCAAAGTCCTACCTACGCCGAGGTTTTGAAACAAGTTAGGATTGACTTGAATTTGATGAACCAAAATGAGTTTGTAGAGTTGGAGGGAAGACATAATGCGGGTCATGGAGTGCATCTCCGTTGGAAGTTTTTGCGTATCACCTCGGAACTTCATTGGGTTGCATACAAGAAAACCGTGACCGAATCGCTTGACAAGTCTCTTGAGTTATTTGCCACGGTAAAGTTTGATGCGCATGTGAACTTGGACTTCAACGGACATGCCTCCCCATTTCATGGTAGGAGTCCACCATGGCCTTCTGCCATCTGCTGCTTCATATGATCATGTCCTTCCTCTTTCTCCATGGCCTCCATTTTTGTGTCATTGATGAATTTGTTCACTTCATCTACCATATAGTTGTACTTCTTCTCAATCTTGTTCTTCTCATCTGCCACCTCATTTAGTAGCTTTGCATTCGCAAGCGTCCCATCAATTCTAGCACCGTTGCTGTCATGATACATCTCCCACAGTCTTCGTAGGGCATTCTTCGCAGCTTCCGGCCATTCGGCATCTACCCAAGACACAAAACCACAGTTCTTTGCCTCCTAGAAATGACATACCACAAAATTAGCGATTTTACAAAACCATTTTCAATAGAAACATCTGTTATGACGCTCCTTCTACTTACATCTTCGACAGAACACATGTAGAAACGCTGGCCAGTGTCGAAGCTTTCGAATGCAACACACTTCCGAGGGGCGAGCTTGTGGACGCGGCAAAATGAAGGAGCATCTGGCGCTATTCCGAAGAAAGTGGGGTCCTCGTATCAGGGGCACAATCACGATCGGGCAACTCCTAATAGGTACAAGATATCAAGATTACAAGACCTAAATGGATGAATTGCATTCAAATCTAACCCTAAAAAAGAGTAGTGCAATTAAATCCTACAAAAAGATTTACCGAGAGGAGGGACTCGCCCTCGCTGGAACCAGACAAGGCATGCCAGTTAGCCATCGTCACGGTGGAGGATTCGAAGGGGGGGAACGGTGGAGGATTAGAGAGGGGGAGAGAGAGCCGTCGTCGCCGCCGCCGCCATGGTCCTCTGTGTCCTCTGCTCTGGAAAAGGAGTGTGGCTAGGGCTGGGGAGGGGGCTGGCGACGCGGCTGATACATACCAGAAGGGTAGCGCCTGATCACAAGGCGCTACATGATCGCACCATAGCGCCTGATCATGAGGCGCTATACCCCCAGACTGGGCCCCACCGTGGTCCCGGCTCGCCACGCTGACAACAAGTGTAGCGCCTGATCACGAGGCGCTACCCTGTGTAGTGTAGCGCCTGATCGTGGGGCGCTACTCAAAAGGGTCAGATCCATGAAATAGTTTCGCCCGAGATTCATTTTGTGTTAAACTTTCGCCTATGGGTCTACAGTGTCAAATTTGCCACGCGCAAACTGCTCATTTCCTTTTCGTTGCTGCCTAGACTGGTAGACTCCACGTGACGAGCTGGACTTTAAATCAGACGAATTCTCCTTGTAATGCAGATCAGGTATAGTTTTCTACGAGTAGAAAGGACTTTACAGTGTAAAGTTTACACAGCTCGTTCAGACGCCAACTGCTGCTTGATGCACCTGAATTGGAACCGCTGCTTTACTTTTCTTTCTACCGCTTCCATCTCAGCCCCTAACTTTTGATCCGACGAACCATTACCATCATCAATAAAACCCTAACAGTAAATAAAACTACTGTATAGAAAGAAAATAATCTTGGGTTGGCGTCGATACAAAACTGAACCACGGTGTGGTGCCGAAGCTCTAGAGGACGGACGCAGCGCATGTGACGATGCTGCTGCCTTGCTACGCCTACGCGTCGTGTTTATGGCCATTTACGTAGCGTGGACAGCTTCGCGCTTCCCGATTCGGTGAAAGAAAAAATTTCGTAGCAGGCAGTAGGAGCCGGTGGCCATTGCTAGTTCTTCGTTTCATCGTGAAAGAAAAAATCACCGGACGGCAGTCACGGAGTGCGATGCGATTCATCGGAACGGAACCATGGCAGTGTGACGCCCTGCCCTACCATGTCCCTCAGTAGTCCACATCCCATCCCATGATCCCATCCGTGTGGTGTGCCCCCCCGCAGTCTTCCTCCGCCTACTAAAACCCCGCCCTTCCTTCCTCCCCAGCACGAGCGGCACCAGCAAGGAGCAGGTGGTCGGCGGAGGAGAACAAGCGAGGGTTCCGGTCTGTCCCTACTCTGCGTCCTGGCTTGCACTCTTCTTCTTCTTCATCCTGCTTGTTTTTTGAGTTACGGTGGGTTTGATCTTGAGATCGTTTTGGGGTTTCTTGCGCCACCTGTCTGCAATCTTTCCTTTTCTTAAGTGGCGCTAGGTTTAATCTTGATAGTGCCGTAGGATCTTTCGTTTCCCTTGTGATCTTGTGTGGTTTTATGCTTCTGGCCCCAAGTTCACTCTTTCTCTCCTGGGGTGTTCTTGGTTTTGGTCCATTGTTCGTCACTCATCCACTGACTGGAGTGCTGAGATCTTGACCATAAATAAAGTGTCTGTTTGGCACGAGTTCTTGAATAAAAAGGAAAGAAAAAATAACAAGCGGGGAAAGAGTTCGTCTGAGGTGTGAGGTTACCAACTTTCTTTTCCTGCGATAAATATTATGGATAGGAAATGGTTTGCTGTGATGAATGTTATGATGTTTATGCACATTTCTACCTGCTGCTTCCAAATCCCACACTGATGACGTCTCGTGATTTTCAGGTGCTTTTTTTTGTTCTGCTAAAGGATGGGTCTGAAGAAGCTGCTTCAGCTGTTTGGAGTGGCAAGAACAAGAAGAAGGATGACAAGAAGAAAGGTGATGTACCTTTCCCAAGTGAACACCGATCTTCTCGTCTGCTAGACTGGTAGTGCCTCACATGATAAAATTGTGCTCTATTTATTCACTGGATATTTCTTTCTCTCCCAATGCTGATGATGGTGAGTCGGCAGTTGGTGTTATCACTCTTTCTTTCGTCAACTAAGATTCATGGATATACGTTTTAGGGGGGAAGGGATACTGCATATCTGGTGATGCGGTCCTAATGGACTAGCTGCTGTTTGGTCCAGATAGTTATGTTAGGATGGTTGGCATATTTTTGCACTAATTTTGTTACAAAACCGTATAGATGAACTTTTAGGAAGGCAACTAGTACTCTCTTATTTTTGCGGGGATCAGTTGATATTGAAGAACTTAAGATCATTTTATTTTGTGAATTAAAATAAAGCCGCACAAAGATCTGTGCAATTCATATCTTACCAACTAGTAGTCATGAGCCACACAACATATACCACATTGTTGTGTGGATCATGAATTTTCACAGGAAAAGTAAAAATATGATATCTTGATAGAATTACAGTACTACTATTTGTTGGATGAAGGAATACCCAGGGTCCTACTCATTAACTCATGTATAACGCTTACACAGAATTCCTTCCATCTCCGCTAAAAAATAATATATAATTCTTTTTTTGGTTATTTTCCTGAGCGTTCTTCTAATAAATGAATATTTTTATGCAGGAAAGTCCATCGACCCTCTTTTTCAAGGTAGCTTTATTTGCTCAATGTGAAGTCTTTAAATATTTTACATATGTGCCTCCTGATTGGTTATTTTAAATTAAACAATATAAGAAATTATCTCAAAATGTCGATGGCACTTCTAGATATTTGAGTACTGAGTAAAACAAGCCCTGAAGTGTCTTGCTAATCGCAGAGATAGACAAGCAGGTGATGCCACTAGGACAGTTGTACTTCTATTATCTGAGAAAAGTGCAGCCAGTTTGGAGTTCATGGGGTCTGGAGCACTGGTATAAGGAAGCACTTTAGTTGGTGCTCTATGTAAGTGAGGTGTCGTATTCACTGCTTGTGGAAATCACAACTAATCTTAGTTTAATTTTACATGTAGTAGTCATGTTATTGACACTGTAGGATCTCTTACAAACCGCATCCAACTTTCACAAAAATAACTAGCTTGCATTTGTGGAGTGGGAACAGTGATACGAAAAATGGGGATTACTAGTCTTACTAAATTGAACCAGTAGATTTTATACCTGTCAAGGTGTGGTTTCATACAAATATAAATTTTAATAATACCTTGGTACCCACAACGAAGAAACACAATACTTTGAGGACAAAGCTATAAAAACGAATGAAAATTGCAAACTGGAAGATAATAGCGGCATCAGGCTGGCTATGAATTACTACTTATGATCAGGTGAATTTCCCAAACGCAGTTTCTTTATCCGTGGTGTTCCTTATGAGGAACAGTGCAGATCTCAGTTCTAAGTGGCATTGTCGCAGTGAATCTCAACTAGATTAGTGGTATAAGCTGCATTTGATGTGATCCCATTCTGTATCTCTGTCCTAAACTCTGAAATTTTATGTACACATTTGGTGGTAATGCCGTCCTTAGTCAACAGTCCATTGGATTTCAGGTGCTGCTCCACACTCTACTCTTAATATCCTTGCAAACCACAGTCTTTTGGATCCCTGTTCAAGTGGGGCTGGTACGGCGCTATCACTGCAAAAGCAGGAGCCTGAATGTTCAAGTAATATCTCGATGATAAAGGAAGTACATGTATCTGAAATTGAGGAATACAAGCCATTTAATCAATTTGATGTTGTTCAAGATTACTCTGACCACCACTATGCAGAGACTTCACCAGGGGAGGTATGCTCTTGAACTCAGTTTCTTTTAGACACAATTGTGAACTAATTTCCACCTCCAATATGTGACCAGGCCACCAAAGAGTGGGCGAAAACCATCCAGAATGAATGGAAGCTTTTACAGAGAGATCTACCTGGTCGGTACATATCTTATTATGATAAAACCAGTATATTTGTTTTGATCAGGCTAGCAGTACATTTACGAGGAATAGCATCTACTGGTCCTTTATTGTTATCACCAAGTTGTTTTTTATGCTGATATTATCTTAGTATTATTTTTTCCCCGATAAATAGAATATATCAAACCTGTGTTAACTTCAAGTTAGTATGACAATTCACAACAGTATCTAAATATGATTAGGATATGCCAAATGATTCTTCTAACTTGATCATCTGGGTGTGAGTTTTGACATGGCGTCCCAAATTAATGCTCGCCGATTCCTTGAGTATATTTTTGTCTGTAAGAATGTCCCCCAGACTGTTAAGTACCGAGACTTTAAGGGATCGTTTCTATATTGACAGAGAATACATTATCTAAAATAAAATATAGATAGACATTCAGTCATCATTCTATGCATTTGGTTAGCTGTGCCGGTGCGCACGCAGCCTAACAGGTGCTCACGGTTCTTCTTCAATAAACGGGTCCTGGCTGGTCTCATTTTTTTTTCAAAGTGTATATACTGTTTTTTCAGACAATAATCATTTCATATTTGGAAGAATGGTAAGCTGGAAACTATTTGCAACTCCTAAGTTATTATGCCATATACGGGTCCTAGTGTCACATTGCCATTTCATATTTGCAGCTGCAGTCTTTCTTTTAGAGTATTTGCACGTTAAATCAGTTGATTTTCTTGTATCAATAATAACTTTGGATCTGAGTTTGGTTTCAATTATGCAGAATCTATATATGTTCGAGTTTATGAGGATAGGATTGATCTGCTTAGGGCTGCTATTGTTGGGCCTGCTGGAACTCCATACCATGATGGTCTGTTCTTCTTTGATGTTCAGTTCCCTCCTCAGTACCCACGATGTCCACCGGTATGTGACCACTTCACACCCCCTCTTCCCCTTATTTTCACAATTTCACACCCGTCTTCCAAGATGCAATATGGTAACAGAAACCTTTTAAATATGCACAGAAAGTTCATTACCATTCGGGTGGGCTTCTGATAAATCCAAACCTGTACAAGAGTGGAAAAGTTTTCCTTAGCTTGCTGAACACTTGGCCGGGTTCTGGATCTGAGAAATGGGGAAAGGCAAATTCCACTATGCTGCAGGTGTTGGTCTCCATCCAGGGCCTTCTGTTGAATGATAAACCACTCTTCAATGAACCAGCCATCTTTGGCTTTAGAGAAAAGAATTCTCTGGTATATAATCAGACTGCGTTTGTACTATCCTGCAAGACAATGTTGTATTCACTTCAGAAGCCTCCAAAGGTAATTACAGAACCCTTATTTCTTGCCAAGGTGAAGATGCTCCATTTGTTAGTCTTCATGCTATAAAAGAAGATTTCAGTTATCCTGGTTACAATATTGCGGATACTCGTTCAGAAAAAAGAATCTGCATAGATCAATTATACTTGTCATCTCCATAAACTATTTTTAGTAGCCCAGTGCTCCTGACCATAGAGGGGAGGTTTCTTGTGAATTGTGACATGAAATTACCAGTTTTGCACATTTTTGTAACACATTGAAAGAATAAATACGTCCATTTTATGAAATGTTGAACACATTGTACACTGTTTCTTCATGCCATCGAATTCATTCTTACAGGTCTTCCATTTTTTTGCAGAATTTTGAGACCATTATTGTGAACCATTTCCATGAGCGGGAGCGGGCCATCCAGGAGGCATGCGGTGCATACGCTTCTGGCATGATCGTTGGATCATCTGTCGGGGATGGCCAGACATACGTCCGCAACAAGTGCTTTGCGCGTTTCAAGAAGTCCCTGGAGGCACAGACTGAACTTCTCGCCAAGGAGCTAGCCGCTAACAGGATTCGTGCACTACAACTTTAGAGAGACGTCGCTTCTACAGATGAGATCGTGACTACCAGCTAGTTAACTTAAATCACACACGTTATTAATACTCTGCGGTATAATAATCGGCTGTAGTTTAGCACTTGCCATTCGTTTGCTACTTGATGGACACATTTGATGAGCAATGCAAATTGGATTTACCAATTTCGCAGACAGTTTGTGATGTTCTTAAGTTTGATCAAATCAGCACATATTGCGCATGTTCATCTATGAGCACGAAGTAGTCCTATATCACTTGCCTTTTTTATTTTACCTTTTTATCGTATTTTTTACATATCCCTGTGGATTTTTTTTTACCAAACGGAGAACTCAAAACAAAAGTATGTGGAGTTATGAGTTCTTGGTGCTTATATTTGGACACACACGAATGTGTGTATATATACTTATATAGCGAGATTCATGGACGAGAGAGGTTTCATAAACCTAGGTTTAGCTGCAACGATGAGTACAATGAAATGTGGATGAATGTGTTTTCGATTTTTTTACAATTTATGTTTTTTCATGCTAAAAATTAAAAAACGTGTTATTCATAGTTTCAAAAGGACAGAATAACTAAGGAAAGTATTGCTATTTTACAAAAAGATAATTTTGTCCTATGAACTATTGGTCAAGTGCAATCTCCTAGACATTGTACCCTAAACATTTGAAACTAGAGAAATTTGTTCTTAACCTTGGTCAAAGCAATGATCAGCGGGATAGCAATTGTATAGCACAGGTTTGAGCCCCATGAGTGTGAAAGGAAAATCATAAAATTTAGAAAACAAATAGGAGAACTTCATAGCCAATCTTGATAAAAATATAAAATCATGGGGAATTTGAAGTATATGAAATTTTAAATAAAAATGTAAATTAATGGCCAAATAAACACATGTAATCTAGCCAAGTACAAAATTAAATTGTGTGAATTATTAAATAGTAAAAAACATTGTCCTAACTATTAAAGAATTAAGAAAACTCACAAATAAATTATGAACGTTAATAAAAAATCACATTATTATATTTCATTTACGTTCATAAGTTATATGAGAGTTTTCTTAAAATTTGAAATTTCTTAACTTATGTTTTTAACAATTTTAAAGTTGAGTGGCTTAAAATAGAATTACTTCTATATTTTTCATTCCTTCAATTTACAAAAATGATCGAACTGAAAATAACGCTTATTTAAAGTCCTTGTGTAAATCTTCATCATTGACTTGGACTTCTTGAGACGATCAGCTACACCCCAAGTGCACCTTCAACGCCACTCCAAAACTTCCTCTTCCTTCCAGCACTAGCTCGTTCCAAAGTACCTGCCACTGGTGCAAGGGTGAGCATCAATTAGTATCTCATACCAATGATCATAATTGCTGAAATTATGTCAATAAATTTGTATAACTCTTATACCTGTCCTAGACCACGTTAGATCCCCTTCTCGTATATCAGCTTCTGCTTCTTTGAGTAAGGCAAACAACATTTGAACCGGTCACTCATCCGCAATGCGATTGTACATAGCCACAAAGCTATGGTATGCAGGTGGTAGTGCTCCCAATATAATGTCACTGAAGAGCTCATGGGTGATCGGATAACCAATCTCTCTAAGTCTTCCCTCTAAACCAGTCAACCTGATTTCAAACAGCTGAATGGGTTCCCCCAACTAGAGCTGACTATTCATCAGTTCTCTGGTTAGATTAAAACGCTCAGTGCGCACTTGACTTATGAACATAGCCTTTAATTCTTCCATGAGACGGAAGGGGTGAAGGTTTTGGAAACGATCAACCAGCTCTGGATCAATGCAAGCGTGCATGAGCTCCTTGACAATACACTCATCACAGAACATATGTGGCCCTCCATGGGCTTCGTCTGTGTGCAAGGGATTCAAGACGTGCTCCTTTCCTGTGTTCTTCAGAACACTCATCATGTGGTGAAACCATTCTCCAAAGTTGTTTCCATTTGCAGCTAACGGGGTACGATTTAGCATCAGATTGAAATGATACTTCTCAAAGTGATCAATCTCTCTACAACAAAAACAAGTTTATTTAGACTCTTAGTTTACTATTAAATTTTGCACTACTTTAACTCAGTTATAAAATTGAATCCAAGATATGCTCCCACTAAGCCAATAATCCTCATGATTGGCACTAAGTGATTCAGGACCCGAGAATCCGACGAACCAAGCATGGATACATGTCATGATACGTGGACGACCGGTAGACATGTTCGTCTTTCGACGTCCGTGTTCAGAACTCATAACTAGTTATGCCGGACTTCAAGACAACCAACCGTTAAATGCTGCATGAACGGTTCATACTCGCCTCCCAGACCCTTGGCCCATGGACACATGGATACATGTCACCCGACGACAAGCACCTGGTTTGACGGTGCCACGGTTGGAAGAACACGATCTCCTTGATATCTAATAAACATCTAATGCGTAATCAAGGTGCAAACAACAAAGGATAAACATCACAGGCAATAAATAATTCATGTGATCTGGTATAGCCTTTGTTCTCCTCTGGAAAGTCTTGACGTGACTCCACGATGATCCTCCATCTTTGTCATTGCCGGTACAACAAAATTCGCAAAGAAAAAATTACCGAAACCGAAAACCGCGTCATTTCTTGTCGCCGGCAGGAGCTCCTGGTCTTCGCGACGAACTCCTTCTTCGCGTGATTGTTGATGACGAACTCAAACAATCACTTGGCATTGGCCATCATGTTAAAACACCATAAGAAAAATAGCTATACCAAAACATATGCACACAATCCTGCAAAACCAAGTTAGACGCCTCTAACATTTGTTTGCATGTTTTACGTGGCTCTTGTACGATCTACGGAACAACCGTCACTACCTACGAACTTGAAGCACAGTTACACTTGTTGCTAGATTAACTTTGCGGGGTGATTGAGACCCAGATATTACGAAAACATCTCAAGCCCCAATCTAGATGATCACATGTGTGCATGACCCCCGTGAGGCGTCCAACCCTCATGCCCTGTCCATTATACGACAACGTCCACAACTACAGGTATAGACCCAGAGCTACTGAAGCACTTCGTTGGCGCCGATCAGCATACTAGGAGTAGCTGAAAAGTCCGCAGATTGCCAGAAGTCTGAAAAAGAACTTGCCTATGCCACCGAGGAATATGACGTACAACTTAATGGGAAGCAACAAATATAACCTAAATGCATGAACTTTTGCAATGCGCACACCAGCTTGTGCTCTATATCAAATCATATCTATGCATAGATCGGCTTTGATACCACTATTGGGTTACGTGTAGCAAATTAAAAATTTCCGTAACTAAACCGCCAAGATCTATTCTATGAAGATGTGTTGCACCACATAATGCTAGATCTAGATACTTACAAACACCGTTGCGTAAGATCTTGTGTTTGTCAAATTAGATGTTGGCGCAGCCTGATGAAGAATCCCACGTCCACGCCGGGAGGTGACATTGTTGTCGATTCCGACGTCGAAGAACTGCTTGTGCTCTTCTAGTATCCACACGTACACCGCGCCAATCTGTCAGTGCTCCACCGTCTAGAGCACCTGGCGTCGACGAAGAGAGATAGCCTTTCGGCATAGTTGAAGTGGTAGATCTAATCAACTAGATAAGATCTATATTGAGATTAGAGAACAACTATTCTCAACACATGAGATCTAGAGAGAGGGAGAGTTCTGCTAGAGGACACCTCAAAAATCGTGAGCAAACTTGTGTGTCACCAAAAGAGGAGGGGGTGGGGTTTATATAGGTGGACCAAGGGGTAGGGAGGCTTGGGGAGGGGTTGAATCCTCCCCTCTAGGTGCGTCTCCCCCAAGTCGGTTCCCCCCACCGACCTCCCCATGGGCCCTAGGCCCATTAGGGTTCGGGTGAGGGGGGAGGCTCCCCTCTCTGGCGCCTTGGCCCACCCGACCTCGTAGGAGGTGCGGCTGCCAAGTGGGCCCCATGGCTCCAAATAAAAACTTTATATAATATTTTTCTGAATATTAATATAATTAATTATTTTGTCTAATTAATTCCTAATTGAATATTTCCTTTTACAGAAAATTCCCAGAATTAATTACTTATCATATAAACCTATTTATATGATCCGGGACACCCGGTGTCTACTAACAAAATAATCTGGATACATATTTTCCTCTTATATAAACCCTCGGAATAAATCCGACAGTAATAGAAACAATTCCTGTTGCCCTGAGACATCGAATGTCTCCATTCTCACTCTCTCATAACTTCATAGGAACAAGTTCCGGTGACATCGGAGTAACTCCAGCAACTTCTCATAACCACTATAACTACAACTTTATTCTCTCAATGAAAGATTGACTCACAACTTAAATGTGTGACCCGGAAGGTTTGGTAACACATAGACATGTCCGGGTGCTTACCAGATAATAACCAACATTGGGACCTGGACCGCCGTACTATCTCCTATGTGTTCATGAGTGAACGACAGAAGCTCTTGCGTTTCACATTACGCTAATTACCTTACGTACACGATACCAATGATATCACGAGATGAGACGATGTGCTCTACTGTGATCAAACCATTTGACCATAACACATATAAAACTCATTTCCGATATCATTCTCTTTCCGAGGTCCTGTGATAAATCACACTATGTCTGGCCAGCCGATTGGGGTGACATCGATAATATGGAGATGGCCTAGAGGATGTATCTCTCCATTGCTTGGAGGAGTAAGTACCATTCTTGAACGATCTCCGTTCCATTACGTATTCTAGTTCACACCCAAAAGTCACCGTTATGATCCCCAAATTAATGTCAGATGGTTGATGACGATCAAAGTGTGAGTGTCAAATACGCGGTCACTACACAAGAAAGTGCCATTAGGACCTTATGCCCTAAAAACACGAACAACTTCCCACCAGCTAGGTACCTGGGGCATTACCGAGTCACCCTATGGAAAAACAGGAGCATACATCCCGTCGGGCAAACCCTCAATGAGCACCTCATGCACTCGCTTCAGAAGTGGTCACATCCGCCAAACCACTGTGCCATCTTCAAGGTAGAGATCCTCGTAGCCCTCACCAGGCCTGCCGCCACTGCGCCAGACATCACCCCCGCCCTGCGCGAGTCCATCAACTCATGTCCTTCACCAAGACCCCGCTGCACCACGCCGACGAGACTCGCCGTTATCGACGTGGTAGATGCACACCGCTCCACCTCATGCCTCCTCCATCCAGCAGCTGCTCCAAAAATGATGCCCCTATGAGGGAGAGCGACACCAAGAGCGTCGTCATCGTTCGATCAGGGCTACCAGATATGGGAATTCCCTCAGAGCAATACGAGTGAGTAGATGATGACCGCAACGGCGATGCCTTCAACAAGGTAACGGTGGATAGACGCCGCCATGACCGGAGTCGGATGTCGGTTTTCACCGGCAGCTGCGCCTCCCCAACTCGCAACTGAAACTAGTTGTGGTATCATGAGATCCACCACAACCAGCCGGCCGACCAACTCCGACGGAGGAAAGGGATGCGACCGCCATGCCCGGGGCTTCTGCCCCAGGCGTCGTCGTGCTACAGGTTTAGCCCAGGAGCACTTCCACGCGCCGTTGTCAGAATCGTCAAAGTCGTCTAGGTGCAGCATGGGGACCGGATGGGGATGGTGAAACTCTAGAGGGCATAGAGTGAAGGTATGTTTCCATTTACTTAACGAAGTGCATCTGTTACCTTTGCAAGCTGATTGCTGAACCGAAACCCCTGTCCCTAAATGTTTCTAGGATTGTTCAAGTCCCTCGCTATGGAGGAGATGCCGTAGTTACCTTTGTCCCCATATATTTTGTTTTTGGAACTCAACAAATTATGTTTAGAGGGCAAACTCTAAATAAGAAGGACGAGATGGTGAAAGAAGGTAGCAATTCCCCCCTTCTTATCTCCCCCTTCTCTCCACCAAAGAAAGGCGAAAGGGTGATCCCCTCGTTCCCTCGGTCCGCCGCTGGCGAGGCCGGTAGTTCCCCTCCCCTCCGTCTGCTGCTTCGGCAGCGGGAGGGTGGGGGAACTCTGGTTCTCCGCCCGTGGTGTGTAGTCAGTATGGTTTGGGTCTCCACCGGCGGCGCTCTGGAGGTGGAGGTGTCGCCGGGAAGAATAAGGTCGCCGCTGCTCCGTCCCCTCTGCGTCGTTGTTCTCCGGAATACCGGCGCGGAGCTCGCGGCTTTTTGCGTTCCTCGGGCGGATGCCGTCGCGACGACGTCGTCTGCTCTATGTGGGGTTCTTGTCCTTCCGCCCGGTCATCGTCGTGTCGCCGTCTTCTCCGGCAGCGGCATGGGGTGTGTAAGGTGGTGTGTTGGTGTTGGTCTTGGCTCTGGATCTGCTCTCCTTCGGCTCTTCGGTGCTGAAGACGGCGCGGACTCGGTGGTGCCCCAGCTCTTTGCTCTCCCGTCATGTGGGTCCGGTGTGGCCGAAGATGGCGACTTCCCGTCCGCAGATTTCGCCGTTGATGTCAAGGTTTCGCCGGCTCTGGAGGAGTGCGGCGGCGGTGGCGGTACGGCATGTCTCTGTCTCGCGTCGGTGGTTGGAGAGGGTTGGGTCCTCGGGGACTTGTCTGTAATTTTCAAGTTTTTTTAGGACTGTTGTACTGCTGGTCTATGCTAATAGATCTGGGGTCTTATTCACACACAAAAAAGGTAGCAATTTCCCCCATATTTTGTAGCGTTGTGAGTTCCTCAAGGTTTGTGTGGTTTCCTTTCGAGAAACTGGTGGCTTCTTTTTTTTTGCGAATAAACTGGTGGCTTCTTAAGCACTGACCAATAATAAATGGCGGTTTATTACTCAAAAGAAACGGATTTTTTATTTGGACGTTCCGTTTGAAAGTATGGATTTTAAAATTTGGAAACAATCTGCAAGACCCGTCATGCCTTTGCCTAGCACGCAATGGAAAAATTACAAAACGTGTGCATCGAGAAAAGGAACAAAATGGGAGGGCAACTGCCTTGGCGCGTGGAATTCATTCCGACAGACAGCTAGAGGAAAGCGCGCGTTTTAGCAGCTGGGGTGTACTATATATGATGAACTGAACCTAATTCGGATTGATAACCCGGTCGATTCCCTTTCCTTTTTCTAGCCCGGCCGATCCCACGCGCAAACTGCTCATTTCCTTTTCGTTGCTGCCTAGACTGATAGACTCCACGTGACGAGCTGGACTTTAAATCAGACGAATTCTCCTTGTAATGTACAGTAGATCAGAGATAGTGAGTTTCAAAAAAAGAAAAAATGTAGATCAGAGATAGTTTTCTACTCCAAAGTATTCTTGTTCTTTTCTTCATTGCTTCGGACGACAACTGCTGCTTGACGATGCACACCATCCTGAATTGAAACTTTTCTTTCTTTTTTTGACGGAAACAGCAAGCGCTGCTTCATTTTCATTAAGAGAGGCCGGAACAAATGCCGGGAAGTATCAAGTTACAGAAAAGGAATAGAGAGAATAACTGTGGTCAAAAGCTAAGAAAAAAGCTAAGTATCTATGTATGCTGGAAAGAGCCGAAAAAGGAGGCCTTTCACAGGGTGCGGCATGCAGATTACTCGCTAGCCGGCCACGACGTGCCCAGAACCCCAGCGATCCGCCACTGTGAAATTTCAGTTACAATCTTGTCAGCAACAGCAGGGGCCGGAGAAGCTTTCTTGTTAAAACTTTTCTTTCTACCGCTCGCTTCCATCTCAGCCCCTAACTTTTGATGCGACGAACCATTACCATTATCAGTAAAACCCTAACAGTAAAACTATATAAAGAAAACAATTTTGGGTCAGCGTCAATACAAAATTGAAACCATGGTGCCGAAACTCTAGAGGAGGGACGGAGCGCATGTGAGGGTGCTGCTGCCTTGCTAGTTGCTACGCGTCGATTGTGTTTATGGCCATTTACGACTGTGCCCGGAAAAGGAATAGTGGGGGCAGCTTCGCCCTTCCCGATTCGGCCTGCCATTTACACGGAATTTGGTAGCAGAGCAGTGGGCAGGGCCCTAGGAGCCGGTGGCCATTGCTCTTTCTTCGTTCCATCGTGAAAGAAAAAAGCAGGATAATCACCGGACGGCAGTCACGGAGGGTGCCTTTGTGATGCGATTCATCGGAACGGAACATGGTATTGTAGACGCCCTGCCCTACCGTGTGGTGTGACCCCCGCATTCCCCCTCCGCAAGCCTCGCCTACTAAACCCCGTCCTTCCTTCCTTCCTTCCTTCCCCAGCACGAGCTCGACTCGAGCGGCACCAGCAAGGAGCAGGTGGTCCGGCGGAGGAGAACAAGCGAGGGTTCCGGTCTGTCCCTACTCTGCGTCCTAAATTGCACTCTTGTTCTTCATCCTGCTGGGTTGTTGAGTTGCGGTGGGTTTGATCTTGAGATCGTTTTGAGGTTTCTTGCGCCACCTGTCTGGAATCTTTCGTTTTCCTCGTGGACCTGTGGGGATCTTGCGTTTTCCTTGAGATCTTGTGGGGTTTTCTGCTTCCTGATGTGACGGCCCCAAGTTCACTCTTTCTCTCCTACTAGGGTGTTCTTGGTTTTGGTCATTGCAGGTGTCCCGGCCGGATCCATTGGTCCGACCATGGCGTCACGTCACTCATCCACTGATTGGGGTGCGGAGATTTTAATTAACCATGAATAAGGGGCCGTTTGGCACGAGTTCTTGAATTAAAAAGAAAAAATAATAACAAGTGGAGAAAGAGTCCGTTTGAGGCGTGATGATTCTCCAAGATTGTCACTTTCCTTTTTCTGTGATATAAATGAATGATTTTGACCGTAAACAAGGGGCCGTTTGGCACGAGTTCTTGAATAAAAAAAGAAACAAAAATTACATGTGGGGAAAGAGTTCCTCTCAGGCGTGAGGATTCCCCAAGATTACCAACTTTCTTTGCCTGTGATAAATATTCTGGCTAGGAAATGGTTTACTGTGATCAATGTTAATGTTATGATGTTTTATGCACCTTTCTACCTGTTGATTCCAAATCCCACACTGATGGTGTCTCATGATTTTCAGGTGCTTTTTTCTTGATCTGCTAAAGGATGGTTCTGAAGAAGCTGCTTCAGCTGTTTGGAGTAGGCAAGAAGAAGAAGGATGGCAAGAAGAAGAAGGATGACAAGAAGAAAGGTGATGTACCTTTCGCAAGTGAACACCGATCTTTTCGTCTGCTAGACTGGTGTAGTGCCTCACATGATAAAACTGTGCTCTGTTTATTCACTGGATATTTCTGTCTCTCCCAATGCTGATGGATGGTGAGTCGGCAATTGGTGTTATCACTCTTTTTTCCGTCACCTAAGATTCATGGATATATCTTCGGGGTGCAGGGATACTGCATATCTAGTGATGCGGTCCTAATGGACTGAAACTTTCAGATAATCCAACTGCTGTATGGTCCAGATAGTTATGTACTTATGTGGTTGGCATCTTTGCACTAATTTTGTTACTAAACCATATAGATCAACTTTTAGGAAGGCAACAAGTACTCAGTTGATATATGAAGAGCTTAAGATCATTTTATTTTGTGAATTAAAATAAAGCCACACAAAGATCCGTGCAATTTATTCTTACCACCTAGTCAAGAGCCACACAACATATACCACAATGTGGTGTGGATCATGAATTTTCGCAGGAAAAGTAAAAATATGATATATTGATAGAATTACAGAGCTACTTTTCTTTTTTTTGCGAAAAGTGCTACTATTTGTTGGATGAAGGAATACCCAGGGTCCTACTCCTGTATAAGGCTTACACAGAATTCCTTCCATCTCCACTCAAAAATAATATATAATTCTTTTTTTGTTATTTTCCTGAGCATTCTTCTAATAAATGAATATTTTTATGCAGGAAAGTCGATCGACCCTCTTTCGCAAGGTAGCTTTATATGCCCAATGTGAAGTCTTAAAATATTACATATGTGCCTCCTGATTGGTTATTTTGAATTAAACAATATAAGAAATTATCTGAAAATGTCGATGGCACTTCTAGATATTCGAGTACTGAGTAAAGCAAGCCCTGAAGTGTCTTGCTAATCGCAGAGATAGACAAGCAGGTGCTGCCACTAGGACAGTTGTACTTCTATTATCTGAAAAAAGTACAGCCAGTTTGGAGTTCATGGGGTCTAGAGCACTGGTATAAGAAAGCACTTAGTTGGTGCCCTATGTAAGTGAGGTGTCGTATTCACTGCTTGTGGAAATCACAACTAATCTTAGTTTAATTTTACATGTAGCAGTCATGTTATTGATACTGTAGGATTTCTTAAAAAACCGCATCCAACTTTCAGAAAAGTAAACTAGCTTGCATTTGTGGAGTGGGAACAGCGATACGAAAAATGGGGATTACTAGTCTTACTAATAGAACTAGTAGATTTTATACCTGTCAAGATGTGGTTTCATACAAATATAAATTTTAATACCTTGGTACCCACAACAAAGAAACACAATACTTTGAGGACAAAGCTATAAAAACGAAACAATGAAAATTGCAAACTGGTAGAAATAATAGCGGCAACAGGCTGGCTATGAATTACTAGTTATGATCAGGTGAATTTCCGAAACGCAGTTTCTTTATCCTTGGTGTTCCTTATGAGGAACAGTGCAAATCTCTGTTCTAAAGTGGCATTGTCGCAGTCAATCTCAACAAGACAAGTGTATAAGCTGCATTTGATGCGATCCCATTCTGTGTCTCTGTCCTAAACTCTGAAAGTCTATGTACATATTTGGTGATAATGCCGTCCTTAGTCAACAGTCCATTGGATTTCAGGTGCTGCTCCACACTCTACTCTTAATATCCTGGCAAACAACAGTCTTTTGGATCCCTGTTCAAGTGGGGCTGGTATGGCGCTATCACTGAAAAAGCAGGAGCCTGAATGTTCAAGTAATATCTCGGAAATAAAGGAAGTACATGAATCTGAAAATCAGGATTACAGGCCATTTAATCAATTTGATGCTGTTCAAGATTACTCTGACCACCACTATGCAAAGACTTCACCAGGGGAGGTATGCTCATGAACTCTGTTTCTTTTAGACACAATTGTGAACTAATTTCCACCTCCAATATGTGACCAGACCACCAAAGAGTGGGCGAAAACCATCCAGAATGAATGGAAGCTTCTACAGAGAGATCTACCTGGTCGGTACATTATCTTATTATGATAAAGCCAATATATTTGTTTTGATCAGGCTAGCAGTACATTGACGAGGAATAGCATCTACTGGTCCTTTATTGTTATCACCAAGCTGTTGTTTATGCTGATATTGTCCTAGTATTATTTTTCCCCGATAAATAGAATATATCAAACCTGTGTTAACTTCAAGGTTGTATCACAATTCACAACAGTATCTAAATGATTAGGATATGCTGAATGATTCTTCTAACTTGATCGTCTGGGTGTGAGTTTTGACATGGCGTCCCACAATAATGCTCGCCGATTCCTTGAGTATATTTTTGTCTGTAAGAATGTCCCCAGACTGTTAAGTACCGAGACTTTAAAGGATCGTTTCTATATTGACAGAGAGTTGGGTCTTTCTCGTCCAACTTACTTGGTGGACCATCTGGAAAGAGCGTAATTCAAGAATTTTTTTAGAACAAGGCAGCTCCCTTTAACCGCTTGTTCGAATGTATCTTGGCCGACGCAAAGCAATGGAAGGAAGCTGGGAAAACTGGTGCTGCAAACTTGCTGTGCAGACCACGCGAGCCCGACTGATGCCCATTGTGTTCTTTCTTTGTATCTGCACTGCTGTTTTCTTTCTAGTGCTAGATAGTTTAGCTCGTTTTTACTTTTGGTTACTGGTACATCTTGTACTTCTCTTCTATTGAAATAAGAAAAGCAGGCCCCTGCCTTTTCGTCCAAAAAATATTGACAGAGAATCCATTATCTAAAAAAATATAGATAGACATTCAGCCATCATTCTATGCATTTGGTTTATGCTGATTATAGCTTATAATATTTCCTGCTAAAATAAAGTATATTTTTCTGTTAATTTCCAGGATAGTATCACCGCACTCTACCAGTATTTGATTAGGATATACTCATTGATTTCTCCGAACTTAATTGGGTGCCTATTTTTTGGGATGTCTGTTGAGTTCCAAAATTGGCACAGTTCATGCTCAACTTATTTAAATCTTCCTTCAATGCTATTTTTGTGTGTACTAACGTCTCACAGAAACTTCAAAGGATGCACTGTCGTTATATACAGTTATGATTTTCTGCATTTCTTTGCCCTTTTTCATACAATCTTGTAATGTGGATTGTTGCATCTTTTTCCACACGATCTTGTCATAGTGGATAGAGAACATAGCGTCGCTCTGTTGGTTAGCTGTGCTGGTGCGCACGCAGCCCTTCCGGGTGCTCACGGTTCTTCGATAAAACAATGCCGCCAAGGGGTAGTCCTGGCTGGTCTCATTTTTTTGGGTCAAAGTGTATATACTGTATTTTCAGATAGTAATCATTTCATATTTGGAAGAATGGTAAGCTGGAAACTAATTGCATCTCCTAAGTTATTATGCCATATACGGGTCCTAGTGTCACATTGCCATTTCATATTTGCATCTGCAGTCTTTCTTTTAGAGTATCTGCGCATTAAATCAGTTGATTTTCTTGTATTAATAATAACTTTGGATCTGAGTTTGGTTTCAATTATGCAGAATCTATATATGTTCGAGTTTATGAGGATAGGATTGATCTGCTTAGGGCTGCTATTGTTGGGGCTGCTGGAACTCCATACCATGATGGTCTGTTCTTCTTTGATGTTCACTTCCCTCCTCAGTACCCACGATGTCCACCGGTATGTGACCACTTCACACCCCCTCTTCCCCTTATTTTCACAATTTCACACCCGTCTTCCAAGATGCAATATGGTAACAGAAACATTTTCAATATGCACAGAAAGTTCATTACCGTTCGGGTGGGCTTCAGATAAATCCAAACCTGTACCAGACTGGAAAAGTTTGCCTTAGCCTGCTGAACACTTGGCCGGGTTCTGGATCTGAGAAATGGGGCAAGTCAAATTCCAACATGCTGCAGGTGTTGGTCTCCATCCAGGGCCTTGTGTTGAATGATAAACCATACTATAATGAGCCAGCCATCCTTATCTATAGACAAAAGCATTCTCTGGCATACAATCAGACTGCGTTTGTACTATCCTGCAAGACCATGTTGCGTTCACTTCAGAAGCCTCCAAAGGTAATTACAGAACCCTCATTTCTTGCCAAGGTGAAGATGCTCCCTTGGTTAGTCGTCATGCTATAAAAGATTTTTTTTTAGTTATCCTGGTTACAGCACTGCTGATACTCGTCCAGGAAAAAAATCTGCATAGATTAATTATACTTGTCATCTCCATAAATATTTTTAGCAGCGCAGTGCTCCCGGCCCATATAGGAGATGTTTCTTGTGAACCGTGACATGAAATTACCATTTTCATGTTTTGAACATTTTTGTAACACATTGAAAAAAAATAAAGACGTCAAAAGTTGAACACAGTGTACACTGTTTCTCATGCTGTCGCATTCATTCTTACGGGCCTTCCTTTTTTTCTGCAGCATTTTGAGACCATTACTATGCACCATTTCCATGAGCGGGAGCGGGCCATCCTGGAGGCATGCGGTGCATATTCTTCTGGCATGATCGTTGGCTCATCTGTCGGGGATTGCCGTAAATACGCCCGCAACAAGCGCTTTGTGCGTTTCAAGGAGTCCCTGGATGCACAGACTGAACTTCTCGCGAAGGAGCTAGCCGCTAACAGGATTCGTGCACTAGAACTTAAGAGAGACGTCGCTTCTACAGATGAGATCGTGACTATCAGCTAGGATTCTCTTCTGTCAGAACGCACCTGATGATTCCAAAGTTCAGCTAGTTAACTTAGATCACGCACTTTATTAGTACTCGGAGGAGATGGTGGTATAATAATCGGTTGTGGTTTAGCACTTGCCATTTGTTTGCTACTTGATGGACCATTTCTTTGCTACTTGATGGACAACTTTGATGAGCAATACAAGTTGGGGTTTGCCAATTTTGCAGTTTGTGATGTTCTAAAGTTCGGTCAAATCAGCACATATTGCAAAACAATAAGTTATTGCAGGTTCATCTATGAGCTTGAAGTAGTCCGATATCATTTGGTTTTTTTATTTTACTTTCGTTCATCGTATTTTTACATTGTCATATTTTTTACATAACCCAGTGGAATTTAAATTAATTTTTTAGAGTAAACGGAGAAATGAGAACAAAAGTATGTGTGACGTATGAGTGCTTATGTTTGGACACACGTGAATGCGTGTATATTTGGTGAGATTCATCGATGAGAGAAGGTTTTATAAACCTAGATTTAGCTTTTTTTCGAAATGGGAAGCCCCAGCCTTTGCATCGAAGAGATGCATATGGATTTTATTTCATTTATTCAACAAAAAGGGCAAAAAGCCTTAAATCAATGATCATACAAGATGAAGCCACCAAACAGTGACAAAACACTACAACTTAGCACAAACCATAGAGGAAACAACGGGCCTTGTGTCCTGGCCACTGCCATCGTCAGCTCTCCGGACAACTCCAGAGAACACTCTGGAACCTCCATCTTCCACCAACCCATCCCCGAGGTGTAGATCGAAGTGAAGAATCTTGCCAAGCCTGCCACCGACACCGCCACGGTGCCAGACGGTGCCTCCGCCCTGTGCGAGTCCATCATCCCGCATCCGTCGCCGAGACCCCACAGCGCCACGCCGCCGAGACTCGCCATCGTCGATGCGGTAGATACAACACCGCTTCATCATCTTGAACATCACCATTTGTCACTGGTCCCCCAAGCCAGATCCAACTTCCACACGTTGCCTCCAAGGAGGAGAACGACGCAAAGCGCCGCCAACGTTTGACCAGGAATGGATCTAGGGTTTCCCCGAACCGATTTCGGCGGGATAGTGAACTGCGTCGCCAACGCCTTCAACAAGGTTGCGACGCCCACGGGCGCCGCCGTCGATTTCTCCGACCGCAGCTACAGCCTTCCAGCTGTTCCACGCCCACCTTGATCCGGACTGGCTTGTCCACCATGCCCACCTCGTCGGGCCGCCGGCAGCAGCCCTGGCCGCCTGGGTGGATGGTCGCGTATCACCGCAGATCGAGCCGCCGATATCCAAGGAGGAGATCCACCGGACCCCACGCTTGAAGACGCCGTCGCGAAGACCGCCACCAAGCCGTCGACGAGGGGGATCCCACCCACACGCGCCTGCAGCGCCCTTGCGTCCACCACGGTTCTCCCCACACATCCTTTTTGGAGGCGGGAGGCCGCCCCCACCGCGATGAAACCAGTGGCAGCGACGGCGAGGAAGAGCCTGGGAGGGGAGACCTAGCGGCGGCGGCTAGGGTTTCCCCCGAGTCACCCGTTAGGGACGACACGAGGGACGCGGCGACATGTCCATGTCTAAAATTGGGGGGAGAATTTCACTTCCCTGGCCTCTGCACCAGCTAGGGATGTACACAACCTTTTAAGCATGACTACCGGGATTTTTTATCTTGGTTAATAACCAAGGCTGATCCTTAGAATAAATTGCATGAGTATCAGGAAGGCCAGATCCTCAAGTATAAATAGGAACCTAAATTCAGGTCACTCAGGACTTTAACTTGGGTGTTGCGTTTGTACATCCACTCAGTTTAGCTGTAACGACGAGTACACTAAATATGTATGGATGTGTTTTTAGATTATTTTAAATTTATTTTTGATGCTAAAAACACATGTTATTCATAGTTTCGAATGGACAGTAAAACTAAGGAAAATATTGCTATTTTATAAAATGATAATTTTGTCCCTCAACTATTGGTCAAGTGCAATCTCACAAAATTGTACCCTAAACTTTTGAAAATAGAGGAACTTTTGTTAACCTCAGTCAAATCAATGATCAGCGGGATATTGATTGTATAGCAAAGGTTCACCCAACCAATCCAAAAAGAAAGTAAGAAAATTTATAAAAAGGATAATTCATAGCCAATATCGATAAAAATATAAAATGATGGGGGATTGAAGTATATGAAATTGTAAATGATAATCTAAAATAATGGAAAAATAAACACATGTAATATACCGAATTAACAAATCAAATTTAGGGCTAAATAGTCAAAATTATAAATTGTCTTGAAAATTCAAGGAATTAATAAAATTCATAAATCACGAACGTTAATAAAAAATCACTTTGTTATATGATATTTTTCTAGTATTATTTTTTAAATCCTTATTATTTTTCCATTTTCATAAAATTATGTTTTTAACAATTTTAAAGTTCAGTGGCTTCAAATGAAATTGCTTCTATATTATTTCATTTCTTAAATTTATAATAACATTTTTGTTTAGTGAGAGATATCAGAAAGACCTAGGTGCCACCTATCAGAGATATCAGGCGTTTTATAAATAATACAAATTTGACTTAAATTATTGCGTAATTAAACTAGTTGGGTAATCTTTGAGAATAAATCCTAAATATGGTAGGCTTAACTAAGGGCACCACCAACTTATGACCAAACAAGAATTGCAATTACAAGAACAAGCAAGAATTTCAAACTCTATACAAGATATATCAATAATAGGAACTAGAATTGCATAATGTAAAGTGGAGCGACAACTGGTGTTTCTAGTAGAGTTCATATATCTACCGATATTCTACTATCTATTGAAGAGGCCGTCGCAAATAGGATCCACATAGTCACAGTGAGATAGCTTCTTCTCCAAGAGACTCACCCAAGAAGGAATGAGCTCTCCACTATGGATAGCTTATAATTCCACCCAGAGATGCCAAGCTCCATGAGAACATCAGAAATCATTTGACATCTTCACAAGGGTCTAGGAGGTGGTGGCTTCATACACAAACAACCATCGAACCGTCTAGGAGGTGGTGGTCTCTAGAGCAACAAGCTCCGAGACTCTCACTCAAATCAACAGAGTTGCTGGTGCGGTGGGAAGTCCCAATGCCGGCGAATAAATTATCACTCGCAGTAGCATGAGCAATCACATAGTTAATAACTAGATCTTCTCCATATTTTTCGGTGTCATTTTACTTTTATGCGTTTGTGATTGTGAAACACCGCCTCTTATCTAATGTTTATTTGCCAAACCTATATATGGAAAAGCCATAATGGGCAGCTTGGCACTTACCAATTCGTCATTTGACAAGATATTTATAGAAAATCGATTTTCCGTTGCCATTAACACCGCTCTAAGCCCGCATTCTTCCCAAAACGAGCAGGAGAATCTACATAACTTAAAACTTAAACTTAAATTTGGCATAAAGCTCCACTGGCACAATCCAAATGTACTCAAACATGACATAAATAAGAACTAAAACTAAATCCAGGGTTTCTATAGACATAGTCTTCATGTGAGCCAATGACGATAACCTAGAAGGGTTGAGAATCGTGCACACTAAATCTTATCAAAATCTTGTCGATTTGTTCACTAAATCATTATCGATGAATCACATTGTAAGTCACCTTCCCCTTTCCATCCCATTCTCACTACGCCAACGAACTAGCAAAAAAACAAGCCCGCGGAAAAAGGCACGCATGCTACTGCGACAGGCAAATAGCAGAGATGATGGCGCGACGGGGAGGCTGAACGATGACGAATAAATTATCACACGTAGCAACACATGGACAATTGCATGGTAGTTAATATATAAATCTTCTCCATATTTCTCCAGTGTCAGTTTACTTTTATGCATTTGTGATTGTGAAACAATGCCTTCTTATCTCATGTTTATTTGCCAAACACATATACCAGAATACCAGAAAAAAGCCATAGTGGGCAGCTTGGCACTTACCAATTCGTCATCCTTTACAAATACTAAGCTCCCTAAAATCCCTGCACTCTCCTTGCTTCTAGATGTCCACCAATGGGGCAGCGACAACACCTCACGATGGACCCCACTCAGCTTTATTTTATAATTCACAGATCTCTAAAATTAAAATTAAGTTTGAGAAAAATTATGTTGGATGTATCTCCCTAGAATCCCTGCACTCTCCTTGCTTCTAGATGTCCATCAATGGGGCTGCGACACCACCCCATGGTGGACCCCACTCAGCTCTTATTTTATAATTCACATATCTCTAATGTTAAAATTTAGTTTGAGAAAAATTATGTTGGATATATACACATATTTTGTACGTATATGCGAAATTTCTGGTATTACAAATACTAAATTCCCTAGAATCGTTGCACTCTTCTTGCTTCTAGACACCAATGGGGCAGCGACACCACCCCACGGTGGACCCCACTCAGTTCTTATTTTATAATTCACATATCTCTAATATTAAAATTGAGTTCGAGAAAAATTATGTTGGATGTATTTCCCTTGAATCCTTGCACTCTCTTGCTTCTAGATATCCACCCATGGGGCAGCGACACCACCCACGGTGGACCCCACTCAGCTCTTATTTTATAATTCACAGATCTCTAGTATTGAAATTGAGTTTGAGAAAAATTATGTTGGATATATACACATATTTTGTACGTATATGCGAAATTTTCGGTAAAAAAATGGTATTATCAGCCACACAAAAAAGAAAATAGTTGCTGTGAAAAAGGAAAAATAGCTTTGTTTCCCCTCAAATTCTCTTTTTCGTCTAGATCAAAATACGAAATATTTTTTACAAAACTTATAGAGTATGTATAATACATACATAGTTGTATGCTTTATTTCAAATAAATGTGTCGTTTTGGTTTTTTTAAAGGAGATGCGATGAGTTTGGAGCTACTGGCACTTTCGACAACTCTCTCCTTATCCTTTCTCTGCCGCCACCGCCCACCATAGTGTCGCGCAGCTTGTGTCACACGACATAATTTCTCTCCCTTCTCATCCATTGAGCCATATTCTACCGAAAACAGTCGTTCCGCCAAAAAAATTGCCCGTCTCTCCGTACACATCTCTCGCTCCGTCAAGCACCTAAAACTACAGGCCACCTCTGTTCCTAATGTCGCGCCTCAAGTCCATTGTCAACTTGCACGCTATGTGCGCTCCCCACCGGTGCATATTCTGGTGGACACCCAACGCCGGTGAGCTGAAGGATTCCTACATCCCTCGCAGTATTTGCACGTGAACACCCATATCGTTTTTTGGCTGCTACCGCCGTTGCTGTTAGCGGTGCTCGACTCGGTGGTGGCAGCTACGGTTGAAACCATGAGCGACAAGTCGATGGTGAATGGGGTGAAATGATGAGCTAGACACATCATTGTTGGATGCCACCTAATTAATGAGGAAAGATGACGTGAACGTTTTCTCTGCAATATGTTTGCTTATCTCTCACTTGTATTTAGCAAACGAGGCACATTAATTACGTAAGAAAGTGTATGTGTGTATTTGGTAGATGGTTGGATGAATACACTGAAAAGGACATACGTGTGTCTAGCCTCAGCTGCAGTGTTGTCGGAACATTGTGTTGAAATGTTCATAGAACCATGTAGACAATTTAACTTTCATGCCATTTCTTAATCATCTAACTGAGTAAATGCTTAGTTTAAGCTTTTTTTATGTGGGGTCTTCTCTCTGTTGAGCGTGTACTTCTAACCTTGCTACAATTGACATCCCTTGTCTAATTCTCTATGTTTATGTGAGGATGTTTAAAAGATCGTGTTGCAAGAGAGTGAGCTAGTAATACTATTTTTCTCCATAGTTGTTACTATTTTCATATACATGTTTCGCTAAAAAAATCTATTTTGTTCATCTATCGTCGGTTGCACTGGACCCGACGCGGCAACGCCCGATCTTTTCCTTCTATATCTATAGAAACCTACCTCTTTTTCACCAGACCGTAGATCAGGTGGCGATACGCTCGATCTACGATTGCCATTAACATCGCTCTACCTTTGAGGAAAAGGAAAAGGCCCAAAACAAGCAGGAGAATAAATCAATCACCGGACGGAAACCTCATGCGGCCACCAATCTGTTACCCAAAATCTCCGGCCTGATTAACGGAAAGAGACGATGCCCTGCCATTTCTGCGTGGCTCCGCCGTTCCCGTTCCGGGGCGAGGAGAAGCTTTTCCTCCCTGGCACGCAACGTGTCCGCAACCTCCGGTGCTAGAGTGCGTAGTCCATCAGTCCAATCCATCCATCTGGTGTGACCCCCGGATTCCCTTCCCCGCTCGCCAGTCGCCACCACCCTGCGCTCGCCCACCCCACCGACCGTCTCCTCCGCCTCCTACTACTTCTTGCCTGCTACTCCTAAACCCAACCCTTCCTTCCCAAGAACGAGCTCGGCTCCAGGTGCTCGTCCAAGCGAGGGTTCCGGCCGGTCTGCTCCTCCTCCTCCGCGTCTCTTCCTCTCTGTCCCGTCCTGCTCTGCCCCCTTCTTGAATCTTGATCGTGCTGTTTTTTCGTCTTGATGAGTTCGCGTCGATGGTCAGGGATGCCGCCGAGATCGTTTTGGGGGGTTTCTTTCTCCGTATATCCGCAATCTTCCCTTTTTTTGATGCGTCCTTGTGGGAGGATTCTCATGATGCGGCGAAGGCGATACTCTTTGCCCCAAAAAAAATTCTCTCTCTCCTGGCCTCCTGGGTTGTTCTTGGCCGCCTGCTTTCTCTGTTTCTTTTTGTTTGTTCTTGACTTCTTGGTCTGGTGGTGGTGTCCCGGGTCCATTGTCCGACCATGGCGTCACTCGCCCACTGATTGGAGTGTTGGGGGTTTTCGTCCGTAACCAAGTGGGGCCTATGATCACGAGTTCTTCATCAAGACAGAAAAACAAGAAACGAACCAAGTGGGGGAAATTAGGTTCCTTGCGGCACGAGGATTCTCCAAGATTACGACCTTTGTTTTATTTTAGTTTCTTCGAGTCCTATTTCTTGAGAGGAAATCTTATTTATGCGTAATATGTCCTTCATGCGAACGTGTCGATTTCTCCTTGTTATCTGAGTATAATTGGTTGATCTTTCTAGCTGTTGGTTCCAGATCGAATGACTTTTCATGTTTTTCAGGTGCTTTTTTTTGTGAGGATGGTTCTCAAGAAGCTGCTTCAGTTGTTTGGAGTTGGCAAGAAGAAGGATTCCAAGAAGAAAGGTGATGTACCTTGCCCTAGGAAGTTCTATGGTGATCTGTTCATACCCAGCATTGCTCAGTATGAATGTGTTTTCTTCCAAGATATCAATATGCATTTATTATCGTTGTGCAAGGGGCAGTCGTAGTGAGTTGGAATCGTTGGATAGTTTGGCAGTTCTATGGTCCATATGGTTTTGTCAGGATGGTTCATCTTTCTACTTATTTATCTTGCCTGTGTGGGAACTACTACATCTTTGTGTTTAAATGGCTCTGTTGGTACTACTGAACCGCATCACTTAATATTTGGGAATCCACTTAAGTATCAAGTGAAGATATGCAGAGTTATAAAGTTTAAACATTATCTTTTGTGAGTCAAAATAAAGGTGCACAACGATATGGTATCTTGTCTGATGTTTAGAGCCTTAGAGTCACACAAGTACACAGCATATACCACGTTGTGGTCTGGAACTTGCATTTTCACAGGGTATGTAACTATGATGTCTTGATAGAATCAGAGTGCTACTAGGTTTTGGTTGGATATAGACTGGCGTTATCAATCCATGCCTCTTTGGTTGGACAGATTAAATGACAGTGGATTTACCGTTTGTTGGAATTTTTTGTGTCTTCCTCTATAGGCTTAAGCAGAGTTCGTTCCATTTTTCCTTCGAGAACGATATATAATTTTTTTTGCTATTTTCCTGAACGTTCTCCTAATAAATGTATCTTTCTATGCAGGAAAGTCCATTGACCCTCTTTGGAAAGGTAGCTTTTGTCCCAATGTTACATTTTATAAAGTTGTATGTGCCTTAAGCACGCTTGATGCAGGATCAGCTATCATCAGAAAATTTGTATTACACTTTCAACTGTTCGCAGTACATGAAATGGATCTAGAAGTCGTGATTCTTGACTAATAAAATACTCACTGTCTTTCGTACTACCTGCAAAAAGCACGGTTGATGCAAGCACTTAGGTAGTTGTCCTTCCATCATCAATTTTTTTTGGGGTTTATGGGGTCTGGACTCTGGAGCAGAGGCCAGTGTTCTGTATAATAGAGCTCAATTCCAGGCATACTTGTATTCACTTCTTGAGGAAATTGCGGCTATTTGTATTTAATATTCTATGTATTACTAGTTTTGTTTCACACTGTAGGATTACTTTAAAACAGCATCCAACTTGCACTAAATTTGACAGGACAATTGGCTGGCATCGTTAGGAGTGGGAGGAGGGATAGAAACATGCCGGTTACTGATCTTGCTGGTTTGAACCGCTAGATTTTATTCACACTAATTCTAATATTAGTGCTACCTCGATTTTGTCCTCACACCAAAGAAACTACATACTTTGAGGAGAAAGCCGTAAATATTAAATTGAAAAGATCAAACTGGAATAGATAATTAACCAGCTGGTTATCAGCTCTTAGTCATGCTCTTGTTAATTCCTCGAATGTGTTTGTTTATCCTTCAAATTCCTTGTGTGTGATTAATAGCGCATATCTATAAATTCCATAAGCATTTTTAGTGCACCACGACAAGATGGGGTATCATCATGTATCGCTGTCATAAACTCTAGTATGCATGCATATTTGCTGATAGCATTGTTTTTTATTAAACAGTCTGCTGACTTTCAGGTGATGTTCCACAGTCCAGTGTAAATGGTCTTGCAAGTAACAGTTTGTTGGATCCCTGTTCAAGTGGGGCTGGTACCGTGCTATCACTGCAAAAACATGAGCCTGCCTGTTCAAGTATAATCTCAGCAATGTTAAACACAATACAAGGATCTGAAAATGATGATTACAAGTTATTTAGCCAATTTGACGTTGTACAAGATTACTCAGACCACCACTATGCAAAGACTTCACCAGGGAAGGTATGCTCTTGAATTCTGTTTCTTTTAGAAACAATTGTGAACTAATTTCGCACCTCCAAATATGTGAACAGACCACCAAAGATTGGACGAAAACAATCCAAAACGAATGGAAGCTTCTACAGAGAGATCTACCAGGTCGCTGCCTATATTATATGACAAATCAGTATATTGTTTTCATCAGACTATACGTACATTGACGATGAATAGAATTTTAATGCTCGTTGTTACTTTCTTCAAACTGTTTTCTATGCTCTGTATCTTACTCCCTCCGTTTTTTAATATAAGATGTTTTAGGTGGTATACATGTTGTCTATATGCACACTAAAATGAGTGAACATGCACACAAAAATGTGTCTACATACATTTGTGTGCATGTGCATGTGGACAAAAGCTAAAACATCTTATATTAAAAAACGGAGGGAGTACTAGTTTGTGCTGCTAAAATAAAGCATATGTGATCTGTCAACTTCAAGATAGTATCACAACACTCTATGAATATTTGATTAGGATAAGCTTATTGATTTTTCTAACTTGATTTCGTGGTTGGTAGTTTCTACATGGCTGTGGAATCCAAACTAATGGCATTATTTGTGCTCTGTTGTTTAAAGATTATGCCATTTTGTGTATTAGTTAGTTCCCTACAGTCGTCATTCTCTGCATTTGTTGGATCTCTTCCATGCTATCACATAGTATATATCAGGTTTTCAGAAAGTAATAGTTCTATATTTCGAAATTAATTTGCGAGTACGATATCATGCTGGTATGTCGGTAAGCCTAAGCCAGTATGTCACATTTGTCAGTTCATATTTGCTACCTCAGTCTTTCTTTTAGAGGATTTACCCCTGAATTAGTTGATTTATTTATTAATAAACTTGGATCTCAGTTAGGTTTCAATTATGCAGGATCTATATATGTTAGAGTTTATGAGGATAGGATCGATCTGCTTAGAGCTGCTATTGTTGGGCCTTCGGGAACTCCATATCATGATGGTCTATTCTTCTTTGATGTTCGTTTTCCTCCTGAATACCCGCGATGTCCACCAGTATGTTGCCACTTCACACCCAACTTCCCTTATTTATCACCGTTAATACCACCAATGCAGTCTCTTAACAAAAACCTACCCTATATGCACAGAAAGTGCATTACCATTCAGGTGGGCTTCGGCTAAATCCGAACCTGTATGAGAGTGGAAAATTGTGCCTTAGCCTGCTGAACACTTGGTGGGGTACTGGATGTGAGAGGTGGGGCAAGTCAAAATCCACCATGCTGCAGGTGTTGATCTCCATCCAGGGCCTTGTGTTAAATGATAAACCATATTTTAACGAGCCAGGCAACAAAAGCACGGTTAATACGCCTGTTGGTGAAAAGAATTCCCTGGCATATAATCAGTCTGTATTTGTGCTATCCTGCAAGACGATGTTGTATTCACTTCGGAAGCCTCCAAAGGTAATTACAGAACTCTCATTTCTTGCGAAGGTAAAAATGATACCTTGGTTTCTCTTCATGCCGTAAAGAAGGTTCTCAATTTTCATGGTTACAATATTGCTGATACCCATTCGAAAATAAATGCATAGATTCAAAAGCATCTGAATTCAATATTGCGTGAAAATAAGCTGCTACCGTAATTAACTAAATCAAGTCATTTACCTTTTTACTTTACAGGGAGCAGGGATATTTGTTTTAATAATGATCACTTTGACAAAAAAATCCTATTAGTGTGACGTGCTAATAACACAACTCTATTTTGTTGTTTCGTTTATACCAGAATCTCCTTAGCGGCTTCGCCTCTTTGTAGCTTGCAGTGATCCTATAGAGAAGATGTTTCTTGTGTGCTGTGACATAAAATTGCCAACTTCCAATTCGTAATAGTTTCAAGATATAAGGACTTTCATTTTATTTTCATGGAATGCTGAACAAATAGGACAAGTAAAAAGAGTTTCTGAAATATCACCACCATGGTCTACCAGTGTTCAAAGGCAACCAGAGCCCCACCCTGAGTGGAACTGGTGTGTAGCACATAGCAAAAATACATCCTTCAGATATCACCTCTTTTGCAATGCTCTTCATGCCTCTGAATTCATTCTTACAAGCCTTTCGTCTTGTGCAGCATTTTGAGATCCTTGTCGTGCACCATTTCCACGAGCGGGAGCGTGCCATCCTGGACGCATGTGGTGCATACTCATCTGGCATGGTCGTCGGATCATCGGCTAGGGATGGAGCAAAGTATGCCTCCGACAAGTGGTTTGTGAATTTCAAGAAGTCTCTGGATGCACACACCGAACTTCTCACGAAGGAGTTGGCTGCGAACAGTACTCGAGCGCTGGAACTGAAGGGAGACGCACCAGCTGCAGATGAGATCGTGTCCTCCAGCTAGGTTTCTTTTGCCAGACCTGACCATGGCAAAATTCACCAGGTTCAATCGGAAGCATAAGTGTGTCTAAGATCACGATTAACAGACGTAACGAATACAGTGTAGGGGTATTGGTATAACTGTGCAAGAATTGGCTGTAGCTTAGCATATTGCTGGTGGATTGGTACATCACAATTGATGATGAAATTTGGCCCCATTCTGTGTCTACTCACTTTGTGGCTTTACGCACGTGACTTGAACATGCTTGGTGCGTGACACGTTTCAGTAGAATCTGCTGCATTCAATGCCTGTGTTGACATGCCAATAGAACTTGTGTCACTTCGACGACCAGCACAAATCGACGTTACCTTTTTCCCGACTCAGCCAGTGTTTGATGTTTGAACCTGATTAATCAAAGTAAATAGCACAACAAAAAGGTATTGCAGGTTAAGTCACCTGAACAACTTCAGCCTAGAAAGACTGACTAAATAATTTTGTTCAACAAATGAAACTTCACTCTGCATCCGAGTTGAGTTGGGAGGAGCAGAGACACCAAACTTTACCATTCATTAGCAGCCGTTAGCAAACGAATAATCGTGTTCTAGCCGTTAGCAAACGAATAATCGTGTTCTTTTTCTGTACAGGACATTTCAGGTATAGTGAGGGAGATTATTACAACAGTAAGAGAGGATTCAGGAGTTATGACGAGTGACAACAAGAGCGATATCTGTATCTACTATGGTTCTCAGTCCTACAGGTCCTCAAAAACTGATGCAGGTCTAGAAATACTCAAAATGGCCAGATGAAACGCTCCTCGTGGCCGACTTGGCTGCTGCGGCAGCACCTGCCGACGATAAGCTGCTCGGAGTAGAGGCCAAACCACGCTCTGCCCCCTTCTTCTCCTTGGCTCCGTACTGTCTGAAGTCCACAGGGTCAGGGACCGACGGTGGATGGGCGCTCCTGACAAGCGCCCAGTTCACCCCCTCGAAGAAGGGGTGCTGTTTGATCTCAGTGGCACCCCTCTTGGATGCGATCCTCTTCTGGGGATCCTTCGTCAAGAGGCCCCGGATGAGGTCCCGCGCGACGTTGCTCACCGGCGGGTTCTCGGGGAACCGAAGCGGCTGCTCCACCACGTTGCAGAGCGTGGCACGGTTCCCGTTCCCCTTGAACGGCGTCATGCCATGCAGCAGCTCGTAGAGGAAGATGCCGAAGGTCCACCAGTCCACCGCGCTGCCGTGTCCCTCCCCTCGGATGATCTCCGGCGCGAGGTACTCGTGGGTGCCCACGAATGACATGGACCTGGCGTCCGTCGGCTCCGCGTTGAACTCTACGGTCTGGAGTCCGTGGAGGCTCAAGTCTGATTTGGTCTTGCGGTTCCTCTTGCTCATGCTGAGCATCCGGGGGAAGAATGCTGAAGGCTGGATGCATCCGGCATTGGCATTGCTGATGCCTTCGGTGTCGGCTAGGCCTTTCACGACACCGTTGGGACCGGCATGGACCGACGAGGATTTGACGAGCATCGGGCTTACGGAGCACCGCAGCGATAGGTCGAAGTCGGACAGCATGATGTGCCCGCCATCTCGGACAAGAACATTTTCAGGCTTCAGGTCTCGGTACACAATGCCAAGCATGTGGAGGTACTCCAGGGCAAGCAACACCTCAGAGGCATAAAATCTAGGCAAAAAAACAGCCAGGGGAAAGAGAATTAATCATGAGGAATCGTTTTATGTCAGTGCACGGTCACAGAACGAATAGAGTACTAACAAGCTAATCTGAAGTGAACCGACCTGGCTGCTTGCTCACTGAAGTGCTTGTTGAGTTGCTTCTGCCGAAGCGAATGGAGGTTACCACCGCAGCAATACTCCATGACAAGGCAGTAGAACTTATCGTCTCAAAATGGGTGTACAGTGTGGCAGAAATGGGTGATCAAGAAGGCCGAGTATCTCCCTCTCCGTTTGTGCCCTGATAAGCTTGTTCCTGCTGATGAGTGACTCCTTGTCCATCACTTTCATGGCGAAGAATGTGTCTGTCCCCCTG
This sequence comes from Poa pratensis, assembly GCA_947311845.1. Classification (NCBI taxonomy): domain Eukaryota; kingdom Viridiplantae; phylum Streptophyta; class Magnoliopsida; order Poales; family Poaceae; genus Poa; species Poa pratensis. Next base: position 10,570,249 of record CAMZMU010000110.1, read on the forward strand.
AGCTCCACAAGGTACACACTGCCAATGTCTCCGTATCCAAGGCGCTTCAGAAGTCTGAAGTGGACTAGGCTGAGAGGGGAGTCCCTGGAGGTGGCCAATTGGACGGCCTCCCATCTGCAGTCCCCTCCGGTGTGATGCTTGACATGGCTGGAAATGCAGCTATCCATGCTGTTACTTCTAGGACTCCCGAAGTTGCTATTCATGTTTCTGGATGTTGCTTTTGTTGGTGTGACAGTACTGCCGCTTGTTTCGGATGTTGATGTCAGCACATGACTTGTAACGTGGCTTGGGTTTGTTCTGTCAGCTGGATCTTCTTTCTTCTTGTAGCGTGACTTCTTATCAGAAGGGATCTGCGAGTGTGCAGCCATTTTGGATGCTGTGGATGGTTGGCTGATTGATTCCGTTCTAAGGTACCGTTGAACACCATATTTCCACGAGTGCCGAAATCCATTGGGATCTGCGAGTATGCAGCTGGCTTGGATGCTGATTGATTCCGCTCTAAGGTGCCATTTGCATTTCCATGAGTGTTAAAATCCATTTTGTCATTGACGGTGGCCAGCTTGTTGTATGACCTGGAGTTCATCTGAAACTTCACAAGGTACAGTAAGAATGGTCAATAGTAGAGCCATTAATTCAAGAAGAAACGGGTAAAATAGTATTTGAAAGACCAAACAGTGCATTATAATTCCAAACGAAACAACAACTTGAACAGTGATCATGATCACTAGGTTATAGTGAACTAAAAGCCATGTACTTCCCAAGGAAGCAATATATCAAGAAACTGAAGAACATTTTTGGCAAACAAAGGCGATCCAAAATGTAGGCTGCACGCTTGGCTGCTGTTCCACAACAAGTGCTTGACGGCTGATAATCTTGCCAAGCGGAGATGGACTCATGACCCTATCTGTGCTCTGTGCCGGAGCGCTCCTGAAACTGCTGCTCATCTCTCTGCTTCTTCCAGCTATGCACAGCTGGTCTGGCGAAGGGTAATTCAAGTTGAAGATCTCCCCCGAGTTTCAGTGCCTTTGCCTGGAGTATCCTGTCTGAAGGAGTGGTGGCTATCGTTGGAAGTTTTGCTATCGGCACCACAACTGAAGAGATGGCGTTCCGTTGCGTTCTGCTGTTGGTGGATGCTTTGGAAGGAAAGAAATAATAGAATCTTCAACAACAAAGAGTGTGCTCACAGGGATTTAGCTGACAAGGTCATCGTAGAGCTACGAGATTGGAAGGTGGCCGGCGTGATCACCAGGTCGGACTTGACAGGAGATTAGTGTTTTCATGTTTCTTTCCTTTTACGGCCTGGGATTTTTTTACCCAGTGTCGTACTATTCGCTAGTGCTTGTACTAGCCTCTTTTTTCCTTTTTCTTTCGTACCTGGCCGAAGGCCAGTACGATCCCCTGTACTTTCCCGGCATTTGTTCCGGTTCCTCTCTTAAGTAAATGAAGCGGTGCTCACCGTTTCCGTCAAAAAAAAAAACTGAAGAACATTTTTGTTGTCATAACTGTTGCTCTAATTATGTATTCCTGGGTTCAGGCGTACAGCCATGATCCATCGTTTGGAGGAAATAATAGATCCACAATGTCCAAAATCACATTAATACACTATAAACTAATGAGTTTGTGCAAGAATGAAAATACAATCGTATTAGTCATTATTTTTTTAAAAAAAAGGCATTGTTACTTTCATAAGCTGTGTATATATCACAATCATGCAACTGTACGAAGTCATGTATCTCCTGGACTCCTACCTAAGCAATTACACATTTTTCCATGACGGCACTATATAAGTGTCGGACCAAACAAAGAAACACACATACAGTTATACAATACAAAAGCCGTGGCTTATATAACTTGTGCAGACATCTTGAAGGCATGTAGAAAAAGATGGTGTGCTGTTTCAATGTGTTTAGGTAGCAAATTGGCAGGGCTGGAAATAACATGAGGTACGCCATTCATTGACTTTCTCTGAGCAGAACAAGTGTCGCCATTGACCACCAAGGTCAAACTAGCATCTCTTGCATGGTCAGGTACCCACACCCACCCACCAAATAATTGTGAAGGAACATGCATAATCAATCAGATTGGAATACTGAACCTAACAGGCAGATTCCACGCGTTACAATGAATGGAACAAACAACTGCTCTGGTTTTCAGGCCAGAAAACCTGAAACTCCCACTGAATTGATCTAGCTACCACATTGGAAAAACTATCGGTTGTTCCTTACGATCGCCGAGCAAGAGGCACAAACCTAGGGGGTGAATGAGATTAGAAGGACCAAGCCCCGGCGGCCCCTGCAAACGCCAGAGCAAGGCACTGTCTGGAAAGAACAGAGACGAGGTCACCTTCCTCCCATCGACGGGAACGGCGGCGACGATCGAGGTGGTTGTTCCTTGGGGGGACGCGACGTGATCGGGGGTGGTGGGGTGGGAGGGGCGGAGAAGGCGCGCGAGAATGGATGGAGCGGAGGAGAAGAGGCATTGCTAAATTTAAGGGAGCACACGCAGGCGCGGTGGTGGTGGCGGTGGAGAGAGGAGCAGCAGGAAGGGGTCGAAACAGGAGCCGGCCGGGGCGGTGTTTCCCAAGGCGAGCCGGCATTTGGAACGGTGCGCGCGTGGAAACGGAAACTATTGGGGGGGCGTGTGTGTAGGATTTTGGGCCTCCCGCACGCGTGGCCCGTCAACGTGTGGTTGGGCTGAAAACCGTTTGGGCCAACTTCGGCGCTGCGTTTTGTTTCCTACATTTATCGGCGCTCAGTCTTATGCCTGCTATTTTGTTTAGCTGCAAAATTAGTTTGAGAGTGATCAAATGCAAAATATAGATGTTTGGTTGTGGGTAGTTTTTATATGCTCACCTCATTTAAACCTGGTGATGGAAAATCACCACATCAATACATTCAACATAAGTTGAAGGCGTAATATTGAGAAGATCTCTTTCCAAGAGGGAAGCTAATCAAGTGGCGCATCAGTTAGCAAAATTTGCTTATGATTCAAATGAGTCCCAGGTTTGGGATGGTGTTCCCCCTGGTTTTATTTTACCTTTTGTTTTACATGATGTAACCTTACTTTCAGTTCAATAAAATGTGGCTTTCCCTTCAAAAAAAAACATAAGCAGCACCAGATTACAAAGCAAGGTCACCCGCATGGTGTCATCGGACTCTCCGTCTCGTCGGGGGAACTGTAGCACCGTCACGCCATATCTATGAGGCTTGCGGAGCAGCCCACCCCACGACTATATAAATAGGTTTTATCCTCAGTGGAAAAGACCAAGACCAATCACACACAAAAAAGGAATGCACCCCAACACTCACACTCACAAGCAGTAGCGGAGCTTGAAAAAAATCATGAGCGGGCCAGACTGAAACAAAACACAATTTTTTGGGGAACTGAAGAACAAATTCATAATTCTGTGAAGAATATATGCTATAAATAGCTAACTAATAATTTGGGGAAGAAAGAAAACTATATAGGCAGGGGAACTAGAGAAGAAAAGGGCATCGATTCGGCCACAATGTCGCTGCCGGCCGCTAGAACTCCAGCTGGCCCCGTGCCCGCGCCCGTGCCTGTGGGCTGCAGCCACCGCCTGGCTGATCCCCAGCTGCCGACAGTGGGACGGCGCTGATGTGCCTCCTCTGCTCCACCCTTTCCCCCAATTTCTCTCTTTGTTTCCCTCCCCATGGCCATGGCTTTTGTCGAGAGAGTCGAGACTCGAGAGGAACAAGAGAGGCAGCGTACAGGAAGAGGCAAGGCATGCTAGTGGGCTGGGCCTCAAATGCACAAGGGTAAATAATATTTTGGCAAAAATCTAGGCTCGCCATGGCCCCGTTTGGCCCCAACGAAGCTCCACGAGTGCTCACAAGGACCCCAGAGTCCCCTTGGTCTTCCTCTTTCGAGAGGATATCATACGCAAATCCACCCACACCACAGAAGTAAGGTCTTTACCTGGCGATCTTTCCCAGGGCTCGAACCTCTTCATATCTTTGTGTCATTGTGCGTGTCACCTATCGGGATCTTGGCCTCATACCAACCTACAAATTTATTGTCGGTCGAAAAAAAACGTGTGTCATTGTGTGTGTCACCCATCGGGATTTTGGCTAGATTATGGAATTAACATTAGGGGCTCACACCCCTGATGAAAATATGCAGTTTTAGGCCATCACATGCCCCTGCACAACAGTGCCAGGGGTATCATATGACCCTGATCAAAATGTAACATCTATATCATCAGTTCATCACTACATCACTACATACATACAAACAACGTTGGACCTAGCCGTGGTTAGGACAGTGGTACAGCTTCGCCGTCGAGGTGGATCTCTTGTAGATCGTCAGCTTAAAATTAATAGCATCAAGTTTTGACGTTTAACTCCAAGTCATACTTCAGCACGATCTTCTCACAGTTGCTTGCGAGCAGCACACCGCGGCTTGTATACTTGACCACCTGCACCAACTCGTCGAACCACTGTCAGGCCGACAACGGCACACAGTGGGAAAGAGGGATTTGAAGTAAGTCTTTTGAAGTCTTGTACGCGGAAAGAACCGGGACGAAAAGTATGTGTAGGTCATCCGTGTTCGGCTGGACGTAGAACCGGCACGACACCAATATTCTGGTGATGTGGTCGATCTGCGTTTATTGTACACGTGTTCGGGTTATGCCGAATAAATATACCCACAACATAGGAAAATACCAGCCAACCAGGGTAACCCATGGGTGGTAAAGCCTTCCGGCTTTACCGGGCGTCCCAGTGGGCTGAACCGCAAGGAGAAGCTAAAGCGGGCATAGAAGAGTCCAAGACGAAGACCAGACGACGACCGCCTTAGGGAGCAAGAAGGATCAGGCCGTGTTAGTCTAGGACTCCACATCTAGGTCGGTTAGGACTTTCCTTATAAAACCGGAGGCACGACGCCTATATAAGTCAGCCTCCTGGAAACCTTAGGCATGCTTTATAACCATCATTGTAATTAACATGTACACACACATTTACATCTAGTGAATTATAGTAGCACGTAGGATCTCGCCGCCATTGTGAGATCCGAAGTTGGGTAAATCCTTGTGTGCAATGCCGTCACCAGAGCCCTCCACGTTCTACCCTTGGCGTATGGCTCCCTACTTCAGGCCAGCGATACCGATACCACGACACCGTGAGTGGGCACACGCAGTACCTCCTCTTCTATCCTCCCTGAAACTACGGACGTCATTTCCCAACAGTTGAGCGGGAGCACACCCTCTTACTCAGGAGGTGCATGGATGCCACCACCGGCTCGATCCAACTCATTCTTCATCACCTTGTTAGGTTTTGTTACATTGGCGATTAGCTACAAGCATATACACAAGCATAAAAAGTATATACACTGCAGATTTAGATTACACAGAGACACAAGCAACAATGCATAGTACAATGACGCTCATGTTCAGTGACCACCACAAGAAAAACAAGGATAATAATGCACTTCATAAATATAAAATATGCATAACAATGCGCAACTATAGTGCAATGCACTACTACAACACAACGCACTGCAATGCAGTACAATGTACTTGAGACATGCCCAGTGTCTTGGGTGATCACCACAATGGCAACAAATGGTTTTCGGAAATCACCACTAGCGCATGCATAAGCACAAGTGCCTCTCTCTACCTCTTCCTTGAGAGGATCCACCACATGCCCCCTCTCTCCTAAGGAGGTAATCTCTTCGCTGTCCTTGCTCCCTCGGGCCTATCATATAACTCAGCTTTCTTTGTCATCAGCTCACCCCTTCTTTGAACACGATCTGCACTGTCACCTGTGAAAAGCAATGGAATACGATGATAGGGTAAGTATATATGCCATATGGAGGAACTACAAGATGCCTTTTCAACAAAATCATGTGTCGTTCATAATCCATTCATAAATGTTAAAAAATCCTATTAGTTCATAATGGAGTCGAAATATTCGAACAAATCTAAAAAATTCAGGTCATTCCGGATCCATTCCAAATGGCACATCAACTTCAAAATTTCTTTAAAATCTTCTCCAGATTGCAACGAAGGGAAGTTGAACTCTATCGAGTAACATGGGTAATCTATGAAAGATTTATTCCTAAAAAGTCAAATACCGAACTAGTTTGGAGCAATGGTGGGGAATATTAGAGGTGAGAGATAGGATCAAGTAATTTGGAGCAACCGCGAAGTCCGATGTTCCTCGGCCGGAAGAAGGTGAAGAAGGAGCACACCGCGCCACCGCCGCTGTCGCAGCCAGAGGGAAACGATAACGATAACTAGGAGATCAAACAAGCCTTGAAGTTGTGTATGAACACGATCCAGCTGACCGACCTCGAGTTCGCATGCAGATGGTCCGCAATGGAGTATGATGACGGAGGAGCCGACTAAGGCGCGGTAGATGACCTCAACTACTTGGGCTTCTACGACGACTACAACTGTTCCTAAACTGTAATGGAATTCGATGTTTTCCTTTAAATTCTTATTTTCTTTAAAAATATTGGAGAAAAAACTATTGGGGCCACCATTTGGGACACCCGGCCCAATAACGCGGTCGCGTATGCTTGCACTCCCAATAATGTCCAAAGTTTGACCAGAATCTAAAGACGCGCGCCAAGGCCGAAGGATGGAACGTACAAGTATCTAGGAGGGGCCAAAAAAAATGTTAAGAAAACATGCCATGGCACACAACGTTGCTCCGCCCCTGGTCGAGCATATCTAGGGTGTGTTCGGTTTCGGAATCTGATGGAACGGAATGGCACGGTCCCATTCCTAGGGAGGATTCTCGCGTTCGGTTCCGGGAAAGGATGGAATCGACTGGTTCCTCGAAAACGAATATTCGCCGTAGATGCGGAATACACCTGACATGGGTATACATATCGGGTACCCTATCATGAGGTACCTGGTGCACGTGACGACTAAGGCCCAATATCGAAGAGCCTACTCGAAGCCCAAGACAAGAGGCCTAAGAAGATGGAGTACCCTGCAAGACTAGACATAGGCATAGTCGGTTTAGTCTTTCCTTACGTGTAAACTAGGTCGGTTACAAACTCCCGAGACCCAGCCTATTTAAAGGCTGGGAGGGGTACCGATCTGGGACCAAACCATACTCGAACCACCAACGCTCTTGCGAGATCGTCATCTCGCCGGAGCTCTCCTGTAATCGCATAATCCACAATCAATACCAGACAAGCAGGAAGTAGGGTCTTTACCTCCACCCGAGGGGCCTGAACCTGGGTAAATCTTTGCCTCTGCTTGTCAGCCGACGAAACTATCAGTACTACCATGTTCTCTCCCCATAATCTCAACCCTAGGTACTTAACCATGGGATTTGATGAGGGTACACCTCGTCAATTGGTGCCGTCTGTGGGAAAAAATAGTGTTGGACTCGCGGTTTCTTCAGTTCCATCGGAAAACGGCGACTCGCCGATCGGATCTACAAACGGCAACTCGCCGACTGCGTCGACAAACCAGAACTCGCCGACCCAGGCGGCACACGGCGACTCACCGGCTCACTCGATAAACGGCAACACGCCAGGTTCACCCGCAAAAAGCGCATCGGATCCTCTGATGGATTTCGAGCCACACTCGCCAGGATTCCAGGAGGCTTTCTCCGATCTCGAGTCAGGTTTGGGTTTAACCGTTGGTTCGTTCAATTTTTTCGTCAACAAGCTTGGTGTGCAGGACTTGACGGATCCACGTCAACTCGCGACTTCCGCACCCGAGGCTCCATCGGTTGCGGCTCCGTCGACTGCGGACCCCTCAACTGTGTCCATACCATCGTCGGTCCTCCAAGCTTGCTCGTCTGCAACAACCATGTCCACACGAGAGATGCGCGAGTTCATTGAAGAACTCCAGGGCGAGGAGGCCGAATCAGCATATCGCACAAACGATCCCGAGCTGGATCTCCCACTCGAGGATAGTTTCGACTGCGGGATCTCCCTCAGCGACTTCGACGAACCTGAAACTCATATCGACAACCACGTCGACTCCGAGATCTGCGCCAACAACAACCTCGACTTCGAGATTCATAACAACCTCGCCGACGCCGAGATGAGCATAGGCGACGAAGGCGTCGACTGCGAGATCCGTCCAGACGGACCACTCGATGAACATACGGTCTCAGACATGAGCCTCGATGAAGATGTCGAGTCCATGACAGGACTCGAAAGCACATACACATACCCTCGGGTCATACCCCAGCAGGTCTACGTTGCCATCGCCGCAGAAACATCAGACACTGCGGCCAGCCGCAGGCCTACAGAATTCCCGTGCACAGTCACTATGCCGGACGGAGCCACAACCCTCACAATCACTGCTGAGATGGCAGCAAAAGCAGATAAAGTTATCAAGGAGTGCACAATGATGCCAGCAGACGCAACACAAGAAGAGATGTTGACCTTCCAGTACTTCAACTGGCAGGAGTCACTTCGACTGAAGCAGATAAGAGCAACACTCGAAGAACGCAAAAAGCAAGCTAGCTTGTCGAGTGCGCGCAGAAGACAGCTCTCCCTGAGCTCCACCGGGCGAGCAGACACAAGACCCAGATCAAGGTTGTCACACCTCTCGCCAGGCGAGAAGGCGGCACTCACCCGCAACTTAGGCAACTCCTTCATGACATACGACGAGGAAGGACTGCCGGTGCCCAAAACAGCAGCAGGTGCTCTCTACACCGCTGCAGCATACCTGGAGGCAATCAAGCCCCCAGCGGATGACCCCAATGCAAAACTACACCGCCAACAGATCAAATCACTCGCCTTAGCTGCAAAGGCCATACGCCAAATTCCAAGAACTCCAGGTGGGAGTCGAGACCGTGCCCTAGTCGACGCACCTCGGGAAGAGCATAATCACAGTGGTCGTCGCCACCACTCGAAGGAAAGAAGCGGCTCGCGAAGGCGCAGGTCCAGGAGCAGATCACGCAGATCTTACAGTAGCGACTCATACTCTGATCGAGAGCCTGAGCCACATGGAGCTCTGTGCTTCACTCGACGCGTCCGCGAGACACGGATGCCCAAAGGGTTCAAACTCACATCTGAACAGCCCAAGTACACGGGTCGACAGGAACCTTCCGGGTGGCTGGAAGATTACAGGCTGGCTGTCGCGTGCCAGCGAGGCAAAACACCACAGCCATGCAATACATACGACTCATGCTCGAAGGCACAGCCCGCGACTGGCTCAAGGCCCTACCTCCATCAAATACGACTCGTGGGATCACTTCCGCGAGGACTTCATCAAAAACTTCGAGCCTCTGTGTGAGCGCCCAAAAACGTTCGAAGAGCTACGGGCCTGCGTGCAACGTTCAGACGAAAGCTGAGGTCATACATCAGACGATGGACTGAGATACGTAACTCAGTCGGAGTAATTTCAGAAGACATGGCCATGGATGCCTTCATAATGGGACTCGCCAGGCATGACCTCAAAGAAGCACTCGGTCGCCAAAAGCCAACCTCTGTGGCTAACCTCTTGATGACCGCGACTGAGTGGGCAGATGGAGAAGATATGGCGCGCACAACACGCGGGTCCTCACCCCGTGACAATCATGAAAGCGGCAGTCGAAGCCGCAGAGACTCATACAGGGACGATCGAAGGCGCAAGCGTTCAAAACGTCATTACGACGACGATAGACCCGAATTCATGGCGGCTGGATTCTCTACACCACGCAATGACCAAGACAGAAGCGACCAGCGATCAGAAGATCGACAAGACAGTCGAGAAGATCGACGGGACAGTCGAGATGATCGTCGAGACAGCCGAGATCGCGGCCAACGCAGTGATAGCTACAAGAGGAAGGACTGGCGCAAGTCACGGGCACAATCTGAGCGATCATTCGAAGAAAAGATGGACGCTGATTGCAGATTCCACCTGTACAAGGGGGACGACGGAAAACTGCGATCCAATCACTCGATGAGAAACTGCAGGGAGTTCGACCAAATGGCGACTGATTACGTAAATCGCAGAAAGGCAGCAGCCGCACAAGCACCTGCACCCGTGCCTCAGCCAAACAACGTGCCTGTTCTGATGGCACCACCTCCACCACCACAGCCTGCTGCAGGCGGAAACCTCGCGGGTGCCATACAGCACATACCTCGGGTGGACGAGCCACGGTACCCTCCACCCCAAGGGCAGATGTACATGATACAAAAAGGTCGACCTTCCAACAGGGAGCAAAAACTTCGCACTCAACAAGTAAACATGGCGGTCATGTCACCTCCTGCGGTAACAGAATACTTGAAGGGATCCGAAACTACAATAAGCTTCAGCAAAGAGGACCACCCTCCATCGGTTGTTCGCCAGGGCACTCTGCTCTGGTACTCGACGCGCAAATTGGAGGCTACGCTATGTCCAAGGTCTTCATGGATGGTGGGAGCGGCATAAACATCATCTTCGCAGATACGCTCCGCAAAATGAACAGGTCAGTCGAAAACCTGCCAAGATCTTCAAATACCTTCCACGGTATCGTTCCAGGAAAAGCAATAAGCCCAGAAGGCACCATACAACTCGACGTGACGTTCGGGGACAAGCACCACTTCAGGACAGAGTCGATTGAGTTCGAAGTGGTCGACTGGAAATCACAATACCATGCTATACTTGGACGCCCGACGTTCGCTCGATTCATGGCGGTGCCACATTACGCATACCTCCAGCTGAAGATGCCTGGACCAAAAGGAGTAATCACAGTCAAGGGGAACTTCCAAAAGTCTGACTCTTGCGACCGAGAATTCAGCAAAATCTCTGAGATGTTTGGCATGGAAGCAACACTCGCTGATCTAGCGGTCTCCAACGATCGAACACTTATGCCAGAGCACAAAAAGGTGGCAGTCGACAGAGCATTCAGTGCCACCAACGACACAAGATCGCATCAGGTGCACCCGACTGACCCGACCAAGACAGTCAATGTCTCGTCGAGTCTGCCTATCGCATAGGAAAGCGCGCTCGTCGAATTCCTCCGTGAGAACTGGGATATATTTGCATGGTGTCCAGCAGACATGCCAGGTATTCCCAGGGAATTCGCCGAGCACTCTCTCCAACTACTTCCAGGTGCTAAACCAGTCAAACAAACAATGCGCCGCATATCCGGCCCAAAAAGAACTGCAGTCGAAGCCGAAGTCGACAGGCTACTCGCAGCAGGATTCATCAGAGAGATCAAGAAATCACAATGGGTGGCCAACCCCGTACTCGTAGAGAAGAAGCACACAGATATCTTTCGGATGTGCGTAGATTTTACAGCACTCAACAAGTGTTGTCCAAAGGATCACTTTCCACTACCTCGAATCGACCAGATCGTCGACTCCACCGCCGGGTGCGCTCGCTTGTCCTTCCTGGATGCCTACTCGGGTTACCACCAGATAAGGATGAAGGAAGAATATGAAGAGAAAACGGCGTTCATAACCCCACTCGGGGTCTACTGCTACACCACAATGCCTTTCGGGCTCAAGAACGCAGACGCAACCTATCAGCGCATGATGCAAGATTGCCTCAAGAAGCAGATTGGACGAAACGTCCAGGTCTATGTAGATGACATCGTCATCACCACAAGAGAGGAAAACACACTACTCGATGACTTGCGAGAGACATTCGCAAACCTCAAACGCTTCCACATCAAGCTCAACCCGAAGAAGTGCACGTTCGGTGTGCCAGCCGGGCAACTCCTCGGGTATCTAGTCTCAGCTCGAGGAATCGAGGCGGACCCGGAGAAAATACAGGCCATCTTGACGATGCAAAGGCCTTCAAAACTCCACGACGTGCAAAAGTTGGCGGGTAGAGTAGCAGCACTCAGTCGATTCATCAGCAAGCTAGGCGAAAAAGTACTCCCGTTCTATCGACTGATGAAGAAGGCAGATAAATTCGAGTGGACGCCAGAAGCCGAGGCAGCCTTCACGGACCTTAAGCGAGTCCTCACAAGGCCTCCAATCCTCGTAGCACCAAGGGAACGCGAGCCACTATACCTATATGTTTCTGCAACTAACAGGGTGGTGAGCACTGTCCTAGTGGTCGAACGCAGAGAGGAGGGACACGCCCAAAGCATACAACGTCCAGTCTATTACTTGAGTGAAGTGCTCTCCACATCAAAACAGCGGTACCCGCACTATCAGAAGCTGGCATACGCCGTGTTTATGTCCTCAAGGAAGCTGACGCATTACTTCTCCGAGCACCCGATCACCGTAATCAGCACCTGATGGCTCCCAAGTGCAGGAGATCAATTGTAGTACCTTTCAATTAGAAAAAGGTTGTCGAACCCACGAGGAGCTTAAGGTATTGGTTAGTAAGATTGATAAATAAAACAATAAAAGATGCAGGTGTTTTTGGTATTTTCAGTTGTTTAATTGCAAGCAGATAACAGATAGTAGCAAGTGAAAGCTCTCAAAGAGAGAAAGCCCAATCCTCTTATGTAGCAAAAGGACAAGCTCAAGTGATGTGTAACTTATATGTGGCAAACGTTCCCGAGGGCGGCATGGATGATACTAGGCATAGAGATTTATTAAACAACACGTTGAATATCTTGTCAAGTTTTAATCCTCTTTGGACGGAGCCATAATTAGGTATAGCTAAATAAATAAACTACAACCCCTTATGATGGATCATGTGGCCAAGCAAATGACTGCACAAGAATTATTAAAACATAAAGTCCCACCATAGCATTACACTCTAAGGTCCCCGATACTAATACCCTCATAATATAACTTCATGACTCGGTCTCAGGTTTACGTCTCCATCAATTCATTACACTACGGTGTTCTCCTATGAGCCCATAAAGGTGAAGTGTTGTGCAGTCGACGTTCGCACAACACCATCATAGAATCACATAAAAAGATAAACTCTTGACAAAATACCAACACATGTCATATATAAATCAATGCCAATTCATCCTATGCCCTCAGGAACATACGGGAACTACTCACAACGTGCGAACATGATCATAATCAGTGGCATAAGTGGTACAACACAATCTGAAATTATAACTTCACCACCAAATAATGACAAGTACTCAATCACAAACATGAATAGTAGCACAAGACAAGTATCTAGGGTATAGCAACTCTCAAACTGCGAGGGGACCGGAGTGGATCATGGTGATGATGATGGTGATGGTGCTGGTCTTGATGGGGGTGATGATGTAGAGGCCTCCTCCCACGCCAAGGAGGAGAGGTGATGACGATGACGATGATTTCCCCCTTCTCCGAAGTTCCGGAGCAGCAGGATCTGACCCCCCTCGGAAGGGATCAGGAGTTTCGCCGCCGCCACGACCTCGGACGGACTTGGAAAAATTAGGGCGTTGCTTTTCGGGCGAGACGAAGGCGTTGCTAAAAAGCCCCAGACGAGGAGGTGCCCGAGGCTAGTTTGGGCTGGTCCCACGCGGACAGGTACATGGGCCGCGTGGGCCACCCCCATTTGGCCCTCGTGGCTCTCCTCTCTTCGGTCTTCTTCCCTCTGCCTTTCTCCCGATGAAAAACTGACGCAGTATTTTTCCTTTTATTATTTGAGGTCATGTAGCTCCTGAAACATTAAAGACAAGAAAAGGAGGTTTTCTGCCTCCCAGAAACTAAATACCAAAAATAGGGACTTTGTATGAAAGTCCCCAAAATCATCTAAAACATGTAGAAATAATCATATAATCATGCAAATAACATTCTAGTATGATACTAAACGTTATATAAATGATGATATAAAATGCACGTATCAACTCCCCCAAGCTTAAACCTTTACTCGTCCTCGAGTAAGTAAGGACATAGATCATTACATGCATCAATGGACTTATGATTGATAAATAAATACGGGCATTGTATCATCATCATATTCAATTGCAAGATAAGATTAATGATCTAAAACTCATACATATGAGGGCAACATAAGTAGAACTCTAGCAATCACCCCTTACTTTTGAAAGCAAATAACCATTGTATGTTGGACAATCGAATCATATTGTTTTTCAATGCTTTTGCTCTTCATGGCAAGCATTATAATCTTTTATACTTTGCTGAAATTCAAAGACAAGATAAACTCTCATTGGATAACAAGTTCAAAAGAAGACAAATGAAAAGACAGATAGATATAAAAATTGTTATCACTCTTGCTTGACTAGTAACTAGTGCAAACTTTAGTCATGGATATCTCAATCAAGTTTCCATGCTCTACACAACCATTTTCTTACACTTTCCATGGCTAGCTGAAATTTCAGGTGCCTTCCTTTCATTCACATTCAAGAGCATAAGTATTGAAATATCCATAATCATTAATTTGCTCAAAAGATACTAGGTTGTAACAAGAGTGTTTTATATCCTTTTCATTAAGTCTTCTCAACTTCTTATCCTACAAGACTATATCTTAACCTCAAACTATTAATTCACAAGTCTTTTTACTTCTTCTATATTGAGATAATTCTATAATTGTCCAACATACTCAAGTTAATTAATTTCAAGGCAAGATGTGATTGAAATTCTAAATATGCCATGCTCATTTGCATGAGTGTTACCCATAAATCCCCAAACAAGAGAATCATAGATGACACCATACTTTAATATTCATTGATAAACCATAAGATAGAGATACATGATAATGCTCCATGAGCTCACACACGCCTAAGAGATATTGATAACTAATCGATAAAAGCAAAGCACACCATGACTAGATAGATATGATAGATTGATAAAGAGAAAGACTAGATGGAACTCCCCCAAGCTTGGTGTCTTGCTAGAACTCCCTCTCTTCTTTCACATTGCCTTCATAATAATTATCTTCAAGATCCCCAATGATCTTCATCATGAGGTTGTAAGCTTTTTCGAACTCTTTTGCGGCTTCTCCCAGTTTTTGCATGAGATTCTTCTCCACCGACTCTTTGCAAGGCTTCCACTCAGGGCTTGGCACCTTCTTGTTAGGGATCTTGCGATCCCATTCACCAGGATAGTTCTCTTGAGTGGTGCGCTGAAATTCCCTGTCAATAAGAGTAGAAGCTACATTTTTGCTCGCAAGGAAGCGCCTGGGAACCTTCCCTCCGGTCTGCATGCGCGCGCCCTGCCTCTTGTTTCCAAGAGAGTGGTTCACCCTCACGCCGGCAACAGCAATGGGTGATGGAGGTGCTGTCGCCAAGGGCGCGATGTCGACGGAGGGCTTGTGCTCTTCTTCATCAGCTTCTTGCTTGTCCATCTCCTCTTCATCAAGCTTGTAGTCTTCATCGTCGAAGTAGTCCTTCCTCTTCCTATTCCTCCTCCATATGGACGTGGGGCTGTACCCATCGAGTTCATCATCATCGTCGTCCATGGAGGAGCATTGGTAGGAGTCTCCCGAAGACATGGCTAAAAACCTGACAGGCAGAAACAGCAAAAGAAAGAATCGCTCGAGAATGCTCGGTGCGAGATTAGATCGACAGAGAGGGGTATATATTGAGGTTTTTGGGTCAAGGCGAAGCGTCAGGATCGAAAACGAGACGAAAAAGGACTCCGAGGTGGAAAAGGGATAGCCCCACGCGACCAGGTACATGGGCCGCGTGGACCCCTCTCTTTTCTCCCTCGGGTCTCCGTTTCGTCCAGTTTTCTTGTCCCATACGATGATTTCCATAAAAAATGACCTCCGTAAAATTTTATGCAATTCCGAGAAATTTTCCAACACAAAAGTTACCTTCTATTGATTTAGGGTTTCTGGACTGCACGGTTTCTCTCAATTACCTCTTCCGTGTTTGTAAATTCAACTCCTCCACCCTTCCGATGAAGCTCTTTCCTGCAATATAAGGTTTAAGGTGTTGTCCATTGACTACATGAGGTTTACCTTTCATGTCACCGTGAAGACGGATAGCTCCTGAACGGTACACCTCCTGTATCACTAATGGTCCCTGCCACTTTGAAGCTAGCTTCCCTGCAGAAAACTTGAAACGAGAGTTGTATAATAAAACTTGATCACCTGCTTTGAATTCCTTTTTCTTAATTTTCTTGTCATGCCAAATCTTAACTTTTTCTTTAAACATCCTGGCACTTTCATAAGCTTCATTTCTACATTCGTCAAGTAGGTTTAGGTCAAGAATTCTCTTTTCTCCCGCAGTTTTAAAATCAAAGTTCAGGTGTTTAATAGCCCATCTAGCTTTATGTTCTAGTTCAATAGGTAAGTGACAAGCTTTTCCATAAACCATTTTATAAGGAGACATTCCCATAGGATTTTTAAAAGCAGTTCTATAAGCCCACAAAGCATCATTAATCTTAATTGGTCAATCAGATCTAGACTTATTCACTGTCTTTTCCAAAATGAGTTTAATTTCCCTATTGCTTAATTCAACTTGCCCACTTGTTTGAGGATGATAAGGAGATGCAATTCTATGGTTAACATCATATTTTGCCAAAGTTTTTCTAAGAACACCATGCAAGAAATGAGAACCACCATCAGTAATGAAGAACCTAGGAACACCAAACCTGGGGAAAATGATGTCCTTGAGCATCTTCATTGTTGTGGCATGATCTGCACTTTTGGTTGGAATTGCTTCCACCCACTTTGTAACATAGTCAACTGCAACCAAAATGTGAGTATGCTTTGTCTTTGATTCTGGGAAAGGACCCATAAAGTCAAAACCCCACACATCAAATGGTTCAAGTGGCAATGAATAATTCATAGGCATTTCATTCCTCCTACCAATGTTTCCTACTCTTTGATATTTATCACAAGATTTAACATATTCAGCACAGTCCTTGTAGGGTCGCGGGTAGGCTACGCTAGTGCAAATCAAAATTTTCTACCGCAACAACCAAGAAACTGCTGCAGTTATAGATCACGGGATTACCACTAGACGCGCTGTGCCGTGCCGAAGTCGGTGAAGCGAGTCGGGGCAGGGTAGACGTACAATCCTCTCCGATCCAGTCGCTCCCTCGAACAGCTCCCACGAACAGCTCCTCTCGGCGGTTCGTCCAAGTGCTCCAAGCAGCACCTCTATCGGTATCCACACGTACGGCGTGGAGGCGCCGCTCGCCGGACTGCTAGGTCCGCGCGGGCGCAGGGGCGTGGGAGACGGTGGCTGGGTGGATTGTGGTGCGGAATTGGGCAACCCTAAAACGTCCAGCCTCCTCTCCTTATATAGACCTCCCCATATTGGGCTGCCTCAACCGAAGCCCATTCTGGAGTCTATTCCAGCCCAACTCGGATCCAATCCGAATTCTGCCTTCACTGCCTTAAGTGTGTGACCCTATAGGTTCACGCACGTTTAGACATGACACGAGTACACCTACTCGGCCAATAGTTGGTAGCGGCTTCTAGCAAAACGTGCCAACTCCCAAACGCACATAAAGATCGTATCGGACGAACCATCACAATGTTTATGCCATTCCCTTTGCCTCACGATATTAGGTCAAGCCTCCAGCTGACCTCTCTTTCTCGATCCTGTGATTCGGAATCCCATACTAGGTTAACCATTAACCTTATGTAGCACGGCCATGCATTTCTGGATCCGATCACTCGAGGGGCCCAGAGAAATATCTCTCTCAAGTAGAGAGGGGCAAATCCCATCTTGACTGACTATGCCTTGCAGCATGTTTCATGACAAACCCGTAAGCTACCTTTATGGCTACCCTTTCACGGTGTAGCGTTGGATAGCCCCAAAGTAAGTTAATTCACATCTCAAGTACATACGACAATCTCAGGTCTAGGGACAAAGCAAACACATCGTGTAGAGAGAGAGCTATGAACGTTTGCTTCATTGTCTCAAGGTGGGTCAGCCCAACTCTATGTTCACAACATAAGTCCACATTATTAGTTTGACATCTCCATGTCTATGACTTGTGAAACATAGTCATCTACTAATACATGTGCTAGTCTAATATTCAAGTGTGTCCTCACATGAACTCCGACTAGGGACATATTTAGAATAACCATACAAGTAATGAGTTTCACAGACAAGTCCTCAACTCGCCAATCAATACAAGACATTATTCAAGGCACATTATAAATCATGGATACATTGAAATATCATCATCTCTATGATTGCCTCTTGGGCATATTTCCTACAGTCTCCCACTTGCACTAGAGTCAATCTAGAAGATATCTAATACCCATAGCTCTTGTGTGCTTATCATGATTCTTCTGTGAGAGAGGCTTTGTCAACGGATCAGCCACATTCAGATCCGTATGTATTTTGCATAAGTTTATTTCGCCTCGTTCGATGTACTGCCGAATGAGATGAAACCGCCGCATAAAGTGTTTGGTCTTCTGGTGATTCCTTGGCTCCTTTGCTATCGCAATGGTTCCACTGTTGTCACAGTAGAGATCCACTGGACTGGACGCACTAGGGACAACACCAAGATCAGTAAGGAACATTTTCATCCAAACACTTTCCATGCTAGCTTCTGCCGCAGCATAATACTCGGCCTCCATTGTAGAATGAGCAACTGTGTCCTGCTTGGAACTCTTCCAGCTAACCGCCCCACCGTTCAACGTGAACACATAGCCCGATTGCGACTTGGAATCATCCACATCAGTTTGGAAACTAGCATCGGTGTAACCATTTACAACGAGCTCCTCCTCACCTCCGTAAACTAGGAACATATCCTTAGTCCTTTTCAAGTACTTAAGGATATTCTTTACCGCTGTCCAGTGACTCTCACCGGGATCAGCTTGGTACCTGCTCGTAACACTTAGAGCATAAGAAATATCTGGGCGAGTACAAATCATAGCATACATGATAGATCCAATTGCCGAAGCATATTTGATATTTTTCATGCGCTCTCGCTCATCAGTAGTCGAAGGACACTGAGTCTTGCTAAGGTTTATACCATGTGACATAGGCAAGAACCCTTTCTTAGCCTCTTCCATGCCGAAACGTTTTAGCACCTTGTCAAGGTATGTACTCTGGCTTAATCCTATTAGCCTCTTCGATCTATCTCTATAGATCTTAATTCCCAGAATATATGCTGCTTCTCCTAAGTCCTTCATTGAAAAACTATTCTTCAACGAAGTCTTTACGGATTCAAGCATAGGAATGTCATTTCCAATCAGCAGTATGTCATCCACATACAAGATTAGAAATACGAGCGAGCTCCCACTATCTTTCTTGTAAACACAAGACTCTGATTCGATTTTGGTGAAGCCAAATCCTTGGACTACTTCATCAAAACGAATATTCCAACTCCGAGATGCTTGCTTCAGTCCATAAATGGACTTTCGAAGTTTGCAAACCTTTCCAGCATTTTTAGGATCGACAAAACCCTCGGGCTGCATCATATACACGTCCTCGGCAAGGTTTCCATTCAGGAAAGCTGTCTTGACATCCATTTGCCATATCTCATAGTCAAAATATGCAGCAATAGCTAGAATTATCCGAATAGATTTAAGCATCACTACGGGCGAGAAGGTCTCCTCGTAGTCAACTCCTTGAACTTGTCGAAAACCTTTTGCAACAAGTCGAGCTTTATAGATGTGAACATTTCCATCCATATCAATCTTCTTCTTATAGATCCATTTGCACTCGATGGTCCTATGACCATCAGGCAGGTCAACCAAGTTCCAAACTTGATTTTCATCCATGGAATCTATCTCGGATCTCATGGCACTTTGCCATTTCTCAGAGTCTGGTCCATCATTGCTTCCGCATAGGTCGAAGGTTCATCATTGTCCAACAATAATATTTCATCATTGTCTATCAATAATATTTCTCGCGCATTGCGAATCCTTTCTGACCTTCGTAGTGCTGGTGTTTCTCTTGCCACGGGTTCCTCAACTCGTTCTGCCATGATGGCATCACCCATTGAGTCCTCCCCGGTAGGCTCAACTTGAACTTCTTCAAGCAGCACCGTCTTTCCACTTGTTTCCTTCTTGAGAAACTCTTTCTCTAAGAAAACACCGCTTCGAGCGACAAACACTTTGCCCTCTTCTCGGTTGTAGAAGTAATATCCCAAGGTTTCCTTGGGGTATCCTACGAATATGCATTTATCCGACTTGGGTGTGAGCTTGTCCGACTGAAGTCGCTTGACAAACGCATCACAGCCCCAAATCTTTAGAAAAGACAACTTGGGACTCTTCCCATTCCACATCTCATATGGTGTCTTAACTACGGATTTAGATGGTACCCTATTTAGTGTGTGAGCTGCTGTTTCTAGAGCGAAACCCCAAAACGATAATGGTAGATCTGACTGGCTCATCATTGATCGAACCATGTCCAACAAAGTCCGATTACGTCGTTCGGAAACCCCGTTTCTTTGAGGCGTTCCGGGCGGCGTAAGTTGAGGAACAATTCCGCAACTCTTCAGATGATTGCTAAATTCGTGACTCAAATATTCTCCTCCACGATCTGATCGTAGAGCCTTAATTTTCTTGCCACGTTGATTCTCTACTTCATTCTGGAACTCTTTGAACTTTTCAAAAGTTTCAGACTTATGCCTCATTAGGTAGACATATCCATATCTACTAAAGTCATCAGTGAAAGTTATGAAGTAGTGAAAACCACCTCTAGCGGTCGTGCTCATTGGTCCACATACATCAGTATGTATTAGTTCCAGTAAGTCCGTCGCCCTTTCAGGAGAACCATTGAAAGGCGACTTGGTCATCTTCCCAAGCAAACAAGCTTCACATGTCTCGTATGATTCAAAATCAAACGAAGTTAGAAGTCCATCAGAATGGAGTTTCTTCATGCGCTTTTCACTTATATGACCCAAACGACAATGCCAAACATAGGTGGGATTCAAATCATTAGGCCGAAGCCTTTTAGCACTTATGTTATAAACTTGCTCATCATCATGAACATCATCAGGATTCAAAATAAACAACCCATTCACAATGGAAGCAAAAGCCACAAACATATCATTCTTAGAGATAGAACAACCATTGTTTTTACTCGCAAATGAATAACCATCTCGCATCAAACATGAAGGAGAAATAATGTTTCGACTTAAAGCTGGAACATAATAACAATTATTCAATTCCATAATAAATCCTGAAGGGAGGTGCAGTTGCATGACGCCAACGGACAACGCAGCAACCTTTGCATTATTTCCGACGCGAAGATCAACTTCTCCTTGTCTCACGCTTCTACTCCTTACTAGCCCCTGCATCGATTTGCAAATGTGAGCAACCGATCCGGTATCAAATACCCAAGAGTTAATAATGGAGTCAGCGAGAAAAATGTCTATAACATTAACCACAAGCGTACCTGAGCTAGAAGTCTTACTCCCACTCTTCTTCAAAGAAGCAAGGTACTTGCTGCAGTTTCTCTTCCAGTGTCCAGACTCATGGCAGTAGTAACATTCTGTGTCAGGTTTAGGTCCATCCTTAGGCTTAGGCTTTGGCTTGAGATCACATCTTTAGCTTTTCCTTTCCCTTGGCCTTACCATGCTTCTTGAAGCTAGGCTTGTTCTGCACAGCCAACACTTGGCCATGCCCTGCACACTTCTTAATGTCACATTCTGCCGTCTTGAGCATTCCACAAAGTTCATTAAGGTCCTTCTCCACCCCATGCATATGGTAGTTCGAAATGAAATGCCCATAGCTGGCTGGAAGCGACGCTAAAATAAAATCAGTGGCCAACTCTCGGCCCAATGGAAAACCAAGTTTGTCCAAAGTCTGCGCGTAACCAAGCATCTTGATCACGTGCGGGCCTACTGCTGCTCCTTCAGCTAGCTTGCATTCACCAAAGGCCTTAGCGACATTGAACCTTTCAGTCCTGGCCTGGGTCTGGAACATGTCCTTAAGCGCAACGATCATATCGTACGCTTCCTGACCATCAAACTGCTTTTGAAGGTCGGGTTCCATGCAAGCAAGCATAAGGCAGCTAACCTCAAGAGACTCATCACATGCTCTCTTGTAGGCAGCCCTAATGGCAGCAGTGTCGGTGTCAAGGGTTCATCTGGGATTGGGGTATCCAGAACACTTTCCTTCTTATCAGCCCTGAGAACAATTCTCAGATTCCGGATCCAATCCGAATAGTTTGTTCCAGTTAACTTTTCTTTCTCAAGGATGGAACGCAAAGCAAAAGGGGTGGGTTGGTTACGTGCCATTGATCTACAACAGAAAACATGCAAAATACTAAGACAAAAATCCATGATAGAGTAAAACATTAAACAATTTAATATGGTCTACTCCCACTAAAACCAACATCCCTCTGTTGATACTTAGTGATTCAAGATCCACAACGAACAAGTCTCCTAGTGAGCCGGACGCTTCACCGCTAGAAAACGAGGTAGTTTGGTAAGCAACACTTTGCTAATCATATCACATATGACTCTTGTTGTTGGGTGACATCTCTATGTCAAAACCCAACCTTTATGCCCCAAGGCGCTTAACCGTTAAGATTACCTTGTTGAGCTAACCAACTCTTATGCATGTAAGTATCCGATACAAACCCATCTAGCCAACGAAAACCGATGGCACCCTACTGTCATAGGCCCACCATCGATCGTAGAAGACATGGGATGGTGCAAGGTTTAGTTGGGGGGCATGTTAACTTAACATTTGTGAGGGATCGTTCTACTTCCACGAATCTAACATGCATAGGAGTAAAACAATAGGAATAACAATCACATAGTTGTGACACAGTATGGCCCGTTTCTCATGGTGATCTCCATCTCCATAGAACCTGTCCACCATGGTGATCTCCATCTCCATGGTCCATGTGCGCCATCCCTCCGAGTGATGAGTCCTCCAAGAACTATTACAAGCTATTACGCCTAACAGCTAGTAATGTAAATTACATGAATGTGGGATCATCACAAGTCGGCACGCAGGCCGTTAATACAATAAGTGACAACACATCTGGCTCCTGCCGTGTTGACATACTCACGACACGCAGGTCATGAAAATATTACACACATGCATCACATACACATGGGCCATACTGGTCACAAAACACAAATCTGCAAAAACGAGTTAGACGTTCTAACGCCGAAACTTGCAACCCCTAAAACTTGCTTTTATCAATCGAATTTGCCAAATCTAAATTTGACCCTCTTCAATTGATCCTGGTTTTTTGAAGTAAAATAAAAAGATCTACAACTTTTATTCAGACCTTTTCTCGATCCGAGGTCGTCTGCAAAAGTTACAGCCGTATTACCGGAAACTGTTCGTTTTGGCAGATTACCTGTTACGGCGATAGATCCGATCTATCACCCCGCGCATCTCATGCACCATGAATATGATCTAAATTCCGATTCGACCAATCCAATTGATCTTCGCGTGCTGCTGTTGGATTTACGTGTCACAGTCTACCCCGATGGCGGAAACCGACCGGTAGGGGTAAGTCGTTCGACGACCTCTTGCAACACGATCACGGAAATCAGATCACAGATCAAGACATTTACAACAGACTGCCGATCACATCGGCCTTACCCCATCTACATATCACATATGCAAATGATCCGAACCTATAACGAGGCAGCATCGGCTCTGATACCACTGTAGGGTCGCGGTTAGGCTACGCTAGCGCAAATCAAAATTTTCTACCACACATCCAAGGAACTGCTGCAGTTATAGATCACGGGATTACCACTAGACGCGCTGTGCCGTGCCGAAGTCGGTGAAGCGAGTCGGGGCAGGGTAGACGTACAATCCTCTCCGATCCAGTCGCTCCCTCGAACAGCTCCCACGAACAGCTCCTCTCGGCGGTTCGTCCAAGTGCTCCAAGCGTAGCACCTCTATCGGTATCCACACGTACGGCGTGGAGGCGCCGCTCGCCGGACTGCTAGGTCCGCGCGGGCAGCAGGGGCATGGGGAGACGGTGGCTGGGTGGATTGTGGTGCGGAATTGGCAACCCTAAAACGTCCAGCCTCCTCTCCTTATATAGACCTCCCCATATTGGGCTGCCTCAACCGAAGCCCATTCTGGAGTCTATTCCAGCCCAACTCGGATCTAATCCGAATTCTGCCTTCACTGCCTTAAGTGTGTGACCCTATAGGTTCACGCACGTTCAGTCATGCAGGTTTCAGACGCGCTCTTTTCCTTACCAGGGTACCTAAGGGGACTGGAAGGTTTTTAATGAGGCGGCCTGCAGCCTAACATTCATAAATGGAATATAGTCAACAAATTCCTCATACTTTTCCTGCTTACTACTCGTATAGCTTATCAGCACAAAACTTAGCCTCACCCGTATGCTCGGGGGCTGAGCTACCTCACAACATAAAAGCTTTTGCTCCTTCAAACATAATACTACAGCCACACTCGAATACTCGGGGGCTGGATCATAAAACTCAATACATAAAGGAAAAAGTTGCTCAATCCCACTCAATTACTCGGGGGCTGAGCCTGCAGGTATAAGTTGAAGCTTCAACTCTCATAAAATTCATAGCCTCACTCGAGCACTCGGGGCTGTGTAATTCATGATCTATGTAAAGTGTTTTTCATAAACCCCACTCGATACACTCGGGGGCTGCATACATACAAGTGAACAAATATGTACCAAATGGTAAAATTTACACTCGGGGGCTGGCCTATACAGAAAAACCCTAATCTTCCGGTTCATCCTTTGCTGGAAGAACAGGGCCGATAAGTTGCGCTTGATAGCAATCAACCAATGTCCTCGCATGATCGAATGTATCGTCAAGATTCGACTGGGACAAGGACGATCCAGGCGCGGGTGGACGTTGCTGCAAATTTGGACGTTGACTTCGGAGATATGCCATTGTTGCGTTGGCGCCATCCACAAGCTTCTGGGTGATGAAGCCTCGAATGGAACCTGTTGACCGGAAGAGCTTGAGCAACACGTGGATTCCTTGAGGTTGTGGCCCAGTCGGAAAAAGCATCTGGTTGATTCGACTGAAGGCCGACCTGCACAACTCAAGAAGCATAGTGCTCCGCCACACCCGATCCTGCAGAGTCGCGAGTATGCGTGCTCGGTGCCTGTCCAATCGAAAGTGCTGGCGGCCAGTCGTGGGTTCGTCAGTTGCCATGTTCAACTGCTCATCCACGCGAGCCTGCTCCGCCTGGAAATCTTGAACAAAACCTATAACAACATAAGTTGGGTGAACAAAAAGAACAGGTCGTGAACTCATAAGATCAAGGCAGTCATGCTTACACTCGAGCTGTCTGTTCACGATCTCCATCTCGCCAAGCACATACTCCTCCCGTTGGGTGGGTAAAGCAGGCCTTGCCCTCATTTCTAGCTCATTCGGGCACTCGCCAGCTCTTGCTCCTGTTTCGCGAGTCGAGCCTTCATATAACGTATTACTGCGGCATCATTTGCCGCCTGAGCTCGAGATCGAGTAGGGGCATGATGCCGCGACGAACTGGATGAAGTGGCGGTTGGCCGTTTCTGTTCCAAGCATCATAAAAGTTTCATGAGAAACTAGTCACAAAGCTCAGACGAGCAACAACACACAACTTTACAAGCAGAATCATAACGAGGAACGTAAATTCATAAAGGTAGCAAAAGCACATGCATACTCGCATGGGCATAAGTTAAATTACAAGGCATAAAAAGGCACGACTGCCCTACTTCTCAGACATCGACTTCGACCTAGCCCTACTAGCACGGGTGGCGACCTCTGCTGCCCGGCGCTCCATGGTGGCCATAAATGTTTCGGCCAACTTTGCGGCTGGCTCGTTCACATGCTTTAGGGATACCAGCTTCCCGCCGGACTTGCGAGGAAAGTCAGACAGAGCGGCTTTGAAGTCACCCTCTATCCCATGACCTAAAAGGAGTTTGAGGGTGGTCTCTGAGCCACGTACCGTCAAAGCGCGAGCAAAGTTCGCCATAGTCGAAGTTCCTGGGCCTAGGACGTCTGCGAAGCCGTCCACAGTCGAAGGAGGTTGGCTAGATGGGAACACGTCCTTGAACACAGCGCCGAGGGTGCTCGCAGACTTGGCAAGTGTGTCCTTGACTTGGGTGGAGACGACGTCTAAATCGCCTATAGCACGGTCAAGGAACAAATCGCCACTCGACTGGTCTACACCTGGTGGTGTGCCAACAACTCCTGCAAAAATCCGAAAGAACACAAACTTTTACACAACCTTCAGTGCCAAAAGAAGGAGACAAAAAGTGGCACATTCAACTTACCGCCCACATCTCGGGTGAGGTAGCTAAGCGCTCAGCAAAATCTTTCTCGCGCAGGGCAGCGGAGTTCTTGGCGTCGTCCAAAGCCTTCTTCGACTCATCGCGCTCCTTGGCGAGTGCATCTTCTAGCTCTTTAACTTGAGACTCAGCAGACGCCTTGTCACCTGAGAAAAATGGCCAGATGTCATTCACAATCCCTCTCTCTCGCTAATCCCTCTCTCTCCCTCGCGTAACCTCTCTCTCCCGTGTTTCCCTCACCGCCCCCGATCCTGCTCTCCTCCAAGCTCGCCGCCATCCCGCCCTCCTCCAAGGTCAACGCCGGCGCCGCCCTCCTCCATGCTCACCGCTCCCACCCTCCTGCGAGGCGGCGCCGCCCTCCTCCGTGCTCGCCGTTGTCCCTCTCATGCGGCGGTTAGCGGCTCAGCGGACACGACGCTGCCAGGACGGCGCGGCGGAGGCCAGGACGGCGCGGCCAGGCGCGGCTGAGACGGGATCCAGGCCCGACGACGGGCCGGCGCGTAAGAGGCGGGATCCAGGCCCGGGTGACCAGGACGGCGCGGCTAGGACGCCACTACGTCGGCGACAGGCGCTTGATTTTTTTTTACGGGCACTCTATTTTGTGGTTGATTAAAAATATTCTGATTTTGTGGTTGATTAATATTGAACATGCTTAATTAAAGTGATAACTACACTCTTCAGAAATTTATGCCACCATTCCATTCCACCTCATTTTTTCCAACCGAACACCGGAATGGAATGGAACCGTGACATTCTATTTTTGTGGAATGGAACCGTTCCATTCCATTCCGGTCCGTTTTGAAACCGAACAAACCCTTAGCGAACCGTTTATTTGTACCGCCGGTGGAGATGCTCATATGTGATGGAACGAGTATGTTTGTATTTCTCGTTGAAAAAAATCCGTGAAACAAACGCCACGGCATGCCGTGAGCGGGTACCTTCCGTCAAGGATTCAATGCAAGAGAAGAGCAACACGCGCGACTGATCCATCACTCACAGTGTCATAGGATGGATGTGACGGCACGAGCAGAGCGAGCCTTGCGGGCGCCGAACCAGCAGGTCCTCATTGGCTCCAAAGCACCTGCAGCTATTAGTTAGCCGGAGGCATCTACTCGACTTCACCAGTGCTGCCATTCAAAGTTCAAACTTCGAACTCCAGTATCCCACCACGCGTACGTGGACGCTACGCTCCTCTCCGATCTCCATTTCTCCACGGGCGCAGCGCAACCGTACAGGAGCGAGCAACGGCGACACGCTCGGTCTTCGCTCGCTGCCGTAGTACTGACCTGTCACCTGTGGCATCGCAGCTAGAATCACTGCCATCCTGTGCAGTTCTGCGAGAAAGTATAAGTGCTCTGGTACGTGGTTTGCGTAACAAGATTCGTAGTTTGAATGAAGAGATTTAAAATGCGTGCCTTGCATCGCTGTTTGAAACCGTTGGCTTGCTTGCACCCCGCACGAGTTCACCATGCCATGAATGCTCAAGTACAGGCGGTGACCGGCATGCATGACTGAACGGTCACTGACACCAGCGGCATCAGCGCTACCCGGATCCACAAAATGGCAGTACGGGCCTACAAGCAGCATCAGCACTTAAGCAGACAGCGGTGGGCCCCCCATGCCTTTCTAACGTTACCAGCAGTGCCTAGTCAGCTTTTGCCGCATATCTCGTTTGCTCGCACGCTCCGAGATCTTCCTTTCCGAACTCTACTCCCAGTTCGAATTTTTTTAATCCCAAAGCCCGAGCTTCAACCCGCGGGCTTAGACTAGTCACAATAGGGAGTAACATGCATGTTACTACTCTAAGTTACTACCTCCATAGTGGGGAGTAACATGTGTGTAGTGTCATATTTAATAGATTATACACTCATCTTGTCTTGAAATGTGTGATGTTATGGTAACATAGCTAGTTACCATAACCATCTCTCTCCTCATTAATTACCCGCCACATCAGATTTTTTGCCTATGTGGTACTGATGTTACTCATATGTTACTCCCCATTGTGACTAGTAATAGTGTCCAGCAACTCCAACGTGCTCGTAATAGTGTCCAGCAACCGTGTCGGACAAATACTATTCGGGCGCCGACGTTTATTGGAGTGGCTTCCCCACCGGCGCCTCTAAATAGACAGCCCCAGTATAAAATTTAACATAAATCTAGCCCCTAGCCGGTGTGGTAGCACACGCCCCAGTCGAACGCGGCATACATGCCCGATGCTCCTCCTTGATCTCGGCCTCTCCGGTGTCTCCACCGCTGTCACCGTCACCTCCGGGCGGCCCGACTCCGTTGTCGTCGCGCACCGTGGTGATGTTGCACTCCTTGGCAGACACTCCTCCGCCCACTCTTCGTGTCCGGTTGAACAGTCTCGAACGTCTGCATCGTGGCTTCGGCGACTTGTAGCTGGTAGAACGCCTCGGCCTCCTCCTCCGTCATCGGCCAGTGTTGCAGCAATGCAGTGGGATTGGTCGAGGTTGAGGCGCCTCCGTCTTGACCTTCTTGTCGCGCCCAAGGTAGAGGCGCCCCCGTGACGGCGACTGCACCTCCTCCTTGACCTTAGCGATGGGTGGCGCCGGAGCTCGCTGGCGAGATGAACGCGTCTCCTATGATGATGTTGCTCGCCTGATCTCCTCCGCGCTAACGTCGCCTCGTTCTTACCGTCGAGAGAGGGGAAGGTGGCTCGCGTGAAGAAGTTGTCGCGCGAGGAAGAGGAGGAGTCTGTTGTGGTCCGCGGCAGCGCGAACCACGTCGGCATGCTGCATCTCTCCACCGACTGGTAGCCCTGGAACACGAGGACGTCGTAGAGGTCCTTCCTATGCCACCAATGTTGTCGCTCGGCGCGGTTCCACATCGATGGCGGCGGGCCGTGTCCCTCGTAGTGGTCGACGGAGGCCTTGCGCTCGGCCTTGATGATGGCATGCTGCTTCATGGTGTACTCCGGGTCTGTCCGCTGCTCCGGCGTGAGGTTCAAGCGGTGAGCCTGGATGGCAATCGTTCATGCCGAGTGGCGGAATGGCCAGCCCTCACAAGCTGACGCTCCAGGCGTGCGACAGTCGCATCCTTGGCGGCACGAGGATGCGGTGCTTGTGCAACACCGCCGCCTCGTCCTTTCCGAGGTTGGACTTGTAGTTGGCACGGACGCAACTGCCCTGCCTGAGGCTTCACCGTTGTTCGCCATTGTGGAGAGGAGAGGGAAGAGCGCTGGGCGAGAGAGGACGGTGGCGAATGCGGAGGAGCGGCACACGTTGCTGCATATAAAGCGGGGAGTGACGGTGAGAATGCGTGGGAACGCGACGCGTGATGGGAGGGAATCCGGCGACGATTCCCAAGGCACCATTACACCGGCGCCGCGGTCGGGGAGCGCGAAGAGGGACGCGTAAGTCGACCGCTCCGGTCTTTAATTACGTTGACTGTCCCGTTGTTCCCGCAATAAATTGCGATAACCGCGTGTGTTACTGACAAGTCGGTCTCGCCCATCTGGATCCAACGTGGCACCGGTTGTCGGCATTCCCACTTTCCTCCCTACGGATGGGCATGAAGCAGGGTTTCCGGACGTGCTATTGGACCCGTCCGTCAACTTTACCACAGTCCCGATGCGGGTGCAGAGTGTCTTAACCTCTTTTTTAAACTGAAACCTACTCCATTTAACCTCGTCTCACGCTAGCCAAAACTCCAAACTCAAAACCCAGGCACGTGCCATTTCCGCGTGCGGTCAATCGGCCCGTTGCTAGCGCGTATCAGTTCAAACTTCAAACCGGGAGGACGAACAAAGCCGACGCTGGGTGGGTCCCGCCCGCACGCACGCTCCCCCACGAGAGAACTATCGAGCCGTTGCAGGCCGGACGGACGGACTGGATCGGCCGGAGGTTCAAACCTGGGCATTTTCCCTCCACATTAATCCCGCAATAAATAAAGGAAAGAAAGAGGGCGCAGGTCGCACACATCGCGCTGGACGCTTTGCTGCCACGTCGGAGTACATCGGTCGCTTCCCTAAACTGCACCGTGCCAAAAAGGAGCCCCACCACACCGGCCACATGCGGTCGATTCGAATTTCGAAATTTGAATGGGAGCCGTGGGGCTACTGGCTACTACTGGTAACGGCAATAAACACATGACCATCCAGCGATCTTCCCTTCTTTCAAAGCTGCTAAAGATACAGATTAGGGGTCTGTTTGGTTTGTACCTCCAAGTTACCCTACCAAAATATTGGTCACCTGGAAGATTCCCTCTCTCGTTTGGTTTACTGCCAATTTTTTGGCTGCCTACCAAAATGTTGCCAATTTTTTGGCCAGCCCCGGGCGGAGGATTCCTGCGCCAAAATATTGGCTCGCCAATGTTGGCAGGGCACACACAGGCAAAAACCAAACGTACCCTAGATAACGGACACATGGATTCTATGAGTCTATCTATTATATTATGTTGAAAATATAGACCTTATGCACATAAACATAATATCATATATCATAAGTTGCATAATGCCATACAAATTATTTGAGCACCCACAGTTATACATATTTGTCTATATTTTCTACTGTAACGCTGCCCATCTTTTAAAATTTGTCTTATAATTCTTGTATATGGTAGAAAAATACGGGCCCACATATCAGTATGTCGTTAAGGGGCAAAATCATGTATTATGTGCTAGGTGCAACATATTACCTCAAAAAATCGGGGTCAGCTGCAAAAAATGTTTAGATTCTGTGTTTTGTGCAACAATGCTATCAAGATCGGTGTTATGTGCAATTTTCTCTATATTATGTTCTAACACACACAAGTTTTTTTTTCCTTGTGAGACTGTATAGTACGACACCTTGTGTCACGTATTTTCGTGGAAATTACACAATAGGTTTTTGGACCACACTTTCGATTTTCCCCTAAACCGGCGACAAAATGTGCGCCATTATGTATAGACTATATTATTTTTTTCCTAGAAAAATAGTATTATAGAGGTAAAACCACATCACTTATTTCGGAATGGAGTGAGTAATACCTTATAATAACTTTGACTATATAGTATGGCACCGTTGTCGCGTATCGACGAACGAAATGACACGACAGGTTTTGAGATGGCATCTTCTGACATTTCCATTATGGTCTGCCAAAATGTGTTACATCAAGTATACCCAGTATCATACTTTTGCAAGGAAATATCTCCTAATAATTTGACTATCTGTAGATAATTACGATACACGGAAGGTTTGCAGCATTCTCCGTCAACACACGGGGGCGATGAAACATAAGTCAAAGCCGGGTCGGTTTTTAGGGGGAGTCCAGTGCATAGAAGGCCATTTGAATTTCAAACATCTGAATTATGGTAGAAGGAAACGGGAGTGACATGTCAGAATAGGCAATAGGCCCTAATAAATACTCCCTCCGTTCGGATTTAATTGACACACATTTTGTAACACATGGATGTATCTAGAAATCAAACAAGTATAGATACATCCATATTTGGACAAAATCAAATCAATTAATTTGGAACGGAGGGAGTAGGAAATGATTTTGAAAGGACAGGGTGGTTTCTTAATATAGCCACCCCCTCCTTGCGTTCTTCTCCCCATCGCCCTCCGAACCCCAGGGCTCTGTCGGGACCCAAACCCTCGCCCTCTCCCCCACTCCGCTCGCTGCTCCCCCTCCGCGAGGTCGGTGCTTGTGGTGGCCGCGAGCTCTCCCGCCGTTCACACGATGTCGAGCAACGCCGCCTCCACCCGCCGCTTCTCCTCGTCGGCGACGACCGCGACGGCGAAGCGCCCGGCCATGGCGGAGAACGCCGTGGGAGCCAAGGCGGCTGCGGGACCGGGGGCCGCGCAGCAGCATGCGAAGAAGCGCGTGGCGCTCGGGAACCTCACCAACGTCCCGCTGTCGGAGGGAGGAGCGGCTGCGGGAAGATCGCCGTGGTCACGGCCGGCAATGCGGTACGGATCCAAAACTGTGGGAACGTTGCCGGATTGGGGGTTTTCCATTATGAAATTATTGGTGCTTTCTCGTCGGGCCTCTGGCTCTGGGGTTACAAGATCTTTGGCGGTTAAATTTTTGAATTGGTCAGTTGGAGAGGCCACGAGCGCAAGTTGTATTCGCTTCTGCTGCTTCTATGTGGCTGGTTCTACAGATCGATCAAGAACACTGCATTGTTCTTGAACTAGGTGAATTCTCGACGCGCAGATTTGGATGCAGTGTCCATCCTTGGAAGCGACAAGTCAAACATTTAGTTTCTTTTCTGGTATTATTATAGGACATACGCGGCGACTTGTTGCTCCCTCTGCCCACTCAGTAGTGTTTTTGTGCTCTTGCTGAAACGTTTCTTGGGTTCTTTTGGCTCGTATTGTTTTCGATTTATCGGATTAGTCATTTCTTGGATTCTTGATCTGCAGCCGGATGCCTGATTTCTCATCTTCCACTTTCCCTAAATTTTCATGTCTTTATTTGTGCGTTTTTACCTGCTGCTATTCTCATTGAATTTTGCATCTTTGCCACTACTGCACGCTGATTGCGGATTGGGCTTGGTCCATTTACTTGATAGAATTTTCTTGGTGACATTCCTGGTCAAAGTGACTGTACTGGAACAGTTTAGCATAAAGTTTCTTGGTGTAAGCGAAGTGTCCGTTTTTCATCACTGTTTGCTTTGGAATCTTCTATTGCTAATAGTATGGTAGTATGATCCAGGCTTGATAGTTGTGCAACTTTTATTCCATCTGTGCCTCATTGATGCATTCCTGAAAACAATATACAGTATTTGAAATCAGTTAATCACTTTCATCTCATTGTCATGCAGAGGTTGAATTCAGCTAACTCGGCTGCACCTGTGAAGAAGGGATCTTTGGCAAGTGCTCGAAATGCGAGTGCACATCGCGGCTCGGCTACGAAATCGGCTTCCACCAGGCCAGCTCTTGTCACATCTCGCCATGAGAGCACCGCGCAGAAGGAGGGTGCTCCTCCTCGTAAGGTGCTACAGTGGTGCCAATCGCCGTGCCAGCCATTGTACCCTTCAGCAGCTTCGTGTCTCCTGGACATTCAGGGGATTCCATTTCAACTGACGAAACAATGTCGACATGCGACTCTATGAAAAGCCCGGACTGTGAGTACATCGACAACGGCGACTCATTGCTCGATTCTTTACAGCGCCGGGCAAATCAAAATCTGCGCATTTCAGATGATACTGCTGTAGAAGGTTTGTTTTGCATGTCTAGGATGTGTGCTCTTATAGTGTATTTTGCTAGACATTCTCTTATTTATGTAATGTCCTGTTTCATTGGCAGGAGCTAAGTGGAAGAAGGATGTTACTGCCCCAATGGAAATTGACAACGTTTGTGACGTTGATGAAAACTACGAGGATCCACAGTTGTGTGCAACTCTAGCTTCTGATATCTACATGCACCTGCGAGAGGCTGAGGTGAGGCAAATCTTCTTTAAAACCTTGTGTTGATTAGTGTTTTGGCTACATCATAGATCTTACTGTCAATTGACCATCATAGAAGGAATAACAGGTGCTAGAAGAATGGTTCTAATTTTTTTTTATGTATGCTCAATTGACTCAGCTGCAGAAAGCATCCACTGAGAATTAGATAAGCGTAGACTAGATACTATGCTATGCTATTGTCAAACCATTTTGGAGCACCATAAATTACTGTTTTGTAAATTTCATAAACTGGTGTAAGCATGCCGTAAACAGTGTGAAGATAATGTTAGGAGTTATATGATAGAGAAGTTGATCCAGGATATAGTAGATCTGTAGAATTTTAAGTGTCGTAAGCCAGTCTCCCTTATATGGACTGCCGAGTTCAATCAAAATGGATTTGTAGTCTGTTATGGCTTGATCTCTCTACACATGTTCAAGAGTCCTAGGCGTTCTGCTTGACTGCTTCTTGCTTGCATATACATATGTTGTTACTAAAACATTTTTTTCTCTCACCAGACCAGGAAAAGACCATCAACTGATTTTCTAGAAACAATACAAAAGGATGTAAACCCAAGCATGAGGGCTATCCTGATAGACTGGCTTGTGGAAGTAAGCTTTTCTGCCGCACAAAACAAATTGACCATAAGCCTGGCGGCCACTCATTGCATTGTATTGATTCATTCCTTCGTGCAGGTTGCTGAAGAATATCGTCTTGTTCTGATACCTTATATTTGACAGTGAACTATATTGATCGTTACCTTTCTGGCAACGAGATCAATCGCCAAAGGCTACAATTACTTGGTGTTGCTTGCATGCTTATAGCTGCGTAAGATATCAAGATCAGCAAGTTCATTTTTAATTATTTCTCGTTTACTCTTATTTGCATTTCATTGGTTAGCCTACTAAATTTTGCTCGTTTGATTTTTAGTAAATATGAGGAGATATGTGCACCCCAAGTAGAAGAATTCTGCTACATCACTGACAATACATACTTCAAGGATGAGGTCAGTGACATATTACATTATTTCGTCAGTGATTGTCACTTTGCTTCCACCATTCTCTAATTCATAGATAAACAGGTTCTGGACATGGAAGCTTCTGTTCTTAATTACCTGAAGTTTGAAATGACCGCACCGACAGCAAAGTGCTTTCTAAGGTTTTGCTCTTTTTCATGCATAAAACTTTTTCATGACATCATATCAACTGAATTCCACTAACTCTATTTCTTGCCTTCCATAGGAGATTTGTTCGGGCTGCTCAAGTCTGCGATGAGGTATAACTCTCTTGAGCTTCTGCTTGCTTACTGCATTTTCCACAGGTCACATATTTTGTAGCATTGTATTTAATTGTTTTTCTTTCTACAGGATCCAGCTTTGCATCTTGAGTTCCTAGCCAATTATGTAGCTGAGCTATCACTGCTTGAGTACAGTCTACTTGCATACCTCCTTCTTTAGTAGCGGCTTCTGCTATTTTCTTGTCAAAGTTCATACTGCAGCCAACAAAGCATCCTTGGGTACGTTTACATAAATCTTGTAATGTTTGCCAAGTCAAATTCTTGCTTGAGCTAACATATGCTTCCGATTGTAAACTGGGCGCAGAATTCGACCCTTGCCCACTACACACAGTACAAGCCATCGGAGTTGTGCGATTGTGTGAAGGCACTTCACCGCCTTTTCAGCGTTGGTCCTGGAAGCAACCTTCCTGCAATCAGAGAGAAATACAGTCAACATAAGGTAACTGAATAGTCTGGACTGCACCCAATTCTTCAGTTAACTACACTGTTGCTAATTGATGTCCTCTGCAATCCTTTCCTCAGTACAAGTTTGCCTCGAAGAAGCAATGTCCACCTTCATTGCCCGCAGAATTCTTCAGAGATGCGACATGCTAGAGATAAAAGCCCAGGAGTAGATGCAGTTGCTTACTGAATTCTTCATGTTGTGGTGGCTCAAATTCGAAGTTGCGACGCTGATCCTTGCAGATGGTATAGCTCGACCCCAAGACATGCCGGTGCCTCCTGTTTGTTTAGGATGATTGGCAGAGTGTAGATTTTAGACTGATGCTGATGTCTTTGTGGTAGTGGTGTGCTTTTCTTGACTTCTCCTTCCTCTGCTCTCTGCTGTTTTCTTTCTTTCTGTACCTAGAGTGTAGACCCAGGTTTTTCGAGTGCATGTACATTGGAGAGCACTGCAGCAAAGCATAAACATCTTGTTTGTAGTGGCATAATACTGGAGTCACTTGGCTGGCATGTTGCTTGGGTGGCTCCTCCCATGTATCACAATGTGGTGGCATTGTTTGTTTGTCTGATATCTTAATAATAGCACCCCATTTTAATAGTGCTAATCTTGGATATGCTTTCGCCTCATGTGTAAATTGCAATACTTCATATGACACAGATAATGGGATTTCTCTGCGTACCAGGATTTGGCCTGTATTGTTGCCCGGATTATTTTCGATGGTGCTTCCTTTGACAGGTGACGGACTGATGGTGGCTGGAGCTTTTGTGCTAGATGGAGTACTTGATTTGGCATAAGATTTAGTATAGTCCCAGATACGTCATCGAAATTTCCCTCATCCTGGATAGAAAATTTGTCTTGTTTCCTGATGTCTATTAATGGACCTCTTGTTGGCCGTTAACCATTTGGCCACTGATGTTTCAACAACATTCTGAAAATACTTTGCCATTTATTTTTGTAACATTCTGGTTGTATTTTGGCAAACGGCAGCATCAAACATATAACCGATTTTCTATGCGAGATTTATTATTGTACGTTTGTTTATTTGCAGGGAAACGTATAACATATTTAAAACACAAAAAATGTCCATTTCAGGATTGGTTCAGGGTTGGTTCCGGGATTTCTAAGAAGGCAAAAAGGTTTATAACGTTTGAAAACAGTCAACACCAGCCAACTAACAGAATGATTTCTTTGCCTGATAACTGAAATTTTATGGAAGTAGCAAAATCAGGAACACCCTCTTTGTGACAGGGAGGAAGAGACGGCGGGTTTGCTGCTCATCATACTGGTTTCCCTGAATTGGTAGGCTCTACGGCGACCATCCATCTGGCTGGAGGCAACACTGGAGCACAGCTGTTTGTTTACATGTGTGAAGAATGAGCCAATCAGTATAGTAGGAGCACCGTATCAAAGGGAGATACATACATGTATACACGATTGTGCCAGCTAGCTGCGTGATTAGATGACTATTAGCATTAGCAAATGACAGAGCTGCATGAATATCTTCTGGTTGATGCCACAGCTGAAGGTTCCAGAATCGATCGTATAGCTGTACGTTCGTAGATTGATTGGATTTGACACTGATAGGAGCTTAATTTGTCCATTTCGTTGTTGCGTTTTCCATGGTCTGTCTCTCTGATGCGCGATCTTTGATTGCTTATCGTCGTTTAGGCACGTCCATGGCTAGGAGAATATTGGCCTGTGTAGCTGTAGCATATGCCTTGTTCCAGCTTAGATCTGCGTTAAGGCAGAAAACTTAATATATGCTCGGAGGAAAAGGTATATAGTGCCATCTTACCATGATTGAAGATGCTCTGTAAATCATATTTGCTGGTTTCTTTGCAAGATCAAGAGCGATACCGGTTTCTTAATTAAAATAGTGAGAATATGATGACAGAACATCTATCTCCAATCATCGTAAGACGGTACTAAATCAAGCTGTACAATCAATAGTGTATTAGCATGAGAATCTCTCACACGTTCTGCGCTAGCTTACCGTCATAGGCACCGACTTTGAAACAATACCTGGACTCGTGAGAGGCAGGACGAACATGCATGGTACCAAGAACTAAGTATATGAATCTGGTAACCAAACCCAAAATAGCGCCAACAAGACAACTTTAGCAAGAGAAAGAAAAACAATCTTTGTTTTAAGCAAACCGTAAATAATTCTAGCACTACACATCCTTCTTGATCGGCGATGCTCCCGTCTCCTCTTTGCTGGGGTCAATGCCGGATCTGGCTTTGTTAGTTTTGTGTGCGTGGGGTGCGCCTGTCAGCTGTAAGTTTTGGCTTACCATGCTCATTTCCAGGAGGATTCTAAGGTCTAGCGTAGCGGGTTGTTTTTGTGATGTGTCATTCTATTGTGTTAGTTGTGTTGTTGTTCCGTGCGGTTCTGGATCTAGTTTAGCAAAGCGAATAGAACCTGTTATATTCGATTCACTCAGCTTACCCGATTAACTAGGCAACTTGATACATTTCTTCTACAATGAATTACAAGCTCCTGCCCTTTCTAGTTTCTCAAAGACAAACCCATTACCGTCTCTGGCAATCCCCTTGTCGATGCATTCTGTTCTGCTTCCATCACAACTTTGAGGTCCCGTAACGATGAAGCACAAGCGAATGGCAATGTGATTCGGTGACATAACGTCATGTGACTTTGGGTCACTGACATATGGTGGACCCACATGTAAGTGACCACCAGAAACATCTGACGTCACGTCACCATTCTGAGACAAGAGAATGTGGGGTTTAATTGCAGTGCATTTCCACTCCCGACCAAATTCACGTAATTGTAGAAGCTACCCGAGATCAGTTTCTTGAGCTTCTCCACTCGCCACTTTTGGAATAGCCCTCACACTGCAACAATTACAGGGTCATGCCACCACGGACCTTGGCCACCCCAAACCCAACCACGATATCTCCATGTTTGTTCTATCCTCGTATTCTTCCTCCCCTCCTCCTTCTGAAGCTTCCCTCATGGGAGCTTATTTCCACCACAATCCATAACCCTATTTCCGGAAGCTTAAGCTCAAAAGAAGTGACCTTTCGTCAACTATAGCCTATATAATCCTAGCATGCATCTCTCTCGTTGCTTTTATGATACTACACGGATAAAGGCAATGTTGCTTAGTTCTCTTGGTTTGCTAGGTATCTATGTCCAAACCGCTGGCTTTGTCCTCCACTTGTTCTCCTCCAAACAAAACTATGAATCATTATGCAAGTAGGATTGATAAATGACATGCCACTCATCACTCACTGTAGTCTCTTTAAGTAGTCATGCCATATAATGCATATTTTGTTCCCAAGGATTTTGAGTTGTTCGGCCTTCTTGGCAAAACCCACTTGCAACACCATATGTAAAATTTCAGTTAAGAAAAAAATCCACATGGTTGAAACTAACCTAGCGGCAATCGAGTTGTATATAACTAAATAAAAATCTAGTGCCAATCTACATGGCACAAGGAACGGATAACCCTGTCTCAAAAGAGAAAAAGAAGGAGAACTAGACTGGTGACCCTTTCGAGAGAAAGGCGTTATGTTTGCCACCTCAAGCACAGGAACAGTGCTCACGAACACCATGTCCAACTTTAACACTTCAGCTTTGATAGTCAACAGCATGACTATATATATGAGTAACATCTAGATAGTTATCCGAACACTTGACTCGATTGGTGCAAAAAAAGAAGCTATCATTGACATAGTTTGATTCTCTTTTTTTCTCCACAAAATCAAAGTTCGATCCTGTTTATATTATCTTAAACAAGCTAGTCTTACCCTAAGCCTTGCTTAGCTCATCATTTGAGTGTTCATTTGCAGCAAGTTACTTCCTTGAAGTGGAGATCTGATTAATTCCCTAGCTAGCTAGGCTTCTGAGTGCTGATTGATTGGTTCGCCAGGAAGCAATTGCGTGCTGACCTCACTATAAAAATAATTAGAAACACATCATGGTGGCTTGTGTCTGCTGCACAAATGAATCAAGCTTAGCTTGCTGGATTTGAACAAAATAAATAAATAGATGCTGGATTTGAGAAATGGTATTTGTTGGTTGGGGTGCTATCACTGAGCTGGTCTGGTCTTGCTACTGGCTCATAATAAAGGAGCTGACAGCAAATGGGGGTTGGCATGTGCCAAGTGGGCACGATTGCTATTATCCAAGACAAGGGGGAGGGCCTACATATTTTGTACTTTTTTAAAGTAGATGATCTTATTAAACTGGTTGGCAGTTTGGCATAGAAAACATATCTCCCTGTCTTTTCCTGTCAATACTTCTAATACAGAAAGTGCATGACAAATATATTTGGAACTGCATAAATCCCTTTCTCGGTGAGAATTTCATGATTTACCATCTTGCCCATTAGTTATTGGCCTGGACTGAAAAATATTTTTAAGTCTCACGATACATGACCAGGATAAGGCCATATTCATTTAACATAAACTGTCTAAGTTATACATTTTGGAATCTTCTCTTATTGTGGGATACAAAGGTATTTCTTTTGTGTGTCGACTTGTTCGACAGTGCTCATATGGCGATGTGCGTATCAATACAGAAGTAGAGGATCTTTCTCCATTTGGAAAAAAACTAGTAACTAATGCAAAACAAAATTAAATTAAGAGAACAAAAGTAAAACACCACTTAAAAGCAAGATCAGTTGGATGGTGCACCATCCGTGAGGTGAGCTTTATAATTGGTCGGATTGTCTAGCATGGAGTGACCGAGCTGGTATACAACTGTGGGGTTCAAGTGAACCAATGGGCAATGGGGTGCATAAACCTTTCACTAATATAGTATGTAATTTGTTTCATTACTCATTAGCGAAAGATTGCACCATAAATCACACAGTTGATCCAATGATCACGCTGTCTAGCACTCTAGCTTCGCTACGGTTACTCCCTTCTAGTATCACTATATAATCCACATGAGGGCGATATCAACAT
Source organism: Poa pratensis (assembly GCA_947311845.1). Taxonomy (NCBI): domain Eukaryota; kingdom Viridiplantae; phylum Streptophyta; class Magnoliopsida; order Poales; family Poaceae; genus Poa; species Poa pratensis. Next base: position 10,610,250 of record CAMZMU010000110.1, read on the forward strand.
AACAACAAAATATCAGGGTTCTACAATTTGTACAGTTAGAACATGCCAGTTTTGTTGGATGTTACGGTTTCAACGAACCATTGCAGGCATTCGCACAAACTAAAACAAGAAATTGTTTTGTTTTTTCCAACTTAACCGAGTGAGTGTGAGTCACACACTATTAAAACGAGATTGAAAATAAAAGTAAAATAAACTAAATGCAAAAATTTATTTTTGTGATAAAAATGAACCATTGCAGACAACACGTGTGACGATCGCTTCTTTAAGACTTTGTCTTGTAGTGTATATTTCGCTAGTGCATATTTTGTTGTTTGGTCATTTGTCATAGGTTTCTTGGTAGATTTGTGGTGATGCCAATCCTTTTTTTACGGTCTCGGTATTTCTTTGTTTTTATCAGCCGATTTTGCTTGATGTTGATGAATAATACATCACACACACAAGTCTCACGCCCTACGTGAATGTTCAGTTGGGTCGTCGCTCACACCAATACATGGTTGCTTGGGGTCTACGAGAAAACCAAACCTAACTAGATGGACAAGATCAGTTCTCCCAAAGGACCCCAAGCAATACGTACGGCCATCGTATCAATGGCGTACAGCCTCCATGGCAAACCCTTTCATTGCTGTCTCTGTGGCCTACGCAGAATACCTGTGGTCACTTGCCAAATGAGGGAGGAGCTGTCATGCTGGTAGAGGTACCACTCATGCCAGCACGTTGGAGTGCTGCCGCTGTATTGGTTTTAATTAGTTAGCAAACCGCAACAAGATTCCAAGCTTTGTAAACTAATCGGAGAATCGGCTGGATTTTCTTAATTTTTCCTAATTTGACTCTTAGCGAAGATTAGCTAGCTGTGTTTTTCTAGATGGTGAGATTAGCTGTCCTGATTTCAGTTCTTCAGACTTCTGGTTTTTTATCATGTTGTCTTTCTCCAAGGATGAGTGCCGTGATTGGCCAGTGGCGTTGCTTCTTTGAGGAGCTCACGGTACTCTCCCTGCGGTGGGCCCATCCGCGATTAAGTGTGGGCCACAAGCAAGGGTGCCAAGTGGTGTGACCTGGCTGTTCTTGATCTCCTGTGGAGCAAGGGCGTGCGTGGCCACCTATGGTGTTCTCCTCCTCCTATGGGAGTAGGTTTGTAGGATGATTCGATGGATGTAGACGCACTTTCACAGCTCTAGCGATAGAGATGGAAAATGACTTATCTAGAAATGGACACCGCGATTTTAGGATGTTCACGAGAATCCGTGAATTCAATTTTGTCGTTCGATAAATCTATGAAGATGATAGCATGTAGCAACAGGATATGTGGGTGAACTGAAATAGTTTGGATAACATCTGGTTTTACAAATATTTGATAATTTGGTTGATCTAGTTGAAATTTGCTTCGACCAGCTGGTTTTATGAATATTTGGTAATTTTATTGCTTAACATACACCAAAATTATGAAGACACCATTTTTTGTGTGGAGTAACAGTGTCAGGACACTTGACCGGCTTATCAAGTCGAAAATTAACATATTGGAAGAGAACATGGTTATACTTGTATTAGGTAATTAAATTCCATATTGGGAATATGTTTTGAGTTAAACATACACGGTATTCTAAGTATGTCTGAAAATACAGTAAATGATTAAGAACATCTCTCCCATCTGATTACAAAATTCAAATGATTAACCGTCTCAAATGAGCCACCCAACCGGCAAGGCACTTAACCAGACCACCAAGTCATAGCGTAGAGGATCCTGCTAGCACCATGTCCTACTCTCTCTGTAGCCTCCAGCGCAGCTTGCAAGCCTCCACGACCCATTCATCATTTCACGTCTGTCTTAATGACACCCCTCCCATAATCTCTTCCCCATTTGACGTTTATGCCCCTGCCCCCCTACAGCCGTGGCCAACTCATGCGGGGGGCACAAGGGTAATTTCCGCAGGGCCAGGGTGCCTATCTGGCCATCCCATTATATATCGCTCTCATGGCACCGTGGCTCTGTACTGCTCTCCTCTGCCAATTGTTGATAGGCTGGTGATCGTTGCTACACATCGCATACCTCTTCTTCCTCAGGCTTCAGCTTGGTTGCATGTAAGCTTCGCTTCCTTCTGGCTTCTCATGATCGTCTCCTTCGTGTTCTTCCTGAGGATGAAAATTCTCATGGCTCTGTTTTTTCACGTCGCAGCAGAGCTTTTTGAAGATGACCAGCGTCTGGAAGACCAAGGTTCTACCCGGGCTCAGCAAGATCTTCGACAAGGATGGCAAGAAGGCCGCCGCCGTCGAGTTCTTGAAAACCTTCAACAAGGTATGGGTGGAGGAGCTTCTGTTATCGCTGTGCATATGTTTGTGTTTGCTTGTTTGTTGATTGGATGGGTGTGCTATGCATATATCTAGGAGGATATCAGCAAGGAGGTTGAGGACAAGAAGACAGAGCTAGAGCCCAAGGTTGCGGAGGTTGTTGAAGCCTCTCCCCCAGAGATTAAGGTGAAAAGATTTCTCGGCACCTCTTTTTTTTTTTGTGCTGTTGATGGGACATGACAATAGGTAGTAGCCACCTTACTTAGTGCTAATCAGGGGCGGAGCTACACCCCAGGCAACAGGGGCCTTGGCCCGGGATGCGGCGACGGCGGCGCAAGCTATACTGTAGCAATTTGGCACTGTTTGACACTGTTTGGCCAGGGTACTGTGGCTTGTAGCACGTTTGGCCCGGGGCCCGGCCCAATCCTAGCTCCGCCACTGGTGCTAATCATAACCCAAATTACCCGTTATCTTATTGTAGGCGGTAATCAAGGATAAGAAACCAGCCAAGATCAAGAAGAACTCAGTTGCGGTTACCAAGTTCCTTGACGACTTGGCCAAGATTGGTAAGTATAGTTACGAAATCAAAACATCCATCTTTGTGGTTAAGATTTTTGCCTCGATTTTCCAAATAATTTAATAACCAAAATATAATGACTTCAACAATCATATGAAATCAAGATTTATATATATATATAGTTTACCTTTAGTCATTGTATGTATTCTCCTTTCACATAGTTAAACAGTAGAATAATCTTCCCAGAACAAAAAGAAGAAAAACAATGGAATATTCTCAGATATGTTTCTTCCCACATAAGCTCACAAGCAAACACCGTCACTTTTAGGCGATGGAGACAAAAGCATAACTAGTGGTATTCACCAAAGTTAAGTATATAAACAGTACCTAACTAAGTTGCTCAACTTGTGGTTAAAAATAAAATAGGTATACGGTTGAGCTCTCGTGCATACTGCTGAGATGATCTAGAATTAAAAAAGACACTCCTTAAACTATTAAATTAACGTGTGTTTGGCCGGTTAATTTGTAGATTTCCCTGGAGCCAAGCAGGTGAGCGACGCGGTGGCCAAGTCCGGCACCACGCCCCTCTCTCCTGCCATCGTCTTTATCTTGGACAAGGTTGCGCCTTTCATCCCCGAGCCCAAGGAGGAGCCCAAGGCCGAGCCCGAGCCAGCCGCCGCAGAAACCACAACCAGGGATGTCGCCGTGGAGGAGAAGAAGGAGGAGGAGGCCGAGCCCTCCGCCCCGCCAGTGGAGGCTGCCGTCGAAACCCCTGCACCAGCGGCTGAGGTAGTGGAGGAGAAGAAGGAAGAAGAGAAGCCCGCCGAAACCCCTGCACCAGCACCTGAGCCAGAGAAGAAGTGATCGATCATCACCAACCTCCAAGAAAAATCCAAGATACCACCTGGTTTGATGATGGTAATCAAGAAAATCATTTTAAGTTATTGTGAATTTGTGGTCAATTTCGTATCCGCGTAGTTGCACAAAAGTAAGTACCAAACACACACTTTGCTATGCATATTACGGCATGCAAACGTACATGCAAGAACATTTGTTATTCTTTCGATCGATCGATCCCCGTATGTGTAAATTTTATGTGGGGCTTTTTTTTTGTGGTGATTAAATCATGTGTAATTATGTTGGTGTTTAATTTGTTGGTCATGGTAAGAAGGAATTTGTTCAGTTTTTTCTCTTTTTTCCCCATTTGAGATGTGATTGAGATTAAACATAAGTCAATTTTAGTTTCTATACAAATTAAGGCCCCGTTCGCGAGCTCCGTATTTTTTAAGTAATCCAGGAATACTTCGGTTTCTAGAAATACTTAAGTATTGTATACTTTGAGTTGTTTGAGTTTAGCAAAACTGTAGTTTATATATTTCAAGAATTAGGAAACTGCACTATTTTGAAGTATATGAAAAAAGGGTTGGACCACTTTTTCCAAAACTAAAGTATTGGTTCGCTAGGCATAGTAATATTGTGGTTTTTGAATAATTTAATTTTAAAAACACTTTGCTGCCAAACTAAGCCTACAGTTTATCGTGTTAAAGTTTGCGTAATTACTAGCATTTTGTGATGTTCATGGTATAGTGTTAAGTCCGATGGACAACATTCATCCTTTGTAATTAGGACTATTATCACTCGACTTAGATGATCATGCGAAGAAAAAGATTTAGAATAGGTTTTTCCGGGTGACATTCGTAGCCATTCGATAAAAGACTCTTTTATTATCGCACCAACATTGGAGAGTGCAAACAGCCCACCCGGATTCAAAATCGTACTCGCAGAAATTCACGGTATCGCACAACAATCTTTGTAAACAAAAATGCCAAGGTGGTTTCCTCCTACCACTGATATTTCATCTTTATATAATCCGAATTAGGCATGTTTTTTAGCTAATATTCACAAAATATGAAATGTGATATATATTTCCGTTACACGACGACTAAACTTTTTAGTACGAGGGGCGTAAGAACGCGACGAGACGAGTCTTGAGGTGACATTCCTTGTAGAACCAGACTCTTAAGTCTTACTCTCTCCGTTTCTAAATATGAAATGTTTAGCCTTTTCCAGATTCGCAAAGTCAGTCTTAACAGAGAAGAGTCGACTATTAACGACCCCATCGATCCTGGCCGATGAAGCTTACTCCACAAGATAAGCACGATCGAGAAGTCGGCGATACGAAACTGATGGAGGTGGCGTAACACATTGGTGGCACGAAACCTAGATGGGGATGGACATCTTGGGTGCTTAGCCAAATTGGTGAAGAAAATCAAATCAATCAGTGCCTGCCCCCAGGAAAAGGACGTGAGCTCAATCCTAATCGATCTGTCTGTCCATCTCACACGCCTCTGCATCCCGATCATCGTCGTCACTGCACGAATGATCCGATCGAACAGAGGCCGGGCCTGCGTGACGTTAAGAAAGCATCAAAGTTAATTAACACAAAAGGATTATGTTGATTGATTGATCCATCGACAGGCCCAGCCAGCCAGGGCATGATATTTTTTTCGAAAGAAGAGGATGGATGGATTTCGTCGTCATCAAAAGGGAATTAAGGAGCTTGATTCGCAAGCTTGCGCTGAGATCTTTTCTCAGGTTGGTATATTAGCAGTGCATGTTAAAATTAGGTCCGGGGCAAAACTGTAATCACGCTGGGACTTTGTCATCCAGCGAGTACCGTAGCTTGCTTGCTACTAGCATGTGGTGCGAGCTGAACCGGGAGGAAGATTCACGGGAATCTGGTATGCTAGTGTGCAGCCGCGAGAAGCAGATTCGCGCGTTGGTCAGCCTCACAGCTTTTGGATAAGACGAGGAACGGAATCTCCTCCGTTTTAGGCCTATCTAGCTTTTTCCTTTCCCCCACCTACTAGTATTTTCTTTTTCTTCGTTGGTATATAATATTTCCCACAGGGCCTGTAGTAGATTATTACTCGAGTGCTGAGAACATTAATGAATGAATCGCAGAAAGGTGTGTTCCTTGCATTGCTAACGTCGGTCAGTGCCTAGGGTCAAGATGAACTTCGATCTCATGTTCTCATTTTTCGCTCTAGTCTAGTGGCTGGACAAGAGTACAAAGGCAGAGCTGTCTTCAATGAGTGATTCGATTGGGGTGCATGCATTGGTTGGCTGGTACCTCAACTCAGGGCAGGACCACTCCGACAGCTAATAGGACATCGCAAACTCGCAAGGTTGATGGATGGATGCCGTCACAGTAACTAGCAGATATGTGATTCACTCAAAAAAAAAAAAACAGATATGTGAAAAATGCGTACGTGAACGGTGAAAGGCAGATTTCTTTGTTTTCAAGCCCACTGCCATTTTAGATTGATCATTTCTACCACTATGATCCACAATATTCTCAAAAACACCACTTGACCGATCGAATACTCAGAAGCACCATGGTTTCTAGCTAGTTCCGATAATCAGTTTCGCCATTTGAGAGATAGAGGGTTGTCGGGCTAAGTTTTGGCATGACGTATGCCACAATTTCGACATGGTGTGTGCCTTCTCATTTTTTGATAGCATGTGGAGATAAATAATAGACATATTATACCCGCAACAACTTGCCATGGACTTGAGCTCATGTCGGTGCTTTCCGAACTCAGCTGGTGTGTTTGCTTCCATCTCTTGTTGAGCTCATGTAAAAAAATCTATTATGGGCATAATATGGAGATGAATATGCTGCAAAGATTTGAATACTCATGCAAATATAGTTCTGGGTTTGTGCCTAGGAGAACAAAAGCTAACTGTGAGATATGCGCTGAAGATTACTTTCCAAAATGTATAATCTAATCATTTTCCAATGAGAACTGTGATGCTAAATCATTTTGAGATGGCTGAGTATGTTAGTCATTTGTAAAATTATGTGTACTTTTGAGCGTACATCATGCCAAAACTTAGTCCCAATAGCGCTTAACTCTCTGACATTGGAAAACCGGATCACATACTAACTGTGGAGAGATGTGTGCGAATGGAGTTATATTTAGGAATTTCGATGCGTGTTTTATGTGGATTCGTTGGTTATATGGTGTTGTTTCTCGAGAATACGGCCGGTCATAGTGGTAGGAACGATGGATGTTTTTTAGAACCGTAACAACGTTGTACTCAAAAATTGTTTTTCCTCTATTTCTCATGCATATAAATTATATCAAATTCTAATTTAACACCAATATAAAATCAAACTTATTATGTTTTGACAAAGACAAAAAAATATATTGCAAATTACAATAATAATTCAAATCAATTAAAAAAATGGTATGAAAGCAACAAAGGGATGGAATCAAACATTATAAAATGAATAGACATGAAGAAATAGAAGGGGAATATCTAGCTGGTTATACGAAGTCTAGCCTTCAATCTTCCGGTTAAAAGATAGAGATGTCGCCTATAGGGGAGTGCATACGTGTTTTAACAACTGTTACGGCTTAAACGAATGCAGAAAATAAAAAATACTCGTTTATTTTCAAGCAGAAAACCAAAATATCTAAACTCAACTAAATGCACCAACCATTTAAGAAAAACAAGATGAGAACAACAAATAAAGAAGATTTATATAACTTCAAGATCAAAGGCTATAATAAGGAAATAAACTCGGATATAAAGATAACCAAGACACGTGGAGACGAAGATGTATCCCGATGTTCACTTCCATGAAGGAAAAACTCACCGTTGGAGAGGTGCAGATTACCATGAAGGACCCCAAATGCTAGGAAACCTTACCTTCTTCTCTGAGCCCCTCTCACAAAATTAAGATCCATTTTCTTCTGGCTAGTTCTTCCACAAAGATATCACCGCGGTCAAACCACCAAACAGTATAGGAGGAACACTCTCAAGAGTAAAAAGCTCACGAGCTCTCACTCAAACGAATCAACATGTAGAGCTCAAATCAATGCACGAAATGGAAAGCAAGAACACAGGATGCTCAAGTCCTTTGCTCTCAAATTTTGGCAGCGCAACAAATGCTAGGAATTAAGAAATAGGAGAGAAAAAAAATGGAAGAGGTCAAGCAAAAAACTCGAATATCTAATCCAAGTGCTTCCCTTCACTTAGAAGAGAAATCGATGGTGAAAATATAGATCTAGATCTCTCTCTTTTCCGGAAAAAAAGATGCAATTTTTTTGAGAGAATAGAAGGAACCAACCTTTTGAAGGTCTACAATGGTGGCCAGAAAACAAGCTCAAGAATCCTATAAAATCTTTGGGGGAAGAAGACCCTTTTATAGGTCAAGAAAATCTGGCCATTGTTTTCCAATTTTTGCGAGGCCCGGAATCACTCGGGAGTCCAGAATTTTGTAGTGGGCCATTATGCAATATCCAAACAGGTTGTGCAGAATAGACGTTCAAGGGGAGGGCTTGAAAGTTTGTTGCACTGTTTTGCTAACAAGCAAAATATTTTCAAGAGGGTATACAAACCTGTCTGAATTCCTGAGATCCAAGGAGCCATGACTTGGAGTATTTGAGGCAGCACTGATCTCTCGCAAAACTTTCTCCTCACTGGATCTTGTCCTCAACACTAGTTAGCAGACTTAGCTCCTGCACGTAGAGTAAAGTATAATTGCATGGGTAGCACCCAGAACAATTTGGAGGGAAATTTGGGTCCTAGAATGTCTTCGTTCTACGCATTGTAAGGTTCAATGTCGGTGTGTGCCTTGCGCTAGTGTTAGCTTGTACGAAATATTTGTTCATACATAGAACATTTGACAACATGCTCCATTGCTTCACAGTTTAGAGCTACTCACTTCGTCCCATATATAAAATATTATTACAAACCAATATAAGAGTATATTGATTGTAATAATATCTTATATTATGAGACAAATGGAGTAGATGATGGAGTACATCAGTAACAACACCTGATTTGTTTGTGTGAGTTTAGATGAATCGTATTAGTGAGTCTACAATGAATTACCTTGATTAAGAAGGTTCTCAGCTAGGCTGTCAAGCTTCAATACACTCTTGGCCACCTTTTCAATTTTAAAAAAATAGAATGAGAAATCAAAAATTGAAATATTCAAAACTTTAATTTCGAAAGAAATGGGGCACAGAGGATGTGAAATCGGAATAAAAATAACTTAATTTCATTTTTTTTCTCAACAAATGAATATAAGTAATTTTATAGGGTTTTGGGGGAGTCTAATTCTATACATTTTTGTATGTTGGATTTTTAGCAGATATTGAGTACAGTAGATTTTTTGCGGTGGATTGGGGAGTCTCAGCCTTTTTTGGTGGGTGGGGGGATGGGGAGTCTCAACTAGAATTCGGCCTGACGCCCTCAGCCAGGTCCTTAATATTTCTGGCCCATGAATAATCCACTGAACTACCGGCCTACTCATGCTCGTGACGGCCCAGCCCGACGAATGCTCATTCTCCAGTCTCCTTCCTTCCGGCAACGCTCGCTGGAGAGCAGCTCCCCAACCAGAGAGGCCGACGGACGGAGGTCTCCACCAACCAGCCACCGACCGACTCTCCCCAATGGCGGGCTACCGCGGCGCCTCCTCCTCGTCCGCGGCCGGCGGCGGCGGAGGGGCGGCGGCGTTCGCGACGCGCGTGCTCCTCCTCCTCACGCTGCTGCCGCTCGCGCTCGCCGCCTTCGCCTTCGCGCTACAGTGGCGCGGCGGCATGCGCGACCCGACCGGCGCCGCCTGGCCCGCCGACACGCAGAGGTTCCCAGGCATGGAGAAACAGCCCTCTCGGGTCGTCCTCCACCCATGGGGCGGGGACTCCTACTTCGCCGTCTCCTCCGCTCGGCATCCTCTGCGGCCGCCGACTGCGCCGAGATCCTCGGCCGGACCGCCTCCTCCACGGCATCTCGCTCTACCGAGGATGGAGCTTCGACTCCGAAGACGCTATAACCCTAAGGTGCGTCCGATCTGATCTGTGCTTTGAGATCCTCCTTTCTCTCGATGTGATCTCACCGAATTGTGATTATAATAGATGTGATCCGACAAGTTACACTACCTCAGACTGAAAATGTGAAGTTGCACTAGCAACATGGTTCGATCAACACTGCAGGATTTCGCAATTTGAACTTGGATTTTTTTTCTCAGGATTTAGAATCGCTGGCTAATCGGTTTGACCTTTGCTTATCTTAGGCTGTTCTTACTTCCTATATTTCATAGCAGATTTGTGTTATTTCAAGTGTGATTTAGTTGTTGTAGAATGTGCTGTTTCTTTTCTGTTACACCAAAGTGCCAACCATTGCCCACGCCGTCTAGATGTCAAAAGTTGCAGAGGCATTACTTCAAGCGGTTAGCAGTACACCATTCCATTAACTTGGGATGCCAGAGTTTTAATGTTATTTGACTTGCAATCTTGCATTTGTGCACACAGTATGATTTGTCAGTGAACTTTTCATCACTCAATGAGAACTTGTGTTCACTAAGGTGTGCAGCAACGATACTTGCAGAATTTTAACGACTTAGGAATTTCAAATACGAGGAGCTTGTTCAGATGTTTTATTTGACGAAACTGTGTCATAAAAAACGTTACTTAGAAAGCCGGAGAGCTAGCTTCTCATCTCGTCGCACTCGATGTGGTGTTTGGGCACCAAGGGGGGAATATGGTGGTCCCTGGTGCAACAACATGTTTCTAATATTCCTGTACCTACGAGTCTATTGTGTGTGCAGAGCTTCCTGTCACGTTTCCTTGTAACTTTCATGTGCAAGGACTCGATAGTAATGCTTAATGAACTGATGAAAGACCCAGTAAAAAAACTTTAGTTACTCTATTCATATAAACAAATGGGACCATGCTGGTGATGGTTTACTAGCACATTTTCTCTACTATATGTACATTCTTATATCATAATTAA